>OZ008370.1:28889631-30089631 GCA_963931995.1 Phaonia tiefii | reverse complement strand
TATAAGAAATGTAGTTTTCGGAAAATTTATCAATGATTGTAAAAAATTTGTATGTAAATATTTTAAGTCTTTGCTTTGGATTTTATTTTGGTTGTATGATATTGGAATAAATAAATATTGAATTGAATTGAATTTTTATCGAAAAGCATACCAAAACCGTCTGCTGATGAAGATCGTGGCAAGATCCGAAATAGCTAAGTATAGATACAGACAGCTCTGGCATTGGAACACTTTTGTGCTCGACTTTGTGGAAAATATTATAAAGTTAGAGTAACCACTTCTCTCAGTAAATTTACGACATTAGGCTAGGTTGCATATGGACGTTGCATGTTGGAAAGTATTGGTTGAATAATAGCAGATAGAGATGTTAGTTGAACGCAACCAACAAGAAAACAATAACGGTGTTTCGTGTTACATTTTTGTGTGTTAAATATAACACATATATTTATAAACAATAAGAGATAGAAAAAGTCAAAAATATGTTTAAATTTCACAGTTCTTCACCCAAACGACATGACAAATTTAAGTGAACAGTTCTTGTAACTCAACGTGGTGTAAGTCAATTGAAGGGGCCAGAAGCAAAGGGATGCAAGTGCATTTTTTACTCAAACAGAGTTAACAACTTTAAAGGATTTTCTTGTGTATTTGTGTGTGTAGCAGAAGTTATTTTTTAGCTTGTCAGATATATCTCAAAATTTCTCAAATTAAAGAAGTAATAATATAGATGGGATATTTACGTTGCAATTTAACTTTAAACTTTATTGACTCAAAATTTTTCAAAAGTCATTTGCATCCCTTTGTTTCTAACCCCCTCAATTTACATCGAACATCTGTCTATCTGTCAATGAACTGTTCAACCCCTAACCGATGTATTCTAGAATTATATTTTTATCACTACTTACACGTTATCTACTTCCCTACTTACAGGCACTAGTGCTGGAGTTTTGAAATGTTCAGATTATAAATTTATTAATCAAATTTTTATAAAAAAAAAAAATTCCAACAATTTACTAATATTTTCTTTCTTTACAGTTTTAAAAGCCATTAATGAGGATAGTCCCACAGTGCCCACTCTATTAACGGACTACATTTTGAAGGTCTTATGTCCTACATAAATCCTTTGCCAAGCTGGTGGATGGATATAAAATGAGAAACCCAGAACAAAAAACAAACACAACCATAGTTTTAAGTTTTTATTATATAAATTCAATTTTCCTTTCTCTCCCACAAGAAAAGAGAAAACAAAACAAAAATTGAATGAAATTTATATAGAGAATAGAAAAAGCTAAATTAATTTAAATTATATAAAAAAGAAAACCCCAAGATAATCCAAAACTTAAAAAGATGTGTTATATATAAAATTTTATTTACATATAATATTATTAATAATAATAACAATAAGTTTGAAGTGGCGACAAAGACTTTATAAAGAAATCAATATTTAAAAAAATTCGCTTAAAAATTAAGACACAGATGCTTCTCACACAAGAGTGTGCACAGCATATTCGAAACCTAAGTGTAACTTAAATACAAGTTGGAACGATATGATATACTCATGTTTACTCATTGTACTCATGTTTATACATGAGTGCATGTAGTGTAAGTGGTCGTATCTGAACGTTGTGATGGCCGGCGGTTATACATATTAAACTTATGTTTTATGTCGTATTTTGATGTAGATATTTACAAAAATACACATGAGTAGGGGAATGTACTCAGTGTACCCCAAGTACTCATTTAAATTCAGCATTCAAACGTGGACACACTGTTAACTCATTGAGAGGAATACTGACTGAAAAGGTGCTTTCACACCTAAATACGCAGTTGTTTCCTTTAAATGTTAAGACAAAATTAAAAGGAGAAATTACTGACAACCACGATTGAATTAAGTTGGATGTAGCCGGTACATGAACCTGCATGGTTCGAGTGTTTTGAATATTTATCGCAGAGATTTCACTATCAGAAAAATAAAGGCACACGAATGAGCCCTGTACTATTTTTTAAAAAAAATGTGGTAACAGTTTTTTTTAGATTTAAATAAACCTAATATTTACATCCTATTTCAATTTACTGAGTATGGAAATTATATTTTCAACATACATATGTAAATCTAAGAAACTATTAAACTCTTTTGCTGAATCTCTCCACTCTATTTTGTCCAATTATTAATGTGTATGATTGAGACTGAGTTGCTTGTGCAGAGCTAATCATTATGAGTATACTCGTTGTATAGATGCATTACAAAAACACCTCAAATAAGTGAAGATATACATGTGTAGTTTGTGTTTCAAGTATGGGTATACACATGTATGGAAAAGTGTGAAAAGAGTACTTGCATTACTCATTGAGACTGAGTTGCTTGTGTAGAGCTAATCATTATGAGTATACTCGTTGTATAGATGCATTACAAAAACACCTCAAATAAGTGAAGATATACATGTGTAGTTTGTGTTTCAAGTATGGGTATACACATGTATGGAAAAGTGTGAAAAGAGTACTTGCATTACTCATTGAGACTGAGTTACTCGTGTAGAGCTAATCATTATGAGTATACTCGTTGTATAGATGCATTACAAAAACACCTCAAATAAGTGAAGATATACATGTGTAGTTTGTGTTTCAAGTATGGGTATACACATGTATGGAAAAGTGTGAAAAGAGTACTTGCATTACTCATATACGAGTATAAAGATAATGTTCATGGGCTTGTTATTGATCATTATAATTTAACTTATAGATCATGAATTTCAAAACGCTACTCATATGTATATTGAGTACTTATTGTTCATCACTGGTAGACACTGAAGTCCAATGATTCTGTATGCTTTCAAGAATCTTCGTTTCAAGTATGGGTATACACAAGTATGTAAACGTAGTTAAGTTACTCATATATGTATAAAGTTGGATCCAACTCTGTTACTAGTTCTCCAACTTGCTCAATTAGGGTGCCTTTGCATGACTCCCACGAACATAATTTTCATAACGAAATTAAAGATTATGCTCAGAAGTTACATGCAGGAGCACCCTAATCGGGTGCCTTTGCATGACTCCCACGAACATAATTTTCATAACGAAATTAAAGATTATGCTCAGAAGTTACATGCAGGAGCACCCTAATCGAACTATGAAGTTCATTAAATAAACGCATAGAAAAATTTTATTGTGACTGAACGAGATCTCAGATAAATCAATTTCGTGTGGGGAATAAAATTGCGGTCTAAGATCTATTATCAAATCCTTCCTTTCCTGCTGATAAACAATGTTTCCTTTGTGATAAATAAACAAAATTGTTAACGAGAACCAAACAAGTTTTACAACAAACGATACAACTTTAAACTAAAAACAAAGGTTCACGAAAAAACAAAAAACGTTTCCATTAACCGTTCTTTCGTTTACCGCAAACGAGATTTAATAACTACAAACTGAACAGAAAACTTTTACGAGAAACGAAAAATTTTAACGGCGAACTAGTTTTGCGTTTTAAAAGAAAATTTATGTTTCAATCAATAGGATTTATTTTGGATATAAATGAGTATCCTCACTAATAGAAGTATTTATTGAATTTTAAATACAAATTTGTTTCAGTACTTCCATTTTCCTCGAAATCGAATTGAGCCAAAGGCACCAGCACTGCAGGTTCACATTAGTTGCGCAAAGATTAACACAAACCCTTAGAATTAGAATTTGCTGTATAAAATCACTTCATAAGAAGTTTAGTATATGTCTGTGCTTTTGTAAACTAGTTTTCTCTCAAAGAAAAGAGAAACAATTCATAAAAGTGATAACATTCCTGGTGACCAACCTTTCGTTCACAATAAACGTTTCGTTTTATTCGCTGCAAAAATTAGTTATAACAAAATTGCGTTGAAGGAAATGAATGTGTTTATTTTTAATTTCTCCCCAATGGAATTTTGCCGGGAAATTTTAAGAATGAGCAGCATTTACTATAGGTACCTTTGCAACTTAAGCAATTTTCTCTTTTCGTACTGTTTTCGTTTACAACAAAGGAAACTACTTTATCAAGGTCTCCCTGTGCTCCGACCGTTCTAGGATTAACGTACACATTTTTTGGGGTTTTTTGATAGAACTTGTGTTTAATTTTTCCAAATTTTTTCGGGGAAATATCAAAAATTTGTTTACTACAGCAGGGGTTCCCAATCTTTTTCAGCCCGCGGCCCACTTACAAGTTTAGTATATTGTCACGGCGCCCTACTTTAGTAAACTATTTGGAATAAATATAGTGACTATACATATATATTTTATAGTCGAAAGGAATAGGTACCTACAATAACAATAGTTAGGAAAAAACATCCACAATATGAAATTGAGTTTTATTATTCGTATTTACTCGTATAAGAATTCAGAATTGAAACAGAGAACAACCAAAAAGACTTAAGGAAAAAAATAAAATTCGATTGTACTCAGTCAAATCAATGTGACGGGTGTGATTGATAATATCAGCACAGGTTTTCAAAGCGGGGAATTAAACTTGACACTGCTACTCTCATTTCTTGCTCCACTTTGATTTTTGAGCGGTATTTGCTTTAGATTACAGCTACAGCTGAAAATCCAGCTTCACATAAATATAATGTGGTAATCGAAATGAACATTTTTAAAGCCTTCGAAGTTAAATTTGGAAAATCATTTTGAATCGATAATCAAAACTCCACCAAATCGGAACTGGTGAATCTAGTTTTGAGGCTGTTGTCGCAAGACAGTTCAATGAGACTCTCTTGCTCTTGTGTTGTGAATCCTGGCGAAGCTTGTGCACGAAAAGGATCTTGGATCCACGCAAATTTTTCGACATCATCATCTGCAAAGTACTTCGAAAACCATTCTGTGAGCTTCGATAGGTGTTCCGTGAAAAGGGCCATCAGGTCTTGCGAGACATCCAGTTAATTAGATACCGCATATTTATATAAGTGCGGGAAGCATTCTTGACCGCTGCCTCCACTCATTTTTTTTATCCACAACTGCAGTTTCTTCCTAAATGCCGCAATTCTCTCCGTTAGTTTCAGAATGTGCGTGTTTTTGCCTTGTAGCTTGACTACTTGACTAGGAAGTGAACGGATATTGCGAGCAAGCAGTCGCGGGTGGGTAAAGACGTGGGAGGGGTAGGGTATCAAAGGTTTTCAAGCGCGTAGGTACTTTTCGGTGACTGAGCGACGGCGACGAGTATATATCTATGTCAAAATATGCTAAAAAAGTGCAATTTGTAAAAAAAAAAAATATGCTAAAACTAAAATTATAAAAAATTGCAGCATTGTCGGCTTTTTCTGCTCTATTTTCGATAAAAAAAATCATAATTTCTTAGACAATACATATTGTTTTTGAGTTTGATTTTGAATTTGCGTATACAAAACTTATTTCTGGTTTCGGATAATGTTAGAGGATCGACTCACGGCGCCCCTCATTAATTTATACGGCGCACCAGGGCGGCGCGGCGCACACGTTGGGAACCCCTGTACTACAGGTTAATTTGTAACTTAAGGAGTTTTATTAGTACTTAGTACTCTTTTCGATTTCAACTGATTTAGGAGTATCTTAGTACTTAATTTTTTTTTGCGATTTTTTAATTTTTTTTTTTTAATCTGAAGTCTTTTACGCCAATTTAACTTAAAAAATCTAGAACAAATTGATGCTTTCATAATATAAATTCTTAAAAAAAAAAATAAAATAAAAAAACATCTAACGATATTTATTCGTTAACAAGGGCGTGATGAATGCTTTATAGCAAATAATAAAACCTTTTTAATATCTGAATTTAAACAAAAACAAATATATAATAAAGATTTTTAAAGATAAACTAAAGAAAATTATTGAAAAGCATATAATTTTGAAACATTTTAATTTAACAAAAAATCATTATTTAAAAAGAATAATATAAAAAACAATTATAAAAATAATACTAAAATATTAAATTCATAAATCAAGCATTGAAATGGGATTAAATTATACAAAAAAATATATATATAAACAAGTGTTTATTTACACTGCCCTCTTCGAGTAAATATTAATTAAAAAGATTATATACAGGGTGTCCCCTAAACTTTTGTCTAAACTTAAACACGTGATAGCTGAGAACAAGAGCTACATTGTTTGTTCTTACGCCAATTGCCTAGGTGGCTCCGTTTTCGAGATATTCGTGTTTAAAATAATTGCATTTTTGAATGCACTTTTTAAACTAGAAAAACTACTTGTTTAATTTGCAAGAAATTAAAAAAAAATTTTTTGAAAAAGTTGATTGCTTAGAGTTTTTTCCCTTTCTGTCATTTTTCTCGTTTCTAAATTTTTGTCGTCATGAAATTCTCCTTCCAAGAATACGGTGATATCGTGTACCATTATGGAAAAGGTGATGGAAACACGAAAAAAAAATTTCGTTAATTGAAAACATTTTAAAAAAAAATTCGTTTTCATTTCAAACGAAAAAATAAATTATTTAAAATCAATTTTGAAGCAATTTTCAATAATATTTCTTTTTCATTTAAAAAGTAGATTATGCATTTATTGAAAATGCATTCAAAAATGCAATTATTTCAAACACGAATATCTCGAAAACGAAGCCACTTAGGCAATTGGCGTAAGAACAAACATTGTAGCTTTTGTTCTCAGCTATCACGTGTTTAAGTTTAGACAAAAGTTTAGGGTACACCCTGTATATTAAGCATTCATTTATAAGGATTGTTCTAAACAACATTAAAACAAAACATAAATTCACAAACTACAAATTTATTTCAAATTATTAAAAATATTATATATATATATTTTGTAATACTCATAAAAATTAATTAATATATTAAATACTCGATATTATCTTGATTTGAAGCTTAAAAAAATCACATGCAAATGCAATGAAAACGCTTTTTATCTATAACACAAAAAAAAAGAAAAAAAATAAAAAATATTTAAAAAAGGCATTTCAATATTAATTCTTTTTAAAATTTAAGCTTCAATTTGCAATATTTTGTAAAGCATTTTTTTGTTTTGTTTATATTTATCTATCACTGTTATCTTCCTTTGTATAAAATTTATAATTGTAAAAAGTTGTTCTTTTAATTTTTAATTATTTTTTACACTATTCATTTAGCTGTAAGTTTTTTTTTAAATAAAAAAAAATTAATTAAAAATGGCACACAAAAGTCAGGCCATAAAAAAAAATTTATACAATTTTTAATTAGATATTTTTTTTTTAAAAAAAAGTGCTTTATAATTATATAAAAATTTTGTTTTTCTTTTAGTTTATTTAACACTTTAATTGTTTTGCTTTATATCAATGTATTTATAAATGTATGTATATTACTAAATAGTGGCCATATGCTTTATTTAAAAACAAAAAATCACACAAATAAACGCGTAATTGTATTTGATTTTTCTTTATTATATTTTTAATTAAGCTTCATACATTTCGGTAATGGTTGTCATGAACAATTTAGAATTTTTGTCTAAACATATTCGGCGCTTCCAAAATGTTACCCCTATTACAACTAATAACATAGTTATAGGTCAGGGGCCTAATTACGGCATTCGATGTCGTCTTCAAAATCGAATGAAACAAAATTTCGACACTACCTAATGTTTAGATCACGGCATTCGATCGTAATTTTAAATTGGCTACTCCGACTTTTTGCAATGCTGCAAACATATGTTAAGCAGAAAATGTCAAAAGAAAAACGTAACAAAAGCTCTGTTCGAGTACTTTCCCAGTAAAAATTTGCAAGAATCTACTTTTGAGAGCGAAACAACAATTTTACTCTCTTTATGAAAATTTGCAAATAAAGTACTCGAACGACTTCCAGTAATAATTTGCAATGAAACAGCTGATGTTTATGTGTGCCAGGAAACAGCTGATTTTTCTGTTTGCGTTTCATTAAACAAAAGCTGTAATTTTTATTTGGAAGAAATTTTTATCAAAAAAAAATGAGTAAACGACAACTGGATATACAGTGTTCGCCAGGAATGTTCCAATAGAATTGAAAGAAATTTTATCCTTTGCCACATACATACATTCTGGCGTTTATTTCCATACCTTTGCTACTGCCACAGTTGTCCAATAATGACGTCGCCAGTTCACCAGAATTTCCTGAATGCCACTGCACATTATTGTTTTCCATTTTGTTTCTAAATTTCACCAATATATTGAATAAAATATTAGACAAAATAATTTGTACTTACCTCTGTCGTTGTTAATTTATTTTTGTGTTTTGTTTCTTTACATAAAACAGCTGATTTCAAACAGCTGTTCAATCTTGCAATTTTATGTTGGCTAAAGCATGAAACACATAGGCGACGACAGGCTACACGAACACACGACTGCAAATGCCGCTGACTGCAAAAGCATGAAACACATAGACGACGACAGGCTACCGACCACAACCTGTCAAAAATAAAATACATGCGTTTATATGCAAGTGAATATTTTAACGACGGCAAGGCGACGCGACTGCAGGTTGTTGTCTATGCTACTTATGTAGCTGTAGTTGAATTAAACTAATTTATATTTGTGTGGGCGACAATCAACAGGTTAGAGCTGTCAATGCCTGAAGTGGCACCACTGACAGAATAATCAACTGTTTTCACAATTTTTGTTATGTTTGTAATAATATTTATTAAATATTCTCCAGACATTTTCTTTTCTTTTAACACAAACGTCAACATTACAGATCAGCTGTTTACTTTGCAGTTGCCGTCTTGAAAATAATTCAGTAGCTGCCACACGTCTACATTTGCAGTCAGCGGCATTTGTAGTCGTGTGTTCATGTAGCCTGTCGTCGTCTATGTGTTTCATGCTAAATATAGACGTGTGGCTGCTACTGAATTATTTTCAAGATGGCAACTGCAAAGTAAACAGCTGATCTGTAATTTTGACGTTTGTGTTAAAAGAAAAGAAAATGTCTGGAGAATATTTAATAAATATTATCACAAACGTAACAAAAATTGTGAAAACAGTGTATAAAGTACGAAGTGGTGGGTTCGTCCGGTGAATCTAACTCGGGATTAGGAGGGCTTCTACCGAACGTGCATTCAGCAGCTAAAACAGAAGGACGAGGAACACTTTTTTAAAGTATTTCGGATGTCCGTAGCAAGCTTTAATTTATTGCTGGCTCTTCTAAAAAACAAAATGGAACGATTTTCTTTATGTTTTTCTAACCCGCTTGTGCCAGGTCATAAAGATTTTCGCGGCTTCGCACTTCCTTAATAAGCTGCTCGTCAATGTCCATTTTAAACTATTAAATTTGAAATGCAAAACAATAACAAACAAATATTAATAATAAATATAACAACAAATACTTACCTACTTCAATAAACAAACAAAAAGAAAAATTATAACAAAAACAAACAACCAACTGTGAAAGTTGTTCAACAATAAACAGCTGATTATTATGTCAGTGGTGCCACTTCAGGCATTGACAGCTCTAACCTGTTGATTGTCGCCCACAAAAATAGAAATTAGTTTAATTCAACTACAGCTACATAAGTAGCATAGACAACAACCTGCAGTCGTGTCGCCTTGCCGTCCTTAAAATATTCACTTACATATAAACACATGTATTTTATTTTTGACAGGTTGTGGTCGGTAGCCTGTCATCGTCTATGTGTTTCATGCTTCAAATTTCTCCAACCAAAATTTGCAAAATCTCTAACATCGAACTGTCAAAATTTTCGCTCTCTGGCTCTCATTTACTGGACTTTTGGAGTAAACGAACAGAGTTCAGTAAAAATTTGTACAAATTTGCACAAATTTTCGAGTACTCGAACAGAGCTAAAGTAAATTTATCATCTTAATGTTTAAAAAAAAATTGGAATT
The DNA here is from genome assembly GCA_963931995.1 of Phaonia tiefii. Classification (NCBI taxonomy): domain Eukaryota; kingdom Metazoa; phylum Arthropoda; class Insecta; order Diptera; family Muscidae; genus Phaonia; species Phaonia tiefii. The sequence goes on along the minus strand of OZ008370.1, from coordinate 30,079,826 downwards.
TGGTAAAAGACAAAGTTTTATGTGGAATATAATGGGTCCCACGCTATTTTTTTTTGCTCGACATCGACCGAATCAGAGGACGAGTGCAACATTACTTTAATTAGAAGAAATATTCGCGATAAAAGTAATCCTCTGTCGCTGCCTGAAGTTGAGTAAGTTAATGTCTTCAAAAAGCAAATTATTTCTAATGTGCTTTATTCAAAATAGATGCAAAAGACGATTTAGGCACTCAAAAGAAGCATTCTGTTATGTCCTCTCGGCAATTAATGTTCCTGGCCATATGTCGACATCGGTTACACCAATACTGCAACTCGCCGCAACATTAAATCTTTTGGCCAGCGGTAGTTTCCAACACAATGTAGGAAACGATTTTCTACTTGGACTAGCGCAAAGTACAGTTTGCAAAATACATTTCTAGTGAAATTGAAAATGTTATTGTTGAAAATTTTGCCATTTATTTTATTTATATTTGGTCTTGAAACACTTTATTTGCTACATTTTGTTTAAATGCTCCCTGAAAATAAATAAATATTAAATAGTTTGCAATAAAAAACACTAAAACTATTTACATTTTGCCGATGTACTCTTTTTTTCTTTGGTGTCTGCAAAATTATTAGTCTTTGTTTTGTTTCGATGACATTTGAGCTATCGTATGTAATAGCGCATAGTTGCATTACGATATCGACTGCCGTGGTCCGAACTATCACCATTTCGATGCAATTATATACTACGTTTATACGGCAGCCAACTCGCGAGTACTGAGCTCACTGTTTATACGTTAGTTTGCATTCAGGAGTTACAGCGCTTTCAGTGCTGCCTAACTAAAAAAAATATATAACTGTGGCAGCATCAACAGATGTTTTGATATTTAATTATAATTCATTGAGTGAAATTCTTTTCAGTGCGTAAAAATTAATGCTGCAGATGCAGCTAAGTTATATGGCCTCAAGTGAACGACATTTGTCAGACATTTCAGACATACATGCACGTCAATATCACAATCACAATTGAATTGTTTGTAAAAGAAACATCTGATGCGCTACCAGATTTTCATTGTTGAGACATATGGCAGCACTTTAAAATTTAGTCGCAAGTAGCGTCGTTAATCATGACTTCTTTTCGTGAGTTAGCTACTTGCGAGTAAGGAAATAACTCACCGTTTATACGCTCAAATTTTTTACTCGCGATATTGTTACTCGCAAGTAAGGCGTGCGTATAAACGTAGTAATACTCGATATCGAATGCGGTGATTAGGCCCCAGATCCAATCAAATGTTATCCTATTAAATATAACCATTTTTCCGATTCAGTGACATGTAATGAAATCTCTTAGTAACAATTTTTCGAATCTAATTAGATCTGGTAATATCTACACTTTTTGACTCAGGCGGGTACTGTTTACAAAATATTACCCATATCTTTAAAAAAAATATGTCCATATTTTGTGTGTTATTCCAGTTTTTGAATTACTGACTTGAAAATATCAAGAGCTCGGAATATTTTACTTCGCACCAAAGTAACAAAGCGAGTTTTCAAATACATACACCGAACCAAATGGAGTGGTGAAATCAACGAAAACGTGGGTTAATTTGACGATATTTCATCACGATATATAGACCTAACAAAAAGCGGCTGTTGATTTGACAAAATTTTTTTTGTAAACTTTTCGTTTTCTCTTGAGTAGTAAATTTAACGAATTATCGTCAAATTGAATAATATTTTTTATTCATTTTGATAAAAATTTGTCAAGTTGAATAAAAATATATATTAAATTGCACTAATGATTTTATTCAATTTGACGATATTTTGTCGATTTTGAACCACAATAAAAATTGCTTTTATACATATTCTTATATTTTATATTTAATATGACAACCATTTTGCTTTTACAATTCTATATTTTACAAAGCATATATTTTTTACAATTATATGAAGTTGAATAATACGAGAGTAAGGAAATACAAGTACAATTAGGCTCCAAGATACATACAGACATACAATTTGGGGCCCCGGGAATCCAAGCTCCAATCCAAGTCTGTCTCAAACAGGTTTTGGCAAAAGTCCGAACATCAGGAATATAAATCATTGACCAAACCAATGCGGATATCATGTGGGAATTGTTCTACACAATAGTATTGTATTTCGCTGCTGTTAAAATACCAAATGCATTCTGATTTGGATATTTCACGGTTTATCCTTAACATCTTGGTAATGTAATGAATAGCCCGAATTTATGAAACTACATATTCTCCAGTACTCACATGTATTTCCAAGAAAACATTTGTTCTATAACCTCAAGTCACTAATTGATTTCTGTTGAGACAGTAGTATCTGAAAACACGTAAATTTAGCAATACAATATTATCAAACACTATTAACACAATTTAACAAATAATATTACTCACGGGAACTATATTTATTAACAATTACTAAAAGCGTTGATCTATTCGCAAATGACGCTCACGCTATTACTAAACTGTCACTGTATTTGTAAATGACGCGCAGACAACTACTATTTCATATTGACGAAATTTTGTCAAATTTAACAAAAATTTCGGCAAATTTGAACAAAGACGATTTATAATTAGACAACCAGAAGATGTGCGCAATTTGGCAACCCTGGTAAAAGAGAACCAAAAAGTGCCAGATATTCACTCAAACACATTTCTCTCTCGTGTCATATCTTGATTATTTCATACTTTTGGAATAGTTTATGCAATTTTATTTCAACATGGTTGGAATTTGTATAATTATATACAATAACGCTATCAAAAAGCTGCTTGTGTATTCAAATATTCAATGAAGAGAGTAAGAGAGAGGGCAGAGAAGTGCTAGGGTTTCACTCGTTTTGTTTGTTGGCATTTGAGTGAAGAGAAATTTTGACTGTCTATTTGTACATCGTTTTTGATTTGAATAAACAGCGTTGCTAAAAAGTTACTAAAAATTTTCGTTGATTTCACCTACGACAATTGGTTCAGTGTACTTAACTTGTTGCCCGACCTGCAACGAATCATTCTTGTTAGATTTTTTTTGGATGCCTGTGTGTGTAGTTAAAACAAAACATCAGCCAATGGTACAATAATATGTTCATGGTAAAGTCGTAAGAACAGCTGTTTTCATTTTTTTTCATGAGGTTCTTCGCTTCGGCTGTCACACTCACATGTATTTTGTTTTTGTTTTAAAGTTTGACAACTGAAGCGAATAGAACAAAAATAAAATGCTTGTTGTTGCTGCCTACAACAGCAACAACGCGCGCTGCTATTACCATGTAGATATTATTGTACCATCATGCATCAGCCCTTGCGACGAATAAAACATGCACCACACCTTTTATCTCTATACAGTGGTGTGCGATGAAATAGAGTCATCACTAATCAACATTTTCAAAACAAAAACAAATGTAGAAAAATTCAATTTTGTTTATAACTTTTATTTTTTAATTGTTCAATTAAGACTTAGATATAACATTTTAGAACATTAATGTCGTAATCTAAAATTAAATCATTAGGTATAAATCAAAATATTTCAAAATGCCCCGTTTTGTCTGTGAATTAAAGTAGAGTCATCGCGATTCATCATCTGAACTAGAATAAATAGCTGTGTCAAATAAAATGTATGTTTCGTTAATCCTTTATATTCGCCCTTATTCCCGTTGTCGTCGTCGACGTCAATACAATATCGACACCATTTTTATTAGCGACTTGAAGGCATTTGAACAAAAAAAAAATTAGTTTGATGTTTTAAGAGGGTTGTTTTTGGATCATAGACATCAAAAAATTTGTTGTTGTCGATGTGACAATACATTTATAACGTTCTAAAGTTGACAAAAATCTGATGACGACGTCGACGACGACAACGGGAATAAGGCCTATTATCTCAGTAGTTTTATGAAATAACTATTATTTTTTATCACAGCTAAGCATGAATCATCAAGTCTCCACAAGTCGTATTTTGTACCAGTGTCATAAGCTCATCTATATTAAATTGGTTTATTCCTTTGATAGACACTTTAATGTCCCGCCACAAATTCTGAATAGGATTTAAGCCCGGCGACTGCATAGACCATCTTAAAACTATGACGCTATTATTTTCAAACGAAGCTGTTGCTCGCTTCGATGTGTGTTTGGGGTCGATATTATGTTGAAACACCCATCGAAGCGGCATTTCCCATTTAGCACAAGGCATCATGCTATTATTTTAATACAGTGGTATAATATGCAGCGTCCATTGTCTGTTCAATTTGGAATAAAGGTTCTGTCGGCTATGCGAATAATCGCCCAAGTGAAAATCGCCCAAAACCCAAAACTGAACAATCGCCCAAGAAATATGGGGAAAAAAATTGGGCGATTGTTCATCACGTTTGGGCGTTTTGGTATTTTTGATTTTTTGGGTGTTTGTTCATGATGAATGATCGCCCTTTTACTTAATTGGGCGGTTGTTCGCTACAGTCTTGGGCGATTTCACCAGAAAATAAATTCATAAATTGGATTTATATTTTTGGGCGAATGTTCTTAAATTTTTGGGCGATTTTACCTCTTTTTTTGGGTCTTTCTTCTTAATGAAAAAACACCCAAAAATTTTGGGTCATTGTTCATTGTTCGTTTTGGGCGATTTTCACTTGCATAGCCGGTTCTGTCCCAATGCAAGAGTAACAACCCCGTACCACTATGTTTCCGCTACCATGTTTAACTGTTAGGATTGTGTTCTGGGCCCTGAATTCGGTGTTGGAAGGTCTTCGTACAGGAAGATTACTCCTATCATAATTAACCAATCTCACTTTAGTTTCAGCTGTCCTCAAAATATTTCGCCATTTGCGTACGGACTATTTCATATGCTCCTTGGCAAAATGCAACATTTTTTCAAACGTTCCGTTTGGATAGAAATGGAACTTTTCGGACACTTTTTGCCTTTAAATTTTTTTTAGTTAGCATTTTTATTAATGTAGAGGTGTCAACATCCCGATCGTATTGCCTTTTAAGGGCGGAAGAGGTAACAAAAGTCGAACTCTACGTGGCGCAATATTTTTGGTTCCAAATGTTCTGTAATTTTCAGGGTTTTACCGTCTGTTTCCTGGATTGGGGTTATATTTTATTCCGGTCTCCAACATTTTCTTTGAGCATCTAATTATGTATGTCAGTAATTTGTATGTAGCTTCTGAATTCTTTTATCGTCTCTTTTATTCTTTCTTGGCGCTCATGATTGCGTTCCCATTTTGGAACGTCAATAATGACAATTTATTAATGCTACTAATAAACATTAATCATATTTAGAAGCTAAACTTTGTTTTCAAATACAAATCCAAACTACCATTAACGATTTCAAAAAAAAAAAATATATTTTTGTAATTGACTCTATTTTATAGCACACGTCATTACATAGCCTTTAAAATGCTGACACTGACCTGGAGAACAGTAGTGTAAAAAATTTATTAAAAATGACGGCATTATATTCAGCAGAGAACCGGTCAATCAGGTTCAGAATTTCTTGACATGAAACATCTTGGACCACTGATTTGCAGAGAATAAAAGTTTTGACGAGTGTGTGACTCTATTTCATCGCACACCACTGTATATAAAAATGAATGTTTGCCTGTATGTCCTAACCTATGCATTTGGTCATGCGATGATCTTTAGCAAAGTTGTTGTGCATGAGTCCACGAAGGTTTCTCAGTTGGTACGACCAATTTTCGACTAACGGCGCCACTGTCATTCCAAAATAAAATTTGAAGGCAAAACAACGATTGCCGGGTCAGCTAGTTTTATAGATTTCTTTTATTGTTTTTGTAAATTTAACCCTTTCAATACGAATTTTGTTTAATAAAGATAGAAACGCTTTTCTGTTGTGTACTGGTTGGGTATGGCTCAAATAATATTCCATAGGGTGCGTTTAAGGAAAGTATAACCAGGACAAGAAAAATGTCCTGTGACAGATATGTCCCATCAGTAACTGAGGATGGGACACATACATACGTCCCAATAGTAACGCGCAAAAAATTAATACAATTTATGAACTTCAATTCTTTTATAATTTTTTGATAGAAACAAGTAGGAATTGAATACGTGTCATACAATAATACTAATGTGTGTTAATTCGTATGATATTTGGTGAAACATTGCTTGCACAAAGGAATATTACAAGCAACGCACATCGTTTTCGTACGTTGCTCTTTGTTATCATTTGCACAGCTTCTGCAACGGCGGCGTGTTGTTCCCTCAACAAGAAGATGTTTTCCAACTCCAGAAAGTATTTTTGATCGCTGAGATGGTCGACCGCTAGTGCAACGACGTTTGATTTTCGCTGTCTTTTTCATACTGAATAAGCTGCTCCGCCAACTCAACGAGAAAGGCAATTAATGGTACTTGCGCATGCCGAGTTTCTTGGAAATGAATCCAAGCATTGGATACGCAAACCATAAGTCAAGATTTATTAATTCAGGTTATAGCAGTAGCACAGCTGATTTCATTGTTATCATTTAGTTCGTGCCTAATATGTCAAAGTTTGTTTACATTTCTGTTATTGTTAAGATTATTAGTTTGTTCACAAAGTTTCAAAGAATTTGTAATAAACTAGATTTCTTCCATTTTCCAGATTTTCTCTCAGGATCAAAAAGAGATGAAAATTGATCTAAAAGATCCACACCGCCCATGTACTTATAATAGAAAGCAATGACTTCGGGGCATGAAACTACCATGACGTCTCCTGTTTTGTTGGTCCCTTTAACATTCGCTACTATATCAGTGTGACAATTGCTGAGTAATAAAGCCTCCTTTGTATCTTGCCATTTACAGAGCATAGTACCACTGTTGTTGAATTTAGAAACGTAGCAACCTCTTCGCAATTTTGGGCCAACAAGATTTGGTAAGAATTCCTTATTTCTCATAATTGTACCAACTAAACCAAAATCAAAAGTCTGCGCTAAGTTGACGGTAGTAAAACATCGATCACAACATATAACGGTTGAAGGATTAGAGATCGTGGAACACAGTTTCTTGACAACTCGTTCTCCAAGAGTACCATTGCACGGAGCTGTTTCTCTTCACAGTATACGTCCAAATCATAGCTGTATCCAGTTGTGGAATCACACCGTTCCCAAATATTAATGCCTCGTTTTATAGGTTTCATCGGCTTGTATTGGTTCAAGGCATATCTGCTTTGAACTTTGCCATAGCTTCAGCAATTGACTGGAACATGGAGTCAGTCCGACAATTTTTGACTTCAACTTCAATTTCTTTTGAACCCCTATCAAACGAATAAAGGCTCGTTCACAATGACAGCAACAAATTCAACAGGCGTTCACAATGCAAGCAACAAATTTGTTCGAATAAGTTCGAAAAACAGCTGACTGGCAACATTGTTTACATTATACATCAGTATACATATTTGGGGATTGAAAACCATGGAGAATTGCAATACAAACGGAAAAACAAACAGTAAAAACTTGAAAAATTAAATGTGAGACACGGACTTCAGATTTGTACCACTACCCGGAGCAAAAAGTATTGTGTTTTTCTTTAGAAAACTTTTCAAATTTTTCTATAGAAGACTTAAAATTTTTCTATAGAAATGTTTTAAAATTTTTCTATAGAAAAATTGTAAAATTTTATAGAAATCTTTTAAAATTTTTCTATAGAACTGTTTTAAAATTATTGTATAGAAATGTTTTGAAATTTTTCTATAGAAATGTTCTCAAATTTTTCTATGGAAAAGTTTTAAAATTTTTCTATAGAAAAGTTTTAAAATTTTTCTATAGAAATGTTCTCAAATTTTTCTATAGAAATATTTTAAAATTTTTCTTTAGAAATGTTTTCAAATTTTTGTATAGAACTGTTTAGAAACTTATGTTTCATAATATGTCATGGCCATGGACGGTTTCGATAAACCTGAAAATGTCAGCTTTTTTTTAAACTTTTTTCTTTTGTTTATTATTAAAATTGACGCGAACTACACTTACTACAAACAACTACACATTTCACATTTGCATCAGCTGATTTGTTCGAAAGCCAGCGACAGTGTTGTGTTCTTGGTAATAAAAAATTATAATTATATGTGAAATTATTGTAATTGGCAAATTCTACAGATAATATTATTTATTAAAATGTTTGTTTTGAGACAAAATTAATTCAATTTCATTCATACTTTCAAGTTTTAAAACAAAATTTGAAGTAAAGCGCCCCTAGCGGTCAGTAGAATAAACTGATTCGAACAAATTCCAATTTGAAGTAGAAGTAGAACCTACTTCTATGACAAATTTGAATTCCAATTTCACGAAAAACATGAGAGGGCATTATATGCAATATTGTGAGTGGGAACGAGAAGGCTTGAATTACAAATTCGTTGCTGCCATTGTGAACGCTCCTGTTCCTCTGGCAATGTATTGTCTCCAGTAAGTTCTTCATCTTCAAAATCAGAGTTCTCTTCAGATGAGCAGTCGGTTTCCTTTGAGTAAGTTGGATCAATAATGCTTTCACCATCGAAGTCACTGTTATTTTCAGAGTCGGTGGATTCCAATAAATTTCGAATTTTTTCAACAGCAGTTATTCTCTGACGCTTCCTTTTTGAATAACATTCGCTGAAAATAATAAAGTACTTATTATACGTTACTGTTGGGACATATGTGTCCCACTGAAAGTTACTGCTGGGACGTACTATATAACCCGCATTCAGAGTTGTGCCTATATCGGCATATATCTTATATATTAATTCTGATTTTTAGTCAATGACGATTTCTTTTATATTATTATTAACCTACCTCGCCATTTTTCATAATAAATCGCTTGTAATGTCACTGAAACACACAAATTTGTTACCCGTTTTTTACACCACGCGTCATCTGGCGAATGATTCAAAGCGTATTACTCTATTTTTGTCATAACGTGGTCCATTCATAATTGTGGTGTGAAATATTGATGCCTTTTGAAACATTTATGCTTTTTGTATTGTTTTATGTAATAACATTGTCGAAATTGTGCATTTATATTGAAATAATCTTTAAAGAGAATAAGACTCGTTTATGCTCTTTTATTCAGACTCTCTACATGAGAGTGGAAAAAGAGTGCAATAAGTTCTCTATACTATTCAATACTTTTTGTCGTCGCTCTGTTTATGACAAAACAAAAACAGTTATTTCAGTGGGCTATATTATATCTAATGTTAAAGCAGATGTGAGAAAAAAGAAAGTGCAATAGCAAAAAAGTCTTCCGCACAAAAACTATTCTTTTTTTATTTTCCAATGTAACAATTACATATGTGTTCATAGAAATCGAACAGGTAACGTGTAACAAAAATGTGTTAACACATCGCCCAAACAAAACAAAACGTATGACACGTTAATCATTCTCTGCACTCTCTCTCTCTCTCTTTCTCTCTTCATTGACGGTTTCAATACACGAGCAGCTTTTTGATAGTGTTATTGTATATAACTATACTAATTCCAACCATGTTGAAGTAAAATTTCATAAACTATGCAAAAAGTATGAAATAATCAAGATATAACGCGAGAGAGAAATGCGTTTGAGTGGATTGCTACCTCTTTTTGATTCTCTTTTACCAGGGTTGCCGAATTGCGCCCAACTTCTGGTCGTCTAATTCTTGATTGTTTGATTGTACATACCATGGAGCATTTACTGTATTCCTTAGGATTTTATTCTGATATACTTGGATTTGTTTTGTGTGGGATATCTTTGCACATCCCCAAATTTCGATTCGCTAGTACCAGATCGGTTTTAATACCTGTAAATATACAAGAAGTTTGCAGTCCATTGAAAGGGTGGAGTTCCTTCCTATTAGCCAGTTTAAGGATCTATATTTGATTTCTAGCTCTAATCTTTTCTTCCTGAAGTGTTCTCACCAAGATAAAGTCGAGTTGAGCGTAATTTCAAGGTGTTTTGCAGACGTTGATATGGGTATACGAGGCCGGATCAATAAGTCCGTGACTTTTTGAATGAAACACAGCTTTTTTTTGCAGAAAAAAAATTATTTTTCAATATAATCTCCTTTTAACTAAATACACTTGGTCCAATATTTCTCCAATTTTTGTAGCTGATTTTTGTGTATGATTTTTCGAGGTCTATAAAATAGGAAGTTGTTTGATCAACAATTTCATCGTTGGAGCTAAATCTCTTTCCACCCAGCCATTTCTTTAGGGTTGAAAATAGGAAATAGTCACTGGAGGCGAAATCCGAAGAATATGGCGGATAAGGTACCAATTCATAGCCCAATTCATGCAATTTTGCCATTGAGACTACACACGTGTGCACCCGTTCGTTTATGGTCAATTGAGAGCAAATGCGGCACCCATCTTGCAGACAGCTTTCTTAAACCAAATTGATCATTTAAAATCGAAACCACACTGCCATATGAAATGCCTATGGCATCAACAATCTCACGCACTTTTTCTCTTCGATCGGCCAACACCATATCGTGCATTTTTTTTTGGACATTTTCGGATGTATTGTCGTCCTCAATTGACCGTCCAGAACGTTCAGCGTCATTTGTACTTGTGCGAACACAACTAATGTCAGTAAACCACTTTTTATCATTGAAATTCATGGTGCAGAGTCCCCATAGTATTTATCACGCTTTTCCTAGGTTTGATTGACGTTTTTTGTTCGCAAAAAATAATATTTAATGAGCACTCGAAATTCACTTTTTTCCATTCCAATCCACGAGGTTGTATGTTTTCAACAGCTGTAAACACAAAGTAAATGACGGAACTTGCTCAGAATTTGACAGTAGTCTATTAACAGGTGGTACTTGATGCAAAAACGATGTACAAGTAGAGAACAAAAAACCAGCGCAATTTGGCGACCCTAGTAGAAGAGAACCAAAAAAGTTGAGGCGATTCAATCAAACGCATTTCTTTACCGCGTCATAACGTGGTTATTTCATACTTTTTACATACTTTATATACTTTTATTTAAATATGGTTGGAATTTCTATAGTTAGATACAATAACATCATCAGAACACTGCTCGTGTATTGAATTATTCAACGAAGAGAGTAAGAGACAGACCAGAGAAACCACGCGCTTCACTCTTTTTCTCTGTTGGCATTCCACTCCATGAGTAAATTTTCTTCTCTATACCATAGTTTTTTTATGCTTGATGGGAGCTGTGTTGCATTTCATATAACTAGGAGGGAAGTTCGAAAAGTCACGGACTTATTGATCCGCCCTCGTATCCATAGATTATCGCTGAGGTTTGATAAACACAGTCGAAATTGTTACTGTGAATGTTAAAAATATGTAAATATATGAACATCGTGAATGCACAAAACTAAAAATGGAGGATTTTGTTCGATGTTCGTTTCCCCATTGAAGAAGCGCAAAGACAAACGTCGGATGAGACGGATAACAAATCTATATATAAATTAATCTATGGGTATATCTTCATTATTAAATTTAACATGGACGCGAGGGTTTTCTGTCAATGAGAAATTGACGTGGACAGACTTCTCCTTATTTATTGTAATTTCCATTTGGATGCCGAAAAGGTAATGTTTCGATTGCAGGTTGTAAGTGCGCTATCCCAGCGCTGCAAGTCATGACCTGGTAGGCCTGAAATTATGACCAAACAGGCCTTTAAAGTACGGAAGGCCTTCCCCACACATTACCTCCTGCTTTTTTTAACATTGCATGAGATTGGGAGGCTAGGCCTTCTTAAAGAACACCTTAGAAAGCATACAAAAAGGAAGTCCTTAGAAGGCCTATCTTAGAAAATTTTACCACGCTTAACTTCAAATTCAAAGTCGGTTTCTTCAAAATTTTAAAAATATCCTGAAACATATTAAAAAAAATTATTTTAAAATTTGCATGAAATTTTCCAATTAAATTAATATTTATAAAAAGCGGAAAAGAAATTTCTCAAAATTGTAAAAATCTTTATGTTGGTTATATCTGATAGAAAAATTCATGCATTCCGCAGGCCTTATTTTAGGAAGGCATTACAAAAGTACCATTCCGCATGCCTTATTTGTGGAAGGCCTCCCGAATTCCGCCGCTAGGATGCTACCTTGCGGAACACCTGTTATTATTTTCATAAGTTCCGAGTGTTGGCTCTCGTATTTAAATTCGAAGAAATATATGACCTTCTAATATTAAATAGTTTAGCTGGAAAAGTTTGGGATAGTTTAGCAACTAGTGCAGTATGCCAGACCTTAACAAATGCCTGGGAGACATCCAGAAAAATAGCGGAACAGACATTTCTTTCTTCATATGCTATTTCAATTTCGTTTGTTATTCTGTGTATCTGCTGTACTGTGGCACTAAAACCGAAGTGGTGACTAGGAATAGTGTTGGTATTCTCCATTATGGCATTCATACTGTTTGACAAAATTCTTTCGTTGGAATTATGTAATACGCAAATCATTCATGCACTGAATTAGCAAAATTTGTAATTAATTCTTTTCTCCAAATAATTTTTGAATGAAATTTGAATCAATTCATATGTATTTGGCAAAAATGAATTGCAATTCATTTGCAATTCAAATGAATTTTGCAAAAATTATCAGCAATTCATTTTTAATTCAAATGAATTTGGCAAAATGAATTGCAATTCATTTCCAATTCATTTGAACTGAATTTATTTTGAATTAATTCAAATGAATTAGCAAAATGAATGTGCAATTCATTTCCAATTCATTTGAATTGAATTGATGTAAAAACATCTGCACAAGGCGTTTTGAATGGCCATTCAAGACATTTGCTTTTTTTCAAGACATATTCTGTAGCGAAGGTGCAACAACCAAGTACTTCGGGTTACCTGTCGACAAAGCATTCACACAAAGCAAAAACACAATACGATGTGAAGCGAAGTAGAAGTAATAGAATCGAGTTTGCGTGCTTTACAGATGCATACACATATACGAGCTTTTTTTTTCCAAAACACTGAAGTATTTGGTTGCCGCAACTTCGATACAGTTTATGCCTTGAAAAAAAAAAACAAATGTCTTGAATGACCATTCAGGACGTCTTGTGCAGTTGTCTAGTATTTACTTGTGCAATCATTATCATAATACACTTTTCTTTAATATGTGTGCTTGTATTTTGTAATAGATTATAATAATTAAAAGATAACACATGAAATTGTTACCTTCATAAAAAACCAAAAATTTTAAATTTTAATACAAATAATGAAAACGATTTCACACAAAATAAAGGTAACGAATTTTGAAAATCAGAAGAAAAATAATCAGTCCATGTTAATCTAGATTATAATAAATAAATCTATCTAGATTATATTAAAAGCAGAAAAACAAAAAAGGAAAATAGCTATCAGAATCATAATAAAAATTTATAAAACAGTATAAAGATTTATAAAAACTTTTGAAGAAAAAAATAATACAAATTTGATAAAATCTGAACAAAAAAAATCATTTTAATATTATTACAGATTAAAAGAAAATAAAAATAAATGTACTGCAATTTCTCTACATACTGAACAAATATATACCTAAAAATAACACTGACACAAAAATCAACAAATCCAAAAGAAATCTAAATAAATAAAAAAATGCTTAAATAAACCTAAAAATAATAAAAGATTTTTTTAAATCTAAGAAAATTAACCATTTTATTCAATAGGAGCAAAGGAATAAGGGTTCCTAAGAACAATAGTTGCAAGAACAATAGTTCGAATTTTCGTGTGTAATGTGTTACCCTGGCTAATCCATTAACCATCGTCATGAGGAAAGGGTAACAATCAAAATTATGCCATATGACAGACGTCCACTGATTGAAGCCTCTTTTGAGGTAAACAATTTATTAATTTTGCAATTGGAAGCACCGTTTGCAAGTTATAGCTATTTTTTAAATCAGTGATTTTTTAATTAGTGATTTTTAGTGATTTAAATTAGTGATAAATTTAGTGAGAATGTTTAAAAGGTTGTGTCAATAGTTTTTGTTTTCAGGGACACTTGCACATTTCCATCATATCTAAGCCATCTAGAATATTTCCCTTGACTTTCAACTGTACAACTTATATTTCACCATCTAGGGTTTTCTATCATCTTTGGTAATGGGTAAAGCGTGACAGGAAATTCCCCAACGTCGTGGGTAACTATACATTATTGTCCCCATACCCTATTGGCAATGGGTAAACGATGTTTCGATGCTAGGAACAAAGAATTAACACTACGTAGGAACTCAGGCGCAAGGTCTTAAAATATCTACATAACATAAAATAACTATTTGGATCAGTTTTTAGAAGAAATATTGGGAGCGGGTATGCTTTCCTTAACTTGGCGATGAACTTCGTTTCGGAGTGATACCGAGCCCTACTTCAATTAAGAGTCGAATACTTATGCAATAATTTCCATAAACTAAATGAGAATTGTGAAGTTGACATACAAAGGTTACCATCTAAAAACGACAATTTTTCTATGATCTGGTGTATGCTATTTTTGTGGAGGAGGGAGGATCGCGGTGTCCGTGAAGATAAATTCCGAATTTAACTAGCAAAGACATAAACTACATTAATTTACACAACTCTGTTAACGGGTTAACAGATATCTGTTAATGCAGCAAAAAAGAGATACATATTGTTACGAATAAGTAAAATCTTTTGCTTGCTGTTAATGACTCTACTAACAGTATGTAAATAACAGGCGGTTAATTCTGCGCCTGAAAGTATGCATTGTAACAACGTACCAGCTCGCTAAACCAGTAGCATGAATTCACCTCACTAAAGATAATTCTCCGCCATTCGAGATTGTTCTACAAAGATAAGCAACAACAACAACGTCTAGAAGGTTCTTGAATTCGCTAGATATACCTTCATTTGAGTATGGTGAGTTGGTATAAATAGCGGAGGTCTTTGGAATGGAGAGTTCAGATTGTGATTAAACCCCGTAAAGTAAGCAACGCGAATCGATAGTAAAATATAAGACTTGTTAAAGTGTTATAAATAAAGTAAATTGTTGTACTATCTAAGTAAAATAAAAGGAATTTAAACCGTTGTAATTATCGTAATTTAAAACGAACCTTGCGTTATTATTGGGAATAAAACAGCGCAAAAAGGGCGAATAAGGAAATTCGTAACATTGGTGCCAGAAGTGAAATTACGAATTAAGGACAACGATGAAGTTTGAAGAACTCAAAGTTGAACAAAAGGAGTTGAGTAAATTGGATCAACCGACAGCTGGTAATAAGGTAGAGCTGCAGAGGCGATTAATAGAAGAATTTAAACGCCGAAACATCAACATTGACACATATCAGTTCGAGTGCAAAGACGAATTGGAGGTTTGTGCAAAAGAAGCAACTGGTAATGTAGATGTTTCTACAATGTTTGCTGTAATGATGGCCAAATTGGACGATAATTCTTGAATTATCGACGAGAAATTTGGTGAAAATTCTAGAATTATGAACGAGAAATTTGACGAGAATTCTAGAATTATGAACGAGAATTCTAGAATTGTGGACGAGAAATTGAGCGAAAATTCTCGAATAATTAACGACAAACTGGAAAAGAAATTTGGTGAAAATTCAAGAATAATGCAGGAGACATCTAACGCCACAAATGACAAACTTCAACAAATTTCGGAAGTTATGAACAACATGGTAACACATGTTAATGAGAAATTCGAAAACGTCGAACAGAAGTTCGAAGAAGTTGAACAGAAGATTGAGCAAGTCGAGAATAAGTTTGAGAAAGTCGAAAATAATGTTAGTGAATTACAAAGGAGAATGAATGAAATTCAGTTACAAGAGGGGCCAGTGCGAGTAATTTCTGAAGCCTCTAGTAGATTGAAAGCTCCCAGTTTCGATGGCTCTACATCATTTGACGTTTTTAAATTCCAATTCGAAATGGTCGCAATTAAGAACTTGTGGAACAGCAACGACAAAGCAGTAGAGCTAATTTTAGCACTCAAACGCAGTGCAGCAGAAGTCCTTCAGAGCATTCCCGTTAGTGCCAGAAACAACTACGAGGATATACTGGCTGCGTTACAACGCAAGTATGGTGGCGATCACAAGAAGGATTTAAATCGCATGGAATTAAGAGGCCGAGAGCAAAAGCATAATGAAACGCTACAAGATTTTGCAACGGATGTGGAACGCTTGGTATTGATGGCAAATCCTGGAGAACCCAAAACTTTCTTAAAGCAATTTAAGATGGGGGCATTAACGATCCTGATGTTAGATATGCGGTATTTGCCTCACAAAGAGCTACATTTGTGGAAACAGTTTCATTTGCTTTGGCGAATGAAACGGCGAGGGTTGTTTCCAGTCAACAGACACATCATGTGCGAAGGGTAGAAACGGAAGGCAAATTAAAAGATTTGAAAGGCGCCATTAGGGAACTGAAAGAAGTGATTCAGATTCTCACGAAAGCACTATGGCAAGCAACAAAATTGAAAGGTGACAATCATGGCGATCGTGGCCATATAGGGCGGGACTGTAGAGACCTGAGAAAACGGTCACGATCTCCAGCGATAACGGCCGATACCGGACGAGTAAATGACCGTCCACATGTTATCGAGCGTACGCAGGATTCTAAGCCTGAGATAAAAGAGCAAATTATTGACGTCCGATCCCTGCGAATTGAAACAGACGACGAGTAGTTCACGGCACAGAGAAATGAATCTGTATTGGCAAAAATTATTTTGGCAAAGGAAGAGGATAGACAATTAACGCGGAATGAAATCGCTTCAGAAAGCCCCGTTTTAAAATCATATTGGGCCCAGTGGAATAGCCTGAGATTGCTAGATGGCTGTCTATACCGTGTATGGGAAAGTGATGATGGTAAAACGAGGAAAAATCTAATTGTGGTACCTGCCTTGAAAGTGAAAGAGATAATTGCAGAATCTCATCTCATAATTGCAGAATCTCATCCGAGTGGTAGGCACCTCGGTAAAGGCAAAACTATGGAGAAACTAAGTGAACGTTTCTATTGGGCTGGTCGTCAAAAAGCTGTATCCGAGTGGATTGCAGGCTGCACTCAGTGCTTGACAACTAAAGGACCAACGCGGAGGAGCTGCGGACAGAGAAATCAGGAGAGCCCAAGTGATCCCTTCGAGCGAATATCCATGAGTGTGGTTGGTCCATATCCAACAAGTAGCTCTGGGAACCAATATGCCCTAGTCGTTATGGACAACTTCAGTAAATGGCCCGAGGTGTACGCTATTCCGGATAAAGAAGCAAAACAATAAGCAAAGCTATCGTGAACAACTGGATAACTCGTTTTGGTGTCCCGTTAGAACTGCATTCGGAGCAGGGTAGGAATTTTGAATCTGCCATCTTGAAAGAAATATGCGAGAGGAATGGAATTCGTGGTATGAGAACTACATCATTGCGCCTTCGGACTGACGGCACGGTAGAGAGATTTAATCAGGGTCTTGAGGAATATTTGAGAAAGATCGTCAGTAAAGATAGAAAATTCTGGGACGAACGCATACCAAAATTCCTTCTAGCATACCGGTCGGCCACCCACGATACTACTGCCCGAACACCAGCTAGCGCCGTCTTCGGGACAGAGTTAAAGCTTCCTAGAAATTTGGAGTTTGGCAACTGCCTAACATCACAAAGTGGGGAGAATGATGGTACCCCAGGAGAGCTTAGAAAACTTCACGAGTTTGATCGCAGCAGTTGGTCAGACATAAGATGAAAGCCAGGTACGACCAAGCGGCAAATTCAGAAGGATTTCATGAGGGCCAGCTGGTTTTACTGTTCAACCCACAGCGCAAGAAGGGTTTATCTCTAAAACTTCAGACTCACTGGGAAGGCCCTTACAAGGTTGTTAAACGAATAAATGACGTGGTTTATAGAATCTAGAAAAGCCAAAGTCCAAGAGCAAAGTGAAAGTGGTGCATTTGGAAAGACTAGCCCTGTATGGAAAACGGGGGGTTGAGCCTACTCGGAACGAACAGGCTTAAGTGGTGGGCAGTATTACGAATAAGTAAAAGCTTTTGCTTGCTGTTAATGACTCTACTAACAGTATGTAAATAACAGGCGGTTAATTCTGCGCCTGAAAGTATGCATTGTAACAACGTACCAGCTCGCTAAACCAGTAGCATGAATTCACCTCAGTAAAGATAATTCTCCGCCATTCGTGATTGTTCTACAAAGATAAGCAACAACAACAACGTCGAGAAGGTTCTTGAATTCGCTAGATATACCTTCATTTGAGTATGGTGAGTTGGTATAAATAGCGGAGGTCTTTGGAATGGAGAGTTCAGTTTGTGATTAAACCCCGTAAAGTAAGCAACGCGAATCGATAGTAAAATATAAGACTTGTTAAAGTGTTTTAAATAAAGTAAACTGTTGTACTATATAAGTAAAATAAAAGGAAGTTAAACCGTTGTAATTATCGTAATTTAAAACGAACCTTGTTTTATTATTGGGAATAAAACAACGCAAAAAGGGCGAATAAGGAAATTCGTAACAATATCAGTAAATCCGATTTTTAACCGACCGGAGCATTATATGTACACGAAAATTAAATATTACACTAATAAATCCCAATCGCTCTTCATCCTATGTCGGTCTATGCTTTTCGCGTGCGAACTTTATTCTTTTGAATAATCTTATCTTCGATACCGACTGGTATAGAATATGTCAGTGTGATAATGCTGTTGAATTTTAAATCGCCCTGGATGAATTCTGTAATACTATTAATGACTATATTTCTAAGTCTGTACCCAAGAGGTAATACTGGTCCTCAAGGGCTCTAAACAGCCTCAAGAGTGTAAGGAATAGATGTTCGAAAAAGTATAAAAAATCTGGACTGCCAGCAGACTATGCTACGTATATTGTTGCTGGGAGTAAATACAACTCTAAATCTCATGAGAGTTATAGATTATATTTCGATAAGTTGAAGGGTAATTTTAAACGGAAGTTATTCTTTAGATTTGCTAACTTGAAGCGTAATTCGTCTTCCACACCTTGTAGGATTAAAATGAATGGTATTGATTATTCAGATGAGGAGTCTATTGCTAATTGTTTCGCCGATTTTTTTCGCATCCATTTATTCCACCAGAGCCTATGATGTTTCCAAATCATACCCGTACACTGTCCGCTCTACCATTCCGTTTGATGCACCTGTCGTAAATTCTTCGTGGTTGCTAGATAACTTGATCAGATTGAAAGCCTCAAATAAAGCTGGTTGTGATGGTATCCCGGACTCTATGTTGAAATACTGCTCGAATTCTCTCAGCTTACCGTTGACTCTCTTATTTAATGCTTCGTTGAAGTTCGGTCATTTTCCTGCACAGTGGAAGAGGTCTTATATAATCCCTCTTCACAAATCTGGTAGTTTAGTAAATGTTGCAAATTATACGGGGATTGCAAAATTGAGTGTCATTAATAAACTTTTTGAGAAGTTAGTCACAGAGGTAATTTCTCTTCATGTTTCCTCTATTTTAGATCCCTTGTCAACATGGCTTTCGGAAGGGTCGTTCCACCGTGACAAATTTGCTTCAGTTTTCCTCTTCTATTATTGACGGCTTTATTGATGGAGATCAAACTGATGTGATTTTTGCCGATTTTAGTAAGGCCTTTGATAAAGTTAACCACAATTTGTTAATATATAAACTTGGGGCAATGTGTTTGCTGGAACTCGGGGCATGCTGTATTGGATTAGTTCTTACTTAATGAACAGAGAACAGATGGTATCATTTGGCCGATCATTCTCAAGATCTATTTTTGTGTCATCTTCTATTCTTATTATTCATTAATGATTTACCCGCCTTCATAATGCACTCTAAATTGTTAATGTACGCTGATGACGTGAAGATCTATTTCTCTTACAAGGATCCTTGTCAATATACTTTACTTCAGAGGGATTTGTCTACTTTCCAGACGTGGTGCGAGGCCAATTTGATGGAGCTTAATTTTGCGAAATATAAGCATATGCTGTTCTCTAGGTCATCATTCTTTTCGGCAAAATACATTTTAGGTGGCAATGTTCTTGAATCGGTGGATTCATTTGTTGATCTTGGTGTTCTCTTGGACAGAAAATTGAATTTCAACTCCCACATAATTACGATGGTAAGTAAGGTTCTGAACTTTATTAAACGTTGGGCAAAGGAATTTTCAGATCCCTACGTTACGAAAAATTTTTGTACTTCACTAGTCCGCCCTATTCTCGAATATGGATCTGTTGTTTGGGACCCCCAGTACAATTTGTATGTTAATATGATTGAATCGGTCCAGAAACAGTTTCTCATTTTTTGTCTGAGAAACCTTCAATGGAACCCGAACCATAATCTTCCTTCGTATAGCAGTAGACTAGCATTGATCAGATTGCCGACTCTTAGTAGTAGACGTACCATGATAAACTCTATTACAGTTTTGAAGATAATTGATGGATGTCTATGTTCTGAATTTCTGTTATCTAAGATTTTCATAAATGTCGCATTGAGACCCACGAGGTACTATAAACACATTCACATCGAGTTTCAGCGTTCGAATTATGCGTCCTTTGATCCAGTTAGGAGAATGTGTCGTGACTTTAATGAGCTACATATATCAGTTTATTGATTTCACTGGTAGTTGGGAAACTATAAAGTCTAGGATAATTTGTCATTTGAACCGATTGAATTAGTGCTATATATTCCTTTACATATGTAAATTTTCTTTATCCTTACTATCTGGTCTGATTTATAATTTGGTTTTGGTTTTGTTCGTAATTATTATAATATTGTTACGAATTTCGTTATTCGTCCTTTTTGCGTTGTTTTATTCCCAATAATAAAACAAGGTTCGTTTTGAATTACGATAATTACAACGGCTTCACTTCCTTTTATTTTACCTATATAGTACAACAGTTTACTTTATTTATAACACTTTAATAAGTCTTGTATTTTACTATCAATTCGCGTTGCTCACTTTACGGGGTTTAATCACAAACTGAACTCTCTATTCCAAAGACCTCCGCTATTTATACCAACACCATACTCAAATGAAGGTAGATCTAGCGAATTCAAGAACCTTCTAGATATTGTTGTTGTTGCTTATCTTGGTAGAACAATCTCGAATGGCGGAGAGTTATCTTTACTGAGGTGAATTCATGCTACTGGTTTAGCGAGCTGGTACGTTGTTACAATGCATACTTTCAGGCGCAGCACTAACCGCCTGTTATTTACATACTGTTAGTAGAGTCATTAACAGCACGCAAAAGCTTTTACTTATTCGTAACACTGTCCCCCACTTAAGCCTGTTCGTCTCGAGTAGGCTCAACCCCCCGTTTTCCATACAGAGCTAGTCTTTCCAAATGCACGACTTTCATTTTAGCTCTTGGACTTTGGCTTTTCTGGATTCTATAAACCACGTCATTTATTCGTTTTACAACCTTGTAAGGGCCTTCCCAGTGAGTCTGAAGTTTTGAAGATAAACCTTTCTGGCGCTGTGGGTTGAACAGTAAAACTAGCTGACCCTCATGGAATCCCTCGGAATTTGCCGCTTGGTCGTAACTGGCTTTCATCTTATTACTGACTAACTTCATTCTGCTGCGAACAAAGTTGCGAAGTTCGCTAAGCTCTCCTGGGATACCATCATTCTCCCACTGTCGGTTGCTAGGCAGTTGTCAAACTCCAAATTTCTAGGGAGCTTTAACTCTGTCCCGAAGACGGCACTAGCTGGTGTTCGGGCAGTGGTATCCTGGGTGGCCGACCGGTATGCTAGAAGGATTTTGGTATGCGTTCGTCCCAGAATTTTCTATCCTTACTGACGATCTTGCTCAAATATTCTTCAAGAGCCTGATTAAATTTCTCTACCGTACCGTCAGTCCGAGGGCGCACTGATGCCGTTCTTATACCACGAATTCCATTCCTCTCGCATATTTCTTTCAAGATCGCAGATTCAAAATTCCTACCCTGCTCCGAATGCAGTTCTAAAGGGACACCAAAACGACTTATCCAGTTGTTCACGATAGCTTTGCTTATTGTTTTCGCTTCTTTATTTGGAATAGCGTACACCTCGGGCCATTTACTGAAGTAGTCCATAACGACTAGGGCATATTGGTTCCCAGAGCTACTTGTTGGATATGTACCAGCCACACTCATGGATATTCGCTCGAAGGGAGCACTTGGGCTCTCCTGATGTCTCTGTTCGCAACTCCTCCGCGTTGGTCCTTTAGTTGTCAAGCACTGGGTACAGCCTGCAATCCACTCGGATACAGCTTTTTGACGACCAACCCAATAGAAACGTTCCCTTAGTTTCTCCATAGTTTTGCCTTTTCCGAGGTGCCTACCACTCGGGCCATTATGGGATTCTGCAATTATCTCTTTCACTTTGAAGGCAGGTACCACAATTAGAGTTTTCTCCGTTTTTCCATCTTCACTTTCCCATACACGGTATAGACAGCCATCTAGCAATCTCAGGCTATTGCACTGGGCCCAATATGATTTTAAAACGGGGCTTTCTGAAGCGATTTCATTCCGCGTTAATTGTCTATCCTCTTCCACTGCCAAAATAATTTTTGCCAATACAGGATCACTTCTCTGTGCCGTGAACCACTCGTCGTCCGATTCAATTCTCAGGGACCGGACGTCAATAATTTGCTCTTTTATCTCAGCCTTAGACTGAGGACTGTCATTTACTCGTCCGGTATTGGCCGTTATCGCTGGAGATCTTGACCGTTTTTGCGGGTCTCTACAGTCCTGCCCTATACGACCACGTTCGCCATGATTGTCACCTTTCAATTTTGTTGCTTGCCATAGCGCTTTCGTGAGGATCTGAATCACTTCTTTTAGTTCCCTAACGGCGCTTTTCAAATCTTTTGATTTGCCTTCCGTTTCTACCCCTCGCACATGATGTGTCTGGTGACTGGAAACAACCCTCGCCGTCTCATTCGCCAAAGCAAATGAAACTGTTTCGGCGAATGTAGCTTTTTGTGAGGCACACACCGCATATCTAACGTCAGGATCGTTAATGCCCCTAACAAATGCCTCTATCTTAAATTGCTCTAAGAAAGTTTGGGGTTCTCTAGGATATGCCATCAACACCAAGCGTTCACATCGGTTGCGAAGTCCTGAAGCGTTTCATTATGCTTTTGCACTCGGCCTCTTAATTCCATGCGATACAAATCCTTGTTGTGATCGCCACCATACTCGCGTTGTAACGCAGCCAGTATATCCTCGTAGTTGTTTCTGGCACTGACGGGAATGCTCTGAAGGACTTCTGCTGCGTTGCCTTTCAGTGCTAAAATTAGCTCTACTGCTTTGTCGTTGCTGTTCCACAAGTTCTTCAGAGATTTCTTGCAGTTCCTCATTTGTGGCATTTGATGTTTCCTGAATAATTCTAGAATTCTCGCTAAATATATCGTCCATAATTCTAGAATTCTCGCCAAATTTCTTTTCAAGTTTTTCGTCCATTATTCGAGAATTTTCGCTCAATTTCTTGTCCATAATTCTAGAATTCACACCAAATTTCTCGTTCAGATTTCTAGAATTATCGTCCAATTTGGCCATCATGGCAGCAAACATTGTAGAAACATCTACATTACCAGTTGCTTCTTTTGCACAAACCTCCATTTCGTCTTTGCACTCGAACTGATATATGTCAATGTTGATGTTTCGGCGTTTAAATTCTTCTATTAATCGCCTCTGCAGCTCTACCTTATTACCAGCTGTCGGTGGATCCAATTTACTCAACTCCTTTTTTAGTTGTTCAACTTTGAGTTCTACAAACTTCATCGTTGTCCTTAATTCGTAATCCCACTTCTGACACCAATGTTACGAATTTCCGTATTCGTTCTTTTTGCGTTGTTTTATTCCCAATAATAAAACAAGGTTCGTTTTAAATTACGATAATTACAACGGTTTCACTTCCCTTTATTTTACTTACATAGTACAACAGTTTACTTTATTTATAACACTTTAACAAGTCGTATATTTTACTATCGATTCGCGTTGCTTACTTTACGGGGTTTAATCACAAACTGAACTCTCCATTCCAAAGACCTCCGCTATTTATACCAACTCACCATACTCAAATGAAGGTATATCTAGCGAGTTCAAGAACCTTCTAGACGTTGTTGTTGTTGCTTATCTTTGTAGAACAATCTCGAATGGCGGAGAATTATCTTTACCGAGGTGAATTCATGCTACTGGTTTAGCGAGCTGGTACGTTGTTACAATGCATACTTTCAGGCGCAGCACTAACCGCCTGTTATTTACATACTGTTAGTAGAGTCATTAACAGCACGCAAAAGCTTTTACTTATTCGTAACACTGTCCCCCACTTAAGCCTGTTCGTCTCGAGTAGGCTCAACCCCCCGTTTTCCATACAGAGCTAGTCTTTCCAAATGCACGACTTTCATTTTAGCTCTTGGACTTTGGCTTTTCTGGATT
This sequence comes from Phaonia tiefii, assembly GCA_963931995.1. Lineage (NCBI taxonomy): Eukaryota > Metazoa > Arthropoda > Insecta > Diptera > Muscidae > Phaonia > Phaonia tiefii. Next base: position 30,055,545 of record OZ008370.1, on the reverse strand, counting down.
CTATAAACCACGTCATTTATTCGTTTTACAACCTGGTAAGGGCCTTCCCAGTGAGTCTGAAGTTTTGAAGATAAACCTTTCTGGCGCTGTGGGTTGAACAGTAAAACTAGCTGACCCTCATGGAATCCCTCGGAATTTGCCGCTTGGTCGTAACTGGCTTTCATCTTATTACTGACTAACTTCATTCTGCTGCGAACAAAGTTGCGAAGTTCGCTAAGCTCTCCTGGGATACCATCATTCTCCCACTGTCGGTTGCTAGGCAGTTGTCAAACTCCAAATTTCTAGGGAGCTTTAACTCTGTCCCGAAGACGGCACTAGCTGGTGTTCGGGCAGTGGTATCCTGGGTGGCCGACCGGTATGCTAGAAGGATTTTGGTATGCGTTCGTCCCAGAATTTTCTATCCTTACTGACGATCTTGCTCAAATATTCTTCAAGAGCCTGATTAAATTTCTCTACCGTACCGTCAGTCCGAGGGCGCACTGATGCCGTTCTTATACCACGAATTCCATTCCTCTCGCATATTTCTTTCAAGATCGCAGATTCAAAATTCCTACCCTGCTCCGAATGCAGTTCTAAAGGGACACCAAAACGACTTATCCAGTTGTTCACGATAGCTTTGCTTATTGTTTTCGCTTCTTTATTTGGAATAGCGTACACCTCGGGCCATTTACTGAAGTAGTCCATAACGACTAGGGCATATTGGTTCCCAGAGCTACTTGTTGGATATGTACCAGCCACACTCATGGATATTCGCTCGAAGGGAGCACTTGGGCTCTCCTGATGTCTCTGTTCGCAACTCCTCCGCGTTGGTCCTTTAGTTGTCAAGCACTGGGTACAGCCTGCAATCCACTCGGATACAGCTTTTTGACGACCAACCCAATAGAAACGTTCCCTTAGTTTCTCCATAGTTTTGCCTTTTCCGAGGTGCCTACCACTCGGGCCATTATGGGATTCTGCAATTATCTCTTTCACTTTGAAGGCAGGTACCACAATTAGAGTTTTCTCCGTTTTTCCATCTTCACTTTCCCATACACGGTATAGACAGCCATCTAGCAATCTCAGGCTATTGCACTGGGCCCAATATGATTTTAAAACGGGGCTTTCTGAAGCGATTTCATTCCGCGTTAATTGTCTATCCTCTTCCACTGCCAAAATAATTTTTGCCAATACAGGATCACTTCTCTGTGCCGTGAACCACTCGTCGTCCGATTCAATTCTCAGGGACCGGACGTCAATAATTTGCTCTTTTATCTCAGCCTTAGACTGAGGACTGTCATTTACTCGTCCGGTATTGGCCGTTATCGCTGGAGATCTTGACCGTTTTTGCGGGTCTCTACAGTCCTGCCCTATACGACCACGTTCGCCCTGATTGTCACCTTTCAATTTTGTTGCTTGCCATAGCGCTTTCGTGAGGATCTGAATCACTTCTTTTAGTTCCCTAACGGCGCTTTTCAAATCTTTTGATTTGCCTTCCGTTTCTACCCCTCGCACATGATGTGTCTGGTGACTGGAAACAACCCTCGCCGTCTCATTCGCCAAAGCAAATGAAACTGTTTCGGCGAATGTAGCTTTTTGTGAGGCACACACCGCATATCTAACGTCAGGATCGTTAATGCCCCTAACAAATGCCTCTATCTTAAATTGCTCTAAGAAAGTTTGGGGTTCTCTAGGATATGCCATCAACACCAAGCGTTCACATCGGTTGCGAAGTCCTGAAGCGTTTCATTATGCTTTTGCACTCGGCCTCTTAATTCCATGCGATACAAATCCTTGTTGTGATCGCCACCATACTCGCGTTGTAACGCAGCCAGTATATCCTCGTAGTTGTTTCTGGCACTGACGGGAATGCTCTGAAGGACTTCTGCTGCGTTGCCTTTCAGTGCTAAAATTAGCTCTACTGCTTTGTCGTTGCTGTTCCACAAGTTCTTCAGAGATTTCTTGCAGTTCCTCATTTGTGGCATTTGATGTTTCCTGAATAATTCTAGAATTCTCGCTAAATATATCGTCCATAATTCTAGAATTCTCGCCAAATTTCTTTTCAAGTTTTTCGTCCATTATTCGAGAATTTTCGCTCAATTTCTTGTCCATAATTCTAGAATTCACACCAAATTTCTCGTTCAGATTTCTAGAATTATCGTCCAATTTGGCCATCATGGCAGCAAACATTGTAGAAACATCTACATTACCAGTTGCTTCTTTTGCACAAACCTCCATTTCGTCTTTGCACTCGAACTGATATATGTCAATGTTGATGTTTCGGCGTTTAAATTCTTCTATTAATCGCCTCTGCAGCTCTACCTTATTACCAGCTGTCGGTGGATCCAATTTACTCAACTCCTTTTTTAGTTGTTCAACTTTGAGTTCTACAAACTTCATCGTTGTCCTTAATTCGTAATCCCACTTCTGACACCAATGTTACGAATTTCCGTATTCGTTCTTTTTGCGTTGTTTTATTCCCAATAATAAAACAAGGTTCGTTTTAAATTACGATAATTACAACGGTTTCACTTCCCTTTATTTTACTTACATAGTACAACAGTTTACTTTATTTATAACACTTTAACAAGTCGTATATTTTACTATCGATTCGCGTTGCTTACTTTACGGGGTTTAATCACAAACTGAACTCTCCATTCCAAAGACCTCCGCTATTTATACCAACTCACCATACTCAAATGAAGGTATATCTAGCGAGTTCAAGAACCTTCTAGACGTTGTTGTTGTTGCTTATCTTTGTAGAACAATCTCGAATGGCGGAGAATTATCTTTACCGAGGTGAATTCATGCTACTGGTTTAGCGAGCTGGTACGTTGTTACAATGCATACTTTCAGGCGCAGCACTAACCGCCTGTTATTTACATACTGTTAGTAGAGTCATTAACAGCAAGCAAAAGCTTTTACTTATTCGTAACATTATTGTTGTAACAATTGTTGTATTAATATCTCGTGATGTACTTTTATACTTATTTATGTTAGTGTAATACCAACTGGTGAAGAATTTCTGTCGTTGGTTGCAACGTGCGAACTTATAATCCTTGCTCTCCCGTTATAGACCGGTCTATAATGTGTACGCAGTCCTCACGTTATGGTGACGTGCCCCGCTCGGTCGGTAGGGGTGGGTAAGAGTGGCGGCGATGAGGCCGCTCGATTTAAAAAAAAACAAACATGTCTAATGGGGACCAATGGTTCTCTGGAGATGGAAAGAAGTTTCTGCAAATGTTTTCTTGTGTGTTTTGCTTGCGATATTTTTCGAACACTTGCATTATAGTGAATTCACAATTCCAATGAGATTTCGTTTGCATTTAGTTTGATGAATTTTTCAATTGAAAACAACCGCTGATGAAGATCTGTGGCTAGATCTGAAATAGCAATACGGATTGCCAGGAATCATAGGAATATATTTGCAAAACTCCTTTTTATAAAAACTATCAGCCCGATTCTGTGCACTTGATAAGTTCACCACATTGAGTATTTATCAACTTTTGAATATTTATCAAGATTTGGTATTCTACTACAAAAAATAAAAGCTTTTTAGTTGATAATTTGTCAAAGTCTCATTTGGTATTGATAACTCTAATTTATTGTGGGTGTGTATTCAAATTCAGTAAATAGTGCACGCTTCATGTAAATATCAACATAATGGATTCTTTTTTAAAATACATGTATAAATTTGCGTATCCTTTTAGAAAAATTGAAGAAGAAATAATTGTGTTAATGCCGATTTGTGAAGACGAAGATAATGCGGAAAAAAGAAGGCGTAGGTGTGACTTACGAAGATTACGCGACTCAAGCGATCCTTTTCAGTTGTCGGAGGCAGAATTTATGTATCCATATTTTTGCTTTGTGCCAATAATTTGATAACAATAAACAAAATCAGCTGTCAATAGAAATTCACCACACTGGTGAATTTGAAAAGCTTTTTAATTATCAATGTTACCACAGAATAACAACTGAACTTTTGGTTGATAAAAATCTTGAGAAAATATCTTGATAAAAAATTTATCAAGAATTCACAGAATCCGGCTATAGAGTGGCCTCGAGCTTGAACAATAAAATTAAAAGGTACCAATAAAAAGGCTGAAAAAATAAGAAGCATCCCTCATGAATTTAAAATCGAATATAAATAATTGAAAAACGTAACGCTTTTGATATTTGTTGACAATACAAAACGCAACAAAGCATGGTTATAAACTTTTTTAAATCGTCCCTGTTCTACAATCAGAATTTAGGCAAACAGAAAGCAATTCAGAAAAATTGGGTTTCTGCAAAACAATTCAGAATAAAAATATCAGTTTTGAAACAGAATGAAAAAGTCTTTCTATTTGAAAAACATAACACTCTTTAGCTTCAGAATGATGCAGAAAAGGGCAATTAAGCATTATATTTATAAAATTGATGATGTTTTTTATTTTTGTATCACAATAATTAACACTATTCACATAATTTAGTGCAAAAATAATATAAATTAAAAAACTCTTAAAATTTATGGGCTATCTCTTTGCAGTTTTCGTTTCTTTTTGTTATATTTTTCTTATGTCAATATAAATTGACCAATTTCGAAAAGTGAGAGTTACCAGACCGTTCGTAAAATGCCCATAAATTGATTAAAAATTGAGTCCTGACGTCAGTGTTCAATACTTCTTTAATACTATGTGAAATTATTTTACAGGTTCTATTAAAAAAGGTGGGTTTAATATTTTGTAAACCAAATAAAGCATTTTAAACAAATATATAAGCAGTTTAATTACATATGGCAACTTCTTGACTGTCATGTGGGAATCAAATAAAGAAAAGGAATGCTACATAAAGAAGAAGAAAAACAAGCTTAACATTTGCCAGCAAAACGAAAAGGAAAAATGTAAGATGTTTTATTCATTAGGTCCAAATATTTTATTTTGTTTTATTTGCAGGGGTAAACACAGATCCAGGAAAAAGCTTCTCAAATTACCGTTGTTTATTACCGCATGTCCTATCCCGAATTGAGATGGAAATTGCCAAAATTTGCGGCATTTTTCAAGTCGTCGATGGTATTTCCAATACACGGAGTTTTGGTCACGTCGATTCCGCATGCTCGTCTAATAATCCTAACAATGTTAACGAAACCCTTGTCAAATGTAATGGAAAGTCGCGTATCTGGTGTTGAGTAGTAAGGTTGTTTACAATGTTTACAATGGTTGTTCTCAATGTTTCTCTGACATTCAACAAGGCAGTGAAATTACTTGTAAAATCTGCCTTCATAAATTTCACATATCTTGTGCCAAAGTGGATTAGAATGCGCTCAATGCCTTATTGGTGTTTGAGAATATTGTTTTTAATTGTGACAATTGTTTGCAAGCCACTTGTGATCTGATAAAAAAAAGTCAGTCTTCTTACGTATGAAGTACAGGGGCTGAAATCAATGATGAAGAAATATATTGCTTCTACTGTAAATGGCAATGATAGAAAATTTGGATGCTCATCGAAGTTTGCCTCTATCAAACACTGGTTTTGAGAGTATGATGGTGCCCAATGCTGTTTCTCATATACGTGTTACGCATAAAGAGAATGTTTCTGCAAATACTCAAGTTACATCCATTCAAGGCTGATCTACTTCAGGTTATAGCAAGCGCACAGCTGATTCATATTCTGAACAGCTGATGCCAAGGCGAATTGAGCTCGAATTGTCAAACTTATTAGTTTTGTTTACGTTCTTATTGGCAAAGTGAAGTTAATTTAGAAACTTGTGTTTTTTGAAAGTTTCCCCTTAAAAGTGAAAAAAAAAGTATTTAAAGATGGTAAAATGTGCTATTTGCAATAAAAAGTTTGAAAGCGGTACGGGACCGATGTTTCATGTTCCACGCGACGACAACAAACGCTTGTTGAGGGGCAGTCATTGCCGGATGTGTTTGTGCTGTTTCACAACAGAAACAGCCCAAGCAAATGAAAAATATGTATGTATATACGTATACGCATGCAATACAAATGTCATATTTTGACATTACCACAAAAGGCGAATTCAAGGCGAATTGCTATTTTTGACAGAACCAGCGCAAAAAGTAAGGCGAATTCTAGTGCTTCCACCTTGTATAAATTCGCCTTGCATCCATTGCTGATATGAATTCTGCTAGTGCTCGCGTCGAAGATAATGCGTGTAATGCTTTCTCTGGCGGTGCTAATAATGTTCATGGTGGTGCTAGTAGTACATTGAATGCTGTTGTTGATGATGTTGCTGCTCTTAATGATAATGATGACGTTAATGTTTCTGCTTTCGGTGGCAGCTCTGTTAATACTGATTGGAGAAATGTCACACGAAGAAAGAAAAATATAAGTAAGCGTCGTGTTGTTATTGTTGGTGACAATGATAATACTGAGTTGGACGTTGTTGTGAGAAAGAAATGGGTACATCTATCGTCGTTTCTACCTCATGTAACTGAAAATGACATTATCTCTTATGTTTGTAAATATTTAGACATTGATAATAGTCATGTTTTTTGCTTTAAATTAGTGAAAAAAGATACGCCACTGAATGGTTTAAAATTTGTGAATTTTAAGTTGGGAATTTCTCCCAGCTTTTATAATGCTTTATTAAATCCAGATATTTGGACATCGGATGTTAAAATTCGACCATTTTTGGATATTCCAATGAAAAAGCCTCAGCAAAAACAAGTGTAAATGATAATTTTTTAAAAATGTATTTTCATAATGTGTCTGGAAGGAGAACTAAATCGTCAGAATTTAGGTGTTTCACATCTCAAGAAGATTTTGATGTGTATGTTATTGTTGAAACTTGGTTGAACTCTGAATTTTCTGATGAAGAGTATTTTAATTGTAATATATTTAATGTGTACCGTAAGGATAGGGATTTAATTTCTACTGGCTGCAATAGAGGTGGTGGTGTATTGATTGCTGTGAAAAAGACAATAATGTCTAATATTGTGTTATTAAATAATAATAATCCTCTTTTGGATCAAATTTGTGTTTTATTAAAATCACAACGGGGCAATCTTTATATTTGTGCATCATATATCCCGCCAAACAGTTCGGATGGTTTATATATGCATCATATTGATAACATTATGCAGTTTTCCGACAAAATGAATTATAATGATAGATGTTGCGTTTTGGGAGATTACAATCTCAATGATATTGTATGGACTGGAATGCAGGACATGGATTATTTTTTGCCTAATAATGTTAATAAAGCTTTTGAAATGCATTTTATTGATTCCTTATTTAGTATTGATCTTGCTCAAATAAATAATGTATTCAATAAATTAGGGAAAATGTTAGATTTGGTTTTTGTTAGTTCGGACTTGAAATGTTCAGTATCTGCATGTAATTTTTATTTCTCCCCACCAACTGTTCATCATTCACCTTTGGAGATTGAATGTGAATTCTATTATTTTGAAAATGGTTGCCGATTTGAATTGCCTAATTATGACTATAATTCTTGTAATTATGATTCAATCAATCATTGATTGTTAATATAGATTGGTTGTCAGTTTTAAATAGTGGTATCGTAGCTATTTGTTATGAGGAATTTTTAAAAAATATTCTTAGAATCTTCGTTGAGAATATTAAGTTAAAAAGGCCTAAAGTACACAAATTTCCTTGGTATACTAAAGGATTAAAACGATTAAAAAATTTAAGGAATAAATATTATAATAAATTCAAGGCTCATAATAATGCAGATGATGAATATTTTTATTTACATTATATGCGTGACTTCAATTTTTTAAATAAATTTCTTTATAATCAATATATTTTGATGTATAGTGATAGTATAAAAACAAATCCTAAAAGGTTTTGGAGTTTCATTAGGTCAAGGAATAATAATTCTTCTATCCCTTCATCAGTGGTGTTTAATGATGTTATTTCAAATACGTTATCTCAGTCAGTTAATCTATTTAGAGATTTTTTTCAGTCGAATTTCTCCAGTAGTCAATTTGCTTTTAATGATGATGAATTTAATCATATTCTGTCATTTGTTGATTTTACTGAATTGCGCATTTGTGATGATGATATAGTTTCTGCGATTTCTAAACTTTCAATAGCGTATAAGTTGGATGTAGATGGTTTGTCTGCATTTCTTCTTAAAAAGTGTTGTACTGCAATAATCATTCCATTAAAGATTATCTTCAATAAATCGTTACAGTCGGGCTATTTTATTCAGAAATGGAAAACTACGACTGTTGTTCCTGTACATAAATCTGGTCATAAGAACATTGCTTCTAATTACAGGCCAATTTCAAAGTTATCGAATATAGCCAAAATTTTTGAGTATATTATATTTGATAAATTGTTTTTTCAATTTAAATCATATATAAATCCTGCTCAACATGGCTTTGTCTCTGGTAGGTCGACAACGAGCAACCTGGCTGTTTTTACTCGTTATTGTGTTGACAGTTTTGTAAATGGATTTCAAGTGGATACTATATACACTGATTTCTCTAAAGCATTTGATAGAGTACCGCATAATGTATTACTATTAAAGCTAGTTAAAATCGGTATTCCACCCACTCTAATTAGATGGTTTCGTTCGTATTTAACTAATAGGTATTGCTCCGTATTAATAGATGGAGTTTTCTCTGAGCCTTATATTCCTGTTTCGGGTGTCCCTCAGGGAAGTATTCTAGGGCCATTGTTATTTAATATCTTCGTGAATGATATATCTCAGTGCTTCTTACATGTCAGACATCTTCTATACGCTGATGACCTTAAAATTTTTTATACCGTGCGTTCAGTTAATGATGCTATACTTCTGCAAGCGGATTTGGATAGATTTGTTGCTTGGTCCACAAGTAATGGTTTACCAATTAATTTATCTAAATGTTTTCAAATGACTTTTCACCGCTGTAAAAATATAATTGTTTCATAATATCAAATTAATGGTAATGGTTTGACTTTATGCATTTGAATATTTAGATTTGGGGGTAATGTTTGACACGAAGTTAATATTTACATTTCACCTGGACTATATTATTCCAAAAGCTTATTCTACTTTGTACTTTATACGTAGAAATACGGCCCAATTTTCAGATCCATATACAAAAACTGTAATATTTTCATCACTTTGTCGGTCAAAGTTAGAATATTGCTGTTTTATTTGGAGTCCTACAGCAGATATTCATATTAATCGTATTGAACGTGCTCAGAAATCATTCTTAAAGTTTGCTTTGATTTCTTTGAATTTGTCTAACCCAATTCCATCGTATAAAAGTAGATGCTTACTTATTTCATTAAATTCTCTGAGTTTAAGAAGAGCTATTGGAATTCTGTTATTTTTGTATGATGTTATCAATGGGTGTGTTGATTGTCCGGAACTATTATCGTTTGTTTCTATTAATGCTCCGATTCGTATTTTACGGCATTATACTTACTTTTATGTTTGTCTACGTTCTACGAATTATGCACTTAATGAACCACTACTAAAAGCCATGAGACTTTATAATAAATATTGCAATTTACTTGATTTTTGTCTTCCTAAATCGAATTTAAGAAAATTGTTATATACTATAATTAATTAATATTTCAACTAATGTATTATTTTAATTTTTGTATAAGAAACTCCATGAATTTATATAGTAGTTTACATATGCTAGTCTGTAAGGATTGTTGTCCATAGACGTAATAAAAAATGAAATGAAATGACTGAAAATTTGTGCAATGAGCAAGATATATCCCCTCAGGCGTCTTCAAATCCATTGACTCCACGTGTATTAAAACTCAATAAAGACATTCCTGATGTCAACAGTCTTCTTGAGGAGGAAAATAAACATTTGGAAGCAATATCGAAAAAAATGGATGAACCTGTTGAGATTAAAGAGTCTCAACTAAGTCATCTAAACAATATAGAGAAGTTCCTGTGTGATATGATCCTTTTAAAGAAGGAAGAGATAACTGAAATTAAGCATCATCACATTCAAATGGAGCGGCATTTGGTTACAAAAACTGAACTGAAGTTGCAGACTTTGGATCTCGAGCGCGAAAAATTGAATATTTTAAACCCGCAAAAAATTCTATAACCAATTGGCTAGTCTGGAACTAAAGTGGTAAAGTGGATACATGGTACATATCGATGGCTTAATATAGAAAAGTCGTAACTCGAAAAGCTCTAAACCCAACAGGGGATAGAAATTGGTGAATTTAGCCAAACATTTTACTTATACATACCACCTTATTTTCAGGCTAGCCAATGAAGGCTCAAAAAACTTTTTATTTTTGGCGTAGAATACGTCTTACCTTACGGTATAGGGAGTCATGTCCGATTGTTATTGTTGTAATCTTTATTTCATTGATTATGAGGAAACGGCGAGATAACTTTTTTTAAATTTTTTTTTGTAGGTAAATGAAGGTGTTATCTTTCGTTTGATATACATTTCATATTGGTTGATATCTTCCTAATATTTAAATTTCTCAAATGAAAATTGTTTAAACACATACACTCAAAAATATGTGTGGTGTTTGGTTGAGTGTTTGAGTTTGTAGCGTGAACACAAACTATGCTGCTGTTTCAGTGTGGACACAAACCTTCGGCTGTTGTTTTGATTGATGAAATATTGAAATTTCGTATATTTACTTATGTATTTAAGTGAAACAAAATGTTAAATTTGAATTTGAATTTAACATGGATATATAATTATAAAAAATGTATGAAAAAATTAATTCATACATTTTTATGTTAAATGAAAGTGCTGCCAAGTAAGCAAAATAACAATGCTGTTTGACAGCAGCTGACAGTTGACGTTTATCATTTATCATTTATTGTTATATATGTTTTCTGTCTTATCGGATGGCGTATTCTACGTTAAACTTAATGGCCGTGTCTCTGACACAGCCTGCGGGGACAGTCCGTGGCCGAAGACCTCGGACAACTGTCTGCTGTTTTTTTTATATATTTATTTTAAAATATGTGAATTGTTATTTAATTTTAAAGTTACATATGTTTTTAAATATGAATAAAAATATGTTTTTTTTTATCCAATTGAAGCGGCTATACTGTCTCGGATTATTCGGCCTTCCTCTCTATTACCCACTTCTTCAGTCTCCACATTATCTGTATTATATCCAATCTCTTGGTCATCGGAGGTGAGAGTTATTACTTCTGGTACCTCAGCATTAAAGTGTTTACATACATTATGTAATGCACAACAAACATTTACTATTTTAACAACCTTTTCAGGTTTATAATGCAGCGTCGAACTTTGGAGGCATTTGAATCTACTTTTTAGGTTTCCAATAGTTCTTTCTACGATGTTGCGTGCAGAGCAATGGTTTTGATTAAATCTATATTCACTTGTGTTTAGCTGCACATTTTTAAAAATGGTTCCAAACCATATCCAGAGTAACCCAAGAGCCACGAATTCCTCGTGCCGCCTTCATATATTTGGAGGTAGTAGCTTCTGGCTGCACTTAGGCTCCAAATAAAGGAATCGTGGGACGAGCCCGGTCTACAGCTGTCCACAGCACAAATCCTCATTTTATAGTCGCATATCTATTAAAATAGTAATTTATTGTAAATTTATGTAAACATTTAACAACTTACTATCATCGCATTCAAACTATAATATCCTTTTCTATTGTAGTAAAGTGAATCATCTAAAGTGGGTTTTAATATGCGTATATGCGTGCCATCAACACAACCGATAACTCCTGGGAATCAGTGTTTTTGAAAAAAATGCATTTTTGATGCTGCAGTCTCTTCTGCTGTGAGATGTAAATTTATCCAGGATGAACAAACTTTAGTTTCAAGGGCATTTAGAACTTTCCATAAAAGTTTTGACATTGTTGAACGACCAACACTAATATTCATGTCGTTCGCCATAACACCTTGGAAGGAACCAACTGCTAACAAATCTGAATCATTCAGGTCAGAAGCAATGATATCCAAAATAGCAGAAAACGCCGATTTATTAAGCCTATACAGGAGTACAAAACTAAAAGAAAATATTTTTCGTTGATTTTTAATAATTCAAGAAATTATACTTACGTGGAGTCTGACATATCCATAGGGTTGGAATTATCCACCGAGTAATACTTTAAGAGTGTGCACTAGTTGATTTTTGTACTAACGAGCTCCGAGACCTACGAGGAAAACATATAGAGAATGAGAGCAATCTTTAATTTTAACAATTTTCGTGTTAATTGGGATCTACACTAATAACTTTACTCTAACACTTCATTACATTTTGATTTTTTTCACTGAATATCCCTTTTTTTAATCGATTAAGTTGGCAAAATTTACTCCCACTTGATGTGTTTTGTATTTCTGGCTTGACACTCGGCGGCAGAAGTTTGAAAATCACACCCCGCAACCCAGTCCCTATCAACGAGTCTTCTTTGATAGCACATTCTCTATTTGTTCTCCAAGTACTAACTGGATCAGCTGTCTCATCGGTACCCCTTGGAATTATCCCTCAAACAGCGTTTTCTAATTCTTTCTTGCCTTTTTTGGTTCCTTCTAAACGCAACAGCAGCTAACAAGAAAATTGCTGGCATGATTTTAATTTATTTAAACTACAAACTTTAAACAATTAATGTTTTGAATTAAAAATTGCAATTAATACTTGAGCTACTTACTGTCTTTTGTTTGGTTGAACATGAAACATGTTTTTTTTTTCATATTTGACACTTTCTCTCTCTACATTTTCGCGACTATGCTCGAAAAACCAATACAGAACAATTTCTTTATGTTTTAGGAACACGAAAATTTCAAACATTCTATTCTGATTGAAAATACTGATTCAAAAATATACTGTTTCAAGAATTTCTGTTACCAGGGAAATTTGCCCATATCAGCTACTCCGGCGCCATCTAGAAAATCTCCCTTTACTTTCAAATCCACCACTTATCTTTCACCATCAATTGTTTTATATTTATCTACGGTAGCTTTAAGCGAACTCAACCACCTTCTAGCAACGCCATAAACCTTAACGTGGTGAGTAATAACAATTTAACAGACTTTAGCTTTAGTATGGGTCACTGTACAATATGAAACGTTATGGTATGAAACACCTTCAGCAGTACAGTATTGCCATGCTAACATAATGTAGAAGTAAAGACAACTACCATTAATTGGCGTGGCAAAAACAAATGTATACCAGTATTGCCATTTACATCAAAATTGTAGTTGAAGACGTTGCAACTAAATGTTGCCATATCAAAATTTTGCGTTTTAATTTAAATTGAAATGGGATTTGTTTTATTTATGATATTGTTCTACACTATTTAAATAAATGATAGTTTTTTTGTAACCTATAGACATTTCCCAAGGCAAATACTATATTGTATACGACAACGGGGAAAATTATGTCTATTAAGGCTAACGGGGATATCAAATAAAATTTATTAAATTAAAATATATTATTTTATTTATCGGTAACCGAGACCGTTACCAAGTCTTGCTGACTAATGTCTACTGAAAAGAATTCAGAATTGATTATGATAGGAAAAATAAGCCACAATTTCGAAATTCACATGAAAAATAAATAAATAAAACATTTGTAGAATTCTAAAGAAAATTTTTGGTTTACATCTTTTGCATTCATGGATATGGATATAAGATGGATATGGATATAATATGAGAGATTTGTAGGTTAACATTTTAAAGTAAGGTTAACATTTAAGTAAATTGGAGTAAGGCAAGCAAGGTATCACAGTAATTGCTATCACAGTAAAACATGCCACCCAAACCCAGATGCAGTTGGTACCACAAGGGCGGAGCACAAAAATTATTTTAAAAAACAACAAATTAAGAGAAAAAAGTAGAAACGCGAAAAATGCTAAATATTTTTGTAGCACGGACCTACGGGGTCCACACAGTCAAAAACCCCGATACACCTAGTGACATACAGGAATAAGCCAGTGCTGGTACTCATATGAAAGATACTCTTCTCACGAATTCAATGAAGGTATTAAATTTTTTTGTGCGACTGCTGTGAGCATAGATAAACTCATTTAAACATGTGGTAGATAATTGAAACAGAATACTAACGGCCTTATTCATAAAAGTTATGATAGGTTTGAGACATAGATGGGCAAAAACCATTAAAAAAGTACTGCATTACTATTTCCATTACCAATAAACTTTTACTGGTACTGCAATTTTTCATTTAATTACCAGTAAATTTTTACTGGTAATGAAAATTAAATTCCAGTACCAGTAAACATTTATTTCTAATTAAACAAAAATTACATTACCAGTAAACATTTACTGGTAATTAAATGAAAAATTGCAGTACCAGTAAAAGTTTATTGGTAATGGAAATAGTAATGCAGTATATTTTGTAATGGTAAAAAAATAAATTTTTAGAAAAAAATAAATAGTAATTTTGTCGTGTAAAAAAATGCATAATCGAACTAAAAGTGATCGATGACTCGTATTCATATAACCTAATGAAGGGCATCATATGGTCGGACTTATGCAATACTGACACGTGCCTACCATGTTTTTCTTATGTTTTAATAAATGCAACCACTTTTGCCAGATTGGAAGATAAAAAAAAAACGTCAAAATTAAGATAATTCGTCAAATCTGGCATCAGTGAATGCAACATGTGATAAACTGTAATTCTAACTGTAATGCTAATGAAGCTGTCGTTTCATACTTAACTGAAAAGTTGTTTTGTGTATTAGTTGAGTTCCAATTTTTAAAGTGATACCTCTTGAATGCAGAGTCTTGATAAAATAAAAAAAAAAAATAAATAAAAATGAGTGATTTAAGTGATTGTGATGATGATGATTCAATGATTGATGAATCATATGATCCTACAGTTGATGCAAAGAATTATTCTCTAAATGATAGATCAGACGATTCTCGGGATGATGTTCCCAGTGGTTCAAAAGAAAGTGCTTTTATAGAATCTCAAAGTTCAAGGTAGTAAAGTTTTTTTTTTTCTTTTTAATTAGTAAACATAAATAATTAATTAATTTTACAGTGATTTAACAAATCTCGGGAATGAGCACGAGTTGCTGGGTGTAAATAAACTGCTTTTTAATGGCACATTTTTTACGATTATTGAAAAGGTAAGTATACTTACTTTGCGCTTAGCTGCACTACATTTAACAGCACGCATCAAGCCTTTTAGAAGCCAATGTATTTCGTCATGCAACCATAGCTGCTAAAATAAGCAGTGCAGCAAAGTGTATATAAAAATTTTAATTTTGACATTATTAAAATTTTAATAATAGATTCGCAGAACGACACATCAAAATCATATGGCTGGGATAATTTCTATTTGCCAAATATGTTCAAAACGTATAAAAGGGTCCCTTGGCGTCAGCTCTAGTTATATAAAACACTTCAAAATAAGCACCCGCAAAAATTTTTAGAGTTTCAGAGCCAAAAAAAAAATATCGGCAGAACGCAGGACGGAAAAATACATTTAATCGGGACTTGCTTAATTTTATTTGCCACACATGTTCCCCACTTTCAATATTAGAGGCCCCAAGTTTTTTAAAACTGTTTCCAGGGAAAAACGTACCCAGTAGGCGATCAATCACAAGACTTCTTTCTGAAAGCCATTTGGAAAATGTTGATACTTTGGCAAATAAGATCAGCGAAATAAATTACGTTTGTACTACTGCTGACGTTTGGTCTGGAGGCAGAAAATCATTCTTTGGGTGTACTTGCCATTGGATTGACACTGAGACGCTAATAAGAAAGTCAGCAGCATTAGGTTGTCGTAGATTTAAAGGATCTCACACATTTGACAGTATAACTGATATGATATGTGAAATAAATGACCAATATAAATTGCCAATTGAAAAAAATTGTTTATACAATAGCTGACAACGGCTCAAATTTTGTTAAAGCGTTTAAAGAATTTGGTCTTAATTTAGGTATGATTGCTTACATACTATTGATTAATATGAAAATAATTTCTTTACTTTTACATTTTAAGGTGATATAAACATTGTTAATGATAGTGATGAAGACTCAGATTCTGATGATTTTTCGGACGATGCGGTTCCAAGTTTTGTTCCTGTGACTCCAAGACTTTCAAAGCATTTTCGATGCGCTAGTCACACTCTAAATCTATTGGCAACAACGGATTTTAATGCAATTTCATGTTCATCAAGCGCCGAATTAAAACGAATTCACCAAACATATTTTAACCGGTAATAATTAGTTTAAGTATACTATGGAACCAAAAAGTTCCTGGGTAGCATTTTAAGAGTACCTACATATATACATATATTTTTTTTCTCAGATGTTCACAAATTTGGAGAAAATGCAATAGGCCCAAGACAGCTGAAATCATACATTCTGTTCTTTCTACGCATCTTTTAACACCTTGTGTTACTAGATGGAACTCATTGTACGACGCAGTGAAGAAACTACTTGATTATAAGTCTAAATTAAATACATTGTGCTACCGCTTGGATGTTCCAACATTTGAAGCCAATGAAATTCTCTATTTAGAAGAGTACGTTAAAATCATGAAACCAATTGCTGAGGCGATTGATTTCCTGCAAAGCGAGCGAAATATGTTTTGTGGGTATTTTCTTCCTACATTGGTGTCTATACAAGTAAAACTTCGGCGGTTGGATTCGCAAGAGCTGATATTTCTGAGCAAAGCAAATAAAGAAATACAAAAGTCTTTGATTAAATGGTTTGAAAAATATTTCTTAGTTGAGCCTGAAGCCTGGGCCGCAGTTATTGCAGTAATTGTTATACCAAACATTAAATTAAGATTTGTCAAAACGTTGTTGGAAACTGCAGTAACGCATTCCGAAGATTAATTTAGGCTAAAATTAAACGAGTACGCGAGAGAGTTTAAATCAGACGACAATGTTAATCGATGTGGTACAAAATCTTCAAATACAAAACTGTCATTCTTAGATTTCGGTAAAGAGTCTGAAGCTAATGTCCTTTTATTATTTTCTTTTCAATTAAATGGATTAATCTTTTCCCTAACACTTTGATACTGCCTTCTAGAAAATGACATAGAAAATATTTCAAATGGAGCAGGAATGATGTTGCCAGAAATAGCAGCTTACCTTACCGATGAAAATCAAAACATTGAACCCCCTCACAATCACCCAATTGTAAAAAAGCTTTTTATGAAGTACAACACGGCTCTTCCCTCATCTGCTCCAGTGGAGCGCCTTTTCTCGTTTGCAGGAATCGTCAATCGTTCACGCAGTCAAAAGCTAAGTGATACGAATTTTGAAATTTTAGTTCTAAGGAAAGCAAATAGCACATAGTGGCGCATTTTACGTGTACTCAAAACTTAAATTTCTGTGTGAGATTAAATTTGAAGTAATTTTGTTTCTTTGTCTTTTTTTATACCCTCCACTGTAAGTGATAGAGGGTATATATCAGTTTGTCATTCTGATTGTAACATATAGAAATAAGGCTTTGCGACCCCATAAAGTAAATATATTCTTGATCCTTATAACAACCGGAGTCGATATAGCCATGTCCGTCTGTCCGTCTGTCCGTCTGTTGAAAACATTCTCACGACTTCAATCGGCGATAACGCGGTTTGGTTTTTGGCCAGAATGTTCCACGTATTCCTGAGCAGTTTGGTATTGAAAATCACCGAAATTGGTCCACTGGAAAAAATTTTATGATTGGAAACGTAAAAAAACTCATAAAATTTTCACATTAATTTTTGTAGTTTTATACTAAACTACTCCTTTTGCCGTGTGGTGAATTTCCATGTTGAAAATCTTCAAAAACGATGTACAAGTAGACAGTCAAAATTTCTCTTCACTCAAATGCCAACAAACAAAACGAGTGAAACCCTAGCACTTCTCTGCCCTCTTTCTTATTCTCTTCATTGAATATTTCAATATACAAGGTGCTTTTTGATAGTGTTATTGTATATAACTATACAAATTCCAACCATGTTGAAGTAAAATTACATAAACAATGCAAAAAGTATGAAATAAGCAAGATATGACGCGAGAGAGAAATGCGTTTGAGTGAACTCCTAGTACTTTTTGGTTCTCTTTTACCAGGGTTGCCAAGTTGCGCACATCTTCTGGTCGTCTAATTGTAAATCGTCTTTGAAATCTTTGTTGTTCTTTATAATAGGCAAAGACGATTTACAATTAGACGACCAGAAGATGTGCGCAACTTGGCAACCCTGGTAAAAGAGAACCAAAAAGTACTAGGAGTTCACTCAAACGCATTTCTCTCTCGCGTCATATCTTGCTTATTTCATACTTTTTGCATTGTTTATGTAATTTTACTTCAACATGGTTGGAATTTGTATAGTTATATACAATAACACTATCAAAAAGCACCTTGTATATTGAAATATTCAATGAAGAGAATAAGAAAGAGGGCAGAGAAGTGCTAGGGTTTCACTCGTTTTGTTTGTTGGCATTTGAGTGAAGAGAAATTTTGACTGTCTACTTGTACATCGTTTTTGTAATAGGTAAGTACTTTAGAATGTTTAGATGTATTTCATGTGTTCGTACATTTATATGCATTTTGTCACACTTCACGTAAGGTCGCTGTGGCCTGATGGGTAAAGGGCTGCGCTTTGGAGTCTGGTGGTTGTTGGTTCAACTCTCGTCCAAGCCTGTTTTCTTTTAACAGTTCTTCAAAAAATGATTTTTTTTAAAAAAAATGCTTTGCAGCTTGTTTTTTTTTAACAGTTCTTCAACAAATGCTTTTTTATTTTTAAAAAATGCTTTTTTATTTTACTTGTGAACAAGTAACTTATTTTTATTGTTTTTAAAAAAGTACATTTCCTTAAAAAAAGTACATTTCTTAAGTACATTTCAAAGTACATTTCAAAGTACATTAAGTACATTAAGTACATTTCTTAAGTACATTTCATTAAGTACATGTCTTAAGTACATTTCTTAAGTACATTTCTTAAGTACATTTCTTTCTTAAGTATATTTCTTAAGTACATTTATTTTTAAGTACATTTCTTTTTAAGTACATTTCTTCTTAAGTACTTAAGAAATGTACATTTCTTATGTAAATTTTAAAGTACATTTCAAAGTACATTAAGTACATTAAGAACATTTCAAAGTACATTTCAAAGTACATTTTCTTAAGTACATTTTCAATGTGAGCATTGTGAGCATTTGTGAGCATCCTGCATTTGTGAGCATTTGTGAACAAGTAATTGCATTTGTGAACAAGTAACTTATTTTTATTTTTTTTAAAAAGTACATTTTCTTAAAAAAGGTCCTTTTAAAAATTTAATATTTTGCTGGTTAACACTAAGGTGGAGGGTATCAAAGATTCGGCACAGCCGAATTTAACACTTTTACTTGTTTTTTTTTTTAATTTTGATTGAATTGTCTCAATATAATTTACATTAATATAAACTTCTAAAAAAATATATTTTTTTTGAATATGCATACATTTTTTTTTAATTTTATTAAATTTTTACTGGTACTGCTATTTTTTTTAATTACCAGTTAATATTTACTGGTACTGCAATTTTTCACTTAATTACCAGTAAATGTTTACTGGTAATGTAATTTTTGTTCAATTAGAAATAAATATTTACTGGTACTGGAATTTTCATTTAATTACCAGTAAAAATTTACTGGTAATGGAATTTCATTTTCATTACCATTAAAAATTTACTGGTACTTGAAGTTGATTTCAATTACCAGTAAAACAATTTACTGGTAATTGAAATTTTACTGGTACCGGAATACAAAACTCGTCGTTTGGGTCGTACCCATTGGGTACTCACATTAAACGGTGTGATCAAACTATTTCATTGCCATAATTGTTGTGACGTTAAACAAAGTGCAACTTTTTGAACTACGTACGATCTACGTTGAATTATTAAATAGGAAATAAAGCCTTGATATTTACCAGATATCTTCTTTGGTTGGGGTTTGTTATGCCACTTTCATAATTTTAAAGTTTACGTTGAGGCCCTAATATACCCTTTCCATTTGCCGCATAGTATTATGTCCCGGAGTAAACATCTTAACTTTTGTCTATAGAAAAATTTACTGTAAGACACTTCAGAACGAAATTGCCCCTTGGAAATATACACAAGTATACATGGCATCGCGAGTGTTCAAACCTTCAATCATAACTTCATAACTTTAACTTTATTTCAACGGAATTTGGCCAAAACATTTAGTGGTAGGTGACTAATAATTGGATGAAGTCACAGGCGATTAAAACACATTCTCTATTTTTGAACAGTTTTTGTTTTTTCAACAGAGACGCTACAAAAGTAAATCGATAGGGACAGCAAACGATGCCATATTTTTTCCCGCTCTTTTGACATTTCTCTTCAGTAAGGTTTGCCATTTCATCATGGAAAGATATACGAGCCAACAACGAGTCGAAATTATTAAAATTTACTACCGAAATTTAGAGTCAGTGGCCTCAACTTTAAAAGCGCTACGTCCAATTTATGGTCGTCATAATCGTCCTACCAGATCAACAATTGAGCGTCTAGTGGAAAAATTTGAATCCACAGGCACAGTACAAAATGTTCCCGTACCAGTGAGACAAATAAGTGCCTGTAGTGTCGAGAATATTGCTGCCGCTGAGGCTTCAGTTCAAGAAAGCCCAAATGTGTCTCTCACACGTCGTTCTCAAGCGTTGGGCATCTCTGTGACGTCGTTGTGGCGAATTTTTGCGAAAACATCTTGGCCTACATCCTTACAAGATCAAATTGACGCAAGAACTGAAGCCGCTTGACCACCATAAGCGTCGTATGTTCGAGAATTGGGCTGTTCAACAACTTGAAAATGATTCGGATTTTCATCGGAAAATCATCTTCAGCGATGAGGCTCATTTCTGACTGAATGGCGTCGTCAATAAGCAAAATATGCATTATTGGTCAGACAGCATTCCACACGTAATCCATGAGTCATCATTGCATCCCGAAAAAATTACGGTTTGGTGCGGTTTATGGGCCGACGGCGTCATTGGGCCGTACTTCTTCCGTGATGATCAAGACCGGCACATTACTGTGAATGCGAATCGCTACCGTTCAATGATAACCGAATATTTTTGGCCCCAATTGGATAATATGGACTTGGAGGACATGTGGTTCCAACAGGACGGCGCCACAAGCCACACAGCGAAAGCCACAATCAATTTATTGGAAACCAAGTTTGGTGAACGTGTTATCTCACGAAATGGCCCAGTCGATTGGCCGCCTCGGTCGTGCGATTTGACGCCGTTAGATTATTTCCTGTGGGGCTACGTCAAGTCTATGGTCTATGCCAACAAGCCAGCGACGATTGATGAACTTCGTACGAATATCGAACGTGAAATTGCAGCAGTATCGGCCGATTTATGCTTGAAAACCGCCGAAAATTGGGTTCAGCGTCTGGACTTCTGCAAGCGTGCCCGTGGTGGCCATGCAAAACAAATCGAGTTCCATACATAATGGCATCGAACGTAGTTTCACAGGAATAAAAAATTTCATTGGTATCTAAAACCGGTTGATTTATTCAAAAAAAACTTTTGTAGCGCTCTTATTGAAAAACCCGTTATAACATTGGTAATATGTTTTTATCACCCTTGCCGTCATCTATTCCTTCTGCTAGGGTTGCTGCTTTAAGTGCTGCTAACCCCACAACTGACTCATCTCTGAAATCCTCAGATGCTGGTGCTGATGCCATTATTGCACCAGTTACTGTTTCTTCTAACGATTTTCGGTCTAGTTCGAATGGTATTCCGTCTTCAAGTTCGAACTCTAGCGCAAAGGCTGATTATTTGCCAGAGTCTGATCCTGTGTCAGGACCCGTTTTGCGGTAATGTGTCTCAGTTTTGCGACTTAGGTGTGACTCTTGATAGTAAACTTACTTTTTCGTCACATATTGATACTTGCATAGGTAGGGCATCTTGTTTGTTAGGATTTATAAATCGTTGGTCCAGCGAATTTGATGATCCTTATTTGTCAAAGCGACTGTATACTAGCCTTGTAAGGCCGATTCTTGAGTACGGTTCAATAGTTTGGCTTATAGGTGCCATATTGATAGAATCGAATCTGTGCAGAAGCAGTTTTTACTTTTTGCTTTACGCAATCATGGTTGGAGTTCATCTTCGAACCTACCTCCCTATATTCATAGATTACAACTCATTGATTTAAATACTTTAGAGCGGCTTTGTTTTACGGTTAAACTAATCAATGGAGAAATTAATTCAGCATATTTGGTCTCTTCACTGAACTTTAATGTTCCTCTTACAGCTTCTAGACAATATGTTCCATTTTTTTCTACTCGCGTTCAAACGTAATTACGAATCCTTTAATCCAGTTTATACTCTTTGAAATACTTTTAATGACTTCCATCACCTATTCTCTCTATCGGATTCGATTGAAGTAATTAAACGAGCGATTATTTTTTTTAATGACTGTTAATGCTTAGAATTGCCAGATTTAAGATTTCATTCGAGAAATCATGTGAATGAATTTTGGATCCGAACTAAATTTCCTGCTTCATATGTCCTGCTTCATCTGTTCCTGCTTCATTCTCATCTTCATGTATCTGTTTATCCTGCTTCATTTGTCCTTATTCATTTGTTCCAGCTTAATCTGTTTCGGTGTCGTCTGTTCTCGCTTCATCTGTTCCTGCTTCATCAGCTCCTACTTCATCTGTCCTGCTACATCTGTTCCTGCTTCATCAGCTCCTACTTCATCTGTTCCTGCTCCATCTGTTCCGGCTTTATCTGTTCCTGTATTATCTGCTCTTGCTCCAACTAAATCATCAGTTTCTCCTTCATATGTCCTGCTGCATGTGTTCCTGCTTTATTCTCATCCTGCTGTATCTGTTCCTGCTCTATCTGTTCCTGTGACACTGTTCTTGCTTTATCTGTTCCTGCTTCACTCGTTTCAACAGATCCTGCTTCTTCTGTCCTTATTCATCTGTTCCTGCTCATTCTGTTTCTGTATCATCAGTTCCCGTTTCACTTGTTCCTGCTTTATCTGTTCCTGTATCATCTGTTCTTGCTTCGTCTGTTCCTGCTCCACCTAAATTATCAGTTCCTGCTTCATATGCCCTGCTTTATCTGTTCATGTGTCATCTGTTCTTGCTTCACCTGTTCCTGTTTCTCCAGCATCATATTCCTGCTTCATATGTTCTTACTCTATCTATTCCACCTTCATCTGTTTCGGCTTCATCAGTTCCTGCTTCGTCTGTCCTTCTTCATCTGTTCCTGCTTAATCTGTTTCCATGTCATCTGTTCCTGCTTCATCTGCTCCTGCCTCATCAGATCCTGCTTCCTCAGTCCTGCTACAACTGTTCCTGCTTTATCTGATCCTGTGTCATATGTTTTTGCTTCATTTGTTCCTGCTCCACATATTTTACCAGTTCCTACTCTTTCTATCCAGTTGCATCTTTGTTGCAGCTTCATTCGTTACTGTTTCATCAATCCTATTCCATTCATATCATTCTTCCCTTCATAGTAGCCTTTATGTACTTATATAATAATTCTGTTAATATCGTCCTTGTTCAATCTATTATCTCCTGCATGCATTTATTACTATTTGTTTTTTAATTTTGTTCCTGATTACTGTTTTAATTTAATTAATATACTTTAGTTTTGTATTTAGTTTGTAACTGAAGATATGTAAAATTAAATTTTTCCAGCTGTTTTTAGCTGAGTAAATAAATAAATAAAAATTTTCCAAACACTTATAAATATTAAACCAAAGTCTAGACTTGTGTTGAAGTTCTGTAGTTCTGGAACTTGTTCATTTTACGCGCCCGGACACAACAGTCAGGACAATACTCGCCTTACCGAACATCTGCATTATGTTCATGAGAGTGATGTCTGGCATACATGGGGCAAATTAATTATATGACAATTATAATTTTCATTTTAATTTGAATTATCTGTCGAAATGCAAATTCCAAATATTTCAATACCATTCGCAATTGCACTTATTTTCAAAGCATTTTTTTCATATCTGACAGTTTTGATTTTCAAATATTTGATACATCACAGGTTTATGAATTTGGGAGTACTATGAGGCAATACCTATCGAAGCCACAAACCTCTACATATAAAATACTTTAAAAACAGAACTGCCAGCAGTCAAAAAAATTCAAAACAATTAAAAGCATTCCCTACAATTGGCATCCGGTTCCGCAACCTGCATAAGTAATGCCTGAGCAAAAGGCAAATTCAAATTCAACAATTCATGCATTTGCATTGTCTGAGCAAAAGGCAAATTCAAAATTAGGTAATTGCCATTGCGAACAATTCTTTTGCATTTGCATTAGATAAAGTAATGCAAACCAAAATCCAATGCAAATTAAAAAAACCCATGTATGATGTCTGGTCACCCTTAATAAACTATATAGTTCATGAACTACGCAAGTCAGTAGTACACAATAGGTGGGTTTGTCAAGCACCTTCCTTCCACCACACGATAATTCCATAGAGTATTACCGCCTTCACCACCAATGTATACATCCAGTGAACAATCAGGAACAAAGAGGAAGTCCTAAAAGCAACCTATAACCCTCTTACCACAACGGACCTTAGAAATAATTAAAAGTTTAATTCGTTCTGCGGAATAATTCATCCCCCCACAGGATATAAACTGCAGAAGACCAGAGGAATAAGGACTAACTCGTGTCATACAAGCAATCAGTGCAGATAAGTGGGTCATTTTAGTGCCAACTAGGAATAGGTCCGAAATTAACCCTTAAATGGATTTGCAGTTTTGACTATTTTTTTGCCATTCAAGTTAAGTTTTGTTTAGAATTTGTTTTTTTTAGTTTATACTAGAATCTTATGAGGAATATTTTTGTAGTAGATTTTAACCCCTTACACCACTGTTTTAGTGGTGTTTTTTTACCGTATTACAAAAAAGACTCATATATTGAGGTGGTAGATGGTTAAAGTATTCCACAAAAATGTTTTTCGTAAATTTTTACATAAGATTGCTGAACACATTCTATACCTAAAATGTAAGGATATTATGGTTTCCTATGCCGATTCATCATAAGAATGTGCAAAAGGGGGAAAATTTCACACCCTTTTAAAAAAAAACCTGACGTAAACCTTCAAACCGCCGATATAGGTAATTTTTTTTTACCCCCTCTACCAGAATCCGTTGCCAGAGCCCTTTTATTTTCGATTAAGTTTAATTTTGTTCCACAGTGTAATAATTCGGTTGTCGCTACCGAGTCAACTATGCGATGCAGTTGTTCCAACTGAATTGTGGTTGAAGCGAGTGAATTATGCAATGCAGTTCGTCCAATTAAATTTCGATTGAACCGAGAGAATTCAGTTGCGGCAAATGCACTTTGCTTGCAACAAGCAAATTTTCATTCGCGACGACTGGAGTTTTGATACCAGCAACCGAATTTTCCGTTGGCACAATCACTTTTCAAGCTCTGTGGATGCAGAGCGGTAATTTATCTCTATTCTGGGAAAAAGTTATTTCTAAAAAAATTTACAAGAAGGCGGCGTAGTGTCGGCGTGAGCTGATGGCTGAAGTAAGTGAGGGAAGTCTCAGGGCAAATATGCAAACAAACTTTGTTTTAACAACTCTGTTGTTTTTTGAAAACTGTTGAATAGGGCGGATCAATAAGTCCGTGACTTTTCAAACTGCCCTCGTAGTTATATGAAATGCAATACTGCTCTTTTCAAGTACCACCTGTTATTAGATCGCTGTTAAATTTTGAGCAAGTTCTGTCATTTACTTTGCGATTAACAGCTGTTCTAAACATACAACCTCGTGCATTTTTTTAAAAAAGGAAAAAAGTGAATTTCGAGTGCTCAGTAAACATTATTTTTTGCGAAAAACAAACCGTCAATCAAACTAAGGAAAAGCTTGATAAATACTATGGAGATTTCAATGATAAAAAAAGTGGTTTACTGACTTTCGTTGTGGTCGTACAAGTAGAAATGACGCTGAACATTCTGGACGGCCAATTGAGGTTAATACACGTGAAAATGTCGAAAAAATCCACGATATGGTGTTGGCCGATCGAAGATTAAAAATGTGTAAGATTGTTGATGCCATAGGCAATTCATATGGCAGTGTGGTTTCGATTTTACATGATCAGTTGGGTTTAAGAAAGCTGTCTGCAAGATGGGTGCCGCGTTTGCTCTCAATTGACCATAAACGTAATCGTGTGACAACTTCAAAGGATTGTTTGGAGTTGTTTAATTGGGCTACGAATTGGTACCTCATCCGCCATATTCTCCGGATTTAGCTCCCAGTGAAAATTTCCTATTTCCAAACCTAAAGAAATATCTCGGTGGAAAGAGATTTAGCTCCAACGATGAAATTAATGATCAAATAAATGCCTATTTTATGGACCTCGAAAAATCCTATGTTTAGGAAGGGATACAAAAATTGGAGAAACGTTGGACTAAGTGTATGGAGCTAAAAGGAGATTATGTTGAAAAATATATTTTGTTTTGCAAAAAAAAATGTGTTTCATTGAAAAAGTCAAGGAGTTATTGATCTGCCCTCGTATCTATAACAAATAAATATATTTGAATTATTCCACCATATTGAACATTTTGATTAACTTCGTCGTTATAATTTTAAATAAAACTTTAAATAAATGTTTTGTTATTTTAAAATTTAAAAGAAATTTTATTCAATATTTTTAATAATTTGAAAAATTTATAGGTTTTGGAAAGTTGCCAGCCATAGGATTAATTAAAAAAAATATAAAAATAAAACTCATTGGGGTTTTTTTTTCATTCATACAATATTGTGTATTTATTTTTATGTTTTTGATTTTATATATATATTTTGTTTTAATTTTTTTATATTTAATGACAATGTTAAATTTAATTTGATTTTTATTTACTTGATGTTTGGATTTAATCATAGTTTTGGTA
The DNA here is from genome assembly GCA_963931995.1 of Phaonia tiefii. NCBI lineage: Eukaryota > Metazoa > Arthropoda > Insecta > Diptera > Muscidae > Phaonia > Phaonia tiefii. Next base: position 30,028,796 of record OZ008370.1, on the reverse strand, counting down.
AATTAAATTGTTAATGTATATATATTTTTTTATTATTATCATATATACTACAATTTCGGTTTCGTGTCGCTTTTGTTAAGTTTTTTTTTGATTAATTCTATATTTATGTTATAACTACAGAGTATTTTTTCATATTTTTATTCGTGTAATATTTGTTTTTAACAATTGTTATTATTTTATGTTAAATAAGAAATGATTTTATGATTTAGTTTTAATAATTCATATTAAAAAGAATTTTTTTTGTTTAATTTTATTAAAAAAGATTTTTTTTATTTAAACAAATACAAAAAATAGAAAATAATTTTGAAAATAAATAAAAGAAAATTTTAAAAAAAATTTATAAAACATATAAAAAAAAACATATAAAACATATAAAAACAATAAAAAAAAATTAAAAAAAAAAAAAATTAATAAAAAACTTAAAATTTAAAATATAATAAAAAATTATGATAGAAAATATATTTAGAAAAATTCAAATAGAAAATATATATGTACCATAATTACAAAAGAATTATAATTACTTATTTTATATCTTTGTTTTCTAAAATTTTTTAGTTAATAAATAAAAATTTTCAAAAAATACAATTAATTGTTTTTTTATTAAAGTATTTAGATGCTTAGTAATTCTTGCTGTCTTTTTTGGTGTTGTAAATAATATTATTTTAAATAAAATATATCTTGCTGTAATTTCCTTTTTTTTATTTTAAGAAAAAAACATATTCTTTGTTTTTATAGAAATGTAACTTAAATTTAATATTTTTATTTATTTCTTTTTTTTTTTGTTTACTGGGCGGACGAATAAGAAATTTTTGTGGGTCGTTGTTTAAGTTAAAAAATTATTATCTATTGTATTCTGTCATTAGAAAAACTTAACTTAATATACATTTTTCTATTGCATTGTAATTTTTTATAAAGTTATGAAATAATTTGTTGTTAATATAATAATGATATGGTCTGTTGAGTTTACTATTCTTATTATTTCATACAAAAGTTTTAAGGATAATATTTACACAAGTTGCTTGTAGCTGGTGGTAATGATGATTTCAAAATGTTTATGAGAAACGTGTGCCTTATATTTTTAAATATTTTTTGTTCTAATAAACATTAATATTTACACAGGTTTTAATTAATTTTTTTTTAATTACGTATATATGTTAAAGTTATATTCCGTTTTTTCTGGGTTTTGTGATATTTTAGCACCTTTTTATATAAATTTTCTGTGAAGGATAATTAGTAACGTAACACTTTTTTTAAATTGTGAAAACCAAGGAAATTCAAAAATATCAATTTAAAAAAAATATTTCCCCTTATAAAAAAAATAAAAATAAAAAAATTTAATAAAAGAGTTGACAACCAATAATAATAAAAGAAATAATATGTGTTATAAAATTAAATAAAATTTAAAAATATCCTGCGCTTAAAAATCCAATAAATTGCACACATAAATAATTACTTAAATTTCTAAGGCATTAAAAATCTAGATTCTAGTATGAAAATTCAGTTTGAAATTGGAAAAAAGACAAAACAAAAACTGTACACATAATTTTTTCAAAATCTTAAACAATTCAAATCGAAGTTGTTTAAAGTGAATTCTAATTTCAATCTGAATAAATCATAGTTGATGTTCAAAATCTAAGGTTTAGCTCTCAGATATCATCTCCATGAAATTAATAGAAACTTTGAAAATCGCCAATTACAATTCTATAAAAATCAATTCAAATTTGAAAATTCCACATGACTTGATGCCACTAAATATCAATTTGTGTATTTGAGTTTCAAATGAAGCCTTTGTATATAAAATAAGAAAATATAAAAAAATGCAACAAGATCCTGCTTTTAAAAGTCCGAGGAAGAACAAAAAGCATCTAATTCTTCAATTTCTTAGGTGAGTCATATTGAATTTATTGATACGTTTTAATATACATCAAAAGGTCCTGTGCTTAAAAACCACAAAACTGAACGCATAATCTTTTCAAAAATTGTAAGTAATTCAAATCGTTTTTGTTTAATGCGAATTCTAATTTCAATCTGAATAAATCATATTTGATCTACAAAACATAAGGTTTAGCTGTCTGATATCATATCCACGAAATTAATAAAAACTTTGGAAATGACCAAATTCAATACTATAAATATCAATACAAATTTGAATATTCCACATACATCACTTGATGTCTTTAAGTTTCAATTCGAGTATTTGAATTTCAAATGAAGCCTTTTAAGTTTCAATTGATACCGTTTGAACTGTTGTCACTAAAATCAGAAAATATGAAAAAAATTTAACAAGATCCTGCTCTTAAAAGTCCGAGGAGATTCGATCTTCAAAAATTAAGGTTTAGCTCTCAGATATCATCTCCACGAAATTAATAAAAACTTTGGAAATCGCCAATTTCAATTCAAATTTGAAAATTCAACATCACTAGATACCACTATCAAATTGAGGTTTTGAATTTCAAATGAAGCCTTTTAAGTTTCAAGTGATACCGTTCGAACTTTTGTCAATAAAATTAGAAAATATAAAAAAAAATTAACAAGATCCTGCATTTAAAAGTCCGAGGAAGAACAAAAAGCATCTAATTCTTCAATTTCTTAGGTGAGTCACATTGAATTTATTGATATATTTTAATATACATCAAAAGGTCCGGTGTTAAAAACCACAAAACTGAACCAATAATCTTTACAAAAATCTTAAGTAATTCAAATCGAAGTTGTTGAATGCGAATTTTAATTTCAGTTTGAATATGTCAGATTCGATCTTCAAAAATTAAGGTTTAGCTCTCAGATATCATCTCCACGAAATTAATAAAAACTTTGGAAATCGCCAATTTCAATTCAAATTTGAAAATTCAACATCACTTGATCCCACTAAATATCAATTTGTGTCTTTGAAATTGATAGCTTTTAAACTATTGAAACTAAAATCACAAAATATAATAAATGTAACAAGATCCTGATTTTAAATGTTCGAGGAAGAGCAAGAAGCATCTAATTCTTCAATTTCTTAGGTGACTCACATTGAATTTATTGTTCCAAACTTTAATATAAAACCAGTACAGAAATTTCAGTCGGGTGAACCGACTTAAACATAACCTCACCCGAAGTCATTGCATTGCGCTAAATATTGTTGAACACCCAACTTAATTAAGATCCTAAGTGGCTATGGGGAGTTATTGTGACTACCAGACAAATGTCCGCCCACTATTTATATGGGAATTACAAAAATGGGCATGGCGAAGTTGTTGAGTATTGCACAAAATATTGATCAGTACCAAATTTTTGTTAAGATCGGTTGTGGTATACGGCAGATATTAAGACGGCCAGCCGGAAAGCCGCCTAACTTTTGTATGAGAGGCACAAAAATGGGCGTGGACAGTAGTTATTCTTTAATTTTTAGGAAAACATTGCCGAGTACCGAATTTCATTAAGATCGCTTGTAGTCTACGAAAGTTATCGTGTCGATCAACCAACCGGCCATTCGCCCACCTTATGTGTGCATTTGAGTAAATTTTGTGTAGTATCAAACTTCATAAGGAGTGGTTCGGTTTTGCGGCAGTTATCTTGCTGCACAACTTATCTGGGTAGGGCGTCGCAAAATCAGCCTTGTCTTAAACGGTGACTGGCGTTTGATGACACGAAGCCTAGAACCTAGTTCAATTAAGATCGGAAGTGTTTCACGCGACTTATCTCATTGACAACCCGGACAACTACGAAGCTTTTGTATGGGAGGTACCAGAATGGGCGTGGCCTAACACTCATTTGTACTAAATTTTGTCTAGTACCAAATTTCATAAAGATTGGTTCGGTTTTGCGGGAGTTATCTTGCCGAACAACCAGGTGGCCGAACAACTAATGTATGGGAGGCACCAACATTTTAAATTGATGTTTTTGACTTTAAATTTATGTTTTTTGAATTTAAATTGATGGCATTTTAACTTTATGGAATGTCTTTTGAATTTAAATTCACTGATAAATTAAATTGAAATGTATGATTCTTAACTTTTGTTCGTTGGCCTAGATCTAAAATAGCTATACAATTTTCCAAGAATCATGAGGACGCATTTTCCAAAACTTATTTCTTAAAAACAATACCTCTATTAATAGAGATATAGAATGGCCGTGAGCTTGAATAAATAAAATCAAATAGTTTTAACTTTTGATCTTTGCTTCATATTTTAGAATCCCCTTTGTTATCCTTGAATTTAAATTTCAAATTTCTGTCATTTAAATATCAAATGATGGTTTTGAATTTAAATTGATCTCTTTTAGAATTTCAATTGATATCTTTTAGAATTTTTTAATTAATGTTTTTTACTTCATTTATAACTTTGAATTCAAAATTCTGTAGTTTAAATTTCAATTTATGGTTTTTCAATTCAAATTTATATCTTGAAATTGCATTTATGTATTTTGACGGTTAATTACTATGTATTTTGGTAATTTAAATTTATGTATTTGAATATTTTCAGAACTGCATTTGTTGTCTTTTGAATTTCAATTGATGTCTTTGAATTTAAATATATTTATCTTATAACTTTTTCTTGCTGTGTTGATTTAGTTCGGCTTGATGTCAGAAAATGGAAATACCAGCGGATTTGACTGTTTTTCAAGATTTATTAGATATTCCCCTTTAGTTATCTTAGAATTTCAATTGATGTCTTTTTGAATTTTAATTGATGTCTTTTTGAATATCAGGGGAAGTCGTTTGCATTTCAATTGTTTGTTTTGGAATTTCTATTGATGTCTTTTACATTTCCATTTAAGTCTTTTGAATTTCTATTTTCGTTTTCTGAATTTCACACGAAGTGATTACTGATAATTTAAATTGAAATATATGTGTGAAATGCATCTTATAACTTTTGAATTTCTTTTGTTACCTTCGAATTTCAATTGGAAGTCTTTTAAATTTCTATTGATGTATTATTGAATTGCAGCTGATGTTTTTTGAATTTCAAATGATGTTTCTTGAACTTCAGTGATGTTTTTTGAACTCAAAATAAAAACACAAAATTGTTTCCCATTACATCCCATGAAAGGATTGGGGAGAGCTTCTTACAACCAGCAACCTGTAGGCTTTCTAGTTTTACGCTTACTAATTAGGGCCTACAGTTTTACAACAGTTCCGAACAGTATTTGGAGAAGCTTTTTCATGGCTAAATACTCGAAAGTGTGTTGGTCGTTGAAAGAACTCTAAAGTGGTCAGAGCAGGGATCGAACCCATGTTCTCATGTACAAGAGTCGCTCATACTACCACTGCACCACCGAAGGCCATTTCAATTTCAACTGATATTTTTTGAATTCCAATCTCTGTCCTTTGAATTTGGATTTATTTCTTTTGAGTGTTAATTGATAATTTCAATTGCAATTTTTATATTTATTTATTTTATAGTTGTGTTAATTTGCATTGATGTTCTTCCAGGAAAAAATTTTTAAACTTTGATTTACTGAATAAACAAAAACAAAACAAAATTAAATAAAAAAAATTAGAGGCAAAAATTTAAGAATTAAAAAAAAATAGTATATATAGCGTCGTCTGAATTCTGATTTGCCGTATACGCCAAATTGTAGTTTTGAGAAAAACGAGTTCATGTCTGAAACTCTCTCTATATGTCTGAAATCAATGCAGATAGAAGAATCAGGATCAGCATGCCGTAAAATCTTAGTGTTTCTTGTTCCCAATCCTTGTCTAACTCAAAAATTTCAAAATAGTGTATACGGCAAATCAAGATTCAGGCGACGATATGTTGAAATGTGTTGAGTGCAAAGCCGAGTACCATGATTGTTCGATTGAAAAATTGTATGCAACATTAATTCGTTTTGCGGCGAAATGAGCCAGCCGTATAAAAGTGTAAGTCGACAACAATTTTCCTCTAATTTTACGTGTTTTTTATTTAAAAACCTTGTTTTTTTCTGAGAAATTGAATACGAGTTGACATTATTGATCTTTTCATTCTTCAATTTCTCAGCAACATTAAAATGTTGCACGACACACATTTTGCAGATATTTCGCGAAAATTTGTCGAAATTTTTCGTCAATATTTTGCAGGCACTTTTGTTTCTATGCAGGTTTGCAAAATTTCAAGTGAAATGCTGATCTTAGTACGAACCTTAATGCAAAATAGTTTTGAAACAAAATATATATTTTTTAAATTTTGTAAAAAATATTTTTTATTTAGTTACAATACTTTGTAAACTTAAGTTTCCTATTAATAAAAAAAATATACAAAAAATGCAAAAAACAAAACTAGAAATAGAAAGGAAAGTCCTAAAATCGTTCCCGTGAAAAATATTGTGCAACATCAATTTGTTTTGCTGCGAAATGAGCCAGCAATATAACAGTGTTGACGACTTTATTTTTCTCTATTTTCTCATTTAAAAATCTTGTTTTTTTTCTGAGAAATTGAATGAGTGTTGACATTATTGATCATTTCATTCTTCAATTTGATTGTTGGTCGATAGATCTTTCTCAGCAACATTAAAATGTTGCTCGACACATGTTGCTGATATTTCGGGGGAACACAACTTTGTACTACACTTCAGATATTGTTCGGCAATATTTTGCAGGAACTTTGGTTCTATGCAGGTTTGCAAAATTTCAAGTGAGATGTTAACCTTAACGACTTTATTTTTCTCTATTTTCTCATTTAAAAATCTTGTTCTTTTCAATTGAATAAGAGTTGACATTTTTGACCATTGCTTCTTTGAATTTGATTGGTCGTTACTTTTTTTTAGGAAACATTAAAATTGCTCCACACACGTTACTGATATTTCGCGTGAACAGACTACACTGCAATAATTTTTCGTAAATATTTCATTGGAATTCTATTTGTATGCAATTTTGTAACATTTTTCGGGAAATGCTGATCTTACTGCGAATCTTAATTAAACATAAGTTTAATACAAAATAATGCTTTTTGTAATTTTCTAAAAAGTATTTATTTTTAAAGTAAAAGTATAACTTAAGTTTCGTATAAATAAAAAAAATATAAACAATTTAGAAATACAAAAAAAAATTTAAAGGAAAGTACTAACATCGTTCCCGTGAAATATATTGTTCGACAGTAATTTCTTTTCTTGAGCCAGCAACATAACTGTGTTGACGACTTTGTTTTTTTTTTATTTGGAGATCTTGTTTTGTTTTTTTTTTTAACTTAATGAGAGTTGAAATTTTTGACCATTTCTTCCTTCAATTTGATTGGTCGTTACTGTTTTCTTAGCAACATTAAAATGTTGATCGACACATGTTGCTGATACTTATGAGCGTGATTTTCTACAAGTCTCTTTTTGGCAACACTGGTTTTGGCAGATCAGCTGTTTTCGTGTAACATGTTACTGTCAAATATGTTCAGTAACATATGTCTATAATATATTTTTTTATTTAGTTACAAAACTTGTAAAACTTTGTTTTCGTGTAAATAAAAAAAATTATAAGGGATGATAAAGAAAATAAATAATAAAAAATTTAAAAAACAAAAGTAGAAGCTGATATTTTCAATTTGGCTGTACTGGTCAACAATTTTCAATGAAAATTAAACAACGTTAATTTCAATTTTCTCCAACGTTTATTATATACATATGTATTTCTAATATTATGTATTTCTAATTTAATTGAATTGTGTAGCGCCATCGATAAAAAACAACAATTCATTTTCAAATTCGTTGTTTTACTCACTTCGAGGTTATTAATCCGAATTCCAAATTCAGTTATACTGTCAGATTTGATATTCAAAGAAGTGAACACAAAGTCAGTGAACATTTTGAAAATTTAAAAAAGAAATAAAAACAAGCCTGCGCTTAAAAATCCGAAATCTACATACAAAATTTTTCAAAATCGGAGGTAATTCACATTGAAGGTATTGGACCCGAATTCTAATATCAACTGCACAAAATTACGAAAATATTTTCAATCGTCGACTTCACATCAAAAATATCAATAACAATTCCATGTCTATACGCTAAAAAAAATCGTACTTTATTTGTTGTTTGAATGCTAATATAACGTGTTTGTAGCTTTTGGCAAATATAGTATACTTGTGTCCAAACACATAGTGTTTGCTATTCAATATTAAATGTTGAGGACATAATGATTGTGACCATCGATAGTGCAATGGTAGAGTGCGCGGTTCTTTTGCATGAGAACGTGGGTTCGATCCCTGCTCTGACCACCTTAAATAAAACTAGAACGTTCACAGCTCACTGGTTTGTGAGAAGCTCTCCCTAATCGTTTCATGGGATGTAACGGGAAACCATGTTTTTTAGACACAATGATTAATATGTTATAATATATGTTTTTGCAACCCAAATATGTATTTGTTTGCTGTAAAATATTGAAACCAAAAACGTGACAGACAACAAAAAAACACCAGATCTTCAATTCATGCAAATAATGTTTGGACGTAAGTATATGAATGTTCCAAACATATATATGGTTCGTGCATAATATTATAATATTATTCGGCGTGTTAAGTTTAAACTGGAGAATTTGAATTGAAATATTTTAACTTTTAATTGCCATTGTTTAAATTTAACTTAATGCCACTTAAATTTCAATTAATGTCATGTGAATATTTATTGAATTTCGATTCATTACTTATTACTTTTGTACTTTTGGAAAAAATTAAAACAGAAAAAAAGAAAAATTAAAAAGGCCGCCCCAAAAATTCAAAAACTGCATACACCCATAAAAAAATAATTATTTATAATTTAAAGAAATGTGTAACGCTTTGATTTAAAAAAATGTGAAAAACAATTATAAGATAATTTTTTTGAACCACTTTTTTTAATTGATATTTTGTTTGTAAATTTTAAAATGTGATGTGTCAATTAATTAGGGAACAAATTATGGGCATATAATACAAAAATATTATTTCTAATATTAAGGAGAGTGTAGCGTTATCGAATAAAAAAATTTGTGTAAATATCTACATAAAACAAAAATTGTGCTACACAAAAAAAAATCATTTTATAAAAAAACTATATTTTTTTAAATTTGATTTTTTTCACTAACATTTCGTTAGGAAAAAACAGATTTTTGTTAAAGTTTTATTTTTTACTTTTTTTTAAAAAATTTTAAAATGATATTTGCCATTTGCCAGTCTAAAAAAATCATTTCTAATATAAAGGAAAAATTGTGGTAAACATAAAAAAATAATTTTATATTTTGCATACATTTTTTTAATAATTTGATTTTTTTATAATTTTTAATAAACTGTTTTTTGTTAAATGAAAAAAAAATTGCAATGAAGAAAAAATTTAAGAAGTTAAATGCCTCCACTAGAAAATTTTGAAATCAAAATTCCAAGTTTTATGTAGAATTTTTACTTTTTTTTTATAATTTTTTAAATTGCTATTATTATCAAGAATTTTAAAATATCTTTGCCAATTAAACTGGGAAAAAATTACAAAGAATATAAACACAGTCTTGACACAAAATATTTCTACCATAAAGAAACATTTTTTTTTTGGAATTTTGTAAAAAAAATTTATTATTTGATTTTTTATAGATTTTTTCAATGACAATTTTTTTAAGAAAAAAATATAAAATGCCTTCATTACTATCCATACTATGTAGAATTTTACTTCGTTTAAATTATTTTAATTGAAACTGGGAATAAATTATAAATGAATTAAAACCACAGTTTTGAAAAAATAAAATATTTCGAATATAAGGTGGGGAAAATGTGTAAACATCAAAATTAAAAAATTGGTGTTAAAAATTATAAAAAAAAATATTTGTGTAAAAAAATTTTCAATTATTTGATTTTTTTTCATCATTGACGTTTTTTTTTATAAATTTTTTTTGAATGCCTCCATTAGAAAATTTGGAAATGAAAAATGCAATTTTTAAGTAGAATTTTTTTTTAATTATCTTTATTTTTTATTTAATAATAATTACGTACGTTTTAAGATGTTCTGTCTTCTGTTTTTCATGTATTTTGTTTTGTTCTTAAGGGACCGGGTCTTTTAATTTATATTTTGGTTTTCTAGTGTCCGGGGGGAGGAAGAGAGATGGGGAGGGGCTTATTTAATAAGTTAGGGTATTATTTTTAATAATATTTAGTGTGTGTGTGTGTGTGGAGGTTAGTGTCTACGTTTGTATTGTTTTGATAACTAGTTATAATAAACTAAATAACTTTAATGGGATTTGTTTTTTTTTTTTTGTATTATTTTATTCCTTTTTTCCGTTCAAAGTCCAAAAGAATCTAATGGCTTGATTGACCATGTGAGAAAATTGTTTTATATATATATTTTGTTGTTTACATATTTTGTTTTATTACTTATTCGATTTTTAAATTTGATATGTTTTTTAATTCATAATCTGGTTCATTGTTATATTTTCTACTAAAAATTCATATTTTTAATTTTTTCTTTTTAAAATGGTTTCAAGTAGGAAATATGTTTTGAACCTTATTATAAATTAAACCACATATATCTTTATTTTCAATATTGTTTTTTTTTTTGATTTTTTGTGTTATATTTTAAAATTGTATTTATTTGTTTTACTTTTATTTATAAGACTTATTTTGTTTTTTTTTAAGTTTTTTTTTGTTATTTTATTTATAAAAATTTCTGTTGCGAGGACTGCGGCTCCTCTGCTTCTACTTCTCCTTCGTCTGTGTGTTTTTTTTTTGGTTGTTAAGTTTGAAAAATAAAAACAAATTTTGTTTTTTTTTTATAATTATTATCTTTGTGTGTTTTTATTTGAAAAATAAAATATTAATAATAATAAAAATTATAAGGTAATAAAACTAAGTTTTAACTAAAGCATACAAGTATAATAATATTACTATTTATTTATATATATAAAATAGAAATGCAAATTGTGTTTATCAAGTAAAATTAAAAAAAAAATATATAGATAAAACTATTAATCGAATGATATTTGAAATACGATTTTATTTTTTTGTTTAAACTTATCAACAAAACAAATAACTTTAATGAAATTTAATGGATCAAATATTTAAATTGTAATCTTATCTATATCTATATCTATATATATATATATATGTATTTACATAAAAATATTTATAAATAATTAGGAAAACTTAGGATTTCTCGTGGTTGATTTATCAATAATTATGTTTTGTTTTATGTTGGAAAACTTATTTGTGTTCATTTTGTTAAACGATATGCTAAAAGGGGTTTTTTATTTTATTTTATTACTTTGTTTTAGTTTAAATTTTTGTTTTGTTTTTATCGAAGAATTTAAACTATTATCAACTACACATAATGTTTTATTTTGTTTTAATTTTTAAATTAATTTTATTTTTTTATCCTTCTATATTTCATATATTTTATTTATTGTTTTATTTATTTTTTTTGTTCAAAAAGAAGAGATTCCGTTTTTTTTTGTTTTGTTAATTTTCTTTTGTTTTAAGTTTAACTACCTTTTTTTATTTTTTATTTTAAATTTTCTTGTTTTTTCTTTAAGTTATAAAAAATCATCAATACGTTTTGAGATCAAAAAGGAAGTTGAAACATGTGAAATAATTCGAATCATTCAGGATTTCAAATTTGGGGGGTTTGCATCGTTATCTCTGTAATTATATACATACATTGTTTTATTATATTTTTCTATATTTACAGTGGGGTTTGTTCATCTTTAACTTAATTGCATAAAACTTATAATTTACAGTCTTTCTTTATCAACTAAACAACTAAAGAAAAATTTCTTAAAACTTAACTTTGTTAAAAACTCATAATACTCATTTGTTCAAATCGGTTACGAAGAGTTTCCATTTCCGTATCCGTTTCCTATACCGCTAATGGAAACCTCTCTGGTTTCATTGTTTTGCAAACGTTTCCGTGTCCGCTTTTATTTTTGTTTTCCTTTAAATCTACTATTTACAATTGTGTAAGGGGAAACTCTTTTTAAACTTAATCACAACAAAATTTAAAACTGAAAACCAACATTGCACTCTTCTCATTCTCACTCTCGCTCCTTCGCTGTCGCTCTCTCTCTCGTTTGTGCTTAACGCTCTCAATCTTTGGTAGCTCTCCTTTTTTAACTGACAGCCAAAGAGCCACAAAACTTAGAGAAAGTCTTCATCTCACTTAAAAATCCTACAAGTGCCTTCAATGCACTTCCCTCTCATCGGGTAACTAATAATTCCACGCCGTTGCTGCTGTAACCTGACCCGCTGCTCCACCACCTCCCACTGCCGAGTCTTCATCATGGCTTAAACTATTTACTCTTACCAAACGCAGCTTTTCCTCCTGACTCATAATGGCGGCAGCACCGCCCTCATCATTATGCTGTTTGTCTGTATCACTTTCGCAGTCTTCTTTTTCTTGTTTAATCAGCACTTCCGGTTCCATGACCAAGTGATGTGGTGTGTCTGCATCTTGATCGTCAATGTCATGCGTTTTTTGTGCCTCTTCATCTGCGTTGTGGGATGAGGACTCATCGTTGGCATCCTGCATGACGCATACGCCATTGATTATACGTTCCGCCGCCTCATTGCTCGTTGGAACAGCTGGATTAACCCATTGTGGTGCGGCAGGTTTACGTCGATTCAAGCGCATATTGTTTAAAAAGTGTTGGGCGTTTAAACTGGACAATGCGGACATTCTAAACTCTCCGGCCTTATCGTCTCCGTCAACGGAGTCGTTTTCACTCATGTGCCCATCATCCATGTCGTCATCGAAATCATCACTTCTTTCTCGTTTCAGCGAACCCATACTCAAGTCCAAGCCCGACATTTGTTCATGGAATTTTTGATTTAAGGCTCTCAGTTCAGCTTCATTGGTTATGGGAATACCGGGTGTTGCACCCGGCAAACCGGCTAAGCTACGGCCCAACAAAGCAGCGGCAGCAAAATAGGGTGGGTAGGGCAATGGGTTGTTGCCCCCCAAGCCCATGCGTTCCTTGTGCAATTCTAATAGTCTCTGTTGCAGCAGTATGCGAAACTGGACGGGATCAAATGGCGTGGCATTGGTGTTCTCGCGTGTGGGTATGTTCGTCTCTTGTCCTGGTGGACCATGAGGCACTTGTTGCTTCAAACGCATGCGATGATTGTGGAACCAATTGGTGATGGTGCGCGTGGCTAAGCCCAATTCATTGGCCAGAAATTCAATGGTACCCACATTGGGATAGGGATCCAAAGCGAACGCCAAACGTAAAGCCTCTTTTTGTTCTTCGGAGAATAATACCCTTTGCTTCTTATTGGGAGGAGCTCCTGCACTGCCCACAGAGCCGGGTCCCGGACTGCTGGTGTAGAAGTCATTGGTATCATTGCTGGATGTGTCGGAACTGTTATCCTGTGTATTGGGTCCCGTGGAACGGCGTCTCTTGGAAGCTTCTCTGCGCTCGTTCTTCAACGCTTGCAAGCGCTCAACATTATTAGGGTCGGACAGCCAGAGTTGCATGCGTATAAAAGGTTCTCGCCCCTTAATGGACAACATGTGCCAAGGCTTTGGTTTGCTTAGCAATTCCGAGACTGAACCTTGGGACAAACCCAAAACGGCTTCGCCAAAGATCTTTTGGCCAATGTTGTTGGTCAACAGAGCCTCTTTGATTTTGGTGGTGATGATCTGAGTGTCTAGATCTTGGGTGAGAGCAGCCATTTCGTAAACGGTGGGTGACATGTGTTGATGCATGTTGCGCATGGCATTCGCTTGGTGGGGTGAGTGGATGGGCATCATCATGGGCTGTTTCTTCTCGCAAGGTGGCCCTGCTGGCGTACTAGTTCCGGAGGCTGGAGTTGAGTTGGCGGAAGGCAGAGGAATCGCATGTTGAGGTGGCAAGCCGGGTGAAGTCAAAAGCATACTCTGGTGATGCTGCTGGGCAGCTTGAGCAGCCTGAGCGGCTTGGGCAGCGGCGGCAGCTTGTGCGGCTTGTACGGCGGCCTGGGCTGCGTGCTGCTGACTTTGCTGGGCGGCATGTTGCTGCTGATGATGCTGCTGCATGGCAGCTGACATAACAGCAGCTGCTTGCATCTGTTGCATGATATGAGCAGGTTCCTGCAACTTCAATTCACTCATCATCTTCTGCATGGGCAAGGATGGCGGCAGCTTGCCCACCAAAGCCTGAGGAATCTGGGGTGAGCCCGCATAGTTGCCTGTTCTCATTAATTTTTCGGGAGCGATCTTGTATTGGGAGGCAACCAATTTGTGCACGGCATTGTCGTCTTCCAAGAACATTTTCATGCGGATGAATGGTTCGCGACCCTTCTGGGTGAGCATGTGCCATGGCTTGGGACGGGCCAAGAGGTCTGACACCGAACCCTGGGATAGGCCCAAAACAGATTCGCCAAACAGGCGTTGAGATATGGAATACTGCGATAAGGCTTCTTTGACGCGTCTCACGATGTCCTCGGTATTGAGATTGTTGAACATGTCAAATTGTTGCTGGGTAATGGGTGGCAAGACGGCTTTAGTGGGTCTATTTTGTGGCGTATGATGTGGCGGCACCGGAGGCTGGGTAATCAGCGAGTTGGTGATGGAGGCCATTCGCTGTAAAGGACTGGCGGTGGCGCCAAAATCATCGCTGGGCGTCATAGCAGGCGGGAGTATAGAATTGCTGAGTGGACTGGGTGCGGCTGAGTTGGTGTTGGTGGTGGAAGCGTTGCTGGATGGTGGTGGAGCGGGGGTCTTATTGCCCTGTTCGGATTTAACCATACCAGGATAAAGTCTTTCAACATCTGAGGCAGAATTTTCTTTGGCATTGGGTGGGGTCTGGCCGGCATTGCTGAGGGAGTTCGATGAGGAGCCATCGAAGGAGCTGCGTTGACCGTTGACCTTGGAGTCTTTCGGGTTGTCCTCTTTGCACAGCGACAAGTCTTGGGCGCCATTTAACATTTGCTGTTGCAAGGCCATCAGACTAGAGAAGTTGGCAAAGTTTGGAGGTTGGGAGTGTTGTTGTTGTTGTTGCTGCTGCTGCTGTTGTTGTTGCTGCTGCAATTTCGACATCTCACGCTCAAAAGCTAAGCGCATATTCTCATCGGAGGCCAGGCCAGGGAAAGCGTTAGCGCCCATACCGGCTGGCAAACCGCCGCTGAAAAATGGAGAAAGCAAGAAACTACACACAATTAATGTAAGCATAAGTTTGTTGAAGGCAGAGCAAAATATAATTAATTTTAAAACCAGGCAACAAATGAAACCTACCCAGGGAATGCTTCTCTTGGAGCGCGAGCCATTATCTCCTGATACAAACGGGCCATTTTCTCGGGATTTACATCATCCGGACGCATGTGAGGCCCAGCAGATAGTGATGACTCCATTTGTGGTTTCATGTGATCTTTAAAGAATGGCGACGAGCAGGGCTGGTGCGGTGATTTCGAATCGTCATTGCTGCGCGAATCTTCGGGCAATGATGAACGTTGTTGTGACTGCATTACCGAGGGCCCGCTAGACTTCATCAAAGAGGAGGCCTCATTTAAAATGTGAGCAAGACGATCATCGGACATGGAATCATCACGGCCGGCACCGTAGGGAGGTAAGCCAGAATCTAAAAGAAACGAATGAAATAAAGGAAGGAGATGAGTTCAAGCTATCATAAATTTCCCATTAACGCTTGTAAAATAAATCCAAAGACACATGATGAAAGCTCGCATAGGCTACAAAAATCAATCAAGTTGTAAAACTGTTGAAACACAAACCGACATTATTAAAAGGAAATTATTACGTGGCCAAGAGGAGAACCACAACAAGCTTTATGATCCAGCCCAGCCAAACAACAGCGAACGAAGAGGAGTCTTAGGAGAAATAACCAAGAAAGTGATACCCATGATTGCAGACATTTTCATCATCAATTTGCCTTTGGTGTTTGATTTTATGACAATTTATTGATATGATCCTTAGGTTGAGGAGTCACTTTGGTATAGCTAAAATTCCTGGAACTTGCATTTGTGTTTCAGTCCTTGTGCATTTGACCTTTGGCTATTAAGTTATAAACATAATGAATGGTATTGACGAGAATGGTGGTAGTTCTCTGCCAAATGGCGAAGTGGTTGTTTAGAATGTGATCTTGAATGGTAAACAACAAAAATGTGGAGGTTTTTCTCTTTTCTTTAAGAGTGACTATTGGAGGGTAATTCATGATCAACTTAGATGTGTTGAATACGTGCGAAGTTTGTTACACTCAAAGAAAATGTAGGAAATTAAATAATTCGTCGTCGCTGAGCATATTTTGGCTGAAATTGGGCTAACGTTCAATATTTATCTCCAGACTCTGATCAGTGGCGAAACTTTTTCATTTGCGGTGATGAATAGGTTTCACTGTTGCAGTGAATGTGTTCCAGATATTGAAATTGTACTACAGTGAAAGGAAATCCTTCGTCACACCAGCGAAACTGTTTGTCGTCTTGACGTACATTTTAATTAGCGGTGAGAACACGTACAGATTCAGTGCCACAATGAAAGTAATTCATTAACTAAAAAGGTTTCGTCACTATGATGAAAATTTTTCAAATTTGCCCTGAATATTTTTTAGATTTTTTTAGGTGTCCTGTAAATGAGGTGTAAATGAAGTGCTTCCTCACACGACTGAAACTGTTCGTCATCTTGAGGTAAATTTTTATTGTATGTAAGCGAACTTACAGAGTCATGGACGCAATAAGAAAAGGTTCATCTGTGTGATGAATATGGTCCATTGCTGTATTAAAATTCATTCTCTGCTGCAATGCATAAGTTGTTCTTCACTGCAAAGCAAATCTTCATCAATCGCGTGAATTTATTCGCCGTCTCAGTGTAAATTTCAATTGAGGGTGAGATAATAAAGTACGTCATTTATCGCTTCAAACAAAAATTGGTTTATTAAAAAAAAGGTTTCGTCACTGTGATGAATATATTACATTGTTATGATGAATTGGATTCACTGCAGCAATGAATAAGTTTCAGATTTTGTGGTTGTTCTGCACTGCAAACAAAATCTTCATTTCATCGCCCATGGGAATTTATTCGTCGTGTCAGTGTAAATTTTAATTGTGGGTGCGATAAATTACGTTATTTATCGCTTCAACAAAAATTGGTTTATTAACAAAAAAGGTTTCGTCAATGTGATGAATATATTTCATTGTTGTGTTGGATTGGATGCACTGCTGAAAGGAATAAGTTTCAGATTTTGTGGCCGTATCGGTGTAAATTTCAATTGAAAGTGAGCTAAAGTACATTATTCATTGACTCAACGTAAATTGGTTTATTAACAAAAAAGGTTTCGTCACTGTGATGAATATATTTCATTGTTGTGATGAATTGGATTCACTGGTGCAATGAATAAGATTCAGATTTTGTGGTTGTACAACACGAAGATGACACAGCATTGTCACACCGTCTCTGCGTAAATTTTAGATGAAATTGGGTTGACGTACATCCTTTATGTTTTCCATGAAAAGGTGTTGGTTAACCAAAGAGGTTTCGTGACTGTGATTAATATGTTTCATGGCACTGATTATTATGTTTCATTGCTGCCCTGAATTTTTAGATTTTGTTGCTGTGTTACACTGAAGGGAAAAGATTCGCCAGGCGAGTGAATTTGTTCGTCGTCCCACAGGAGTGAAATTGTTCGTTGTCTCGATGTATATTTTAGTTGAAATTAAGTCAACGTACAGATTCATCGCCGTAACGAAATTAGGTTCATTAACTAAACAAGTTTGGCCACTACCATGAATATATTTCTGACCACCTTTTTTGTCTTGAACAGAAAATGGGCTTCAGCTTGAATAAATGTAAAAAATGTATACACGCTGAACAATTTGTATTATTGTTGTTGTTTGAATGCAAATATAACATGTTTCTAGCTTGTCGCAAATATAGTATGCTTGTGTTCCAACATATGGTTTTTGCTATTCAATATAATATGTTTGGGATACAATGATTTCTAGGCTAGAATATGCGAATTTGTGACCCAAATGTGGCTTTGTTTGTTGTAAACTGCTGAAAACAAAAAAGTGACCGACAATAAAGAAACAAAAACCAGCAGATCTTCACGAAATTAATGCTTGCAAACATGTACATGGTTCGTGCCATATGTTGCTGGAGCCATTATTTTTCAGAGTGTTTATAAAATTTTTTATATTTTCAAAAAGATTATTTTCGATATCCTTGAACTGTATTGTGTTTAGAAAAAGGCAAAGAATTTTGTTCCCTTCCATACTTCTATTTTCCATACTAATGTCGAAGTTATGAAGGTTAAACGAATCTAAACGGAAGCGGATATTGCTGTGATATTATTGAAATACTTAGAGAGGTGGATATAAAGGTGAGATTTAATTTAAAGTAATAAAAACAAAAAAGTTGAAACTAATATTTTTCGATTTCATGTCCCTTTTTTCGATGTTTTCTCATTGAGTTTCTTTGTAGAGTTTTTACTTTTTGCTCAAACCAATTGAAGTTTTCACAAACTAAATCCACAAGGACTCATAAAAATCCTTGAACAAAGAAGGAGAAAAAAATGAAACGAAAAGAAACGAACAGAACTGTTACAATCCTATAGTGTTACATGAGATTTGCAAAAACGATTTGCGATTTGAAAGTTGTTTTGCAAGGACCAAAAGGAGTTGCTGAATTGTATTGGTGTATTGGCATTGTGAATGTAATCAAACAATTCAAGCGTTATATGCCATTTGTCATTCATGTGTTGATTTCCGTTTCCTCTACACAAACAAACGGAATGTGATACTTGATAATGCAGGTGGTGGTGGTGGTGGTGATGTTGGTGTTGGTATTGGAGTTACTGACGACGATGATGTCCTTGTTGCTGGCAGCTTTTTTTCCTGTTGCTGTTGATGCTTTTCAGGTGCTGCTGGGATTGTTTAGGTATAACACAAGCGGATGTTAAACCAGCTTTTATGTTGGCTAAGTGTTTGCTCCTTTGGGAATCGATTATCCTTGCAATTGTAAAACAATTTTCACAATATTCAATGAAAAGAAGCAATTGAGAACACGGGGATGGATGTTGAGTATGATAGCGAGTTAGTAAAGAAATAAAACAACGATGTGACAATTTAAATGGTGGTCTGTTTTCAATCCTTCTCCGGCGCAGTTTTTTTTTCGATTCTTGTAAAGTTTCAGTTTAGTCTTCGAGAACGAAGTGAACACGTAACAACCACTTGTATGACAAGTTATTGTGAAAGGGATTTCAAAAGGACTCACACGAGTTATGTGAAACTACTAAGGGTTTAATATCTTTTTTCCATTGATTTTCATCAACCAACATTATGAACTACATGGAGTTGTTGTTTTTTGTCAATACCAAAATGCATTTAATTTTTTTTCTCTTAGACGAGTGTTTTTTTCTTACAGCCAATGAATAGCAGAGTGTAAAAACCACTAATACGCTTTTGATAACAAGTTGAACTTTCCACAAAAAAAAAACTGGGGGGAAACGTCATAAATCAAAGACCGCAATTTCTAAAAGCCCTATTCATTCAATGGCTGCTAGATTAATAGAGTAGCAGCAGCACGAGAAGGAGCAGAATCAAGAGTATGGGGTCATTTGGTATTTGGAGCCCTGAAATGATGCAATAATTGCCATGAACATGAATGCTTTTCAATTCACTTCTCTCTTATGAATTCAATATACCATCATCATCATCATCATCATCATCGCCAACGCCAGCAACAAGGTCATTCATTCAATATTTTCTGTGGTAAGGGAGTATTTCGTTTCAATTTTTAACGTTTTTTATTTGAAATTTTGTAAAAAAATATATATACAACAACCCATTCTCATTGTACGAGCGAGTATCCTGTGAATTGCTGCTGCCGCTTGCTTAACCATGCAGGAGGAATAATGGAAATAAAAAAATACAAAATTGAATTAGCGTTTAATATTGCGTTATGCAGTTTGAATTCGTCCACAAAAAAAAAACACCAGGCGGGAAATCGTTTGAAGTTTAATTAATTTAAATCCAGAAAAAATCATAATAATAATAAAAACTCCATTGTATTTAAAATGGGAATAAAGACAAGAGAAGGATTGGGATAAAGGACTTAAAACAACAAAAATCAAAGAGCCAACAAAACGAATACCAAATTTGTTGGAAAATATATTTTCGAAAAACATTAATATTATTATGTTAAGGAAAGTATTGGAGAGTATTTTCAAATAACAACAATACATGGCAGTCACAAAGACAAAAAGGTGCTGCCATTTTGTACATACATGAAAAACAGTCCTAGAAATTGTTACTAAGCTTTTCATAAATTTGTTTATTAAATTTTGTAAGCTATTTGAATTCCAACAGAATATGTGAGAAAACGTTAACAAATTGCCTGTGATTTATAATTAAGCAGGCAGCACTTTTTGTGTTGGTATTCAAAAACATTAATTTAAATTTATTATTTTATTAATTTAATATTTTTACAAATTTTTTATTTATTTTTTATTATTTTATTAATTTAATATTTTTACAAATTGTAATTTGTCGTGCGAATGGCAGCACTTTTTATGTTCGAATTTAATCACATTACAGTAAATAAAGTTTATCAATTTGCAGTGTCGTGTTAACAACTTTATAAACTACATTTAGAATCTCTTTAAACAACTATTGAATTATTTTAAAATGGCAGCACTTTTTTCTGATGGGACTTCAGAACATTCAAGTGAATAAAGTTTATCGATTTACCAAGGCTTTTTAACAATTTTGTTAACAAATATTAGATAATTTGTACTAAATAGTATTGATTTATGGTAAAACTGGCAGTACTTTTTTGAATAGAAATTTAAGATTATCAAAATAAATGAAATTTATTCATTTAATGTGGCTTGGAAATAACGTTGTAAACAGAAACTAAAAAGTTCGTCCAAAATGTTTTTGATTGTTGGATGAAATGGCAGCACTTTTTTGGTAAACATTACCAGAAATATTACTGGTAATTATTATTATTACATTACTGAAATACATTGTTATTTTAGCTTCGTCTTTGTAAAAAAAACTAGTTTGGATCTGAATAAATTTAAAAATCCTATCAATTTATTAAATTAGATAGTCGCGAATTAATTTAGCAGCACTTTTTAACAATAAATAAGCAATCCCTTTGACGAGAGAGAGAGACAAATATGTTTTATACTGCATATAACTATCCACATATAGGCATTTCCAGAGAAAGTGCCACCTTATGTCACATCACGTCACCCTCGTTAATTGCTTATATTTTAGGACCATGTGGTTCGATTGTCGTCTATTCTTTTCCAAAATATAGAATGTATGTAACTACATACTTTGTACAAGAAAAGAAGACAATCAAACTAACTGGTCCTAAAATATAAGTAATTATCGAGAATGACGTGATGTGACAAAAGGTTGACCTTTCTGTGGAAATGCCCATATAGCATATTTGTCTAAAAATGATTTGTAAAAGTAGGTCGTCTTATTTCTCCACACCATTTCAACAAATCAGCTTTGAACAAAATTCCTTCCTTTAATATGTTTTAAAACTCCTTGGATAGAAATATATATAACTGTGATCGCCACAATGTTGACAGAATCAGTATTTCCAACATATTAACTGGTTTTTAGCCCATCTTACTAACTCATTAAAGTAATTTCAGTTTTCTGGGCAGCACTTTTTTAGGATTGAATTGAACAATCTAAAATGGACTGAATTCAGCAATCTTGATTGATTTTTTACACAAATCTTAATTTATCTTTTTAGCCCAACTTGTAACGCAACAAGTGTTAACCAAATAAAAATTTCAGTTTCCTAGGCAGCACTTTTTTATGTGTGAATTCTAAAATCGAAAACTCTTGATTGATATACTCAATTATACTTTACGTTGTAAAAATCGTACAACTAGTACTTTACTTAGTTACAATCGAAAATAGAGGATATTTCATTATATAATTACAACCAATAGTACAAATGGCAGCACTTTTTGTAGATATTGTCAGTATTGTATTTAGTTTTTTTGTTATATTTTATTTAACAACAGGAATTAGGTTTCAAATATTTGAAAAGACCTGTGAATCTCATAAATAGCAAATATGAAATTTAATTTGGCACCACTTTTTAATAAATATTACAAATACATATTATCAATTGTCTGCAAACCCCAATTTTTTCAGAGACAGCAAAAATAAAACCCTTTTCTATAAAAAACATTTATGCATAACCCCAATTCCTAGCTATGAGACATTTCCAAACAGTTGCCTATTTTGTAATGCAAACACAAGAAGCGTAATTTTGTGGAATATTAAACATTAATGTAAATAAAGTTTATCTATATTTTAATGCTAATTAAAAATTTTGTAAACAAATATTAGACAACTTTACAGAACGGTTGTGGTTTATAGTTAAAATGGCAGCACTTTCCTGTGTTGCAATTTTAGATTCATTCCATCACAAGGTTGACAGAAACATTATTTAAAAAATCTGAATTTGGCTTCCTACCCCATCTTTCTAACTCATTAAAGTACTATCAGTTTTCTGGGCAGCACTTTTTATGTTTGAATTCTGAAATCTAAAGTATTGGAGTGATTATTTAAACAAATCTTAATTTATCTTTTTAGCCCAACTTGTAACGCAATAAGTGTTAACCAAATAAAAATATCAGTTTTTATATTTGAATTCTAAAATCTAAAACACATGATAGATATACTTAATCATGCTTTATTTAGTAAAAAATATTTTAGACAAAAATAGAGAAATTGCGAGTCAATACTTAAAACCAATAGTAGAAATGGCAGCACTTTTTGTAAATATAGTTAGAATTGTATTTATTTACTTTTAATATTATTAAACAATAAAGAATCACGTTTCAAATATATGAAAAGACCTGTGAATGTCGTAAGAAGCCACAATGGAATTTAATTTGGCACCACTTTTTTATTAAATATTAGCAAATGTCTTCAAACGCAGTTTTTAAAGAAGCGGAAAAAAATTAACGCTTTAATACTTGATTGATATCCCCTTTGTGCTTAGTGTAACTATTTTAACAACAAATCGAAAAAATTCCATTAAATACTTAAAACCAATAGTAAAAATGCCAGCACTTTTTGTAAATACAGTTAGAATTGTATTTATTTTTATATTATTTAATAATGAAGGATCACGTTTCAAATATACGAAAAGACCTGTGAATGTCGTAAGAAGCCAAAATGGAATTTAATTTGGCACCACTTTTTTTAAAACAATTTTATCAATTATATTCAAACCCATTTGTTAAAGAAGCGGAAAAAAATTAACGCTTTAATACTTGATTGATATCCTCTTTGTGCTTAGTGTAAATATTTTAACAACAAATAGAAACAAATCCATTAAATACTTAAAACCAATAGTACAAATGGCAGCACTTTTTGTAAATACAGTTAGAATTGTATTTATTTGTATATTATTTAATAATGAAGGATCACGTTTCAAATATACGAAAAGACCTGCGAATGTCGTAAGAAGCCAAAATGGAATTTAATTTGGCACCACTTTTTTTAAAACAATATTATCAATTGTATTCAAACCCATTTGTTAAAGAAGCGGAAAAAAATTAACGCTTTAATACTTGATTGATATCCCCTTTGTGCTTAGTGTAACTATTTTAACAACAAACCGCCTCGGTCGTGCGATTGGACGCCGTTAGATTATTTCCTGTGGGGCTACGTCAAGTCTATGGTCTATACCAACAAGCCAGCGACGATTGATGAACTTCGTACGAATATCGAACGTGAAATTGCAGCAGTATCGGCCGATTTATGCTTGAAAACCGTCGAAAATTGGCTTCAGCGTCTGGACTTCTGCAAGCGTGCCCGTGGTGGCCATGCAAAAGAAGTCGAGTTCCATACATAATGGCATCGAACGTACTTTCACAGGAATAAAGAATTTCATTGGTATCTGAAACCGGTTTTGTTTTATTTAAAAAAACTTTTGTAGCGCTCTTATTGAAAAACCCGATATTTGACTTGACATTTGTGAACTAGACAGCTGCAGTATACAAACAGAGAAGCAGTGGAGCGATATACTCCGCAAGGGCGAGAAATAACTGTGTCGATTTTTTGACCAATAATCGGTCGGTGGTGGGAATTTCGCCGTCGATTTCCTAATCGTGTCGCGTCAACTGGACAAACGATTTGGCGCTTTGCTGCTCGGCTCGAACAGACTGGAACCACACGAGACCTAGCAATGCGTGGCCTTAATCGGACTGGTCGTTAGGTCGAGAATTTTGCGGCTGTAGCTGCCGATGTCGCTGAGAACGATAAAACATCAACCAGATGACGGGCCATGCAATTAGGCATCACCAGATGGACCCTACTGCGGATTTTAGTGAAAGACTTACACCAGTTCCCGTAAAAAGTGCAAACAGTGCATCAGGTAATACCTGCTGACCATCAGTCCAATGCGAATTACTGTCAAGCCATTCTCAATGTCAACAACGAAGGGGAAGATTTTGTGTCGAAAATAATAACACTGTGAGACAAAATTAGATTTTTGCAAAATGATGGGGTTCTGTCGACGGATTCTGGTAGAAAGGTCTAAAAAAAAATATACGTGTATCGGCGTTTTGCCAGATCTGATCAGAATTTTTTTTTTTAAGGCGGGTCAAAGTTTCCGCCCCTCGGAACTTTCCTGCAACATATCGGCATGCAAAATTGTGTGTTCCTTACTTCTGAGGTACAACATATGTTCAGATGTTTTATAGAAAAGATTCAGGTAAACATTTTTGTGGAACAAATTAACCCTCTAACTGTCATGTATAACAATAATTTTTCCTTTTTTTTTTGAAAACTCGTAAAAAACTGCTCCGAAATAACGGGGGCGTGGTCAAAATGTTCCATAAAAATGATAGACATAAAATTTCACTATATCTGTCCCGAACACTCCAAAACACAAATCTTAGCCCAAGTGCTAGATAATAAGCAAAAACTAACTGCCTTCTAAGGGTTAATAATGAATTTTGTCATTTTGCTGTTTCCATTAAAAATAGTCCACATAATATAATAAATTTTGTCATATTTCATGTTTTATCTAGCGCTTGGGCTAAGATTTACTGCGGATTTTAGTGAAAGACTTACACCTGTTCCCGTAAAAAGTGCAAACAGTGCATCAGTTAATACCTGCTGACCGTCAGTCACGTGCGAATTACTGTTAAGCCATTCTTAATCTCAACAACGAAGGGGCGCAAATCATAATGAGCGACGAGGCGCATTTCCACTTAAGCCGGTTACATCAATAAGCTAAATCTTCGTTTCTGGGGCACTGAAAATCCGCGTGGGATGCACGAAGAGCCACTGTGAGGTGCGACACTCACACGGGAGGAGTGATTGTCCGGATATTTTTGAGGACGTCATCTCGGCAATACGGTCACTGTTACTGGCGAACGCTACAGGGCCATGAGAAACGATTTCTTACTGCCAGAATGCAAGAGCGAGATTTTGGTGAACATATGGCTACAACAAGACGGTGCTACCGCACACACAGCACGAGCCACAATGATTATTAGGAAGGAAGCATTTCCTGGTAATCTGAAGTTTTGGCAACTTGGAGTGGCCAGCAAGATTGCACGATTTAACCATCCCAGACTTCTTTCTGTGGGGCTACTTGAAGTCGCGGGTTTATGCCAACAAGCCCAAGCCTCAGATATTCGCAAACCTTAAGGAGAATATTCAACAGGAATGCGAACAGTTATCACCTGAAATCTTGGGGAAAGTCTTAGAAAATACGATGAAACGGGCGCAAATGTGTGTCAACACTGGCGGCAGTCACTTGAGGGATATCATCTTTCCCACTTAACAGAAAATATATTAAAGGTCCAGGTAAAGATTTCCATCACTCGAAATCATTATTTTTCTTTAGTAAAAAAGTTATTCAAACATTTTTTCAAAATGATGGACATTTTACTAAAGAATTGGATGGATTAATTTTGTGCCAACTTCTATTATCAATTTTCTTTTAACTCCGATTTGTTTTAAAGCAGCAAAAAATTAACCCTTTTCTGTACAAAAAAATAAATTTTGTTCATAATTTAGGAAATTTGATTTCTACATTATCCGAATTCCTCGCTAAGAGGGAATTCCAAACAGCTGCCTATTTTGTTATTCAAACACATGATTTCAAATTTTCTTGAATATTATCGATTTCCTTATACAGAATCCTTTACATGAATATCAATTATTTTTCCCAACACATTTCCATAATTTACACCACCTCTTGAATCCCGGATTAAAAAAAAACGCAACCCCTTAAGCACTTTATACTTGAACTCTCTATCTGTATTAACTTGTACGCGATTGCTTACTTGCCTTTCTTATACTAATTAAAGAAATTGGTATTATTTGTAATTTTGCTCGCATTCCAAATACACTTGACATATACACCTTTCCCTCTCCTGACGCCAACAAATGCTACCCTTTTTTATATACTTTTTTTTTTGCTACGAGTCTCGTAAACACCTTGATTTTCAATATCAATTCCTTGGAAATGCATTTGCAATTTGTCTTTCTTTTAGAAACCAAAGATAATTTATTGCATTTTGAAGTGTTATTATAAACTGAAACCACGTACAGGCGGCAATGTTCTTGATTCAGTGTCCTTCGTTTCACCTCCTCATCATCAACATCATCGTAAATAAGCGCAGTGCGTCTTGTTGGTTAGCATGGCGGAGTTATTCGTTTGCTCCCTCATATTTATTATGCCTTTGATAGGCATTTTAATTAGAATTTATTTCATTTGACGCAATCCCTTAAAACAAATGCATATTTTAACATAAATTGATTTCTCGATACTTTGCTGTTTGAAAGAAAGTATCTCTCTACCTACGTATCATCTTGGCTTTGAGAGACGTGTTATATTTTGAAATTGTAATTGCCGGATATGTAATTAAATAATTGGAGGGAGATTTACAGTGCTAGAAAATGCAAAGCGGGTAATGTGTCACCAGCTCTTAGCAAGAAACGTTCAATGACATCACTTGAGTTGCCACAAGGCAGGAAGTGTATAAATGTCCTGATTGTGTGTTATAATTACTTTACAATGCCAGAACCATCAATGATTGTTTTATAACTCAATTTTTTTATATAAAACACATAATATGCTTGTAGACTCTATGATGCTTGTTAGATTGGTTGATATTTGGCAGCACTTTTTACAAACACTCAAGAGTTCAAGCAGAAAAATCTTAAAAATGCATCGTATAGTTAAAAACCTAAGAGTAAGAAGAGGTTTTCCGTGTTGTATTGTTTTTAACTTAGCTGTCTCTTTTGTTTTTCACGTAGCCTTGGCAGCACTTATTTTATTCGAATTGTTTATAAAGGTTTTGCATTCATTGTTTTTCTGGCAAAATAGCAAAGTTTAAATTTCATTACATTTTGGTTATAATATTTGTTGGTACTTTGAATTTTTCTTTTGATTTTTTTTACATTGAATTGGCAGCACTGAAAATACTGAAAGTGCCAGTTTAGATACTAACAAACTCTAGAATTCTAGATTCGTATAGTTAAAAACCTAAGAGTAAGAAGAGGTTTTCCGTGTTGTATTGCTTTTAATTTAGCTGTCTCTTTTGTTTTTCACGTCGCCTTGGCAGCACTTATTTTATTCGAATTGTTTATAAAGGTTTTGTATTCATTGTTTTTCTGGAAAAATAGCAAAGTTTAAATTTCATTACATTTTGGTTACATATTTGATTACATATTTGTTGGTACTTTGAATTTTTCTTTTGATTTTTTTTACATTGAATTGGCAGCACTGAAAATACTGAAAGTGCCAGTTTAGATACTAACAAACTCTACAATTCTAGATTTGACAGAATTTTCATATATTGACGTATTGTTTTATTCATATATTGACGTATTGTTTTATTGCCTCATACATTAAGCAAAAACTAACAAAAATCCGTCACAAAACTTCAAATTCAAGTAAACGTAACTGACACTAGCACGGTCTTCAAAAAAATGCTATACCACTACAACTCTGTGATATAGATTAAAAACTCACCTCAAAGCACTGCAACAATGCGAGAACAAAAAAAAAAATAAATGGTTTCCCATTACATCCCATAAAGGGACTGGGGAGAACTTCTCACAATCACTGAGCTGTGCGCTTTCCAGTTTTCACTCACTGATTGGGACCTACAGTTTTACACCGATTCCGAACGGTAATTTGAGAAGCTTTATCATGGCTAGCTACTCGATAGTGTCGCCGTCACTATGCGAGGTGACCGCCGCCGAAAGAAATAATTTTTTTTTTTTTTTTTGAAGGTGGTCAGAGCCGGGTTCGCGAGCCGCGCACACTAACCATTGCACCACCGACGGCCACAACAATGCGAGTACGCATGAAGAAAAATTCTGTCTGTTCTTGTTGTTGGAATTATAGGCCGTTCAGTGATGTTGATACTTAGGGATCTTCGATCGATACTAATTCGCACATGTGAATTGCAGAATTGAGTTTGTATACAGGGTGTTTCTTTTAAACTGAGACGATCAAATATCTCGGAAAATAGCCACTCTACGGAAAAAATGACCATAATCAAAATTTAGTCATAGCGCGGGGGAAATACATTAGTGCAAAAAAAATAGTCCCCCACCCACGGCTTTGTAGGTGGGGCGGAGGTGACTTTTAAACTAAGATAGGAAGCCATATTTTTTATTGCAGATACGAATGTGTGTGTTCTAAGAAGGAGAAATTGAAAAAAATTGAATTTCGTCGATTACAACGCCATCTATCATGAACCGAACAAAATATTTCATTCAAATCATACGTACTTTTAGTCGTAGAATCCGTATCTGCAATAAAAAATATGGCTTCCTATCTTAGTTTAAAAGTTACCCCCGCCCCACTTACAAAGCCGTTGGTGGGGGACTATTTTTTTTGCACTAATGTATTTCCCCCGCGCTATGATTAAATTTTGATTATGGACATTTTTTCCGTAGAGTGGCTATTTTTCGAGATATTTGATCGTCTCAGTTTAAAAGAAACACCCTGTATATACGATTGATGATCAACCGATGGTTTCAATTTAGGCACAGTAGTTAGGCATCTGATGGTGAACTTGTCACGGAGTTCGAAACTAGTCATGCCAGTGGGTGTGTGTTGAACTGAATTGTCCATTATTTCCAACAAAAAAACCAACCATTTTTCAATTAGAGAAATGTTCATGACTTGTAAGCTTGTAGTATGAATTTCTCATACATTAACCAAAAACTAACAAAAAATCGGTTATAAAAATTCAAATTCAAGTAGGCATAAAAATAAGCATAATAATAAAAGCATTTTAAATTAATATAAACATTTTAAAAATTGCAATTTTCCATAACTAGCATATCTAATGTTTTCTTTGCCAAGCTTCCAAGGTTGTTTGGTAGCACTTTTTCTAAACACCCAAAACCAAGTGTTAATTGTAAGGGCGCATTACATTTTTCGTAAGTTTTCTACCAAATTTAATTGTTTATACTCCTTTCTGTATCTTAGAACTTTGGCAACACTTTTTTTTAAAGATTGGTAGCACTTTTTCTAAACGCCCAACACCAAGTGTTAATTGTTAAGGTGGCTGGGGCAAAAAATTGTTCTTAAATTTTTCACCAAATATAATTGTTTATTTCGCGTTTTCCTCCTTTGTGAATTTTAGAACTTTGGCAACACTTTTTTTTAAAGATTTTAAAACAGTAAGACCGAAATGCAAGTTTTAACTTTAAGGAGGGACATTACAATTTAAATATTTGTCAATTAATGACGTTTTAATTTTTCCTATTTTAATACATACACTCAGAATTTTGGGTTTTAGTCCATCTTTCTAACTCATTAAGGTAATTTCAGTTTTATGGCCAGCACTTTTTTATGTTTGAATTCTGAAATCTAAAGCACTTGAGTGAATATTTAAACAAATCTGAATTTAATTTTTTTGCCCATCTTTTGCTTCCAATGCTGCTTGGTAGCACCTTTTTTAAACATCCAAAACCAAGTGATAATTGTAAGGGTGGCTGGGGCAATACATTTTTCTTAGGTTTTCCTCCAAATATAATAGTTTATTTCGCGTTTTCCTCCTTTGTGAATCTTAGAACTTTGGCAACACTTTTTTTTAAAGATTTTAAAACAGTAAGACCGAAATCCAAGTTTTAATTGCAAGGAGGGACATTACATTTTACATATTTGTCAATTAATGAAGGTTTTATTTTTTCTCCTTTATACATACACGCTGAAAAAACGCGGTCCTGTAACATTATGCTGGAACCATGTATATGTTTGGAACATCCATATACTTAAAGTACGTGCAATCATTGTTTTCATGAATTAAAGATCTGCTGCTATTTTGTTTCGTTGTTGTTGAAAATGTTTCACATTCCACAAAAATTGAAAATGGGCCATTAGTAATAATCAATTAATTCTTAGAATTTTGAATTTCAACAGAAAAAAGTGCTGCCATTTTCACTACGTATATATACCAAGACAAATTATATTGTTACTCTGTTTCCATGGCTAACTTAAAAATAACGCCACAATTTACCAAGGACTTTTTTTAGATACTTGAATTCCAACATATAAAAGTGATGCCATTTTTACTATCTGCTTAAACATCGATTATGAATTTTTCTAAATGTAGATCAAAACATTAATAATAATCCTCTAGACTTGATGTGTATTAGTGATGTTTCCAACTCAAATTTCTTCTGGATCTTTTAGCCCCCACAAAAAAAGTGCTGCCATTTGACTATTCCTCACAATTTTTTTTCTAATTTTGTTGAAAAAACATTATTTCTAAACTATAGCTAACTGCTATTCTATTTTTAACTGATATTCTATTTTTAACTGATATTCTATTCTATATTATTTTTGATTAATTACATAAAAAGTGGTGCCTAGTTAGAATACATAATACTTTTCTCAGATTTTGCTCCTGTGTTTGAAAACAAAGATTTTGTTTCTTCAAACAAAATCGCTCATTTAACCTTTGTTGTTGTTCAGTTTTAGGTTATAAATCTTAAACAATTCTTAATCTCTTTTCACATTTTAATGGTTGAGTGAACATTTTTTAAATGTTCCACTTAATTAATTTCATATTTTTATTATAGACTGATGATGGGGGGTGATATCAACAAATGTATTGAATAAATAATAAAATAAATAACAATTTTATAACAAAATGTGACAACACATAGCAAAACGATTTGGAATTTAGACGAAACACCTACACTATATTCACTACTCAACTTCTGTTCTCTCTCTCTCTCTCTCTCTCTCTTTGTTTTCTTAAAGACTTAATAATAAATTTTAATGGTTTTTACGAATTTGTAGTTTCGATTCGATTCAACAACGCTCAACTTACGCAAAAAAAAAACGAAAATTAAAAAAAAAATCCCAAAACACAAAACGTTAAAAATCATATGAAAATAAATATAAATCTTAACATAGAGTAATCAGAAGTCTGCGACAACAATATGGTCCACATCGGACCAGAATTTTTTACATTGCTTGTGCTGGGGCAGCAGCCGAAGAATGTGTCACACCATCAGCACGCAAACATTTACGGGTTGACGGGGAAAACTGCGTGTATTTTAGGTGACAATTTTCGATTTTTCATTTCAATGATGTAGAGATGATAGCGCATTTCTTTCAAACGAAAAAAATAGATTTTTAAAAAAAACCCCGAAATGCTAATTTATGGTTCTTAGTGGTTGTTCACTAAAATCTACACAAAAACATTAAAACAAAAAAATCAACTCACTAAAAACATGACAAGCAGGTCAAATGTGATGTGTTTGTTGTTTTGTGAAAGCGATTCATTTACTACTTAAAAAAAAACTATATAGAAAATGACAACAATGAATAAATTTGAAATCCTTTTACAAAAATAAAAACAACCCAAACAATTTTGGTTTTAGGAAAAAGTCAATCGCTGAAAGACCCTAACAATAGATGGCCCTTAATCAAAGAAATATTATACCTATACCCTTAATCCTTAGCCTCTCTTTCCCTAACTCACTCCGTCTCTCTCTCTCACTCTGCCTCTCATTCTGCGTTCCTTTTAACAAGTACCTTAATATGATTTGCTACACTGCATTCATTGTTTAAAGTTTAATACAGAAACAACTGCCACATCAAAGGATTTTATTTTTAATATTTTTTCATATTGATTTCTTGTTTTTTTTTGCTCTCTCCACATTTAACTTTAACTTAGTATTGTTTGTGTAAAAGAAAAGTTTTCTATTGTTTCAGCCTAAAAGTAGGCAATACAAATTTCCTAAACTTGTTGAGAGACAGGGAGCGGCGAACAGAGAGAGAGCGAGAGAGAGAGTTTGGAAAGTGCTTGACAAACATTTGCAATATTTACTGTAATTTTATGGAAATACAACAAAAAAAAAGTTATGCCAAACAACACTTACTTTATAACAGAACTGGGAAATTTTTGCAACAAATAACATTTATAAATTATAGAAAAAAAATTATACAAAACAACAAGCAGAAAACAGTTTAAACTACCTTACAATTGTAATTGGAATATGAAAGTTAATTTCATAGTAACTTCAATGGGTTTAAACACAAATTTAACATAAATTCCCAAGTTTTCCTTTTGAATTGTATTTTATTGTAAATTTATTTACAGTATTCAACATTATGCGCCTGAAAGGTAGGCTTTTAGTTTTTTGCGCCTAAAGGGTATTATTTTATTTTTAAACGGTACTTTTATTTTCCAAAGTACAAAGAGCCACAGCTTTTTCGGCACAAAACTGGACAGGCAGACGCTCAATACATGGCCTATAGTATTGTGTTAATTATTTTATATTTATCTATTTTTATGCGATTAGCGCCTTCAAGGTATGCAATACTAATGACCCGTAAATGGTAAACTTTGATGTTCGTACAAATATATGCAAAGTCACAGCCTTTTAGGTACAAAAAAGAGTACGGAAACGATCATGTATAACCTTTAGGTTAGGTTAGGTTCATACTTTAGTATTGTGTTAAATTTTTTAGTTGCTTTATTTTTCCGCGACTAGCGCCTTCGAGGTATGCACTACTAGTGACACGTTAAAGGCAGGATTTCATGTTCAGACAAATTTAGTACAAAGTCAGACGATTAAAGGTACAGAAAAAGCGCACTCCAACCATCACCTATAGATTATAATATTATGTTAAATTTTTTGGATTCGAAATTTGTTTGACGTATGCAATGCTAATGACGCCTATAAAGTAGGTTTCTATTCTCAAAATATCGAGTGCAAAGTCACAGCTTGTTAGGTATAAAAAAGAGCAAGCAAACGATGATACATAAATTTTACTGTTACGTTAAATGTTATGTTACTATTATGTGACAGTTATGTGACTTTTATGTTAATGTTATGTTTCTAAATTTAACATAAATTCCTTTCTTTTTTAATTGCATTTTATTGTTAATTTATTAACTTCTTTGAGCCTAAAAGTAGGCTTTTAGTTTTTGGCGCCTAACGGATAGGCTTCAATTTTCGGACAAATCCAGTGCAAAGTCACAGTATTTTGGGGTTCAAAAAAAAAAAAACGCAAGCAAACGGTGATACATTCAAAGGGTGAATTTTCTGTAGTTTGGGGTTTCAGTGTATAAATCTTTGCAGTTCTTTTGTCAAGTATGCTCAGTTCGCATGGTTATTTCATCAAGGAAAGACTTGAACAATGCTCACAACTAAGTGAATTTTATTATCAAAATTCGTGATTGGTGAGAAATGTGTTTCATGCACGTCGAACATTTGATGGTCGTTAGTGATGAAGATAATATGAAAGTCATCCGTCAAAATGCTGTTGAGTCATCCGTCAAAATGCGGCAAATGGTGCGGCTCACATGTCGACGGAATCATCGCTCTGAAATTCCTTAAAGAGGCCAATTACCACAATGTTACCGTCAATTCCGCTCGCTATCGTTCGACGATTTCCAGCTTTATACCCAAAATGCACAACTGACTGTACTTGAACTGTGGTTTCAAGACAAGACGGCACTATATGCTATATACCACGTTAAACAATGAGTTGATCACCTGGATCGGACGATTTGACGCCTTTGAACTATTTTCTTGTGGGGCAACTCATCTATGCTTACAAACAACTTTCGTATCTGGCATTTTTGATAGACTTTGTTGACATCAAACTAATTCCTTATTAAAATAATTTTAAAACATGAATTTCAATTAAATGACATTACAATTTCTAACGCCTTCAAGGTATGCAACAGTAATTGTTTGGTCAAGAATTAACACTCAAGAGTTTAAAGGTGAAAATTTATAATAATCTGTTGGAGGTTTAGGGCAGAGTTTTGATTAAATATCTTTAGGAAGGTCCTTCCTGAATTCGAAATGTAAGAAAAAAGTATTCTTGTTTTTTTCTTACAAATTTACTCACTGTTTACACGGTTTGTTGACTTTTACCTCCGGAATATAAACAAAATAATGTTTTATGTTATTTCTCCAATAAATGCAACACAATTCTTTAATTTTCAAGGAGGAGAAAAATAACCCACAATTCTAGACTTGCTATTGTTTATAGTGCGTGCAAATATAACGTTTGTCTTTAAACATTTATTTTGGAAAGGGCAGTAGAGGAGGCTTGAATACTTCTTTGTCTTGTTAAAAAAATAATGGAAAATACTTTTGAAATGTTGACATTACGTACTCTTTCGATTGCAAATTGCGTTCCTTCTGCATGTGGCTGGTGGTGGTCGCCGTCGCCGCGTTACGTTTCCAACGAAGGCAAAGGAAACATGCAATTTTTCAAATATCATTTCAATCGAAAACGATAAGTTAGCAAATGGCTAGAAAACCTTAAGAATGTGTCTGCAAGTAAAACGCGTTTTTATTTTTATACAAGTATATAGAGAAGTCATTGCAAAACCGTAAACGATACAAGGTGACACTTGACACTTTAAAGATTTATTGAGTTTTGATTTGAATGAACGAAAAAAGGTTAAGGGTTATTTGTTATAGCAAAAAGAAAGGAATATTTTCAACAACGCCTGATAGTAGGCTATAAATTTATAGGTTTTAGTTTACCCTTAGAAGTATGCAATTTTTATTGGACTTTTTAGACTGGCTGGTAAAATAATAGAAACTCTTTAATATAGCATTTACTTTCGTTTGTTTCCCTAATATTACTTGCACAATTAAAGGGGGGTTTTATATCACTTTCAAATTTTACAACGGATTCAATGAAATTTTGCTCCTTTTGCGCTTTAAAGTCTGCAACACAAAAACATTCCTGGGCTGACCATATTATAACTCCCTATCACTCTCTCCCTCTCTATCTATAACTCTTTCTACTCCTGTGTTACATGTGACATTGTTAGTTTACTGTTTATGGCCTTCATTAAAGTCCTGCTTGATTTTTGTTGTTGTTGTCACCACCATTGTCCTTAATGTTGTAGCTTTTGTTAGGTAAAGTTAAAATTGTTTTATCCTTTCTGGTGCTGCTGCTGTGTAGCTTCCACAAACGGGATGGACGACCCATACATTTTATAGATATTTGAACTTTGACAAAAATGTTTGAGTTGTCCTTAGGAATGGGTTAAGTTAACTCGGTTTGGGTTTTTTTTTTTCGAAAGGATGTTAAATGAAGGGATTTGGAGAAAATAATGCGGGTACAAAAAATGTAAACAGTTTTTTTTTGTAAAAAAAAATAGAGAAAAGTAAAAGTTAAACATAATTTGTAATACAAAGTCTTAAAAAATGACAACAGCATGTGTTGCATACTTAAAGGGCTGGGGGGAGAGTGAAAATAAGGACTCGCAGTGTGGAGTTAATTGTGACGAATTGTTTGAGGATTTAAAGAAATTTAGTGACATTGAACAGTTTTAAAATGTTTTTGAAAGTGTCTAAAAGATTCTGATAATTTCAAACAACTGTGGCATAATTTTGGGGGGGAAATTTTAAATTAGAGAAAAATAATGTTTTCCATTACATCACATGAAAGGATTGAGGAGGGTTTCTCACAATCAGTGAGCTGTGCGCTTTCAAGTATTACACTCACTGAGTCGGACCTGTAAAACCGGTTGCGAACGGTAGTTCGAAAAGCTTTTTCATGGCTCAGTACTCGATAGTGTTGCCATCACTTAGCGAGGTGACCATGGTCGAAGGAAATGTAATGCAAAAACTAAGTAAACAATTTTGAAATATATTTTTAGACTTCTTTAGAATCTATTTTGTTTCAACCTTTGTACTGACATCGTGGTTTGAAGTTAATTGTGAGAAATAGTTGGAGCATTTTGAATAACTTTACTATTAAACCATTGCAATTTGTAGGCAAATAATATAGAGAATTTTAAAAAATTTAGCATAATTTCAAGATTTCCGAAAATAAATTTTAGTAATTTTGGTTTCAAGCTGAATTGTAAATGAAAACATTTTGAGAATTTTGGGTACTGAAGTGTGAAACGGATTTCTAAAATTGCCTTGATTTTAGTCCTTCTAATGACAACAAAATATGTTGCATACCTAAAAGGGCTTGAGGGAAAACGGGAAATAAATACTCGCAGTTATGAGTTAACTATGAGGAATTGTTTGAGGATTAAAGGAGAATTGAGAGAAAAAGAAAATTGAATTATTATTTTAAAAAATATAGCATAATTTTAGGCAAAACTTTTCGCAATTTTTTAAAAGCACGATTTTAATTTTTGTGTTTAGACGGATTTTTGTATGAACATTAATTAAAGAATAATGAAATAGATTTTAAATCTCCGTAATTTTTTGTTTTCAAGCTAGCCAATGATAACAACATGTGTTGCATACTTAAAGGGGTTGTAAAGAAACTGAAAATAAGTACTCGCGGTTTTGGGTAAGGAATTATTCAAAGGAATTGTTTAAGGATTTACAACAATTTTTAGAAAACTGATTTTAACAATTTTAAATATATGAAATTTCTTTACAAGCTTTCAACTTTAATTCACGTTTGTTCTTACAACTTTCGTGTGGCCTCCCCTCTAAAGTATGCTTCAGCAATTAGCTGCACTAGCCAGTCATGCACAAACATGCAAAATTGCCTGACTTTCCATCAGTTCTAAATGAAGATACCCGTCTCACGAAAACAAAATCCTATTGATTGTATAAAACTTTCACAAATCTTTCCTCTTTTTTGGCAAAACTCTAATTTGCCAAAGGAAAGGAAAGGCTGAACAAATGTAATTAACCAAAAAAAAATAATCTTCTTCTTCATGTTAATTAAAGTTTGTTGTAGGCTAGAGGTAAAAATGTTGTTGTTGCTGTTGTCGATGTTGTGTTGTTGTGCTCTTGTGGCAACAAACGCGCAAATTTGTAAAAATTGATGTCTGTCTACACGCCAAAAGATAGACTAAGACGAAGAAAAAAATGCATGCTTTTTTTCATTCTTTTACTTGCTCAATAATGATTAAATTGCAGAAGAAGAGAAAAAAAACGCTTGCCACGAAATCAAAATTCCTTCAAAAGACATTTGTAAATTTGATTGTAAAATCATTCAAAATCTTCACTGAGACATCACCACTACTGTCTGCTGCCGATTTTATGCAGAAATCAAAAATAATTAAAAAATGCAAACAACATCTTGATGCCCAAAAAGACTTTGGCTGCAAGCCAGTTTATAGATACATTATTTGCTTACAATCATCATCATCATCATCATCATTGTCATTATAATTGCCAATAGGAGACGGGATTTGCTGCTGAAGTGGCGATGATAAGAGAGAAGGGTGCAGAGAGGGAAGAGACGAGCGAGACAATCTTTTTCTTACTGTTCAAGCGTATAGATCGAGAAACCTATATATCTATTACATGTATATGACAAGAGACATATAAATTGCCATCATGTTCACAAAAACACACAATCACCACATTATGTATCATCAACAACAACGCCATCGCTTTCGCGCCACTGGCTTCCCCATTTTTCCCCAATGACTTCCCCATTTTTCTGTTAGGGAAATTAACATCAATTCGCCACTTAAGTGATTTTTGTTTGAAGTTTGTAAACATAAAGCGAGAACGAGAGTCTTGAAGCGAGAGAGAGGACAGTAAAGTCAGAAGAATGAAGAGAACGAAGAGGAAGAAAGACAGAGAGAGAGAGAGAAACAGGCAAATAAACTACTTACATGGCGAGAGAATTTGTGTCTCTCCGCTTAAGTGGAGAAAAAGTTTCTTGATTTCAAAAGCACACACCAAGCGAGAGTAGCAAGCGAAACATTTGCAAAAGAGATAATATGCAGTAACAAGAGAAAGAGCAATATTAACAAGTGCCAACCAAAGAGAAAAATTATATAAAAATGTATACTAACTAATTATAAGGCAAAAAAAGCGAAAGAACCGACAGAGTTAGAGCAAAAGGAGAAACAACTGAAAACTAGACAACAAAAACGTGCATAACGATAGTTTTGAAGCGAGAGGGCAATAAACGAAACAGAATGAAAACAGAGGGAGAAAGAGCCAGACAAGTTACTTACGTGACGAGAGAAAGCAATAAGATAATGTGTGTCTCTCTGCCTAAGTCTATAATGGTTTTCAAAACAACCTATCAAGCGAGAGTGAAAACCGAAATAAGTGCTGGAGCGTTAATACACACAAAACGACTAATATAGAGAAAGAGCAATGTTAACAAGTCCAAATCAACAATAACAAAATGATAGTATAATAGTCTAAAAGTAATTGGTTTCAAAGAATTTGAAAATCAAAACAAATGAAAAGCGAAACAAGATGAACGAGTGAAAGACCAATATTAACTGAAAATAAAAAAGAGACTAAAATGTACATGAAGTACACTACGACAATAAAAATAAGGCAACAAACGCGAGAGAATTAAGCGAGTGACATAGATTGAGCGAAAGGTGAATCAACAACAACTAGACAACAAAAAGGTGCCCAACGAGAGAGGACAGTAGAACCAAAAGAACGAAAAGTGAGAGAGAGACATAGAAACAAACTACTTACAACAAGAGAAGGAAAAAGAGTTTAAAAGATGGTAATGCAAGAAATGCAAACGAATCAAGAGAGAGAGTTGAGAAAAAGAAAAGTAACTTAAAACAGGACAACGAAAAAGTGTACAATTGAGTGCGTAAAAATAAACACTACCCTGCAAACCAACTACCAGAAATCTACCGTGGTATATATCTGGTATTCTACCAGGAAGTCTTATTTGAAAAATACACAGGCTCGTGACAATTCTACCCAATTAAAATTGTGTACATGTGAATACATGTGATTGTTCATCTTGTTTTCACGCATACTAGATTCCATAGCGCTTTCTCTGTTACTAGGAAGAGTTTCTGGTAGATCTTCCAAATATTATGCCAGATATGCGGTTAGCATGTGTTAGTAGCGAAGAAAAATTGTTTTAATGTGTTGGTGCTTTCGCATACTTTTTGGTAGACGTGGTTTGCAGGTTATCTGATCACTTAAGTTACACAGTCAATTGAAATGAGAGAAAGAATAGGGGATATAGAGAATAAGAGATTAAATAAGAGAAGAAAAGAGAGAGAGAGAAAGAGAGCGCGCAGGGACAAACAAATTAAATTCATACAAAAACAGAAAATATTGAATTTCTGTCCACTACGAATGTGAAACTGAATAAACAATGTTAAACAGAATCTGATCACTGAAGAGTGACCAATTAATTAAAATGAGAGAATAGTACGAGAGAGTTAGAGTGAAAAGATAAAACACTTAAAACAGGACAGCAAAAAAGAACAGAAACGACCGAATTCTTTTTCTGTAAAAAC
The DNA here is from genome assembly GCA_963931995.1 of Phaonia tiefii. NCBI lineage: Eukaryota > Metazoa > Arthropoda > Insecta > Diptera > Muscidae > Phaonia > Phaonia tiefii. Next base: position 29,989,240 of record OZ008370.1, on the reverse strand, counting down.
GAGACAGTGAGTACGAAGAGATAAACCATGGTATAAATATACGGTAGTAGCATTAGCATTGTTGTAATTTTCGTTCCGAGTTATTGTCAAAATCAGCTGATAGAAATGTCACACATACATTGTGAATATAGATAGATGAAAACAAAAGAAAAATAACTCACACAAACAATTTTGACATTTACTCGGTACGATGAAATGTTGAACAAAGGAAATCAGCTGGGCTTACGCTTCTACCGTATATTTCTACCATGAGATAAACACTATCTGTTCACTAAACTCTGTTAAGTCAAGTCAATTTGAGTGAGAGAAATGAGTGAAGAGTGAAGAAGTGAGTGAGAAATCCCTTAAAACATTATATAAGTAATAAGAAAAGTTCAGATGAGATTGAATTCCTTTCCGTAAGAAGATATAGAATTTCTGTCCTGTAAGAACGAGAAAGTGAGTGCAGGAAGATAAACACTAATTTATCACTGAAGTCTGCTCAGCCAATTTAAAAGAGAGAAGCAAGCGAAAAAGTTATAGCCAATTTAGAAGAGAGAAGCAAGGGAAAGGGTTATAGCGACTGGAGAATTAACTGAAAACAAGACAACAAAAAGGGAAGAAGATATAGAATTTCTGTCCTGTAAGAACGGTGGGGCGGGGGGAGTACAGAAATGTCATCACTATTTGATGGCTGAAGTCATGCACTTTCAACGAGAGAAGCAAGCGAGAGAGTTAGAAAGAAAGGAGAAAAACTTAAAACACGTCTACAAAAATCGTACAGAAGATAATAAGTTTCTGTCCTATAAGAGTGTGAATCTGAGAACAGAGGGACGACCTCAATCTGATCACTGAAGTAGGACCAATCGATTAAAACGAGAGAACCCAGAGACAGAGTTAAGCGGAAATGAGAAAAACTTAAAGCAAAATAAAAATATTTTGAAGAAGATATTTAATTCCAGTTCTATAAGAACAAGAGAGCGTATACAGAAAGAAAAATTCAATTTGATCTCCAAAGTCGAGCCAATCAATTTAAAAGAAAAAGCAAGTGAAAGAGTTAGAGGGAAAGGAGAATCAACTGAAAACAAATCAAAAACAAGTGTTCAAAAGATACTAAATTTCTGCGTTCAAAAGAGACTGAACGAGAGGGCGAATAGAGAAAGTAAAACTCAAACTGGTTACTGAAGACGGCTCAGTTCATTTAAACGAGAGATGCGAGCGAGAGGGTTAGTGTAAAAGCATTGCACAATTTTAATTGGTTGGCTGACGGTTATCACCAGCCTTGTTAAAACGAAACTGAAAATGTGTTAACTGATTGACTAGTGGTAATCAACAGAAGGTGCCTACAGCAAAATAAAAACACAATCTGAATCTCTGAAGCCTGGCCAATCAATTTAAAGGAGAGAACCAAGCGAGACACTTAAAACGAACGGAGAATAAAACTACAAATAAGACTACAACTTGTAGAGATAGAGAGGGGAAATCCCTGCCATGTTAAACGACTGCGTGTCCGAAAGTGTGAGTGCAAGAAGATCTACCACTTCTGATTACTAATCACTAAAATTTACTCATTACTTAAGTATTTAGTAACAAACTATTTATTACCCACTACTTCTATATAAAATATTGCTGACATAATACATGTTGCTGAGAAATTGTTGTTTGTTTTTTGTAGCCATATTTATCATTTGTTGGTGTCTTTTTTTTTGAATTGTCTTAAAGTGATTTGTCTGTAGAAAATATATGTATATATTCTTTTTTTTTTTTGCTTTTTGCAAAACAGCAAAATTTATTTTCAGAATTTTGCATCAAAATCAAAATAGTGTGAAATTCTATGATAAATTTAATGAAATTTATTTGATTAACAAGAACACAGCAATAATAACAACAACCACAACAACAACTACAACTATACATTGCAACAACGTAGCCACTAAAAATTTCGTAGTGTAAAATAATTTTAGCATTAAATTAAATTTTAGGTCGAACAGCTCATCAACATCATCATCATGATCGCACGAAATTGAAAAAATAAAAACTAAAATTAGTTGCTCGCTATTTAAGAAAAACAAAGCAGAAAATTATGCTAATTATAATAGAAGAATGAAAATACAATGATTTATTACAAAACGCCTTCAAGTATACTATACTTTTAAGTTAAAGAATGAGAAGACAATGATTTATTAGAAAGCGCCTAAAAGTTTATCCTAGGTTTAAGCTAATATAACACGAAGTCTATTGAATCATTGATTGAAATGATTTTTCTGCTCTTAAGTTAATTATGAAGCCAAGCTGTATATTATAGTATAAAATTGAAGGCTTTCTACAGAACGCCTAAATGTATGCTTCAATTTTGTAACAATATTTAAAATTCTTTCGTGCAGATAGAAACTTATACGTATGCTGAGTTAAAATGAAGGACGATGGATTTGTAAAAGACGAAACAACGAAGACAATCAATCTCTTGTCAACAAATACAATGTCTTTTAGGAAATGCCTAAAACTATACCATAGCTTAGCTCATTAAAAGTAAAGTCTACGGAAATAAAAAGCTTCACATACTTTTTCTCTTCATGTTAATGGAAAGGTAAGCTTGGAAGAACATGTGGCATTTTAAGCATTTGTTAATATTTCAACAACGCCTAAAGGTATTCTACAATTTATTAAAAAGAACTTTAAAATTCAACAAATGTTACTTGTCTCCCCTCACATCCTATGAAGCGATTGGAGAATTATTCTCACCCTCAGGTAGATGCGCGCTACATTTCTTTTCGATTTTAGGAGCGTCTTCTACACCGTTACACCGATTTCAAATGGTTTTGGTTTGATAAGGTTTCTTTAGGGCTAATTACTTGATCCCTTTGTCATCACTAAGCTAGGAGGCCGTGGTCGAAGGATGTAAGAAATTCATTTTTTCTAAAAATGAGCCTACGTTTGAAACATATTTAGTTGTTCTAGTCAAAATACCTTAACATTTCCTTGAACAAATCCCTTTAGTGATGATTTTTTTATTGTTTACAATTATTTATTTTTTATTTTAAATAATTTTTGAATTTAGTTTTTAAAAAACTATCTATATATATGTAAACTATAAATGTTGTTGTTTAATTAATATAGAATTGATATTGACAAGCCCAATCCCCCACAAAATTATGCTATATTGTGTGGTTCTCCTGAAAGTTTACTATACATTACACAACCCCTATAAGTATACACTAATTTTTTACATCGTAATATCCCTGTTTATCGTCATGTGTGTGTATGGGGGTTGTTGGATTTATTTCAAAACAGTTTTGATTGTTTTTGTAACTTTTAAGTGGACTTACCTTTCTTAGGTATCAACGATTTCAGCAGTATGACAGCATTATCATCACAAGCCCAGGCATGCATTTTGCGGTAGCTGTCACGTCCTTTTTCGGTGAGTTTATCCCATGGCTTTGGTTTGGACAGCAACTCGGACACGGTGCCTTGTGATAAACCTAGCACGTATTTGGCAAATATACGCTGGCCAATATTATGAACCGATAATAGTTCACGGACACGACGCGATATGTGCAATGTGTCCAGTGATTGATTGGCATATTTGTCCATGTTATAGCGTAACATCTCCTGCAGTTTAGCTTCCATGGGATCACCTTTGGGTATCAAAGATTCACCCAAACGTCCAGCCATTGAAGTGCCAGGTGGTAAATTCAAATCTTCAGCAAAGCGAAAGGGACCACGATCTTGAAATTGGAATGGTAGACCGGGCAGGAAGCCATGAGGTAAATGATGAGGATGGCCGGACATATGACCAGTGGGCGTGGCACATAGGCTATTGTTGTTATCTTCGAGATTTTTGAGGGATCCATTTAAGGAGAGACTATGATGATCCTCGGCTGAACGTTGATCTGGCAAGTTGGGCGTACTGGCACTGGAAGCCGATGAATCATGATGATTCATGGCCGTTTTATCGTGATGATCGCCGGCTAAGTGGGGAGGCAATTGGTGGTGGTGGTGATGATGCTGGTGCTGTTGGTGATGCTGATGCTGGTGATGGTGATGATGGGGAAAAGCATCTGTTGAACGTAAAGAGGAATTTTGAGTTGTAGTTGAGTTGGGAGTAGAAAAAGTGGAATTAACTAATTGACTAAGCAACGTGGTAGACGAAGGACCACAAGGCGGTACCGACGACGACGACGAGGACGACAAGGGCTGGCTATGTTGCTGCAAAGCCGTTGACGGCTGATGCTGCTGCTGCTGCTGTGATGGGTGTTGGTGGTGGTGGTGGTGATGTTGCTGTTGTTGTTGCAAATGATGATGCTGTTGCAAATGATGAGCTGGCGTTTGGACGGTTTGGGGCAGCATCATAGAGTGATGCTGAAGTTGCGTTAAATGTTGCTGATGCTGTTGCTGAAGATTGGCCACAGCGGCCGGGTATAAAGATTTTGTTTGATCAAAACCACGCCTCCAATAGGTATTAACCAATTCTTCACCCAACAGTGAACCGAAACGTTCAACATTTTGCTTAAAATTGGCCGTGGCCAATGTGGCCTCTTCATCATCGTCATCATCATCACCACACGACTTGTTGTTGTGTTCTTGTTCATCACAATCCAAATTAATAATTTTATCTTTATTATTGGACAACGGAGACAATAAGGTTGTCTCACATTTGTTGTTGTGGCTATGATGAGAAGAAGTATTATCCTCATCATTGACTTTAGGGGATTCCTCCTCATTATCTTGTTTATCTTTTAATTCTTCATCATCTAAGATTTCAATTTTTGGCACTTTAGAGGCTTCATTCTCATGTTCATCGGAAGAACTTAGTAGCGCCGCAACTTGTTTACTATTACATGTTGCTGCATCATCAGTTTGTGTTGCATCAACAGCCTTAACGCGTTCTGTGAATTATGCGAGTATAGAAAACGTTTGAAAAACGGATTTTGTTTTTAAAGGATTCATAGGTTTTTTGTTTGGAAATGAAAGTGTTTTTTGGAATTTTTGAAATTTGTGAAAAAAATTTTATGGAAATTTAGAAAGTTTTATTTTGAAAAACTTTTGAAGCCAATTGGGAAGGATTTGAATAAAATTTTGAAATTTTTAAAAAATTTGTATTTTTGTGTTAAATTGTCTTGCAATTTTTTTAGGAATTTCATATATATTTTAACATAAAGTATTTTGTTATCACTGGATTTTTATAATGTCCTCCTTTTGTGGGGGTGACAATGAGAAAGATAAGATAACTGCTGATGAGTAGAATAAGTTTTGTTTGCTTTTGCTGGAATTAAACGTGGCGCCTATTTTTATGGCAAAGTAAACTAGGAAAACACAAAACCGCCCTGATTTTTTTATAGGTTTTTTTTTGAGTGTACAAACTGAACTGAAGTAAAACGAAACGTTTGAACCACACCAATTAACACAACATCAACAACAACAGCCATATAAAAATGTTTAAATATAAAAGAGTTTATTTTTCAATATTTATAGTTTAAACGCAAGAAAAATGAATAAATGTGTTTGTTTAACAATTAGTTCAATATTTGTATGAGGAAAATAATAAAATCAATTCTAGAAATGTTTGCTTTTTGCTGTCTCAAAATTATATACATACCTTCGGAGTTCTTTAAGGCCTCGGCGGCCACCAAGGCTTTGGTGCGTTCCATGAGTAATTCTTGGAATTTATTGGGATCATTATTGCAGGCGGCAGCCGCTGCAGCGGCAGCTGCAATGGCATTTTGTTGGCTGATAGAGTCTAGAGATAAAGGAGTTCTGGAACAAAAATTGAAAAACAAAAACGAAACAGTGATTATATGATTTTATAAAAAAAAAAAAACAGAAAATGTGAAATCTATATTTAGGCTGTTTAAGTAATAACATGTGATTATTATTTGTAAAACAAAACTTTTGATTATTTGTTATAAAACTATGAAACGTGAAGTATCTATATATTTAGGCTGTTTAAATAATAATATTTGAATTCTATTATTTGTGTAAAATAACACTTCAAAATGTGAAGCCTATATTTAGGCTGTTTATTTTTATAACAAACCCGAGATTTTGTGTTTAAAAAAAATCATATGTGAAGTCTATTTTTAGGCTGTTAAAATAATAAAATTGATGTCCTTTAAAGCAAAACAAAAATAATCTATAAAAAGAGGAGTCTATATTTAGAGAATACAAATTTAATTCGAGTTTTAAAACAAACCCTATTTTAATTGTTTAAAGAAAAACCATAACTACGATATTTAAATAATAAAACTGAAATACTATTTTGAAAACAAAACCGACATTACCTGTTTAAAAAGCATTAATAAAATGTGAAGTTTATATTTACTGGTTAAACAATAAAATCTACATCCTATTATTGAAACAAAACTGTGAGACCAGAAGAAAAACTTTAAAATGTCAAGCCTATTTTAGCTTTAAATTCTGTCTCTGAAAAATTTGCTAAAAAACCTGAGTGTGAAGTCTATTTTCAGGCTGTTTAAATCATAAATTTAAAATTAGTATTATATACAGTTTCCAGTTTTGGTAGTGTGCGCAGCTCTTGTGCATGAGGACGTCAGTTCGTTCCCTACTCTGACACTATCGAGTATTTAACCATGAAAAGTCGTCTCAAAATAAAACTGTACGTCCCAATCAGTGAGTGTAAAACAAGAATGAGCACAGCTCACTGGTTACAGGAAGCGCTCCATAATCCCTTCATGGGATGTAACGGGAAACTATTTATTTATTTATATACCCCGGTTAACTTATTTACACTCCGGTTCACTTATTTAAAGGCACTAACAATTCCATATTCACCAGCCTGTATCTTTTGCAATTTGTAACCGATTGCAGAATTTTAAAATGGAAATGGAATTTTAAAATAGAAATGATAAAATGTACACTCCATTTTAAGGTCGATTGAATATAAAAATTTAAATTGTACATTTTGGCCGCTGAATCCATAACATTTCAAAGCATGTTTTTAGGCTGTTGAAAAACCTAATTTTGTACTATTCAAACAATAGAATACAAAGCCGATTTTTGGACACTTAAACAAGAGAATTCAAAGCTTACTTTATACTTTTCTAAATAAAAAAAAACAAGACCCTTTTTAGGCTGTTTTATTACAAACATTGAAAGCCTATTTGTAGGCTTGTATAAACGGTAGCAATTCACTCACATCTTTAGGGGTTTACGCCATCCATTTAAAGCATATGTTTAGGATGTAAATGATAACATTAAAAACATTTTTTACTGATTAAACGGTACAATTTCAAGAATATTTTTAGGCTGTTGAAATAAAAAAATTCCTCAGAGATGAGGAATTTAGAATTTGTATAGTTTCAAACTGATGAAACATAATACTTCAAAGACAATGTTTAGACTGTTCAAACAACAGAGTGTAAAACCCTATTTTAAGGATGTTCTAACTAAAAAATTTAAAGCCTCCTTTGTGATTGTGTAGGCAAATGTAAAAATTGTTTAACGTAAAACATTTTTTACTGATTAAACGGTATAACTTCAAGCATATTTTTAGGCTGTGGAAATAAAATAATTCCTCATAATTTTAGGCTGATGAAACAATAATACTTCAAAACAAATGTTTAGACTGTTCAAACAATAAAATGTTAAACCCTATTTTAAGGATGTCCCAACTAAAATATGAGATTGTGTAGGTAACAAAATGTGGACAGTTGTTAGGTTGGATCATTACTAAAATGTCAAGGCTAATTTTATGCTCTTTAAACGATAGAATTGCAAACATATTTTTAGGCTTTAATACGCTAGGATGTTTAAATGCAAAAATTCCAGTTCTATTGTTAAGCTGTTGAAATAATAATACTTCAAAGCCAATATTTTGCCTGTTCAAACAGCAAAATCTAGAAACTATTTTTAGACGGATCAAGCAATAAAATAGAAAGGTTATTTTGGGATGTTTAAATAGCCAAATGTAGACAAGTTTTAGGCTGTTTAAAAGCTGGTATATAAAACATATGTTTAGGCTGTTTAAATAAAAAATAGTATTGTCTCTGTTAGGATGTTTATACAATAAAACTAAAAGCCTATTTTAAGCTATTGAAACAATACAATGTAGATTTTCTATTGGCTGTTTAATTATTAACACTTAAAGCCTATTTTATGGCTGTTGAAACAATAATATTTCAAAGCCTTTTCGGACAGTTAAAACAAATAAATTTACAGCCTATTTTTGGACCTATTCAAACATTACACTATAAAGTCTATTTTAAGGCTGTTGACACAACAAAATGGAGACTATCATTTAAGTTATTTAATTAGATATGTTTAAAGCCCATGTCTAGACAGTTTAATTAAACAAATTTTACCTGTTTTAGGCTGTTTAAATAATAAAACTGAAAGCTTGTTTTTAATTTGTTTAAACAATATAATGAAGAATATTTTTAGGCTGTGTAGTTATTAACATTTAAATCCTATTTTAGGCTGTTCAAACGATAAAATGTGAAGCCTCTTTCTGTAGACTGTTGAAATTATAAAATGCGGACTCTTAATAAGTTGTTTAATTATTAATATTTCTAGTCTCTTTTAAGGCTAACGTTAATATTGGTAAGCCACCATAAAATAGAAAGCCTATTTCTAGGCTGTTAAATAAGGAAATAATGTTAACTCGAAATAATTTAACGCCTGTTTGTAATCTTGTTTAAATTATAAAGAATGCTCTTTTTAGGCTGTTAAATTATAAACGTTAAAAGCCAATATTTGTACCCTTGAAACATAAAATGTAAAGCCTATTTTTAGGATGATGAAATAAAAAAGTTTAGACTCTTTTTAGGCTCGCTAACTGTTAATTTGTAACGCTTATCTTTGGGATATTTATATAACAAATGGTAAACTCTGTTTTTCCATTTAAATATTAATATCTAAAGCATATTCCCGCAAAATTTAAAGCATACTTTTAGGTTGCTCAAACTATATATTTAAAAGCCTACTTCTAGGCTGTTTAATTAATAAAATGTAGACTCTTATTAGAGTGTGTAATTGTGTAGTTTAAACGGACAATATCAAGTGAAATTTTAGGCTTTTAAAAAAAATGTAAGCTCTAATTTTAGATCATTGAAATAATAAAGTTTGCTGCCTATTTTTAGGCAGTTAAATAATAAAAGAATATAACCACATTTTTAGGCCGGTCAAACAATCAAATTTAAAGCCTAGTTATAGACCGTGTAAATAATAAATTTTCTCTCCTTTTAGGCTGTTTAATTATTAATATTTAAAACCTATTTTTATGCTCTTTTAACGATAAAGTGTAATGCCTATTTTTTGGCTTTTAAACAATAACAACTAAACCCTATTTGTACACTGTCAAAACAACACAATGTTTTGCCTAATTTTAGGCTTTTCATAAATATCCCTATTTATTGCTATACTTTACTTACTGTGCTTCCTTTTTAATTTTGATTTCATTCGAATTATTCTCTTTATGAGCTGGCAAATTCTCCGTTTCCGTATCCTTTTGATTTTGTTCATTATCATTGTTGTTATTTTCTTTGTCTAAATCACAGTTATCAACATGATGATCTTCTTCTTCGTCTTCTTCATCATCATCATCCTCTTCCTGTACTTCATGCACATCTTTGTGTTGATCAAATTCCTCAACATCATCACCATCGTCATTATCATTCTGCTCATCCTCATTCTCGTCATTATCGTCATCATCATCATCATCATCGATGGTCATCATATGTTGGGGTTCCTTCTCTGCAGTTGGAACCTCTTCTTCCTCTTTGGATTCTGTTTGTGTTGTTACTACCTGCAAAGCTTCATTGATTTCATTTTTATCCAGTTTAGCCTCTAAACGCATAATGTGTTGCCTTTTGGCTTCCAAATGTTCTTCCAAATGATGAATTTGTACCAAATGGGTTTGTTCGAGGGAGCGTAAACGTTTTACTTCTTCAAATAAGGCTTTAATCTAAAAGACAATTACAAATTGAAAACAAAAACAAATTGTTAAATAAATATCATAACAAAAAAAATAAATTTAAGAAAATTAATTTTAATTACATAACAACTTTTTTTAATATAATAACGCGGAGCACGGCAGGAAAGGTCTAACCTTGTCGGCTGGCATTTCACATGTGATGGCAGGATAAATTCTTAAAAAATATTCTCATTCTTTAGAATCTCAAAAAACAAAAACTTTGTCTTTACAAATTCTAAGTAAAAGGGTAACAGGAACCATTACTGTCCTCCTTACCCTACACATCTACATCTCTCCTTGTCCTTTCCCTTCCCTTGCACAACCACCCTATTACGATTTTGACAACACAAAAAAATTTATTGAAATTTCCCTTAACAAATTTTGCCAATTATCATATTTTCATCATCAACATCACAACACATAGACAGCCAGACAAGAAAACTTCTTTACCAACCAAACACAAAAAAATTGTTTAAAAACTTTTCAGGTACACGAAAGAGACAGCATACCTTATGGCGTACGGCAAATTATTTTGTCTTTCCATAAGATATTGACAACCTTTGCCTCATATGAGACCATATAACAAGCTAATAACCGTGATTTTTTACCCTTATGTTAATTTTATTAAAAAATATTTCTTACCAAACAATATGTACAAGTATTGACGAGAGACGCCTTAGAGTATGCTTTACACAATGAAGAAAAAATCCACCAACTTAGACTGTTAGACGTTAACCGTGTTAAGATTGAATTACACCACAAAAGAGTGGTTGTTTTATAGTTGTTCACCAACCTGCCACCGCCCCCCACTACCCAGCAACATAATTGTTTGTTTTGGTATTTTTATGATATAGGTTTCTTAAACGGCCTTAAAGTATGCTAAAAGTTTGATATTTAAGGTTGTTAGATGTTAAACGCCACAGGAAGCTTAAAGATTTTATGCAGCTATTGTATTTGCAATTTATTACCAAAATATAAAACACAAAACAATCTAAGAAAAAAATAAAAACTGTTAACTTTAAAGCATACTTTGAGGTGAGGTTATAAATAAAGCCTATGCCAAAGGATGAGGTAAAGTTTAAAGCATTGAAATAAGTATTATTTCATAGAACTTGGAATAAAGGTAACAAGTTTTGTGGATTGGGAAATTTATTGGTTTTCTACAACCCTTTATAACTCTAATGTCACTTCAAGGATTTTTTTATAATAGTGTAAACTTAGTCTAAACTCCATAGAAAACTGTAGCATATAATTAGGCTTAAAGCAGGAATCTTTTTCTTTATTTCACAAGGCATTCCATGAAAGGGTACAGAAGAGTTTCTTTTAATCAGTGATATGTACACAGGAATGGGATTATAAATTTCAATTGAATTTGGAAATTTCCCTGGAAAGCATACTTTTAGGCGTTAAACCCTTTCTGAATTCAAACCTTCACACTAAGAGACTTTTTTTTATAAATTCAGAGGTTTTCAATTAAACCTTTATCATACACTGAGGCTTAAGGGGTAACCTTGCCATAATCTGGCTAAAGCTGAATCTAGTTTTTCAAAACATAACTTTAGGTATAAATAATACAAAATTAAGACTCTTCTTAGGCCGTTTAATTATTACAATTTAGAGTTCCTTTTTGCCGATTAAACGGTAAAATTAGAAGAAAATTTTTACTTCAACTTCTATTCTTGGAGTAATGAAACAATAATGTTTCAAAGCGGTGTTTAGACTCTTCAAATAATAAATAATCAAATAATAAAATAAACTCTTCAAATAATGAAATAGAATAATCAAACAATAAAATGTAAAGTATATTTTTGGGCTGCTTTAATAACAAAATCTTTATGATTGTACGCAATTAACTTTTAGGGTGTTTAAATAATAAAATTAAGACGCTTTTGAGACTGCTGATTTACCTTTAGTTAAAACCTATTTTTAAAGGTTAAATAAAAAATTCTAATTCTGAAATCTGAAACAATAGTATTCCAAATCCTATATTTAGGTTGGTCAAACAATGAACGCTGTTTTAATAAAAAAAATTGAAACAATTTATGCTGTTAAATTACTGGAATTTAAAGCATATTTTTGGGCGGTTTAAGTAACAAAATCTAGACAATTTTTGGACTGCCTAATTAGTGGCATTTAAAGCCTATTTTTGGGCTGTTCAAATAATAAAATGTGGACTACTTTTAAACAATTTGTTAATTAACGGTTAAAGCCTATTTTTAGGCAGTTGAAATAACAAGATCTTTGGTTTTAGGCTGTTTAAGTATTAATATTTATAGCCTATTTTGGGGCTGCTCAAACAACAAAATGTAAAGTATATTCGTAGCTTGTATATTAATAAAATGTAAAGGCAATGTTTAGGTTGTCTAAATAGTAAACTGTGGACCCTTTAGAATTTCATTATTTTTTAGCATTTAAAGCATATTTTTAGCCTAACCTTAGGCATAAACATAAAAGCGTAAAGTATTTTTTTTAGGTTGTATTTGGTTGTCACTTATTCCTTGTTCCTGGATCTCAAACGAAAGCTAGTTACTCGAATTCGATTGAATTTGTGTCCCTCTAACTCAAAAGGTCAATTGCGTTGGCTAGGCCATGTTATCAGAATGAAAGAAGATGAGCCAGCGCGAAAGGTTTTTGATAACGTACCCGATTGAAGCAGGAAAATAGGACGACCAAAACTCCGCTGGAAAGAGCAGGCAGAAGAATCCCTCCGTATCCTTGGTGTTACCAACTGGCGAGAAAAGGCGAAGGATAGAGCCAGTTGGAAGAATATGTTGAAGTTTATTTAATTTGTTTTTTTTAATTAATATGTGTAACACGTCTGACCTCATGAGGTTGTAAAATAGTCAATAAAAAAAAACACTCAAAAGCTGCCGTTCGTCTGACTTTGTCTTTGATCACAAGTGGCAACACCTTCAAAGAAGAAAAATTTTACGACTTGAAATGACAGGATTATAGAGCACAGATCAAACTTCATTCGACGAGAATACGATGGAAAGCTTTCGTTCCACAACGAGGAACAGAAAATTAGACTTTTTGTCCATTGTAATACCACAGGCAGGTGGCCGTCGATGGTGCAATGGCTAGTGTGCGCTGCTCTTGTGCATGATAACGTGGGTTCGATCTCTACTCTGACCACCTTAAATTTCCTTTAACGACGGCCACCTCGCTTAGTGATGACGGCACTATCGAGTATTTAGCCATGAAAAAGTTTCTCAAAATATCGTTTGGAACCGGTGAAAAACTAAATCAGGAAGTGAAAAATTAGAAAGTGCGGTCAACGGTTATGAGAAGGTCTCCCCAATCCCTTCATGGGATGTAATGGGAAACGATTTTGTTTTTTCTTAATACCACAGGCTAACGAGATTAGGCGATAGTTTCACAGGATAACCATTTAGTTTGCTCCAAAAAAACTCATGATCCTGCCCACCCCTATGTGCGACAAATCTGTATGATAGTAAATAAGTAGGATCGCTTAGTAAACATCCTCCTGCCGTCTATTTCTGGACACGTGCACAGAAGATGTTTAAACGATTTGTCGTCTTTATCATCGTTTCACGTTCTACGAAAGCCATTTGCTCTGACTTTTAGTCTTACCGCATATCTATCAATCAGACATTATCCTTTGAAAACTGAAACAAACATTGATACTTGGCAGAGGGTTCAAGGATCTGCTCCTATCCATTATCAGCCTTAATTTCCTAGTGCATACACAATTTGTGCCCCTCGTCCAACTGTCCTGCAATTTGGTTGTCAACCAACAATTATCAAATAAGCTCTTCCCAATTCCCTCATGGGATGTAATGGAAAACCATTTAATTATCACACGCGTTGACTAAAACCGTAGTCTAATCTTTACGTTTCTTTTATACAAGAATACTTTTGGGCGTAAAAGTAAAAATTTGGTTTAGGTTTTAGATTATGAAACTTTACTCGTACTGTATACAACTTTTACGATACAGAATGCAAATGTGACTTGTCAAATCCGTTGTGATTTTCAATAAAACCTTTAGCATTTGCTTAGGCTAATAGTTTAACCCAATCTTTAACCTTATTTTTACTAAAGCATACTATTAGGCATTAAGGTAACAACTTAGTTTACCGTTTACTTCATAAAATTCAAATGTGTTTTGTTGTATTTCTTGCGATTTCTAGGCTGCGTGTTTCTTGGCCATTACTTATATGGGCATATGAATCGTAAAAGTCGCATATGTTTAAATGATCAATAAATTGTTTGCATACATTTAGGCGCAATTTACATATAAAGTTGTCAACTACATTTAAATCAATGACAATAAATTTTTGTTTTATGATAATTCTTGTATTATACGGCACAAAATAGGAGTGTTGGTAGAAGAGAAGAGGGGCAGGAAATTGTAAGAAAACGTGTAGACCTCAAATGTTTACCATTTGAGGTTGAGGGTGTGGGGATGAGGTTTAATAATAATAAACACAAATTCTTAATATGATTATTGGCAATAAACAATAATATGTTGCCAACGCAATAAAATGCAATTATTAGAATTAAAATCATATAAAAAATCATGTCAGAAACATTTCCTCAGTTAAGGATAAGACATTACAATGTGATATATACAGGACATGTACGTGAAGACGAACAACTTTTGTCATTTCCTACCCTGCAAGATATTAAGACAAACTCATTAGCATATCGAGAGAGTAAGAAGGGGCAAGGAGGTAAAACCAAGCAAGGAGTTAAGAAGGATATTTAACATATACATGTGCCGTTTCATGTGTTTAACAAAATGGGGCGAAAGGTATCCTTTTATAGTATTCCATAATTAATCAAATCAAATTCTTCACGTGAACAGCAGTAATGCTCTGCCAAAGAAAGGTTCTTTAAGCGTAAAATTTATAAATTTTTATCATTCCTCTTAATAGCTCGTTCAACCCTTCTTCCCTCAAATTTAACTAATTATTTATAGACAAACTTCAAACATAAATCGAACTCATCCTTAAGAATATGCCAAGTGTGAGCAGGGAAGAAAGGACATTTATGTTGTACGTCCTTCTCAACTTGCTGGCACGGAAACAGACGAACGAAATATTGTAAAGAAATAATCAAAACAATCAATGACTTTTGTTAACTAAGAACTCGAGTTGTTGTTGCTGTTGTTTTAAAATGTGAATTAAAGGATCTTTGTCTTAAAAACACTCTGCTCACAAACAACCCAGTCACTGTTTGCCGTTCCTTACCTTACCCACTCACTTAATCTTATTTTGTTTAACATTTGAAATTGAAAATTCAAATAGTAACAAAATGCCAATTATTAATGAATTTCATTTCATTGTGCGTCTGTCGCTCTCTCTGTCTCTCCTTCGACAGGACTCCAGATTGTCGCAGGACTCAAACTGAACTTTACAAACCAACAGTTTGATTACCTTCTACGCTCCAACCCTTGCTTTCCGCCACACTTTCCTTTAAGGAGTCTGAAAATCTTGTTGGTCTTGAATCAATTGTCGTAATAAGATTTTCTATTTGATTTGAAATATTGTTTTTCATTTAGGCAAAAACAAAAGGTAAAAATGAATCTGTATAACTGTTAGTAAGAATGAATTGTGCGCCGCGAGTTGAAAGAATTATAATTTATGAAAACCTCATGAAAACAGCAGCTTTTTGGTTGATAAATGTTTGCCATTTAAGGTGGAGGAGACAGGAGGGAGTTTCAGTTAAAGAATATTAAAATTAAAGGAAATATTAAAGTTCATTAAATAAGGCAGAATATAAAAACAAAAAACAGGTACAGAAATTTAAAGAACATATTAAATTTCATCAAATATATCACAAGAACAAAGGTTAAAAAAGGTTCATGAGAAGTAGCCTAATTGTAGGCAACATATTTTAGATTGTTCATATTAAGTAATGCTAAGAGTATGCCATTGATTGTATTAGTTAAATAGCAGCCCAAATATAGGCAATACATCCAAAATGTTGAAAACTCCGACTCCAACATCGCAGCTTTAAAATTCTAAACTCTGGTCCCGCTTCAACACCGACTCCAAATCCGACTCCTAATCCACGAATAAACCAAGGCTGTTTAATATAGTTCAATGGTATCAGTTATCAAGAAACATGTGAATAAATAAAATTTACTCACTCTAATGCATGAATAAATAATTTATAACAAATCAGCACTTTGATTTTCTTCTACGAAAACTTAAATGAAAGCTCGACATTTTTCCCCCAAAAAATATCAATATTCGAAAATGGACCTAAACTAGCTTATTATACACGCTGAACAATAACGTCCCCAGCAATATGTTGCAGCAACCAATTACATGTTTGCAAGCAGTGTTTTTGTGAATTGAAGAGCTTCTGGTTTTTGTTTATTTATAAGTATTGTCTGTCACGTTTTTGTTTTCAACAAACAAAGCCACATTTGGATCACAAATAAATATATAATAACCTATTAATCATTCAGTCTCAAACATGTTATATTGAATAGCAAACACAATGTGTTTCGACACAAGTATACTATATTTGAAATTAGCTACAAGCACGTTATATTTGCATCCAAACAATAAAAAACGAAAATTTTTTCAGCGTGAAGGTCGAATTTCTGGTTATTTGAAAGTCACTATTCTACGTCCCAAAGATGGCGCCAATAGATGACACATACACGCTGAAAAATCTGTATTTTTGTGTTATTTGGTGCTAATGGTGCTTACAATATCGCTATACCAGACTTAAATAAAATAAATTGTTCCGAACCGTGACAATTCGAAAACCAAAGGCAACACAAAAAAACACATTCCACTTTAAAGATCACCATAAAAAAAAAGGTTTCCCATTACATCCCATGAAGGGACAGGGGAGAGCTTCTCACAATCACTGAGCTGTGCGCTTTCCAGTTTTCACTCCCTGATTGGGACCTACAGTTTTACACCGATTCCGAACGGTATTTTGAGAAGCTTTTTCACGCCTAAATACTCGATAGTGTCGCCACCACTATGCGAGGTGCCCGCCGGCGAAAGAAATTTTAAGGTGGTCTGAGCAGGGATCGAACCTAGGATCTCATGTACAACCTAGGATCTCACTATCATTGCACCACCGATCCCCTTAACTCAGTTATTAACCCCATCTCACATCGCTCGCAAAAAATATAATAGCATGGAGCCGGACAACTCCGATTTCCGGGAAATTTTCTGAACTCCTACCGCTAAACCCTAACTTGTATTTTACAACGCTGCAAAAACTGTAAAAAATTGTAACGAGATCATCTTAGCATTAAGGCATATAAAATGTGAAGGGGGTTTCGTGCAGCCTAAAAATAGGCAATAGGTTTGTATACATTCTAAAATATTGGCATTTTGGCAGTCTAAAATATTGACATTTTGACTTATACCTTAGCTAGTGCATTGATTAAATGATCCTCAATATATTTTGAGTTCCACAGCATATATATTTTGATTTTGAAACCGCATTTAAGATTATCTGAACATTTAATTTTCAAACAAGCCTAAAATTAGACAGTGTTAAGCAAAGCCTCAAAATACTTTTTTCACAGCTTCTTTCACTGAAAAAAATCGTAACACATAGACTGAATCTTAACGTTAAAATATATAAATTGTGAGGGTTTCCTTGTTCAGCCCATAAATAGACAACACGTTTCTATACGATATATTCTAGAGTGCTAACATTTCACTTGGTTGACTTACGTCGTGGTTTGTACACTACGCTAGATTTTAAAGAACTACATTTTGAAGACCAACTACATTTTGTCTTAGTCAACATATATAAGATTGTCTTAGCTTTCATTGACCCAAAAAACCTAAAGTTAGACAATGTTAAGAAAAGCCTTAAAATATGCTTCAAAATTAAATTCTCAATGCATAAACATAGACAACTGTAGGAAATCTTAACAGAAAGACATTAACCATTAACCTAACATTAAAGTATATAAATTGAGAGTAATATATTTTGTTCAGCGGAAATATTGGCAACTTGTTTGCATACATACTTAACTGTTCACATTTCAGTTGGCCTTAGGTTATGCACGGTTTATATGATCCTTAAAATATGCCGTAGATTTTGCAGGACAACTAGAGTTTTATTACTAAGTAAACATATTTAAGATTGTTTCAACTTCCATAGGCCAAAAAGCTTAAAGTTAGTCAATGTTAAGAAAGCCTCAAAATATGCTCCAAAATTGGATCTTTACCACTTAAACATAGAAAAAAAGAACTGTGGCAAATCGTAGCATATAAAGATAACTTTAACATAAAAATATATAAATTGTTAGTTTTTTTATTCAGCCTATTATAATAGAGATTACCCGATAAAATTTAATTTTTGAACAAACATACCATATTGTTTTAAAAAGTATAATCACTTTAAACAATGAAACGTTAGTTCGTTTCTGCTGTGACCACGTTTCATTTCGTTTGACGATGGTCACCTCGTTTGGTGACGGTGGCTCTGTCGAGTACTATGCCATAACTACTCGATACTCCCTTTATGGAATGTAGGAGGAAAATATTTATTATACTTTAGTACTAATAAATTTTATGCTTATTGAACTCAGCCCAAAAATAGGCAACAATTTTGAAATATTGCAAAATGTTTCGATTTCCCTTAGTGTTATGCTTTTGATTATGCACCGCTTGCATGACACTTGAAATAGACTGTAGGTTTTTAGAATTTAATTTGTTCTTGGTAGCTCTAATTCTGATTGTCGGAAAAATATAATAAATAACCCAAAATCCAGGCTATGTTCAAAAAACCCCTCAAAGTATGCTTTAAAAATAACTTCCAATGTTAGTTGTATTTTGTGACACGTGTCAGAGTAATCTGTATCTTGAACTAAGCCTTAACGTCGGTGATGTTTTAAAGCCTTCAATGTTATTTAAACTGTGATTAATTTAAACAGCATTTACTTTGAATCCTGAACTAAAACTTAAAGTATGCATTGATTTAATGCTCCTAAAAGTATACTTTAACGTTTTTTTTTTTAGAGCTTCAAATAGTTTGGGGGACTATATCTGTATTTATACCATTATCGTGGACATTTTGAAATGAAACAGTAACTGTTTTTTGTAATAATAATTGTAGGCCCCTTCCTCTTTTAATTTAACTGATTCTCAAAGGAATTTAAGTCTGGCTGTACAGTTTTTCGCAAGTGTTCCCCAAAAAGCAATAATTCGCTTTTATAATTGTTTTGATTTTTATAAATAAGAAGGAAGAGGTGTTAGGGTAAAGCGTGTCCTTTTTCAAAATCATTGATTTATTAAAACAAAAAGTGGCTTTTTATCTTGAAACAAAACCTCGACCCCGACCATAACGCCAATCAAACAAAATGATAATGTCTGATACCATTGAGAGGAGCAAACCCTTTTTCGAAAACAAAACAAAAAAATTGGTAACAAATTTATTAAAAATCCCTTTTTATCAAAAACACATATGAATGAATGGTCAATGGCATTTTTGAATGATGGTCACTTTTGGGTTCGGTTTCCACAAAAAAAAACCAGATATGAGGGATAAATTCATAATTTTAAACAAAAATCGAAAAATATTGTCCAAAAACAAAACGGTTGATAGAGAGTTTTCATGAGTTTGAGTTGCCAAAAAATAAAATTATTTGTAATGCTGTAAAAAAAACAACCCTCTGGTTAAGGCTTAACGAGAAGAAGCTCGTTAAGGTCTCAGACAAATAATACAAATACATATCTGTACTACTCTACACATATAAAACCGATTTGTAATTAACAAAATTGCCAAGCAGCCACTCAAACTCATCAAAGTGATAACCCATAACCCTCCTCCCAAACGAATTAAAACAAAACAATCTATTGGCAACATTACCCAAACAGAAAACAAGACCGTGCTCCAAACTCCTTCTCTTGGAACAAGTAAAAAAGCCAAGACACACAGCTTCCTAGTCCCAGGACTCTAAAATACAATGTAACGCTACAGCCACAGTCACAGTCGAGTCGAGCCGCGCCTCACCCGCTTTATCCGTCATCTCTCATACACTACATAAACAAAAATCAAACAATAAATAATCAACACATCCATATAAGTACCAATACGAATGCATCATATCAGTTGTGCGCGTGTGTGTGTGTGTGGAGACGATGACGACGTTAGCATGTTGTATTGACTGTAAAAAAGTGTAGCATACTTTTGGGCTGAGCATGGAATCCTTATGCGAAGCATACTTTTACGTCAAAGGAATTAAAATTCATTCGTGCATAAAAAATCGTAAAAATATAACAACAACAATAATATCAGCCAGGACTAACTAACAACAAAACATTACCCACATACACACATACTCACACACATTTACATTTCCATACACTTCTACACACAAAGCCACATGTGTTTAGCTAATACCACTCTTGACTGCTTAACAGAAAAAGGGTTAAATTATGATGTTGGTCTGGATTCTAATGAGCAACATTTGCCAAGCAGCCAGGCAGGCAGTCAGTCACAAGCATTCCATTCCATTCCATCTGGAATCAGTGACATTAGCACCACATGTAGAGGAAGCAGAAGAAGACGACAAGGCAAGGCAGCAGTCACCAAAAGAAAGCTTTGTATAACTAAGGGAAGTTTAGCATATACACAAGGCGCACAAAGACAAAAGTTTTACTGTGTGACAAATATCATTGATTTCTGATTGTTTAACAGTGTTGAGGACGTCTCTTGTCTTCATTCACCAAAAAACTTAAGGAGGGGGAGTTATGTAAATTTTGGTACATCTAATGGGTGCTATAGCAGCTACTTGTGTGTTAACAACGTCTTTGTGTGAGTGCGTAAACGCCTGAAAGTAGTCTAAAGCATTAACATACCCTTTTGTATGTATGAAAGGCTGGCTGGATGGATGGCTTGGCTTGGCTGGGTTGACTTACTGGGCTGTTTCTGTATGCGTCTGATAATTGTAAAGCTTCGATTTTGCGAAGGGGTTTGTTTTTTTATTAATTAAGTTGAATATAAAATTATTATTTATGCAAATGGTTGAAATGGATGTTTCAGTTTTTGGGCAATTGTATGAACTCGAAAAAAGTACAGTACAGGCCAAACATTATCTCTAAGAGATGTACAATAATATTAACTAACAATATATATTTTCCATTTTATAATTAATAAACTTAAAGAAATTGTTAGAGCACATGTAACAATACCCTAAAGTTGGGTTTAATATAATTACGCCTTAAAGGTATGCAATACTTTTTGACTCTTCAAATACCCATCGGTGGCGAGGAAACCAAACTGTGATATTTCAGGGTAGTTTTTAGTATTGCAAACCAAATTCTTTGATATTTCAGGTTAGATTTTAGTAATTTTATATGAAAAAGTGATAACACATTTTTTGGAAATTAAAAATGTGTTTGTATTATTAGTATGCCTAAAAGTATGCTGCAAATTATTTGTCACTTCAGGTTAACTTTTGATATAGCAACAATTCGATGTGAAACAGAGATGCCACATTGTAAGGACTCGTAAAAAGTACAGTACAAACCAAACATTATCTCTAAGAGATGTACAAGTATCTAGGATATTAACTAACAATATGTATATGTCTTTCATTTTGTAACTAATAAACTTAAAGAAAATGTTGTAATAAAAGAAGCGTTTTAATACAATTACGCCTCAAAGGTAGGCAATGCTTATGGACGGCTCAAAACCCCCATCTGTTATGAGGAATTTGAATTCTGAACCAAAAGTGATGACACGTTTTATTGGAAGTTAAAAATGTGGTTGTATTATTAGTCTGCCTAAAAGTATGCTGCTACCTAATTTCGCCTTAAATGTAGACAACACTTTTCGACGCCCCTGATAAACATCTCTTGTGAGGAAAACAAGTTTATAATATAATGCTAAATAAATATATATATTTCTAATAAATATAATGTGATTAGAATTATATTATAATATAGTTCCATGTTTCTTAATATTTCAAAAATTCTATGTGCAACAGAGATGTCACCGTTTTATTACAAATTATAAATTTATTTATCGTTTATTCTGTCTAACAGTATGCTGTGTGCTAATTACGCCTTCAAGTTAGGCAATACTTTCAATATTTATCTTTAAAATTTTCTCATTAGATCCCAAGATGGGACAGGGAGGACCTTCTCACAATTTCGCTAAAGGATGGGCCATGTAAAATTTGGAATGTAAACCCCCCGTTATTTCGAAGCAGATGGTCAATTTGACATTTCATTAGAAATTTACGAAGTGGATCACTTTACGCTTGAAGAAAATTGGTAAATATTCGTAACGTTCTTCCAAAGTTCTGACTCAACCTGTAACAAATCTAGGAAATAAATGGAATAGGAATAGGGTGCTATCGATGCAGTTTGTGGATCAATTTTGTGAAGTGGGTTCGTCAATTCGGTTCCTTATTAGACAAACGAACTCGCGTACGTGCTCGTTTAGAAATGATGCACAGAATCGGGAACCGGTTCTATAGAATTGGGTGTTTACAATAACCGTATAACTATTCCAAAAAAAAAAACCGAAAACGATTCCAAAAAGTTCTAAAATAACTCTTTGAAAGGAACCATACAACGGCTAAAGAATAACAGGGCTCAGTTCCCAAAGAACCATAAAAAAAGGTTACAGAATCACAGGGCTCAGTTCCCAAGGAACCAAAGTGTTAACCTATGAGGGTATGAATATGTGAAATTTTATATTCCTGCAATGAGATATTACATTTACATTTATATTATACTGACAGCAATTTTTGGAACCGGAACCGGTCCATATACCCGGTTCTTCACTGAACCGGGCTCGACAGAACCGGTTCTTCCAATACGCGGAACCACACATCACTATCGTTTAATGTGTTAAGTGGAAAATATTGCCGCTGTAGTTGAAAGTGTGCTCGAACAGTCATCAACATCAACTCGCCACCGTTCGCAGCATTTGAAAATTCATCGCACTTCTTGGCGCAGGAGTTTGCATAAAGATCTCGGTATGAAGGCTTATAAAGTCCTATTAGTCCAAGAACTGAGGCCTCGTGGCCATCCGATACGTTTCCACTTCGTTGCATGGGCTGAAGATCACTTGGCTGAAAGTGAGCAGGTTTGCCGAAAAATCATCTTTTCCAATGAAGCTCATTTCTACCTCGGGGGCTCCGCTACCAAACAAAATTGTCGCATTTGGGGCTCGGAAAAGCCACACGTCGTCGACGAGAACCCGAAGCATCCACAACGAGAGACTGTTTGGTGCGGTTTTTGACATAGCGACATTAACGGCCCATGTTTCTTCGAGCATGAGCAACAAATCTTCGAACAAGTTGTACATGGTCTACCCTTTAGAATATAGTGTTAAATAAGGGCTAGTATTACAAAAGTGATGCCAAGTTTGTGTGCAGAATATATAGTCCTGCATTGTGTTTCCCGAACAAATTTATTGTTATTTTAGTACAAAATATTGTGTATTATTCGGTGGCTTTGCAAAAGTGAGACCAAATTTATATTGTTAAAGTGTTGCCCAGTTTTCTTTTGTTCTAGTGTTGCCAAGTTTTTCTTTGTTGAAATCTAGTTTTGTGGGGGCGTAACAGATGTATTTTTTTCTTTTTGTCCGTTTACAATGTTTTAATTTCTTTGCTTTATCTTTACAATAGACGTAGGGAAACGAAACAACAAGGTATTATCAGTTACCGTCAATGGCGAGCGTTACCGAGTCATGCTCAGCGGTTTTTGGTGCCAAAAATTGGAGAGGATGACATGGACGACGTACGTTCGGCGCTACACTGTGTTCGAAAAATTTAGAACATAATGTTGAATAAGGCTTAGGTTTATATAGAAGTGCTGCCAAGTTTGCAAGTGTGGAGCATGTAGTTCTGCATTGTGATTTCCGAACTAATGTATTATTATTTTAGTACAGAAGATTGTGTATTATTCGGTGGCTTTGCAAAAGTGAGGTCAAATTTATAGTGTTAAAGTGTTGCCAAGTTTTCTTTTGTTCTAGTGGTGCCAAGTTTTTCTTCGTTGAAATCTAGTTTTGTGGGGGCGTAACAGATGTATTGTTTTCTTTGTTCCGTTTACAATATTTTGATTTCTTTGCTTTATCTTTACAATAGATGGTCCATCTTTAAACTCGTATGGCTTTGATATTTTTTTATATTGTCATTTGCCATTATTACTAACGTATAAAAACGAAATAACAAGGTATTTTCTACACAACACTATGTATGTGTATATGTAGTTAACAAGTGTACCCTAGGGGACCATTGCATAGCTGCAATGCCATACCACTTTACCTGTATGGAGATGATACCTTGTTTGTTTTTTGTAGCCTGTATGAGAAGCATCAAACATTCTGAAGTGAGGATAGATAGTAGATGTCATATGATGAGGTAGAGGGCCGCCAAACAATAAGCTCCTCGGATACCTGCCCCTCCACATGACAATTGTCTATCAAACAACACAAGTATAAAGGCAAAAATAATATGCAAACAAATAAATAATATAACAAAATGCAGTAGTAGAAAGATGAGATGAGAGAAAAAAGGATGGCTGGAGACGAGAACCCAAGAAACATTGAGCTGTGAATGTGAAATACGCCATTGAGGAATGAATGAATGCTGTTACAGAGACAAATATTCGCTTAAAATAGAGAAGAAGAACAAGAGGGGAAAAAACAGTCAAGCTTTTGCTGTTTGTTAAAAAATGTATACAATGTTTACTTATTATTTTATGAATTTTTTTCTCTTTCTGATGCTCTCGAGAACACATAACAAGCATATAATTCCTAAGAGTATTTATAACTGGCAACAACAAAACAAAACAAACAAATTCAAAATACACACAGATATGTAGAAGAGCTAAAGATTCCCTTCGAGCAGGATATTCAGAATAAAAAAAAATCGAAAAAAATTGGGGAAAATTGTAAAATTTGAGAATGCCTGGTAGGAGGAAGGTGGCTGCAAAGGATTGTATAAATTTATTTATTTTTAATATGTAAAATAGTTTTAGTTTAATACCTAGACTAACATATCTCCAACCCCTTTGGATATGCAATGGTCAGTGCTTAGCTGTCTGTGTGGTTGTATGAAAAGTTTGTGTATTTATTTTAAAGTTTTGTGTGTAAAGGATTCAAATCCTGTTTAGAGTTATGAATAGCATGTTTACCTTTAATATTATTGTATACAAAACGAGCTTTTTTTTCTACATCACTTTCGTGTACAAAAGTAATTTAATAAAAAATCAAGTGAGTACCTTTTATTTGATGTTATCAAACAGAATTGTTTAATTGCTGGTCGTCCTCTCTTTTTGGTCCTTTTTAATCAATATTTTTGGGACAAGAAAAAAAAAAGAAAAAAGATTGTCTATTTTTCATATTTTCTAATTCGTTAAACTTTTAACAAACCAAACACATCGAGACAGGCCATCAAATACAGACAGCCCAGTGCCATCATCGTCCTCGTCAGTTCCCAAAAAAATATATATGTATCACCAAATCCTGGACATACTCGTTAAGTTTATACATTTATATTTGTTTATAAATAAAAATTGGCTTACCCCTCCAACTACATCCTGCCACTCTCCCTCGCTCTCTCTCTGTGCAACATCTTATGATGTCCTTTTATGTTTTTAATCCTTTTTTTCACCAGAGAAACAAAGAGTTCATTCGTTCGTCCTTATTTTTATATGTTTTTGTGAAATGTGTTTTATAAGCATTGATATGATATCGCGCGTATGTTAGTGATTCTTTATCCTGGCAAAACCTTTGCAAATCATATTCGCAAAAATGGTTCAAAATCATCATCAGTCTAGACAATAATTTATGAGCGCAAAGGATATGTGAGATGGCTTGCGCTCGCCGGCTTGATACAGCTGATGATGAGTGGCCAAAACAAAAAATTACAAAATTACAAATATGGCAATGTAAGAATTGTTTGGCTTTTTCCTTTACTTTATTACAATATTTTCAATTCGTTGATGTTGTTATTTTTTTCTCATATTGTAGTTGTTCCTGTTTGCCATTTGTAACACATCATACAATTGTCCTTTTTCCAGGATTTTGTGGTGATATGTTGCCCCTTTTTTGTTCATGGGTAAATAAGTAATAACACAAAGAGCTTCACAGAAATTTAAATAATATCCCTAGATCTATACTTCGTAACATTCATTGCCCTTTATTATATTGGCAAATATTTCAGAGAATTTTGTTTTGTTTTTTAAACTCATTGAATCCCTTTTTTTGCTCTATCTAATGGCTGTGGCCTTCCTTCCTTTTTGTCTTGATAAAAGCACAAATACAATGATTATTCTTTTGTTTCCTCATCGACAAAATATGACCTGTTCCTTCCTAAATTTTTGGTTTATTTTCACAGTACTTCTTTCTATCCCACACCTTGGTTTATTTCACTCTAGTATCTCTATGTGTTACACTTCATATTCATCCCGGATATGTGTCTGATTCCTCTATGTAATCCTTGACTTTTCACCGTTAAGCTCTTGTGTCGTTGATGTATTTTTTCACAATTTTTTTATTTTGGCAAAAATTATAAGTGGTTTTCCTTGCCAGGATATATGAAGTTTTTGGTTTTTGACAAAGGTACTTGCCTGTTTTTTTTTGTCCATTTTCCCTTAAAATTCAAATAGAATGTCAAAAGTTTCTAATATCATATGAAACAAAAAAAAAAAAAATAAAAATCTGCGGAAAAAAGCACAAAATTTTGAACAGGATTTTTCAATAAATATTAAGGACATTAATAACTACCAAGGATAAACGGAAGAATACAAACCAAAAGCTAAAATGCGACAAAGACCACAAATGCTTTAACACAGCATTAACAAAAATCCAAATTGAAAGAACTTCACATGACAAAATGAGGACTACAACGAAAAAGTGATGCCAAGTTTTATGGGTACCTATTAAGTCAAATCAGTTGATGCGTTTTCTTTCACACTACTCAGTCATTAGGTAATTGTTATACATTGATTTAAGAAAGACTATAGACTATAAAATTCAGTTTTATAACAGCTACGGAAAGGAATACAAATACAATTTGGCAGCATTTTTCTAAGTAATATGTTCAGTGTGCCACAGTTTGATATAAAACACAATCATTCTCTGGCGGTTTGAATGTACTAAGTTTTAAATATTATTGCTCTTTAAATATCGACGTTTGTATAAGTGGTACCAAGTTTCTTAAAAGCGATACAAGTTAGAAAATACTTCCAAATTCTTATACACACCGTGGCAAGTTGTATTTTATAAACATTTAGTTTTTTTTAGTCTAGTTTTTATAAACGCCAGTTTTCCAGATTTATAAGTGCTGCCACGTTGTATAAAATTGGTGCCAAGTTTTAATGACAATTGAAAAGTATGCTCAAATATTTGTATGTTTTTCTAGCAATTAATAACGAAAAAATGGACTCCCATTACAGCCACTGCAGGAATTGGGGAGACATCCTCACACTCAGCAAGCTGTGCACTTTCTAGCTTTACACTCACTGATGGGGACTTACAGTTTTACAGCACAACGGTTCCTAAAGCTATTTTGAGAAGCCTTTTCATGACTAAGACGTCGATAGTATATTCAGACTGTATTCGTCAGTCAGCGAGGTGACCGTCGTCGAAAGAAATGTAAGGCGGTCAGAGCAGGGATCGAACCCACCTTCTTACTTACAAGAGCCGCGACCAATAGCCATTACATCGCCGACACCCACAATTAATATATACTGGTATAATATTGAGCTTAAGAAGACGACAAATTTTTTAATTCAGTTTTGTAACAGTACCACAAAGAAGATATTATGGAGAAATTTGGCAGCACTTTTCCCCATAACATGTTCTGTGCGTCACAGTATGATACGAAATTAGATCATTCGAATTCTATTTCGAATGTTTAAGTAGTATCTACATTTTAAATAATACTGCATTTTAGAATATTCAGTTCTACAAAAGTGATGCCACGTTTCGTATAGAATATACATTTCTTTTATTAAAATAAAGTCTTGCTATTGTTACTGCTGCGGCCGTCGGTGGTGCAATAGTTAGTGTGCGCGCCTCTTGTACATGAGATCCTGAGTTCTATACCTGCTCTGATCACCTTAAATTGCTTTCGGCGGCGGTCACCTCGCATAGTGACGGTGACACTATCGAGTATTTAGCCATGAAAAAGCTTTTCAAAACACCGTTCGGAATTGGTATAGATCCCAATCAGTGAGTATAAAACTAAAAAGCGCACAGCTTACTGGGTGTGAGAAGCTCTTCCCAATTCCTTCAAGGGATGTAATGGGAAACTATTTATATATTTAGTTTTTGTTACTGGTGGTGCTATTCATATTGCTCTTGCTATTGATATTGCCAATGATATTGCCATTGCTCTTGCATTGCTAATACTATTGCTAATGCTATTGCTATGCTATTGCTATTGCTAGTGCTATTGCTAATGCTATTGCTAGTGCTAGTGCTAGTGCTAGTGCTAGTGCTATCGCTAATGATATTGCTAGTGCTATTGCTATTTCTATTGCTATTGATATTGCTACTGCTATTGCTATTGCTATTGCTAATGCTATTGCTAATGCTATTGCTAATGCTATTGCTAATGCTATTGCTAATGCTATTGCTAATGCTATTGCTAATGCTATTGCTAATGCTATTGCTAATGCTATTGCTAATGCTATTGCTAATGCTATTGCTAATGCTATTGCTAATGCTATTGCTAGTGCCATTGCTATTGCTATTGATATTCCTATTGTTATTGCTATTGATATTCCTATTGTTATTGCTATTGCTAATGCTATTGCTAATGCTATTGCTAATGCCATTGCTAATGCTATTGCTAATGCTATTACTAATGCTATTGCTAATGCTATTGCTAATGCTATTGCTAATGCTATTGCTAATGCTATTCCTAATGCTATTGCTAATGCTATTGCTAATGCTATTGCTAATGCTATTGCTAATGCTATTGCTAATGCTATTGCTAATGCTATTGCTAATGCTATTGCTAATGCTATTGCTAATGCTATTGCTAATGCTATTGCTAATGCTATTGCTAATGCTTTTGCTAGTGCCATTGCTAATGCTATTGCTAATGCTATTGCTAATGCTATTGCTAGTGCCATTGCTACTGCTATTGCTAGTGCTATTGCTAATGCTATTGCTAATGCTATTGCTAGTGCCATTGCTATTGCTATTGATATTCCTATTGTTATTGCTATTGATATTCCTATTGTTATTGCTATTGCTAATGCTATTGCTAATGCTATTGCTAATGCTATTGCTAATGCTATTGCTAATGCTATTGCTAATGCTATTGCTAATGCTATTGCTAATGCTATTGCTAATGCTATTGCTAATGCTATTGCTAATTCTACTGCTAATGCTATTGCTAATGCTATTGCTAATGCTATTGCTAATGCTATTGCTAATGCTATTGCTAATGCTATTGCTAATGCTATTGCTAATGCTATTGCTAATGCTATTGCTAATGCTATTGCTAATGCTATTGCTAATGCTATTGCTAATGCTATTGCTAGTGCCATTGCTATTGCTATTGATATTCCTATTGTTATTGCTATTGATATTCCTATTGTTATTGCTATTGCTAATGCTATTGCTAATGCTATTGCTAATGCTATTGCTAATGCTATTGCTAATGCTATTACTAATGCTATTGCTAATGCTATTGCTAATGCTATTGCTAGTGCTATTGCTAGTGCTATTGCTAGTGATATTGCTAATGCTATTGCTAATGCTATTGCTAATGCTATTGCTAATGCTACTGCTAATGCTATTGCTAATGCTATTGCTAATGCTATTGCTAATGCTATTGCTAATGCTATTGCTAATGCTATTGCTAATGCTATTGCTAATTCTATTGCTAGTGCCATTGCTATTGCTAATGCTATTGCTATTGCTAGTGTTATTGCTAGTGCTATTGCTAGTTATATTGCTAGTGATATTGCTAATGATATTACTATTGCTATTGGTAATACTACTGTTAATGCTATTGCTAATGCTATTGGTATTGCTATTGCCATTGCATTTGCATTTGTTGATATTTCCACTGCTAATAATTATGAATTTCAATATAACTCGGATTTTTTTATAAAAGTGTAGCTAACTTTGAGACGAAGGTGTTACCAGGTTTTCTAAAAATTTTCGTTGAAGGTGATACCATGCTTTATAAAAGTGCTGACAAATTTTACTGACAACTCTTAAGCTCAATTATTATTAAACTAATATCGATTTTTTAAATATTGAATTTTTCTGAGACGCTTTATGAGAAGTGATGCCAGTTTTTGGTAGATTTGAAAACAAGTTTTATTGAAAATTGTACAAATAAGTTCAATTAATAATGTGTGTTCTCTGGCAGTTGTTTAAGTTAATATTTACTTATTAAATATTGTGCTTAAGAAGACGAAAAAAAGTTGGCAGCACTGCTTTTACGCGTCACAGTTTCGTTAGTTCTTACCAACACTTAGTTTCGAGCGTATTGCTATAATATAAAAATAAAGTGATGCCAAGTTTTTGAGAATAGAAGATTGAATCCAAGTTGTGATTTTCCTACAGATTTGTTACCTTGACTACTAAATTATATCATGGTTTCTCTGAACTACCAAGTTCAGTAACAAGTGTTTTACAATCAAAAATTAGACCAATCTTTATTTAAACTAAAATCAATAATGTTATTATTATTCTGCTAATACAATTTTCCTAAAAAAAATGTGTAGTTGTTAAATATAAACGGCCTTATTTAGAAAAAGTTGTGTGATTTGAGAGACATGTTTTGTATGATAAATCGTCTATCAAACCTGTTATATCCTTTTACGAATAAGGCCGAAATAATTTTAGCGTGTTAGTTGTCGGCATTGGTGAAAAGTGATGCCAAGTTTTATTACAAATAAAGTGCAGCCAAGTTTTCGGAATTAGAAAACCGAGTGCTGTGTCCCTAATTGCACACAGATTCATTGTATATAGTATTGATTTTAGTTTATAGTATTGCGATTTCTCTATGTTAATATTGTGTTTGTTTTATTTCACAACTTAAGCCTTTACTGTAACTCTTGGTTTCCATAGATTTTCTCTGCAACTTTTTCGCTCTATACACACATAAAACTCTTTCTCATTCCCTTCGCGTAATTGCACCTATTAACCATGTCATTTGCCACGATTTTTAGGGTTACAACGAAACAAGCAATTCATATGTGTAAAACAAAACGACCCCAGCAAATAATTGGTAACACACATCACAACATTGTATTAGAATAATGTCCTCCAGCCATGCAAAATCATACTTAATATGAAATTTATAACATAAAATCAATAAATAAAACAATCAGTAGCACACAAATGCAAACCACCACAATGGCATCAAGCAAAAGGACTCCAACATCCTTACACAGTACACACAGCACGCAAGGATATCTATATCTGTTATTTCGAAATAATTTGGAAATTAAGCAAAGAACTTTGGATTGTTCACTTATGTATGTGTTTTTTTTTTGTCTGCCTTTCTATACTACGTTTCTTGAATAACTTTCAATGATGCCATCTTTTTGAGAGCATACGGGATTTGGGGGTAGTTGTAAGTAATAGCTGTCATATCTTTCAAGTTCTTTCTAATGATTTTGATGATGATGGTTTGTCTATTTTGTTTTTTTTTTGTGGTGTTTTTTGCTAGATTTTATTTCAGTCGTTTTTCGTCATTTGAAGATGAAGTTGAAATGTCTGAACTAATTAATTGGTGGTTATACTTAAAAATTGTCATTGAAAATTAACTAAAAAATGTCTGGCCCAGACTTCAGGCAGAGTAGTTGGACAAAGTGTGTGGACAGTAGCTGCAAGAAGTATGAAACAAAAAAAATCACAAAAAGTTTTGGAAATACAAAAATATATTCAGCGCAAATTCAATAAAAAAATTAGGTTAACATTTTATTTTTTAAAATTGAAAAAAATTAAATAGAAACATATCATTTAAAAGCTTTAGAAAAAACATTATTCACCCCAATTTTATTTATACAATTTTAATATTTTTTTTAAATTTTGGAAATCTAATCTAATTGAAAAAATTTATAATTTTTTTTTAATTTTGAAAACAAAAACAAAATAACTAAAAACAAATAATTGTAAAGCATTAGACTGTTATAAGTTCAAATATGAGTTGCCTAGTCTAAACTTTGGTAAATTTTGTTATAAATTAAATTTTTTTAAAAAAATTTTTCAGCGCAAATTCACGAAAAACTTAGGTGAACATTATATTTTTTTTAAATGTTTAAAATTCAAACAGTTACATAGAACATATATAAGACTTAGATAAAATCTATTCAGTACCAATTTTATTTGTACAATTTTAATATATTTTTCAAATTTTGAATATTACAAAAATGCAATAAAAACTATAATTTTAAGCTTCAGAAAAATAATAACCACCACAAATCTAATTAAATTTTTTTTGTTTTGAATTTTGAAAATTAAAAATATTAACTAAAAATATGTAAAGGTAGAGCTTTAGACTGTTATAAGTTTAAAATCAAATTGACTACTCAAAATTTTTGTAAATGTTGTTAAATATATGCATAAGTTTCAAATCGGTTGCCTACTTTTAATAGACAAGTTAAACGTTAATAACTGTTGTCTACTTTTAGGCGACCGTTTGGCGGAGGCTTTCATTGGGCTATCTCAGTCGACTGGGGAAAAACCAATGTAAAATTCGCCTGAGTGCGGAAAAGAAGCTATCTTCCCTACTCCCAATCGCTATTACATGCGAAGCCGAGTTTTTTACCACTCAGACGAGTTTAAATTTAATTTTCAGATCAGAACCCAGATATGACTTAGTTTAGGCTATTATGCTGTCATAAGTTTAAAATAAATTTGGACTAGATACACATTTCGTATATTTGCTTGATCGAGGTATTAGTCTTACATCTGGTGCCTAATTTTAGTTGTCTACTGACAGGATATGAGCTGTTGCCTATTTTTAGGTGAGCATTAAGAAATGCTGGACTTTTGATTGTTATACATTTTATATATTTTATATATTTATATATTTTGTCTGGTTACAATTTGCATTAGTTTCCTATATTAATTGCAAATTTGTTGCTTAATTCTTGTTTCCTAGTCATACGTTCTGAGCTGTTACCTAATTTTGAGTATAAGTTCAGATGATTTTAGCTTTTCGATTGTTATACGCGTAGAATATTTAATCTAGCTAACATTTTAGTAGATATCCAACAACGGACTTTAAATTTGATGCCTAATTTTGGGTACAAAACTTAAAATGAAAAAGCTGTTGCCTACTTTTGGGTGGTCATTCAGTAAAGTTAAACTGTTAGTTTCTTAGACACATAGAAATAGTTAATCTGCTGAAATCTTTTATAAGTTTCGTGAAGGAGTCATAAAGTTGTTGCTTACTTTTGGTTACCTAGCCTTACGCAATAAGCTGTTGCCAACTTTTGCGGGTATATTCAGAACAGGTAAAATGCAGTTATAATTTTCACATCTTTCTTAATTAAGCTTCAAATATATTGCCTTCTTTTGGTTGTCTACTAAGGGGTTACAAACTGATGCCTACTTTTGGGTGGGCCTTTAGCAAAGTTAAGCTTGTTAGATTTTTATAGGTGTAAACATATTTAATCTAGTTAAAACTTTCATTATTTTCCTAAAGGCGTTTTACAGTTGTTATCTATTTTTAGTTGGCAACCAATACGTTATGAGCTGTTGCCTACTTTTGTGTATAAATTCAGTAAAGTGTCGCTTTTAGATTGTTACACGCGTAAAAAATATTTAACCTACCTTCAATTTTCGTAGATTTCCTAAATGATTCTTAAATTTTTTTTTGTTTTTCTCATGCAATATCTGTTGCCTTCTTTTGTATGGAGATTAAAAAAAGGAGGCTTTATGTAGTTGTAAGTGTAAAGAAAATTTAATACAGTTTACATTTCACTATTTTCCTAAATGAGTTTCAAATTTGTTCCCTACTTTTAGTTGTCTACTAATAGGTTATGAGATGTTGCCTACTTTTGGTTGAACATTTAGCAAAGTTAAGCTTTTATATTGTTATTCGCCGAAAGAAAACATAATCTAACTAAAATTTCATAAATGAGTCCTAAATTTGTTGCTTACTTTCGTGTGTTTACAGTTGTTACCTATTTTTGGTTGCCAACCAATAAGTTATAAGCTGTTGCCTACTTTTGGGTGAATATTCAGTAAAGTTTAGCTTTTAGCTTGTAACGCACGTAAAAATAATTTAATTCAGCTACAATTGTCTTATATTCCCTAAATCATTATTAAATTTGTCGCCCAGTTTCCATTGTCTACTAATAAATGATAAGCTTTTGCCTGCTTTTGGGTGGATATTTTGCAAAGTAAAACATTTAGAAGAATATTTTTTCATTTCCTATGAGCTTTACAGATCAGGGGTTTATTTACTGGAATTAGGAAAAATGTAAACAGCCGGCAGCAGGATTTGAACTCACGTTGGCGGACGATCGATTCTAAGTTTGTGACTCTTCTCATCAGCACCTGAGCATTCTAGCCAGTGATACATGCATAAAAGTTATTTACTCTAGTTAAAATTTTCGTACGTTTCCTAAATGATACTTAAATTTCTTAACTGCAATTATTCGCCTACTAATGAATTATAAGCTGTTGTCTACTTTTGGGTGGGTATTCAGCAAAGTTACCCTTAGTTTTTTATATGCGTAAAAAATATTTAACCCAGCTACAATTTCCCTAGATTACGTAAATCATTATTAAATTTCTCGCCCAGTTTTCGTTGTCTACTAATGAATTATAACTTGTTACCTATTTTTAGGTGGATATTCAGCAAAGTCACTTTAAGTTTGTTAGACGCGTAGAACATATTTAGTCCAGTTAAATTTTTGTAGATTTCTTAAATGATTCTTAAATTTGTTGCCTACTTTTAGTTGTCTAGTCATACGTTAATATCTGGTGCCTACTTTTGGGTGAACGGTGAAAACAGTTAGGATTTTCTATAGTTAAACGCGTAAGGAATATTTAGTCCAGTTTAGATATTTAAAATGTTCCCTAATGATTTTGAAATCTTTTGCCTACTACTAGGTTATAAGTTGTTGCCTACTTTTGGGTAGACAAACTAAATCATTGGGATTTTTATGTATTTACACTAATACAGATAATTTTTTCTATGAAAAATTTCTATAAAGTTTGATTAAAAAACTGAAATTTTGTCGACATTACTTTAGAATATTTATAGCTTATAATGTTCACTACTTTCCGGCGCTTACAAAGTGTTGCCTACTTTTGTGGACAACTCCTGTCGGCTAGGGGGGACGGGCTCATTTTATTGGCAAAAAAAGTAAAACGGTAGTAAACGTAAAGCTGATTTAATTACGGTTTGCGGACTATTAAATACCACCATCATTTCCGTTTCATTACTAAAAGCAGACGGGGGACGATGCCGATTGGCATGATGACGAAACATACAAAGATGGCAGGACGGTAGAATGCACGGCCGACCAAAATGAGAACAAAATTAACTCAAAACGAAAAAATGAAAATGAAATTACAGGATTGTAATGTATTTGATGGCTATGAAGATTAAATGCACACACATTATTTTGCAAGGAGCACAAGGGTAAAAAGGACATAAAATCGCAGTAAAAATACAAATTAATTTCATATCGATTTTAATTAAAATCCCTTTGGCGATGTAATTTCTCAAAAAAAAAATATATATATATATGTATATTGAAAAGCATAAGGAAAATATACATTCAGTAGTCGAAATAACTTTAGGAAATTTATGAAATTTTAATAATTTATGAACAGTTTTGTGGGCAAGTTAAGAAGGCCATAAAATATGTTTTAAGACATCACACGTCGAGGTTAATTTTCGTTAGAAATATTTTAAATTTTTTTCCTTGGATTCGTTTTTTTTTCTATTGTATTTGTTGATATTGTTTATGTGATCAAATCATAAAAATATAATTTATTTTATTTAAAATGAAATTCGAAATGGCAGAAGAAACCACAAATAGCGCAACAATAACAAACACACCAAGAAGAGAAAGGAAATGTTTCGAGACAAGTTAACATATTGTGTGGTAAGACGGCAGCCATGCGGTGGCGGCAAAGAATTTCGAACAAATCATAATCGGTTCGCTAAAAGCAAAATGATTTATTGCAACTAAATGGCCATCATAAGATGGGAAAAGACAAAAAAAAAATACTCGGTATGATAAAAAATACTCAATAAGAAAAAAATGGAAATTGGGTGATATTTTATACGACTTATATAGTGAATTCGCAGCAACATATATTGCAACAACTTCCGAGGGAATGACATTCTCAATAGTTCCAAAGAAACAACTTCCAAAGAGGCGAAGAACTACTAAGCAAAAAAAGGAAATTAATTACACAAACTGCACAGGAAATAATACTAGAATAACTTCCGATCGCATCATACTTTCAACAGTTTCAAAGGAACAACTTCCAAAGAAGCACTTCTACAAATTTCAAAAAACTATACACCGAAAAAATTGTGCCACAAAAAGCCCGAACTTTGGAGGCCCATAACTCCTAAAATAGGGATTCCCTCTAACTTTTGCATTTTAAATATTTTGCTTAGAATCGGGTGTTCTAACCCCCCACCCCCAACATATTTTTTCGCCCCAATCTGACCATTTTTGGACCCTATGGGCCCCATAGGTCCGCCGACAAAAAATTGGTTTTTAAAATCCTCTTATTTTTCCAAATAATTTACATGCTTGTGTGGCAAAAGTTAAAATTGCATTCAGTTATGGAAACTGTCTTATACCATCAATGAAACATATTCATACCATCAATGAAGCCGGTTCATACCATCAATGAAACCTGTTCATACTATCAATGAAACCTATCCATACCAAAAATGAAACTTGTACGTACCATCAATTAAACGTGTTATACCATCAATGAAATATGTGCATACAATCAATGAAACATATTCAGACCTTCAATAAAACATGTTCATACCATCAATGAAACATGCTCATTTCATTAATGAAACATGCTCATAGCATCAATGAAACATGTTCATAGCAACATCATTACATCAATGACTATATTTCATTACATCAATGAAACGGTTTATAATATCAATGTAACATATTTCTTTAATACAATGATAATGTTTCATTCCGGTTAGAAAGTTTACATTAATTTCAGGTCTATGAAACATTTTTCATTCAATGTAACATTGTTCATAGCAGTAATGAAGCCCGACATTGGCTCAAAAACAATGACACTTTTCTTTGATGCAATGTAAGAATTCATTAATGGTATGAAGGTTTTTCTTTCAGTGTAGCTAGACACTGCCGCCACTTCTCAACGTTTCAGAAAAATTAAATATTTCAAATAAATAAATGAATGTTTTAAGTCAAGCGTTTCGCTTTAAACCCAAATTCAAATTAAGTTGCATAAAAAGTGCTGCCAAGTTTTATTTACAATTTAATAAAAAATGTTATTGTGCTGCAAATACGGTTCTTGTTAAAATGTGTAGCTGTTAAATACAAACGATTATTAGAGTGCTAGTTTTCGGTAGTTTTTGTAAAAATGCTGCCAAGTTTTATAAAAATAAAGTGGTGCCAACTTTTCGAAAATAGGTACATGAGTATTAAGTTGTGATATCCCCATAGATATATTGGTTTTCTAGGGGTATATAATGTTAAAGGTTCTCAATTTTATATAGATTTTCTCTAGTGCTGCCAAATTTTATAAAAAGACTAATGCAAAACTTTCAATGAAATTTAATCAATAATGAAACCATTTCTCTGGAATTGTTGGTGTTCTACCAGCATGAAGTTGTTAGCCATAATTGAGTTTTACAATGCTAATTTTTTGAATTTTGTTGGTAAAAATGCGGCCAAGTTTTATTTAAAAAAATAAGTGATGCCAAGTTATTGAAAAAAGAGAAGCTAGTTTTACGCTGTGATTTCCCAACAGATTCATTGACTTTAGTAATATATAATATTGTGCGATCTCTAGTGGTACCAAGTTGTATAAAAGAAATGAAGCCCAGTTTTATTTAAAAGTTTAATAATCTTAGAATTGTGCTGGAAATGTTGGTTTTATAAAAATTGTATCTTCGTTAACCACAAATGATTTTTATAGTGGCAATTTTCGGATTTTTTTGGAAAATTTGTGGCGACTCTTATAAACAAAATTAAGTGATGCCAAGGTTTCGAAAATTGAAAGCGAGACTTAGTCATGATTTCCTTACAGATTTATTGAGCTTTTTTGGTATATAATATTGGGTTGTCTCAGTTTTAAATATAGCTTCTCAACCCATTGAGCCGTGACTGCAATTTTAAAACAACTCCGCGGGAAGCACATTTTCAGTAATTCCAAAGGAACAACTTTTTAAAAAGCACCTTCAAAAATTTAAAAAAAAAGTGTAATAAAAAGCTGCCTCAGTTTAAAATTTAAGAAAAATATAATAGTTTCACGTCTTCAGTAATTCTAAAGGAACAATTTGCAACGAAGCACTTGCAAAAACATTAAAAACCCGCAATTCAAACAGTACTAAGGTTATATCTTTGTGCTGGAGAAAAATCTAATATTAAATAAAGCGCTCATGCCCACGGTGGTGCAATGGTAGTGTGCGCCCCTCTTGTACATGAGATGCTGGGTTCGATCCCTGACGGCGACACTATCGAGTATTTAGCCATGATAAAGCTTCTGAAAATACCGTTCGGAATCGGTGTAACACTGTAGGTCCCAATCAGTGAGTGAAAACAGCTCCGTGATTGTAAGAAGCTCTCCCCTGTTCCTTCATGGGATGTAATGGGAAACCATTTATTTTATTTATTTTTACTCATGCCCACTATTACATATATGCAGCGGTACTTCATGCGAACTGGAAGCTTTATTTAAAAATTACAGGCGAACGCAAGTTTAATTTTTTTTAATGAATCTTGTTATTTGACATCTAATTTATGCCGAGAGATAGTAATTGAACAAGTTGCAATCTTCCGAACCAATGGGTCAAACCTTCAGATGTCTATATGCAATACACCGCCGTGGGCATCAATGGGTTAAAATTTTCACTAGTTCTAAAACAACAACTTCCAAAGAAGCACTTCTGAAAAATGACAAAAAATGCCCAATTAAAAAACTACCCCATCTTAAAATTTTAGAAAAATCTAACATTAACAAAAAATATAGTTGGAAATTGAGTGCCACCGCAGTGGGCATCAATGGGTTAACATTTTCACTAGTTCTAAGACTACAACTTCCAAAGAGGCACTTCCAAAAATGACAAAAAAAATTACAGCAGAGAGTTGTCCGAGGCCTTCGGCCACGGACTGTCCCTGCAGGCTGTGTCAGAGACACGGCCATTAAGTTTAACGTAGAATACGCCATCCGATAAGACAGAAAACATATATAACAATAAATTCATTTGCTTATATTATTTATCATTTATTGTTATATATGTTTTCTGTCTTATCGGATGGCGGCTTCTACGTTAAACTGTCTGCTGTAATTTTTATATTTACCAACGGCATTTGATTCAAGTCCGTTTACAAAAAAAAATATTATGTTCAATTTTTTTAAACTTAATTTAATTTATGTATTTTAATTAATATTTTTATTGAAATAAGTTCTGCGAATGTTGAGAGGGCCGCCCTAATATTAAAAAAGGTTTACCTTATCGAGTCTTCGCATTAGCATTCGAGCGTTGTGTGAAAGCTTTACGCTTTACAATTCAAAATTAATGTTACAACAGATTTATTGAAGCTTTCGCAAAAAAGCTTTATTACGTTAGCTTACTGTTTGTTTCACTTTTTACTAGATACATGTTGCCAAGCAACATTAGCTTGCTGTTCGTTTCACTTTTTACTAGATACATGTTCCTAAGCAATGTTGAGCAACCAAAAACACTCAACCAAACACCACACATATGTTTGAGTTTATGTGTTTAAACAATTTTCATTTGAGAAATTAAAATACTAGAAATATATCAACCAATATGAAATGTATATCAAACGAAAGATAACATCTTCATTTACCTACAAAAAAAATTTTAAAAAAATTCATCTAGCCGTTTCCTCAAATTCAATGAAATAAAGATTACAACAATAAAAACCTGACATGACTCCTCATACCGTAAGGTAAGACGTATTCTACGTCAAAATGCGCAATTAAAAAACTACTCCATCTTAAAGTTTGAGAAAAATCTAACAATTAAAAAAAATATAGTTGCAAATTGAGTGCTTCTCTTTAATGCCCAGCCCATTTGGAATTCATTAGTGAAGTTTCACAAAATTATTGTTATGGTTTACTTTGTTGCTACAGTTTTTCCCAAAATTTTCGTCATCTATTTTTGATACATTATTTCTTTGCTGGGCTAAATTGAAAATCAATTAAAATTGTCCACCAATTCCCAATGCAAATTAGGCAGAAACTTCAAGAAGGCAAACGTTTAAGAGCACCGATTCTTGCTGTGTGTTAGTTTGCTGTCATTTTTAACATTTTGTTGCGATTGCTGCTAATTGAAATGTTAAATTTCCGTTCAAGCTTGTAATTGACTTTCAAATATCATAAACGCCCACACATTTAACTAAATACAAAATTTCCATTCACACTCCCTCCTCCTCCTCATTCATTTCCCAACACCGCCTGCCCCTACTACTCCTCCTCCTCCTCATCAAACACAACTCTTTAGCAGTAGAAGACTTTTAAACAAATTTCGTAAGGAATATATAGTATATGTTTGTACATGTAAAGATATGAGAATGTCTACATGTAAATAACAACACTTAGATGACAAATTGTCAAAATATACATAAATATATTCATTCATATGTATGTAGTTGAATCGCATACAAAAATTTTGTTCTCTGTCAGACATCATCCATCCATCCATTCATCCAAGCATCCCATACAAAAAGTCCAAGGAATAGCAAAACAATCGTAAGTAGAGTGTTAAAATTGATGAAGACATTTTCGACATTTTCACGCCATGGCAATATTACATAGATAGTAGCAGTATATACATATATCAGCCATGCATCTGTGACTCTTACACTGAGTATTTAAAATACTGCTTCCAATTTACACACATGTTCGACATATGCTGCATGATACGATATGTGCTGTAAGGTCCCAATAACCCAGTACAGACATACCAGCCCCAGCCGCCTCTTGTGATTGAACATTTGGTTGGGTCTATGATAAATTTTCAAAATTTCAATATTTGCTCGTTTCGTTTTTGTAGATTTCATAATTTTACGCTAATCTAAAGATTGTGCAAATTTGCCTAAAGATTTATTGATTTCTCGAATCATTCATAGATGGCCGAGGAACCAAATGATAAATGGATGGGCAAAGTGAAAAGACGGACGTCGAAGTTGAAAGGCAGGACGGGCCATTTAGAAAGACGGACAAATGGAGCAGACGGAAAGATTGTCCGGACGGACTTGGGCAATTGGCTGGGGCAGGTCTAGTTTATCATTTCATTTCATTTAATATTTTTTTTTTGCTGAAGTGTCAATTAAATTTCAATTTCTTTTCCTTAATTAATACCAGCAAATCATTGCCAATAAATTTTGCCAAGAAGCAAAATAAAAAGAACACATAAATATGTGAAGCAACCAATAGCCACACAAAAACAAATATTGCACCCACAGAAGTGAAAAGGATGCACATATTTAGTGAAAACTGTATAAACTGTAGTGAATTTTTTAAAAGCTCGTCTTTAAGGAGAAGACAGAAGAACTTAACTTTTGACTGTCTTTACATATTTGCATGGGTTTCCAGCAGCTGCCTTCTTCATAGTTTTGCTTAATCATATGTAATTTTGACATTGATAGTTTTTTTCCCGGTTCGAAATATACACGCTTAAAAATCTGTCTGTTTTTGTTGTTTGGATGGAAATATAATGTGTTTGTAGCTTGTCGCAAGTACATTGGACTTGTGTCCAAACACATTGTGTTTGTTATTCAATATTACATGTTTGAAACACAATGATTAATATGTTATAATATATGTTTTTGTGACACAAATGTGGCTGTGTTTGTTGATAACTGTTGAAAACAAAACGTGACAGACAACAAAGAAACAAAAACGCAGTAGATCTTCAATTCATGAAGACGGTGCTTGCAAATATATACATGCTTCCTGTAATATGTTGCTGAGGCAATTTTTTTCAGCTGGTAATGAGCATTGATGTGGCCGTCGGTGGTGCAATGGTTAGTGTGCGCTGCTCTTGTGCATGAGAACATGGGTTCGATTCCTGATCTCACCACCCCTTACATTTCTTTCGACGACGGTCACCTCGCTTAGGGCTGGCGACATTAACGAGTACTTATCCATGAAAAAGCTTCTCAAAATACCGTTCGGAACCGGTGTAAAACTGTAGGTCCCAATCAGTGAATGTAAAACTAGAAAATATGGGAAAATATTTATTTTTATTTACTCAGCATTGATCGCAACATTTGAAACGCTTACCCCAAATAGAAAACGTTTATAGTAAACATAGTTTGTATTGTAGTAAAAGGATTTTTATTTACCCCACAATTTGCAGTAGGAATCGAAGCTTCAATGGCCGGTAGGGGACTATAAGTATCCTTGTATAAAAAATGTTTGACGTCCCCTAAATACCCTCTTTAATATGCGTCGTTTGAGACCACCACATTTGAAATTCCAAAAGAGAGTGTTTCAGTACACCCTAATGTGCAACCACTCAATAGTGACCTCTCGCACTGGATGTGATAGGTTGGTGGAAAAGTGTAACTACTAAACGTGGAAGCAAGCTTCCTGGGAAAAGCTTTGAAGATGTTCAACTTGGAAGTAATTCTGGATCGGAAGCTTGCTTCTAAAAACTACATTGGGAAGAGAGTGACATTCATATGTTTGCAACTCCCAAACTCACTTATATTTACATGAAAACAGTGTCATGTTTACTGGCAAACATGTATGCTTTTACGTGGAAACATACTCGTGTTTCCCCCAAACCTGCACATACTTACGTGGAAATTTATACGTATTTCCCCCCAAACATAATAATATTTGGAAACGAATTATTCTTTGATTTCAATATATATGTATGATTTATTATTCTTTTGCGTCTCCTTTCTTTGTTGTTTCTCAAGATCGAGCCTTCTTTTATTCTTTTTTCACTGATCAAGCGCTTTTGATATCTTCTGTCCGATGAACCATTGACGACTGAATATATGAAACTAAAACGCAATTTCCACGCACATTCAGGAATAGTGATGAATCACTGACTGAGAGAATAATGCAAAAATACAGATCCACACATATAAGACAGACTCTCTCATTGCTCCTCTTTTATTCTTTTGCTCTCGAGAGAGCATAAAGAGTGCAAAAAAGCCAACTGTATTTGGATCCCAAACACAGCCATATTTAAGGCGCAAACACATATATTATAACATATTAATCATTGTGTCTCAAGCATCTAATATTGAATACCAAACACAATGTGTTTGGGCACAAGTATATTATATTTGCGACAAGCTCCAAACACATTTTATACTTGCATTCAAACAACAACAAAATACAGATAAATAATGACTTTGACTTACGCATCTATAGTCTAGAGTACAGCATTGAAGAAAATGTGCTGCATTGCAATACTGAGAAAGGTTCGATGCCCTTGCTGTCTGGTTATCAGTGATATGCTAAGAACAATATTGACTAATGTCAATAGGAAAAAGGAACCAAGGAGATTACCAATCAATTCACCAATGAACTGGAGAATCGATGGTATTCCAGAGACAATGGTAACGACAAACTGATACACAAATAGCCCACGATGGAGATCTTCTTGGCGGA
Source organism: Phaonia tiefii (assembly GCA_963931995.1). NCBI lineage: Eukaryota > Metazoa > Arthropoda > Insecta > Diptera > Muscidae > Phaonia > Phaonia tiefii. Next base: position 29,945,579 of record OZ008370.1, on the reverse strand, counting down.
TTGTTTCCTAGTCGATGGCGAGCTGAAAATCCACTGCTATACTGAAAGATCTATGACGGATGAAAAAACGGTAATCGGACCTTTAACAGAGGGCCCAATTATTGAATCGTTCTTTCTACTTTCTGATCACACAACTGTACTCAGGCTGATGTTACTATTCCTACAGATATAGTACCGCCATTTTCGTTGAACGCAAATAAATTCCACCAAATATATTTAGTTGTCTCAAGTATCGTTTGTGGGGAACGACATTTTTCTTTGTGTGTAAGAAAGAAATAGGAAATTTGGAAATTTATATTAGGAAATTTCGATATTTGTATGAGAGCTAAATTTTTATTTGCGTGTGAACGAAAAATTTGAAATTTTTCAAAATTGTTCGCCAAAATTTTGCGGCGAAACAAATTTTTCTTTGCGTGTAAAGGAAAAATGTAAAAGTACAATAAATTTCTTAAAATTTCTATTTTTTGAACCACTATGGATTAGTAAATTATATATGGCAGAGTACATGAATGTTAATCCAAAATTTTAAAACAAGAAACAAAAATAGGGATTATCTTCCATAACCTGTGTTAATATATTTATATATACGTCCTTGTGTTGCTTAATAGTTTTGTGTATTGTTTTTTGATTTTATTGGTTTGAAATTTGTGTTTTTTCAGTTTAGATCTTTTAATTGATTTACGTTTAAAACAAAATAAAATTCCACAGTTCTTTTCAAGATCAAATAATTTTATATCCAACTACCTGTATATTTCAGGGGGGAGAGGGCCGGCCATAATGTATAGAGGGATTATAATTGGGCGGTACGTGGCTTGATTAAAAACAGTTTTGTGTTATTTTATTTTAATCGTTTAAAAATGTCCACATGATTTTGAGATTTCGTCAGAGTTAATTAAAAAAAAATATCAAAGGAAAAAACCAAGAAAGAAAAAAACTCTATTTTTCTATCTCGAAACTGTATCGCAATTGTCAAATTCAAAGAGCATGTGGTGAATTTGAGTGGATACGATTGGTAATTAATGTAGATTTTAGGAATTTTGTTCAACTTTCTTAATCTATATTTCGAGTTGCTAGTTAGTGTTCGTAATTATTAATTTTGTATAATATGCGGGTTGGGTTTCGGGCTTCGAAATGGTGGTTATATTTATTTCTAAATGTCTTTATCACAACTTTTGTTTTTGTACCCAAAAATGATTTCCTTTTCAAATGTTGTTTTTCTTTTGTTGCCGTTGATTGCTACGTTTTTAAGTAGGAAATAATCAATTTATCAAATAAACTTAAATATTTATTAGTTTAATACTCAATGAGATAGATGATGATGACCAACCTCCCCATAAATTCCACGAGGCTGGAGGGAGGAGATAGATCTAGTTCAGCTAAACATAATCGCCTCACGATTATCATGATCATTATTAAGATGATGAATATGATGATGAAGATGATGGTGATGATGATGTTGCTGATCATCAGCATCACAAGTAGTGACATGTAGTATATTTTATTGGCTTTAAGTAGCAGTTTGGTTTGACAAAAAACCATCATCATCTATCTAATGTAAATTGTTTGATAACATTGCTGAATTGACAAAAAAAAAACAAATCAAAATTGAGCTATAAATGATGTTGATCATTGAGTGCATTGAGATTGATAATCATCCATTCTCAAAACTCTTGTGTTTAAGTTTGATTATTCTGTATTCAAAATCATCAAGCGAAATCAACCTCATCCTCAACATCGTCATCACAATCACAATCGCATTCGCCATCATCGGCCACATCCCAGCAAAATGTGTTAGAACCTGGATTCGGAAAAAATAATTTAATTCAATTTCAACTCGATTAAAAGTAGATTTGGGCAGTTCATGAACTATATAGTTCATTTAGGGTGACCAGACATCACCATCACGAACATAATCTACATGTTCGATATGGCGAGTATGTTCGTGATTGCTATATCCGGGCACCTTAAATGAACGAGTTCGAGAACTAGTGAACGGGTTCGACACAAGTCTAATTAAAATTAAGCAAAATGTTCCATACAAATTAAGTCGCATTGATCTTCGTTAGGATTCAAATATTTTTGAACTCAAATGAGGTTGCATTTTCACATTGAGAATTGGAAAGGTAATATACAAAACTCTCAACATTGGGTATCAAAATTTCGGAGGGTGCGACCGACAGCCAACAAAAACCGACTACTTGCATGATACCCAACTGGGCTAAACCTAAAGAAAATTTAATTTCGAATGAGTTCAAAAAATTTTCAATTCAAATTAAAGATTCAAATATATTTGAACTCAAATGAGGCTCTATTTTCCCAATAACCTAAATGAGAAGTGGAACGGTAATATACAAAACTCTCAACATTGAGTATCCAAATTTCGGAGAGTGTGGCCGACAGCCAACAAAAGCCGACTACTTGCATGATACGCAACTGGGCTAAACCTAAAGAAAATTTAATTTCGAATGAATTCAAAAAATTTTCAATTCAAATTAAAGATTCAAATATATTTGAACTCAAATGAGGTTATATTTTCCCAATGACCTAAATGAGAAGTGGAAAGGTAATATACAAAACTCTCAACATTGAGTATCCAAATTTCGGAGAGTGTGGCCGACAGCCAACAAAAGCCGACTACTTGCATGATACGCAACTGGGCTAAACCTAAAGAAAATTTAATTTCGAATGAATTCAAAAAAATTTCAATTCAAATTAAGTCTAGTTGATCTTCTAAGGATTCAAATATTTTTTAACTTAAATGAGGTTCCATTTTCCCAATGACCTAAATGAGAATTGGAAAGACAATATACAAAATTCTCAACACTGAATATCCGAATTTCGGAGAGTGTGACCGACAGCCAACAAAAGTCAACTACTTGTACGATGGCCACCATGTACTAAATGGGAATTGGGAAGGAAATATACAACATCCTAAACACTGAAAATCCAAAATTGTTGTGTATTAAATTAAGTAAAAAGGTTTTTAAATTACGTACATATTTGAACCATGAACTAAATGAGAATTTAAAAAACTATCAATACTGACGCTCCAAATATGCTGCGTATGGTTACTCCAGTTAAGTAATAAGGTTTTTAAATTAAGTACACATTTCAACTATGAAATTAAATGAGAATTGGGATAGTAATATACAAAATTCTTAACATTGAGGATCCAAAACTACTGTGACTTGTTACTTGGGTTATATAAGTACAAATTTGAACCAGGAATTAAATGGGAATTGGAAAGGTACAATACAGAATTAGTAATACTGAATATAGAAAGAGAAAATGGTTTCTAACTATGGATCGGTGTTCTCATGTATTCAGCATAATTTGTACCAAAAGGTACATCAAATTTATCACAAGGTACATAAAATACAGCACAAAGTACATAAAATATAACAGAAACTGCATAGACATTTAATATTACAGGTTGCAAGATGTACATAAACTGTAACGAAAGTAACTACAGGGTAGGAAACAAATTCATAAAATTTACAAAAAGTACCACAAATTCCTTGAAAGTTTACAATGGGTACTAAAATAGTACATAAAGAACATAAAATTACTGTGTCTTGTTACTGCAGTTATATAAAAGGGTTCTTAAGTTAAGTGCATATTTGCACCATGACCTAAATGAGAATTGGGAAGGTGCAATACAAAATTAATAATACTGAACAGAAAGAGAACATGGTTCCAAATAAAGCATCGATGTTTTCATTTATTTGGCATAATTTTTACCAAAGAGTACATAAAATGTATCACAAGGTACATAAAATGTAGCACAAAGTACATAAAATATAACAGAAACTGCATTGAAATTTTATATTACAGGTTCCAGGATGTACATAAACTGTAACGAAAGTAACTACTGGGTAGGAAAAAAGTACATAAAATGCAGAAAAAGCATATGATGGGTACTAAAAGAGTACATAAAGTACATAGTTGTATCACGCAGTACAAGCACTACAAAATGTGTGCCAAAGAAGTATAATTTGTATCAAATAATAATATAAACTTAAAAATGTACTAAAAATGTTTATGAAAATAGTGCATAAAGTGCACCAAATGGTACAGAAAGTGCACCAAAAAATAGGTAGTGTTTACCTATTAAAGAGTGGGTCAAAAAGTGTACAAAAATAATAATAATACGTATCAAAAACGTACATAAGTATTCTAAAATGTACTTTAGATAATGTGTATCTAAAGTGTGCATAATTTCTACCAAAACAATAGTATACTATTCACCTGAAGCACATAAATTGTACCATAAATATACCAAAAAGTACATAAAGGGTACCAATAAGTTCACATGTAACCACAAAAGTACATAAAGTGTACCAAAATTGATAACATATACATACATAAAGTGTACCACATTTGTTATAAACAGTGCATAATATGATCACAAAAGTACATAAAGTATACCAATATAGTACATAAAATGTACCAAAATAGTACATAAATGGCACATAAAGTGTACTAAAATGTGTCCGAAGAAAATTTAATTTTAAATTTAATATATTTGTTTATTTATTTATTTGTTGTTTATTTATTTATTTATTAATGTATATATTTGTTTCATTATTTATTTATTTAGTACAAAAGTGTACCAAAAAATATAAAGTGCAAAAATTTAGTACACTTTATTGTACTTTCTAGTACACTTTATTGTACTTTTTAGTACACTTTATTGAACTCGTTGGTATACTTTATTGTACTTTTTGGTAAACTTTATTGTACTTTTTGGTACACTTTATTGAACTTTTTGGTACACTTTATTGTACATTTTGGTATACTTTATTGTACTTTTTGGTACATTTTATTGTACTTTTTGTTACACTTTATGTAGATTTTAATAAAATTTATGTACTTTAATTATGTGCTCGATATACGTTATTTCTTTGGTACACTTTATGCAGGACTGACACACTCTGTCCACTGTTTGTTACACTTTATGTTAATTTTTGGAACACTTTATGTACTTTTTGGTACACTTTATGTACTCTTTAATCCTTTGAGGACCATGGAGTTTGGCCCGAAACGATTTTAGTTCTTTGTTTTGTATATTTTCTTGGGGCAATACTGCCACTTAAAATACAATGAATGATCCACTAAACTTTCTTTGGTACATTTCAGCCTTTATCAACCCAAAGGCAAAAATAGCTGCCGAAGATATGCCACGTCGAAGTGGGCAGGGTGAAATTCGAGCTTCTGTATTCTGAAGGGTAGGGTATGAAGGCAAAATGTATTTTAGGTTTACTAATATATGCCTTCTTTGTTACCCTTTTACCCGTTGCATCTTTTTTCTGAAGATCATTTTTGGCTAGTCTTGTGGGATCCTACGAGGCAAGTCGAGTCGGATACAGAATTATCGCCCACTGCATTATTGTGGACCCTACATTTTTCTATAAATCACACATGGAGACATTTGCTTTATCTCCAACCTGCCAAATGTAGGTGCCAGAAACCCTTGGACAATTATACTTGTCTGTGATCGTCATTGATTTAATAGATTGGGATTACTAGGCTATGGTGCTTGGTATTATTTTTAGGTACTTTTTGTTATATTTTTGTACAGTTTGTTAACATTTTTTATAACATCTTTCGATATTATATTATACACTGAAAGAAAAAGCCTCATCAAATTGCTGAGGGAATTTACTCATCAACATTTCCTCATTTTCCCTCTAACTACACATTTCATTGAATTGATAAAAAACATTTCATTTCCATATTTCATCAATAGTTTTCGTTGATTCGACGACAATGTTATAACATGTTGATGTAAATTTTTCATTAATTTGATGTAAGTTTGTCATAAATTTGATGTAAGTTTGTCATCAAGTTGAAGTAAATTTTTCACTATTTACATATAAATTGTTCGTTAATTTGCTGTACATTTTTCATTAATTAGATGTTAACGTTGTCATCAACGAGATACAAGTTTGTCATCAATTTGATGTAAATTGGTGATCAGTTTTATGTAAATTGTTAGTTACTGACTCGTTGCCCTAATTTTCATCGTAAAAAATCTACAAGAACAGGAAATAAAATCGCATAAAATATGCTCAGAGAGTAAATAATATTTTCTGTCCATAATTCAATTTTATATTATGTATTTATTTGAAATTTTCCACTACTTTTTTCATTTTCCCTTTATTTTGTCAACACTACACTACGTCCATACTTTGAATCGATTCCAGTAACTATTTCCAAATTTAAATGATAAAGATTGATGAAAAAAAAGATCATCAATTAAATGAGCTGAAAAGGCTGAGGAAACGCACAATTGAGGAACTTTTTTATCGAATTGGTAAAATTTGTCATCAATTCAATGAAGAATAATTGATGAACATTTCTCATCTATTTGATGTAAAGATGTTCTTGCAGTGTAGAAAAGGAAAACGTGTTTGAAATGAAATAAGAAAGAAAGGGGAGAGAAACCGAGAAACAAAAACTGCAAGTACTGACACAATTGAACAAGACGATCACTGGTCTAGAACGCTAAGGCGCTGATGAGAAGAGTTAAAACGATTGTCCGCCAATGTGAGTTCAAATCTCAGTTCTGACTGTTTAACTTTTTCGCAAATTGCAAAAAATCCTGATCAGTTCGCTCATTGGAAAACTAACTGTCTGCTAATAAAAAAGTATCGTTCGTTATTAAAGTCGTAATTCCTTTTCAACGCTGAAAAATAACGGCCCCAGCAACATACTGCAGGAATCATGTACATGTTTGCAGGCATTGTTTTCGTGCATTGAAGATCTGCTTGGTTTTGTTTCTTTATTGTTTGTCACTTTTATATTTTCAACAAATTTCAATAAACAAAACCACATTTGGGTTACAAATCCATATATTATAAACTATTAATCATTGGGGCCCAAACATGTTATATTGAATTGCAAACACAATGTGTTTGGACACAAGTATACTATATTTGCATCCAAACAACAAAAAAAGACAACATTTTCAGCGTGTAGGCTAACAGATCATGTTTTTTCCGGTTTGTGGAAAAAATTTAAATGCCTGGAATTGGGATTCGACCTCCAATGCTCTGGACGATGATCTTCATTATCTTCAGCAGCGTCTGGGCTGCACGCTGAAAAATAACGGCCCCGGCAACATATTGCAGGAACTATGTACATGTTTGCAAGCATTGTTTTCGTGAATTGAAGATCTGCTGCGTTTTTGTTTCTTTGTTATTAGTCACGTTTTTGTTTTTAGCAGTTAACAAGAAATAAAGCCACATTTGACTCGCAAATACATACCTATAATACAACCTATTAAACCTTGTGTCTCAAACAGGTTATATTGAATGGCAAACCCAATGTGTTTGGACATAAGTATAGTATATCACGTCTTTGTTTTCAGCAGCTTTCAACAAACATAGCCACATTTGGTTCATAAAAAATATATTACAATGTATTAAACCTTGTGTCTCTAACATGTTATTTTGAGTAGCAAACACAATGTGTTTGGACACAAGTATACTATATTTGCGACAAGCTGCAAAGACGTTATATTTGCATCCAAACAACATAAGAAGACAAAGTTTTCAGCGTGAAAGCTAACAGAACAATTAACAGATTTAGATTTAGATTTAGATTTTTTCCGGTTAGTGAAAAAAATGTAAATGCCGCGGTTGGGATTTGAACTCACATGCGCTGGACGATCGTTTCGATGTTTGTGAAGCATGATCTTCAGCAGCGTCTGACCCGGTTTTCGTTGCTGTGTATGGGTTTTGACAAATTTTTCTTATTTTTTGGGTATGTTCATGTACTAATACTAATTCATGTACTAAATTCTAATTTGCAACCAAATATTTTGTTGGGATCTTTTGAAGTACTATTTACGTATTTCTTTATAATCCATAGTGGATTGGATGGATTGAATCGGTTTGTTTAGTACCCGCGTATATGGACGTTTATAAACAAATAAATTATCAAATCGCTGCTGATGTTGTTCGGATACGATGTTTTGTTGTTGTTGTTGTTGTTTGTAAATCACATCCCATCGCTACTTGTTGTAGCTGAATGGCTCCAATCATTTTGAATACAAAACGTGCGGGAGGGCAGTCGTTTGTACGTTGGGTCGAGAAGGTTTTATCCAATTGATTTGAATTGAATAATTGCAAAACACAACACAAGTAGTTTTCAATTGAATGACAACGTGTTCCAAAAAATACAACAGCAATAATAGTAACATCAGCCAATTGCTTACATCCAACTACTCACCCAAATTATAGATTCCATTGATGTAAAATGTAAACTACAAATTTCCGTCTTTCTTTCGAACTTTATACTTAATAATATAAACGTTGTTTGAGCTTTCGAAACCAATTGATAACTAAAATTAATTGAATTTAAACCTTAACGACAAAAAAACCAAACTACCATACAAACCTTACACACAAACATATATTTATTTGCTCATGTACTCACATAAAATATTGCGGTTAATAAAACATTATTAAACAAAAAAAAATATATAATTCCACAAAGCTCTTTTTGACACTTAAACCGAAAAGAATACCATCATAATATTAATATATAATCAGTATCAAGCAAATTCCAAAAAATACAAAAAAAAAGAAAAACAATCATTCCTGCTCCATATATACCTAACACATCGTCTATTGATTGAGTATAACAAGTATTGAATCTAACACAAAAACAATAAATTGCTCAAATAACGAAAAAACCTAAAATAAACTATAGCATAAGATCAGATCGATCGATAACCACCTAAAAACGTCAAAGTCAGGCCTTAGCGTTTCCCCGCCAGCTCTAAATTTAAACAAGTGTTTCTTTTTTATTTCAAATAAAAATCAAACCGAAATTCGAATACAAATTCTATGGCAATATGTTCTATTTGAATTATTAGTTTAATAACCTTCACCAGCTGGGGAGAAGTTATGTATGTAAACACCACCACCATCACTATTACCTCCATGACTACTACCACTACCACGCAAAGGAAATGCTTAATAATAGTTTATTTTTTTGGTGTATTGATCTTATAATTATATTAAAACCCCTATCTATATTACGAGAAAAATCTCCATGAAATGACCACAAACTCTAAAAACCCATCAATCGATCTATCAATTGGATTTTTTTCCTAATCAAACGTTCCAACCATTTGCGACCGACCGACATTTATACACATGTGGTTTGGTGATCGCCCACTTTAAACACGCAATCTTAATTATAAAATAAAATATTTTTTTCTTCTGTTTTTTTTTTGTTTGATGGATTTGTTTATGAAGCGTTACACATTTCGGTTCAGAGGAATTTCAAATTGTTGGACGAGTTTAAAAGGCGCCAAACGAAGTTTACAGATTGAGTTTCATTTAACGAATATTTGAAAAGATTTTGACAATGACATGCACAGAACTTGAAACAAAAAATTAGGGAAAAAATCGAAATCTTGAAACAAATGTAAAAAAAGAACAAGAAACATTTCCTCAATAGATGAGAAACCTAGAAGTTATTAGGAACAATATTTAATGTTTCGGTATATTAAAATATACATATTGGATCTCGCAAAACCACTGGGCTTGCCTGCAGGAATAAATCCCAAAAACCCACAGATAGACAGATATTCGTATTAGATTTGGGCCTTTTGATTCCTTTAAGGTATCTTGATATTTCCGCTCCGACAAGGGAACTTGATGCTTTTGCTAGAATTCAAATCGTTTAAGTCATTGGTTTGCTGTTGTTTTTTTTGTCAGACTGTCAAACTGTTAATATAGATTAAATAAAGGGTGGGCCATGTAAAATTTGGAATTTAGTTTCGCATTAAAAATATACTAATAGACATTTTTTCGCAATTAGGATTTTATTAAATGGGTAAAGAGTTTTAAAGTGGCATAACTCTGGAACAGTAAATGCAAATTCAAAATTTTTTTTACAAAACTGCTTGGAATTTGCCCATATTTTAAAGTGCATCATTAGTATTTTAAATTTTCATAGAAATTTAAAGCAAATCCGATGCAAAAATAGCAAACAGAATATAATATTAGGCGTGTGTTTTTGTTTACCCCGCTAAAGTTAATTATAGCTTAATTTGTACGGGACAGCTACGCGATATTAAGTGGCATTTCAATTTCCCACTTAAGTTCCGACTTGAGCAATGACAATGTTGCCACATGGTAAATTTCAAGAAATGGCAACAAAAATTTATTTTAGATAAATTTTGTTATCATTTTTTGCGAATGAAAATGTTATCAAGGAGATACTCAAAAGCAGAAGTTTGCAAAATGGCTTACACATGGTCAGTTTATTTAAAATATTTTATTTAGTGGAAGACTACGCATACTTTTATATCTCTAAATTTTAAGGATAGATTTTTATTTCCCATTGAAAACAAAATTGGAATTAAATTGTTCACAACAACGAGCGATAAATGTTATACGTATTGATCATGGTATAACTATCTATCAGGTATAGTCGTTTAAATATGTGATTAAATTTTTTCCATGTCATTTTTCGTTTCACTTGTTAAAATCATATGTATTTTGTTTTCATACTTTTTTGTATTCTTGTATTGTTGGTATATATTTATGTAGAGTTTGACAACTGAAACAAATGAACGAAATTAAAATGTCTGTTGTTGCTGGTTACAACTACAACAACATTTGCTGCTACCATGTATTTATTGGCACTTGGTACAAACGTGTTGCCGTATCGCATTTTGTTCACCCATTACAGTAAATGTTGCCACATTACGAAGTATTAAGTGTGGATCGTTTTATTTGGAAAGCCGTAAGTGGCGATAGCTTAAAGAATAAAAAAACAGCCTGATTATTAGTTTCAAAGGTTTTAAAATGGTATAAGTCTGGAACACTGACCGCAAATTAAGAATTCTTTTAAAGTGCATCATTAGTTTTTTAAAATTTTATTGGAATTTAAAAAGATATAAAGCGTTATTTACAAAATTTACCCAAAATTTACGAAAAAATTGAATACGTGGTACCTTATTGAGGAAAAGCATTGCCAAAACTGGTGATTTGTGCTTATACAATAAATGTTTGGTCGTTTAGCTTCAAACATGTAGACTTACAAACTAAGACAATCGTGGTGTTTTTGACCGAATTTTAAGTAAAATTCAAAAAACGCCCGAAATACACGATTTTTGGGGAAAATTCGACATGCGCGACCTCTAAACCACTTCTAAAAAATCTAAAAAAATTCTCAAAAATATTTTACCCTATAAGCTTTCAAATAAAGCTTGAGCAAAAAAAAATTTTTATTGATGGAACACCCAACTATACATATTTGCAAGCACTGTTTTCGCGAATGTAAGATCTGCTGATTTTTTGTTTCTTTGTTGTCGGTCTCGTATTTGTTTTAGCGTTTTTCAACAAAAAAAAACACATTTGGGTCTCAAAACCATATATTTTAGCCTATTAATTATTGTGTCACAAACATGTTATATTGAATAGCAAACACAACGTGTTTGGGCACAAGTGTAGTATATTTGCGACAAGCTCCAAACATGTTATATTTGCATCTAAACAACAACAAAGAGAAAGATTTTTCAGACTCTATGTATAATTTGTGATAACTTAACTCCATGTGAATTGTTAGCAGTACAGGATTTGAAGTCTTCGAGTCGGAGTCTATGACACTTGCCTTTTTTTCAATTCGAGAATATAGGCACACTGAAAGAAAAAGCTTAGTCAAGTTTATGAATTCCTCATCAATTTGATGATGAATTTCCTCATTTCCAACGTACGATACAATTCATTGAATTGATGAAGAATCTTCAGCAATCAATCATCAATCTTTCATCAACAGTTTACGTTGTTTCACCCACAATGTTACATCAAGTAGATGTAAAATATTCCTCAATTTGATGTAAGTTTGTCATAAAGTTGAAGTACATTATTCACCAGTTTGATGTAAATTGTTCATCAATTTGCTGTACATTTTCGGCAATTAGTTGTAAAGTTGTCATCAATTTATTGTAAGTTTGTCATCAATTTGATGTAAATATGTGATCATTTTTATGTGAATGGTTTGTTACTGAGTAGCCAAACTCTTTGGCCAATTTTTCGTTATAAAAAATCCACAAGCACAGAGTAAAAGACCACATAAAAATATATCTATACCGTGGATTATGTTTTCTGTCCACAGCACTATGTTCTCTTATGTGATTATTTTCAATTTTCTACCACTATTTTGTTTCTTTTTCTCTTTATTTTGTCCATATTTATTCCAAATTCAAAATATCAATGATGAAGATTGATGCAAATAAGGTCATCAAGAAAAAATGTAATCTTCAAATTGAAAAACGTTTTTATTGAATTGGTGAAAGTTGTCATAAATTCAATGAAGAACAATTGATGAAGATGTACAATCGATTTGATGTAAAGTTTTTCTTTCAGTGCACTATATTTTGAATTGTGAATTAGTTCTATAAAAAACCGGTTCCCATTACATCCCAAGAAGGAATTGAGGAGAGCTTCTCACAATCAGTGAGCTATGCGCTTTCTAATTTTAAATTGGGACCTACAGTTATACACCGGTTGAGAACAGCATTTTGAGAAGCTTTTTCGTGGCTAAATAGTAAAAAAGTGTCGCCGTCCCTAAGGGAGGTGACCGCCGTCGAAAGGACTTTGAGGTGATCAGAGCAGGGATCGAATACACGATCTCTTGCACAAGAGCCGCGCACACTACCTTTGCACCACGGACGGCCGAATTAGTTTTATATTATAGTGAATTTTTGATAGTCAATGATTTTTAATTTAAAAAAAATATTTCTTCTAAAATATAATTAAATATTTGTGTGTTGTGTTGCCAGCAATAGCATATTATATGCATTTCAAATTAGTGTGTTCCTAATGAAAATGACACATTAGCAAATGCTTTCATTTAAAATTGGAGTCCATTTTCAAAATGCTGGAATCGGAGTCGTGAGTTTTCACATGGCTGGAGTTGGAGTCGGAATCGTCTAATTTTGGTCAGACTCCACAGCCTTGATTATTAAAGAGCTATATTTTTGAGCCCGAAAATTAGACTACCCTAAGTATAATAAAAAAGTGCGCCTCATTATGAATTTTAGTAAAAATTTGCAAAATATATCTTCCTACAATGTGAGGACAGTTGAATGATTGGTCAAAGTACTACTTAAAAAATTGAAGAAACTGTATATTTTGGTCTGATTGGTTTTTTTTGCAGAAATATCAAGCTTCCACTTTATTTTACCAATTGCCCACAGAAACCCTTCCATTTACCAGCATATTATAAATAACCCCCTAAAAGTATGCAGTGCTTTAGTAGCACTTAGTAGTTAACAAAAGTATACCTCAATATTTTGATACAATTGAAGGCAAAAGACGAATTGATGGCCTTATTAAAATGAGGCAGACATTCATCGTTACCTTTTTTATTATATGCAGTTTTTTTATAAACGCTTAAAATATTATTTAACAGTTCCCTGATATCTAATACCAATCCATTTATATACCGTGTTATAGAAAATTTTAATATTTTTAAAAGGTTTTTTTTCTATGTGTTTAAATCAAACCATTATCTGTTACCTGCTTCTAAAATACAAATACAAAAACAAACCATTAACCAAAGACTAATAATAGAAATTGATTTTTATTTTAATGGGGATATTTATGAAGAGAACCTCCTTCCAAATACTAAAACAAAATTGTCGTGTTATCTATTGAAAGTCTATATTTTTTCACCTCCTTCCTCTATACAAACAACAATACCGACTTCTATAGCTCCTCACAATATTTGCAATCATTCAATGGCATATTATGTTTACCAAACTGGATGCACTCACTGGAGTGCAGCAGCAACCACAAACAAAATATACCTAGGGACAAACAAAAAAGACGAGCCCCAAACCCCGCTCGGTCTCTTCCCTTGAAAAAAAAAAACATAGAATCTTTTACCATGGAATGTGAAAAACCTTTATCCATTCCACCTAACCAAACTGAAAATTTGCTCCAATATGTATATTAACATTCATGTATTTATTCATGTTTACAAAATAGCTTTTTAATGGATTTTCAAACAACTAGATGGGGCGAAAAAATAACTGAGATGCAGCCAACAAAAATACTCATTCTACTTTCTCCTTTAACCATCATCGAGTATTCCATTCAATACTTTGGCAGCTCGTTCATAGAAATGAAGAAGGACTGGAAGAAGAACAAAAAAAAATATCTCAGCCCAAATAAAAGGCCGCCGTATTGAAAAGAAGACATCATTAGGTGAAGCTGATGATGCTAACAGATCTATGGAATCGTAATTTCAAAAGAAACGTGTAAAAAAAAGAACTTCTGAATAAAAACGGAAGCGATAAAATGTTGGTGGGGGGGGGGGGTGGGTAGAGGTGGGGAAAAGGTTAAATGCATGCCAAAATGAGAAATCGAAAGATAACGCAAAGAAATTGCATGTGATAAAGTAAATGTTGCCTAAAAGTATGCAGCATTAAACGAAACTGTTATGAAGCTAATGAGAATTACAAAGAGCAAATCAAAACAGCGAAAGAATTTGAATAAATAAAGTATTTACAAAATAGAAGTGAAAATTTTATGACAAATCTTCAGATAACTGTCAACGTCTTTAAAAACTACATTTTTCCACTTAAAATATAAAAAAATATCAATTTAAAAAAATTGAAAAATATCAATTTAATTTTGAAAAATATTAATTTAGTTTTGAAAAATATCGATTGAAATTTTAAAATTATATTTTAAATTTAAAATATCTCAATTGCAATTTAAAATTTCTAGGTGAAATCCGAAATACACATCTATTGAAGTTTAAAAGACATCAATAGAAATTTAAAACACATCAATTGAAGTTTAAAAGACATCAATAGAAATTTAAAACACATCAATTGCAATTTAAAAGATATCAATTGAAATTTGAAACACATCAATTGATATTTAAAATACGTCAATTGAAATTAACAATTCATCAGTTGAAATTTTGTTTGTTGAAAACTGACGAAATATTGATGGACTACAAAAAAAAAACAAAAAGAAGCAGCAGATCTTCAATGCATGAAAACAATGTTATCAAACATAAAACATGGTTCTTGCAATATGTTGCTGGAGCCGATATTTTTCAGCGTACATAAGACGGTCACTAAAACAGAAGGTTTTCCACAGAAAGTGCCACCCTATGTCGCATCACGTCACCAGAGTAAATTGTTTATATTTTGGGACCATTAAGTTCGATTGTTTTCTATTATTTTACTGAATACATAATGTAAGAAGTTCTATATTTAACAACAGATGAAAAACCATCTAACTAACTGGTCTTAAAATATAAGCAATTAACGAGGGTGACGTGACGTGACAAAAGGTGGCCTTTTCTGTGGAAATGCCCATATGAGCGTGTATTTAGTCACGTCTAACCTGTAGTCTCGGCACATATCTACCTATCAAACAAAGACCCACCAAAACTAAAACAAGCAATGATGCCTTGGACCTTCCCTGTTCACAAGACTATGTTTCGGGCAGAGATTAAGGTGATCAGGGAATGTGTAGAATGACTGGCCGATGCAGGTGGACATACAAATGTCAAGATATTCACCGAAAACCAAACGGCGATCACTGCGATATTGTCGAAAAGAGTTAGATCGCCTACGGTACTCGAGGATTCCACATGATCACAAGGCTCTCCATCACTAGTAGCTTTGTGATCATGCGAACTCAGGGGCACGGCAAAATTTTGGGAAATTAAAGATTAGATGATTAGATTAGGTGGCCGTCGGTGGTGCAATGGTTAGTGTGCGCGGCTCTTGTACATGAGATCCTGGGTTCGAACCCGGCTCTGACCACCTTAAAAAAAAAAATTTCTTTCAGCGGCGGTCACCTCGCATAGTGACGGCGACACTATCGAATATCTAGCCATGAAAAAGCTTCTCAAATTACCGTTCGGAATCGGTGTAAAACTGTAGGTCCCAATCAGTGAGTGAAAACTGGAAAGCGCACAGCTCAGTGATTGTGAGAAGTTCTCCCCGGTCCCTTCATGGGATGTAATGGGAAACCATTTATTTTTTTTATAAAGATTAGATGAACTGCTTCGCCCTGTGGCTATACTAAACGCGAAATCTTTCCAGGCCAAAAAAGACGAACTTCAACAATGGACAACAATACTCCACTTAAGGTTCTGGAACGTATCAGAAGGGATCAAAATGCCAAACATCCTATGAAGCAACCCGAATGTGAGAAAGATCAGAGGTGTGATAAAACTGAACAAACTCCAACTGAGCCGACTCATGGGTGCCCTAACTGGGCTCTTAGCTCTACGGGCACATCTGCCAAAAAGTGAGCAGGCCTTTGGAAATGAATTTAGGACGTGCGAGAAGGACATCGAATCGATGGAACACATTTTCAGTCATTGCTCCGCTATTGTAGGATTACATATCCAACACCTCTTTAATTATAATTATTTTTCCCAATTCCCAAATTGTCAATGATCAGGACTCGTAATCAAGTACAATGATTCTCTGCCGCGCGTCTTTGCAAAGAGCTTAGGCAGATTTTGAGTTTAAACGAACAATAACAGCACTAGTGGCATATTTTTTCTGACAACTGTTGGGTTTTTTCCTTCAGACAGTTGTTGGTTTTTACGTGATACACACTATATTTTGTTTTCTCTGGAACCAGTAGTAGAATGGAAGGTCGCTACAACGCAACATGATCGTGGTAACAGCTTCTACAAATTTTTGATGTCATGCTATGAAGCTAATGAGAATTATAATTATATAATTAAATATCATTTGTTACGATTTCTTTGAAAGAAAAACGTAAGTAAAGTTAAAGTAAATATTATCTAAAAGTAGGCAACAGTACACGAAAATGTTATGAGGCTAATGAGAATTGTAAGGAGCAAATCAGTTATCATTTGTTAGGAATTCTTTGTAAAAAAAGAGAATTGTAACGAGCAATTTAATTATCATTTGTTAGAAATTCGTTGCGAGAAAAAATAACCGAAGGTAAGGTCAATGTTACCTAAAAGTAGGCAACAGTGTTCGAAAATGTTATGAGGCTAATGAGAATTGTAAGGAGCAACTCAATTATCATCTGTTAGGAATTCTTTGTGAAAAAAATGAGAATTGTAACGAGCAAATCAATTATCATTTGTAAAGAATTATTTTTGAAAAAAAAATTAGAATTATAACGAGCAAATTACGATAATTAGCATTTGTGAGGAATTCGTTGAGAGAAAACAAAAATCCAAGATAAGATCAATGTTACCTAAAAGTAGGTAACAGTATAAGAAACTGATATAAGACTAATGAGAATTATAAGTAGCAAATTAAATTTTAGTTATTAGGAATACTTTGTTAGTAAAAAGTAACTAGACGTAAAGTAAATGTCAGCTAAAAGTAGGCAACAGTTTACGAAAATATTATGAAGATAATGAGAATTGTAAGGGTCAAAGTAGTTAGTGTTTCTTAAGTATTCTTTAAAAGCAAAAAATAAGTAAAGCTAAAGTAAATGTTACCTAAAATTAGGCAATGCAATTTTGTTATAAAAAGTATGAAAGGGTGAAGTAAATGGTTTCTAAAAGTAGGCAACAAGTATACGAAAATATTAAAACGTTATTGAAAATTATAAGGAGCAAATGCAATTTTCTTTTAAAAAGTAATAAAGGGGGAAGTAAACGGTTTCTAAAAGTGGGCAACCCTATACGCAAATATTATAAAGCTTATGAGAATTATAAGGAGTAAATGAAATGTTATTAGGAATTTTTTTAAAAAATTTTCAACGTAAAGCAAATGCTACCTAAAAGTCGACAACAGTAGTAGAATGAAATTCTGATACAATACCACATAAAGTATACGAAATTGTTATGAAGTTAATGGGAATTGAAAGGAGGGTGTCTCAGTAAAGATGCACTTTTTAATTTAAAACAAAAATACGTATTTTTTGAGATAGTTGCGATTTTTTGATAGGATTATAAAGAAGACATGTTCCGATTAAGTGTGGAATAAAATATCCGTCAACCGGCCCGCCCCCACGGCTCTGATGACAGGCCATTACTATTTTTTTATTAAATTTTCCATGACTTTTTTCACAGACATTTAGCTGTATCACACCGATGACGCATTGGATCTCGGATTTGAGCTTAGGAATTGTTTCTGGTCTATTCGCTTAAACCCAAGATTTCACAAAATCCCACTGAAAGAACTAGCACGGCGTTAAATCGCATGACCTTAGTGGCGAGTTGACATCAGAATTTCTTGAGATAATTTGTTCTGGAAATCGTTGCTGCAATAAATCGATTGTTTCATGCGCGGTTTGGCAGGTGGCACCGTCTTGCTGAAACCCCATGTCGTCCATATCTATGCCGTTCAGTTGAGGCCACAATAACTCGGTTTTCATGTGCCTGTAACGAATGCCGTTCACAGACACTGCAATTTCGGCCTCATCTTCAAAAAACTAAGGCCCAATCACGCCGCCTGACCAAACACGTCGGCAGACAGTTGGTCGTTGTGAGTGCATTTGTTTCTCATGGACTGGATGAGGATTTTCTGACCCCCAAATTCGAAAATTTTGTGTATTCACGAAGCCATTCAGATGGAAATGTGCTTTATCGGAGAAGATGACTTTTTTTTTGTAAAAATTGCCATTGACTTCACTTTTCTCCATTCCTTATTGCAGGAATTACCGGCGCTTTCCATGGTCTGCTGGTTTGAGCTCCTCAGTAAGCTGAATTTTGTACGGATGAAGATGGAGGTTTTTTCTCAAAATTCTCTGCGTAGTGCTTCGTGATATTTGAAGTTGTTGAGAATGAGGAAGAATGAGAATGATGTTTTCGGGTTTTTGGCGACAATCGCGTTTACAGCAGCTATGTTTTCAAGAGACCGACCGGTACGTTAACGCACAGGAGTCTTACAGCCAAAGTCACGAGTTATCGGGCCATGTTGAACGAATTTTTGTTCACAAAAATTGAAGAGGAGGATATTGGCAACATTTGGTTTCAACAGGACGGCGCTACGTGCCACACAGCCGAAACTACACTCGATGTTTTGCGGCCTGTTTTTGAAGAACGCATTACCAGCCGCAGAGCTGATGTCGTTTGGCCACCTCGGAGCTGCGATTTGACACCGTTGGACTATTATTTGTGGGGTGCTCCCAAAGATAAGTGCCACGCCGATAAGCCAGAGACAATTGACGCTTTAAAGGACAATATTCGTGAAGCCATTGGTGAAATACAGCTGCACACAATCGATAATGTGCTTAAAAATTGGACCGATCGTGTAGGCTACTGCATGGCCAGCCGAAGCCGTCATTTGAATGAAATTATGTTCTATTATTAACCGGAAGGATTGTACTTTCAAATAAAAAAAGAAATTTGAGAAAATATTCAGTAGTTTTGATTTTATAGCATTTTCAAAAAAAAAAAGTTATTTGGCGGACCCGTTAGTTGGGAATTCCTTGTTAGTCCCTAAAAGTAGGCAACAGTATAGGAAAGTGTTATAAATTCAATGAGAATTATAAGGAGCAAATAGAATATGAAGACCATTTTGAAATATGAAACTATGTACTTCTTTACGCCAAAGTGAAAGCAATTTGGGGTTAAATTCTTTAACAGCAGTGAGTTTTGAAAATTGTTTCAAATATTGAAACAAATAACAGTTTTTTTTAGAAGTCTTTTTAGTTTTAACAAAACAATATTCAACTTCCTGTATTTGTTAAATTTAATACAGTATTATATTAATGTAATGTATACACTATTCATAGACAGACGGACGGTAAAATGTGGTGTGCCAATTTCTATGGTTGGTGGATAAAAAACACACAAATATCCAATATTATTTTAATTTTTTTATACTTTTTTTTTTTTATTTAGTTTGTGACAAAGTGATAAGTCATCAGTCACCATCGAACCATAATAAAGGGGCCATATAATTTGTATATACTCCACAATCTATTATTATAAATACATATGTAGGTATACATATATGTGTATATATAAATATTGTAGTGGTTTTGGGATATTATATTATGTTAATTTGATAACTATATACATATAATCTGGAAACACCATCATCGCCTTTAGTACTCGCATGGTTGAAGCCACAAATATTCAAAATACGAAAAAGAAATTTTTCAAAAAAAAAAAAAAAACACAAAATAATTGTGTATAAGCGATAAATTTCACATAAAATAATTTGTTAATGTGATAAACAAAAACCGAAATTAATAATTTGTGGTTGTTTTTTGAATTATCAAGGAAGTCCACACCATTTCAACTTTTAGCGATATCGTTTGAATCATAATTAATTAGAGAGGATTTAAAAGCTTTAAACTAAAATACCCGGGTATTTTTCTTACTCATTGCTGGGAAGGGAGGGGGATATTAAGAAAAATTTGGCTGGTTTATTATAAATTTCTAATAATTTGTTAAGGAACAAGTTTGAATGCTCCACCACCACTGGGAATTAGAAGGAAAGCTGAAAAAAAGCCCTCATCATGTGTAAATGCCCTCGATTGTAGTCGATATGATGTCGCGGCCGTCTAGTACACCGTCTTGATCTTCATCATCATACGACATTTTGTTGTATTTTTCTTGTTGTTGTTTGGGAATCTTTAGAGACGCATAACAAATATGCAACATATGCGACCATAAAATTTAATGTCTCTAAAATGCATTTCGTACCTCATGCACTCCCCCTTTTCACCCAGCATCAGCATCTGTATCTGCATCTACATCTTGACATTTTTACATTTTGTACCATTCAATCGTTTGCTTTTAAGACAGACACACAGACCAGACAGACATTCATGATTTTTCTGTGGCTACAATAATTTCGTTTCGGTTTCGTTAATTTTTTATAGATGAAAAACTGTTCATAATTTTCTCAATTTTTAACCAGACACAATTTGGATTATTTGACAAGTTTGTTTTCTTTACTAAAATCATTATTTACTTTATGGTTCTCGTGTGCATGATGTGCATGTGTAAAACTATGTATGCCAGACGACAGACACATCATGAGCGAGCGAGCGTACGATCGAGCGTAGTCTGTCTACGGCAAACGCTGCTTGGTTCTCTGGCGCATTAAGCATTATTTAGCTTTTGTGATTGTTTGTTTTTCAATTCTGTGTCTTTTTCTGGGTTGGAACATGATAAATCTGTTCAAATGTTTTTAAGTGACACTCTCCAATATTTTTCTTTTAAAGTCTCTGCCACAAGATGCAAAAAATATAAAACCCCAAACACAAAAATCATAAAATTGTAAGAAGCAACAACACACACCAAAAAAAAAAGAAGCGAGAAATTGCAAAATTTATTTCTTACATATGTTCATAAATATCATGTAATAAGTTTGAATTTTCTATTTCATCGCCAGAATCAAACGAAAATTTTTTTGAAATTTTTGGATATTAGTTGATGGAAAATATGAGAATTAATAAAAACGCAAATGGTGGGAACAAAAGTCATATGGTTTAAAGGTAAAAATAAATTTGAAAGAAGAAAAAAATGCATTAAACTTGAAAATTGTTCAAAGAACTAAAAATCAAAAGCAAACAATTTCCATAATTAAGATCAACCAGCTGTTTGTGAGCAGCTCTCCCGAATCCCTTCATGGAGTGTAATGATACAAAAAATCAGCAAACACCAGCAACATTTTATACAACGTTATAAAAATTTCAAAATTGTTTGCAACTTAATAAAAAAATTTAAGAAATTACAATACATTTTTACAATTTTAAATAATTTACATCATGTCAATAATGGAGAAACGTCAGGAAAAGAACATTCCGAATACAACAACATACGTTTTGTACAACAAATTGCAATAGTTTACAAAATTTTTAATATTTTTGAAAATTATTGTATTTTTTTTAGAAAATTTTTTTAACTGCACTCCAAATATATTTCCTCTGATGTTTTACATTGTTGACATGGTGTAAAAAATTTTAAACTTTTAAAGTTATTGTAAATTATTGTCCAAAATGCAGTTTACAATAACCGAAATGTTTTTTGACGTAAAATACGTCTTACCTTACGGTATGAGGAGTCATGTCAGGTTTTTATTGTTGTAATCTTTATTTCATTGAATTTGAGGAAACGGCTAGATGAATTTTTGTAAAATTTTTATTGTAGGTAAATGAAGATGTTATCTTTCGTTTGATATACATTTCATATTGGTTGATATATTTCTAGTATTTTAATTTCTCAAATGAAAATTGTTTAAACACATAAACTCAAACATATGTGTGGTGTTTGGTTGAGTGTTTTTGGTTGCTCAACATTGCTTAGGAACATGTATCTAGTAAAAAGTGAAACGAACAGCAAGCTAATGTTGCTTGGCAACATGTATCTAGTAAAAAGTGAAACAAACAGTAAGCTAACGTAATAAAGCTTTTTTGCGAAAGCTTCAATAAAGCTGTTGTAACATTAATTTTGAATTGTAAAGCGTAAAGCTTTCACACAACGCTCGAATGCTAATGCGAAGACTCGATAAGGTAAACCTTTTTTAATATTAGGGCGGCCCTCTCAACATTCGCAGAACTTATTTCAATAAAAATATTAATTAAAATACATAAATTAAATTAAGTTTAAAAAAACTGAACATAATATTTTTTTTTTAAACGGACTTCAATCAAATGCCGTTGGTAAATATAAAAATTACAGCAGACAGTTGTCCGAGGCCTTCGGCCACGGACTGGCGCTGCAGGCTGTGTCAGAGACACGGCCATTAAGTTTAACGTAGAATACGCCATCCGATAAGACAGAAAACATATATAACAATAAATGATAAATAATATAAGCAAATGAATTTATTGTTATATATGTTTTCTGTCTTATCGGATGGCGTATTCTACGTTAAACTTAATGGCCGTGTCTCTGACACAGCCTGCAGGGACAGTCCGTGGCCGAAGGCCTCGGACAACTGTCTGCTGTAATTTTTTGTCCATTTTTTACATTGTTGACATGTAAAATATTTACAATTTTGAAATTATTGTTTTTTTTGTAGAAAATTGGTTTTTCTGTATTCAAAATGTATTTTCTGTGATTTATTCCATTGTTGACATTGTGTCAACAATTGTCAACAATGAAAAAAATAAGAGAAAATACATTTTTGAAAATTATTGTATTTTTTTTGTAGAAAATTGGTTTTCCTGTATTCAAAATGTATTTTCTCTGATTTTTTACATTGTTGACATTGTGTCAACAATGTAAAAAATCAGACAAAATACATTTCGAATACAGAAAAACCAATTTTATACAAAAAAAAACCACAATAATTTTCAAAATTGTAAATATTTTACATGTCAACAATGTAAAAAATCGGCAAAAACACATTTCGTTTATTGTAAAATGCATTTTGGACAATAATTTACAATAAATTTAAACATTTTAAATTTTTTACACCATGTCAACAATGTAAAACATCAGAGAAACCAATTTTGGAATACAGTAAAAACAATTTTCTTCAAAGAATACAATCATTTTCAAAACAGTAAAGTTTTTACACCATGTCAACAACGTATAAAATTTTGAATACAGTATACTACATTTTGGACAAAAAACATAATTTTTCATAAAAAAAAAACAGCATAAAACAACATTTTACATCGTTTACACTGTGTCAATAATATAAACAAGAGAGGAAATTACATTTGGAATACACTAAACTACATTGTATACAAACAATTTCAATAATTTCAAAAATTTTTAATATTTTACACCATGTCAACAATGTAAAAAATTGAGCAAAATGCATTTTAAGAAAGCCCAACCAACTTTCGACAAAAATACAATAATTTTACATTGTTTACACCATGTCAACAATGTAAAAAAATGGAAAATAACGGCATTTCGAACACACTAAACGGCATTTTGTACAACAAATTACAATAATTTCCAAAATTGTACATTGTTTACACCATGTCAACAATATAAAAAATCGAGCAAATTACATTTTGAAAACAGTAAATCAAATTTTGTACAAAAAGATATAATATTTTTGAAGATTTTACATTGTTTACACCGTGTCAACAATGTAAAAACTCGGAAGAATACATTTTGGTTACTGTAAACCCAATTTTGTACAATAATTTACAATAATTTTAAAATTTTGCATTTTTTGCACTATGTCAACAATGTAAAAAATCAGAGAAAATACATTTCGAACACAGTAAAACCAATTTTCTACAGAAACTACACTAATTTCAAAAATACTACATTTGTTACATCATGTCAACTATGCCCAAAATAGTGCAAATTACATTTGGAATACAGTAAACCATATTTGATACAAGAAATTTCAAAAATTTCACAAAAATTTTCAACATTTTTTGTGGAAAAACTTTACAAAATTTTAAATATTTCACACCTGTCAACAATGACAATAAATAAATTTGTGCAATAAGAAATTGTACAATAATTTTAAAATGTTGAGTTTTTTACACTACTCGTATGTCAACAATTTTAAAAAATCAGAGAAAATACATTTTGTATACAGTAAAACCAACTGTGTGCATAAACTATAATAATTTTAGACATTCTGCATTTGTTACATCATGTCAACAATGTTCAAAATCGTGCAAATTACATTGGGAATTCAGTAAACTACATTTGGTACAAAAAATTTCAATAATTTACAAAATAATTTACACCATGTCAACAATGTAAAAACTTTAGCAAAATGCATTTAAAATACGCCCAACCAACTTTCGGCAAAAATACAATAATTTCCAAAATTGTACATTGTTTACACCATGTCAAGAATGTAAACAAATGGAAAATAACGGTATTTCGTATACACTAAACGGCATTTTCTACAAAAAAATTACAATAATTTACAAAATTTGACATTGTTTACACCATGTTTCGAATACAACAAATTACAATAATTTACAAAATTTTACATTGTTTACACCATGTCAATAATGTAAAAAATTCAACAAATTACATTGCGAATACAGTGAACCACAGTTTGAATAGAAAGTTACAA
Organism: Phaonia tiefii; assembly: GCA_963931995.1. Classification (NCBI taxonomy): domain Eukaryota; kingdom Metazoa; phylum Arthropoda; class Insecta; order Diptera; family Muscidae; genus Phaonia; species Phaonia tiefii. The sequence goes on along the minus strand of OZ008370.1, from coordinate 29,920,618 downwards.
TAATTTACAAAATGCTGAATATTTTACACATGTAAACAATGTAACAAATTAGATAAAGACATTCTGGTTAATTTAAACCCCATTTTGTACCACAATCTACAATATTGTTAAAATTTTTTAATTTTTTACACCATGACAACAATGTAAAAAATTAGAGTAACTACACTTTGAATACAGTATAACTAATTTTCTACAAAAAATACAATAATTTTCAAAATATAAAAGTTTGTACACCTTGTCAACAATATAAACAAATTGAAAAAAAATTTAATGTTGAATACAGTGGATCACATTTTGTACAAAATATTACATACAATAATTTTCGAAATTTCACATTGTTTACACCATGTCAAGAATGTAAAAAATTGAAAAAATTCCAGTTCGAAAATAACAGCAATATTTCCCAATATTTTGCATTGTTTACACCATGTCCACAATCTAAATCTACATTTTGGATACAGGGAAAACAATTTTCTACAAAAAAAAACAATAATTTTCAAAATTTTACACTTTTTGCATCATGTCAACAATCTGAAAAATCGGGCAAATTACATTTTAAACACGGTAAACCTCATTTAAAAAATTTTCCACTTTCTACACCATGTCAACGATGTAAAAAAAACCCTAAAAAGTAGATTAGAAAAAAATTGTTCGAAAAAATCAAATTGAAAACTTCAAAATAATTTAAACCCTTAAAATCTTAATTGTTTACACAATGTAAACATTGTAAAGAATGCAAAAATTTCCAAAATATTTGTCGTTTGTAACTATTATCAAAAATACGGGCGAGCTGATATTTTGCTAATTTTACACGATGTAAAGTAGTCAGTTAGCTGCTATTCTTCACATAATGTAAAAATGTAAACAATTTAAAAATCACTTCTAGTCTGTTACAAGTCGCCAATAAGTAATGTTTGTTACATTTTGTAATTGTTTACACCTTATGTCAAATATGTCAACAATGCAAATTTTATGTAAAAATCAAAAGAAAAACTTTAACTCGGAAATTATTTAAATTTTTTCACTCCCTAAGTTATTTGCCAAGATTGGTTACATATATATAATAATGCAAATACAATAATAAATAGTTTTCAATTTTGTTCATCTTATGTCAAAAATGTAAATAAGAAAAATTGTATATAAAAATTACAGGAAAAAATATTTATATTGATTGTCCTTTATTCATTGAAAAATTGAAATTGAAAACTTTAAAGTAATTTAAAATTCTTAAATTTTTATTGTTTACACTTTAAAAAAAAATTGTAAAGAATGCAAAAGTTTCCAAAATTATTTGTCATTTTAATTATTATCAAAAAATTCCCACTAGTTGATATTTTGCTAGTTTTACACGGTGTAAAATATTTTAGTCTTATTTTTGATATGATGTAAAAATGTAAAGAATGTAAAATTGTAGTAAAATCACTTCTAATCTGATATAATTATCCAATAATTAATGTTTGTTACATCTTGTAATTGTTTACACCTTATGTGAAAAATGTCAACAATACAAATTTTACGTAAAATACAAAAAAAAATTAACTCGAAACTAATTATTATCCAAAAAAATAAGCACCAGTTGATATTTTTCTTATTCTACACGTTGTAAAATATTTTAGTCTTATTTTTGACATAATGTAAAAATGTAAACGATGTAAATTTGTAGTAAAATAACTTCTAATCTGATATAATTCACCAATAATTAATGTTTGTTTCTTCTTGTAATTGTTTACACCTTATGTGAAAAATGTCAACAATACAAATTTTACGTAAAATACAAAAAAATTTAACTCGAAACTCATTATTATCCAAAAAAATAAGCACCAGTTGATATTTTTCTTATTTTACACGTTGTAAAATATTTTAGTCTTATTTTTGACATAATGTAAAAATGTAAAGAATGTAAAATTGTAGTCAAATCACTTCTAATCTGATATAATTAACCAATAATTAATGTTTATTACATTTTGTAATTGTTTACACCTTATGTGAGAAATGTCAACAATACAAATTTTACGTAAAATACAAAAAAATTTAACTCGAAACTAATTATTATCCAAAAAAATAAGCACCAGTTGATATTTTTCTTATTCTACATGTTGTAAAAGATTTTAGTCTTATTTTTGACATAATGTAAAAATGTAAACGATGTAAATTTGTAGTAAAATAACTTCTAATCTGATATAATTCACCAATAATTAATGTTTGTTTCTTCTTGTAATTGTTTACACCTTATGTGAGAAATGTCAACAATACAAATTTTACGTCAAATACAAAAAAAATTAACTCGAAACTAATTATTATCCAAAAAAATACGCACCAGTTGATATTTTGCTAATTTTACACGTTGTAAAATATTTTAGTCTTATTTTTGTCATAATGTAAAAATGTAAACGACGTAAAATTGTAGTCAAATCACTTCTAATCTGATATAATTAACCAATAATTAATGTTTATTACATTTTGTAATTGTTTACACCTTATGTGAGAAATGTCAACAATACAAATTTTACGTAAAATACAAAAAAATTTAACTCGAAACTAATTATTATCCAAAAAAATAAGCACCAGTTGATATTTTTCTTATTCTACATGTTGTAAAATATTTTAGTCTTATTTTTGACATAATGTAAAAATGTAAAGAATGTAAAATTGTAGTCAAATCACTTCTAATCTGATATAATTAACCAATAATTAATGTTTATTACATTTTGTAATTGTTTACACCTTATGTGAGAAATGTCAACAATACAAATTTTACGTAAAATACAAAAAAATTTAACTCGAAACTAATTATTATCCAAAAAATACGCATCAGTTGATATTTTTCTTATTCTACACGTTGTAAAATATTTTAGTCTTATTTTTGACATAATGTAAAAATGTAAACGATGTAAAATTGTAGTAAAATCACTTCTAATCTGATATAATTCACCAATAATTAATGTTTGTTACATTTTGTAATTGTTTACACCTTATGTGAAAAATGTCAACAATACAAATTTTACATAAAATACAAAAAAATTTACCACGAAAACTATTTCAATTGTTGCAAACCACAATTTAAAGTGTTTTTTACATTGTTGACATAATATAAAAAATATAAATTATGTAGAAAATTTAAAAAAGTACTTAACCCTTTCTAAAATAACAAAATTGTAATGATAAATGTTTATTAATTTCTTACACCTTGTATATAAAATGTAAATAATAAAAATTTTATGTAAAAATTTAATAAAAAAGTTAGCAATTTCCAATTTCTGTGAAGAGATCAATTTGAAAATTTAAAAATATTTCAAAAACTTAAAACTTTTATGGTTTACACAATGTAAAGAATGCAAAAATTTCAAAAAATAGTTTTTCAACTTTTGTAACAGTTTTTGTTTACTTTGTGTAAACATCTATTTTTATTGTTATTGTTTTATGAAAAATACCGATCTTTATTATTTTTTAAAAAATGTCTGGAAAAAAATCTACAAAATGCTTCTTTATTTTAGTTTAATTTTTTCCCAAAGTTCCCATTTTTCAATTCTTTTTTTGGACAGAGACCCCTTAACCATCACTATCATATGTTGGGAGTTCAAGTTTGGGGCTGCTCTGTCTTAAGTATCTTCTGTTCAAAATGTAACACTACTTAAATGGTATTAATGACAAAAACAAACATATGTAATTACATGAACAAAAAAACGCTACTTGTTTACACAGTAGTTTCAAGTTGAAAGAAACTCCACTGCACAGCGTAGAAACTCTCAACACATGGCAACAGAGTTCATTTGAGTAGAATAATGATGTCGACTGCCGTCGTCAGTTCGTTTCGTTGCTTTGTTATTCTTGAGATCTTAAGAATTTTAAGTAATAAATTATGTTTGGTATCTTAAAGATCAATGGCATATTTGTAAATGTAAATGCTGTTTTGCTCCCCCAAACATGCAAGGTCACATAAATTGAATATTTTTCATGACAAACTTTTGACATGACATGACAACGCACTCTCCCTTCCTCCCTCCCTCCCTCGGCCAATTACAAGACATTTAACCCTTTTTTTGCTTTGTTTTATTTTGGAGGCCGGGAAATTGAACTTTTGATGTGACTTTTATTTGTTGAAATTTGTTATTTATCTAAAATAATTTGCCTCAAAAAACCAAAAAAAAAAAGGTTTTAACTTTTGTTGGCAGGACTAACTTTTTTCTTAGCTCGAATAATGATAGACAATTGAAGGCGTAAAAAATTAACTTGTCAATACAATCTAATGTCATAAAGTCCTGTGATGATGATGACTTTTTTCCTAGTTGTTGGTTGTATTGTGTTGTTTATTTGTTTTTACACAAGAAATCCTTAAAACAGAAAAAAACAAACAACGTCCTTCCCCAGGAATCGCCAAAAACGGACGGACGTACAAGAAAAGGAGCCAAACACAACAACAACAACAAAAAAGGACGTCAACAAGAAATCTACACCCCTGGCAAAGATGAAGCAAAAATCGTTGCTTTGTTTTGTTTTTTGTTTTTTGCAGTTGAAAAAAGATCCCTTTTTGAGGTTTTCTTTCGTCCTTTTTTGGGGATTTCCCTTTACATGGCTATTGATAATGTGTTGTACGAATATTTGCTATCAATTGTGCGTAGCATTGGCTGGCCGTTCAGTTTGCCAGATGTCTAACTTTATATTCCTTTCCATTCCCTTCCCTTCCCTTCCCTTACAGTCTTAAGATGATTTGGTCTTTGCTATTAATACTGTCTGCGGTCTATCTTAACGATTTTTTATTTTTTTTGTCTACACCATTCATTGCTCGTTCATTTAATTTTCTTTTAAGTGTGAAATAGAGCTGGGGATATCATGTCCCGTGAGCCAGGAGTGTAGGGGGATATAAGTGCTGCTTAAGTACTTTTTGGCACCTTCATTGCAAAACCCCTGTACAAGTTTGATTTGAAAATATATCAATAACAACATTGAATTTACAGAGAATAAAAATTGTGTATTATAATAATTTACATTATTTACAAGGTAAACAAATTAATTCTCGCAATGTAATTGTAATGCTAGAAACACAAACTCCAGATGGAGAAATTTCAAAAATGTCTTAGCCTCTAATGGTCAGTATTTCTGGCAGTAATCATCTTCGTTTCTTAGTTAACAAAACTGGTTTCCCATTACATCCCATGAAGGTATTGGGGATAGCTTCTCACAACCAGTGAACTATGCGCTTTCTAGTTTTACACTCACTGATTGGGACCTACAGTTTTACACCGGTTCGGAACGATATTTTGAGAAGCTTTTTCATGGCTTAATACTCGATAGTGTCGCCGTCACTATGCGAGGTAACCGCCGTCGAAAGAAATTTAAGGTGGTCAGTGCAGGGATCGAACCCAAGATCGCATGTACAAGAGGCACGCATACTAACCATGACACTACCGATGGCCACACGGGAGAATATTGCTGCTATATCCGCCAGTGTTAAAGAAGATCGCGATATGTCCATCCGTCGCCGATTGCAGCAATTGGGTTTGTGTTATTCAACCACCAGGATGATTTTACGTAGGAACCGCGGTCTGACACTATACAGAATGCAACTGGTGAAGGAGCTGAACTAGAGCGACCTACAACCTATTTTTTTCACCAAAAATTGTCTTCAGTGACGAGGCTCATTTTTGGCTCAATGGGTACGTCAATAAAGAGAATTGTCGAATTTAGGCCGAAGAGCAGGAAGTGGCTGCTCAAGAGCTACCAATGCACCCTGAAAAATACACTGTTTAGTAGGGTTTATGGACCGGCGGCATCATTGGATCGTACATACTTCTTCCAAGACGAATATAGTCGCAACATTACGGTCAATGGAGCAAGATACAGTTCGATAATCAGAATTTTTTTACCCAAACATTTAAGTATTGGATTTGGTTGACGTGTGGTTTCAACAGGACGGTGTAACATGCCACACTGCACGCGATACCAGGAACCAATTGAGAGGTGATCTCATTTTGTGCCGCTGTCAGTTTGCCGCCTCGTTCGTGTGATGTGACCCCACTAGACTATTTTTGTGTGGGGGCACGTGACGTCTCGCGTCTATAGGAACAAGCCAACAAGCTTCCTTGGAGGACAGACAACATTACACGTGTCAGTGATGAGATACCGGCCGAAATGTTGGAAAAAGTGTACTAAAATTGGGACTTCAGAATGGATCACGTGAAGCGTAGCCCTAGGCAACAATTGTCTGAAATACTCTTTAAAACGCAAATGCCAGGCATTGATTTATCGAACCAAATAAACATTGTGTTCAGTTGTACAAATTTTTGTTTTTTTTTTTAAATTTCCAAAAACCGAAGAGCAAAAAATCACCCATTACTTCTCATTCAAACCATAATAAACTCGAGTACCTATTTGTACTGTAGTTCGAATTTTATAAACCTCAATCTGCTTAAGGAAATGCTCGTCGTTAGCTCTATAGGTAAAGTTTATTTTACTAAGGATATATTGCAATTCATTGAGAGGCACTTCTTGCAGTGGAGATTTTATAAAAGATCAAACTGTCAGGCCATTTTCCTTCAATATTGTTTGACATTTCATCGTGGGACCTTCTGAATCGTCTTTGGTCTGTTGAAGAACTTGAAAAAATCCACTGATTTCGACCAACATTTTGATCAGAGATTACCCTCATTTCTGGCTACATCAATGACAAAAATTGCCATTTTGGGCTGCAGAGCAATTTGAAGATGTTCCAGACTTCGCGATAAATTAAAGTTTTTTATTTTTCAAAAAACGACCTGTAAATGAACCAACCAATTTGTTTTAATAAAAACTTCTTTATTCCCAAATGTACGTTGATGCAGCTTATACTTCACAATGACGCCATATAACTTATTTTATGTTACGTATGTAGCTCAATATGACCCTGTTTTCGCTTCACTGTAATAAAAAAAATAATAATTCTCATTTAGTTTCGAAATGATTAAATTTGTTATTTTGAGGACCCGCACCAAATCCAATACCTTTAAACTCCCTCCACACTTTAACAATTCTCGTTTGGTTGCATAGAATTCCTGCTTTTGACTTGAATCGAAGTCTTAGCATTCATTTCAGTGTAATTATGAAGGTTATAATTCTCATTTACTTGATATTTCTGAGATATTAAAATACCACGTCATGTATATGACGATTACATAGAATTCCTGCTTTTGACTTGAATCGAAGTCTCAGCATTCACTTCAATGTAATTATGAGGGTTACAATTCTCATTCGCTTGATATTTCTGAGACATTAAAATAGCACTTCATGTATATGACGATTATATAGAATTCCTGCTTTTGACTTGAATCGAAGTCTTAGCATTCATTTCAGTGTAATTATGAAGGTTAGAATTCTCATTCGCTTGATATTTCTGAGACATGAAAATACCACGTCATGTATATGATTTTATTTTAACCTATTGGTTTGAAAAACGCATTCCCCTTAGTTCACACTAACATTTGAATGTCGTGAACTGTTTTAATAATTTTGTCAACTTAGGTTAAGTTAGGTTAGTTAGAAGTGGCTATGACTCTTAACACACTTAGGCCAATGAGCGCTGTTGTGATACGATGGGACGCCATATTCCATCCCCTTCGTTGAACCTGGAAATGCAACTGGTATGCTTAAGGTGCGTTCAAACCTTATGATACCTCATCACGATATTCCAGGATGTGGTTGATGAATAGACTTAGTGGATTGCAATTTTAGTTTATGCGTTGTGGATTGTAAGCTTTTTTGGTTGTGGACTCTCCGAAACAAGGCTGCTGAATTCGCTAACTATAAAGCATAGTTCAAAATACTGGATATTTCTAGTTGACGCCCCCAAAATAAGGCTCGTAGCAATAGAACATTGTGGAAAATAATACGTGTTTCCTGATGGCGTCCAAATGAAGTTTAATAAATTCGTTAATTCTAGAGCGTTGTGGAAAATACTAGGCAGTTCTAGATGGCGTTACTACCCAATACACAAGAATGTTGATGAACTCTCTATTTATACAGCATTCTTGAATGTATGAAATGTTTATGGCACCGACTGTGACTGCTATCGTATAAATAGATCACTGACTGTTATTTACGAGTCAGTCTGTTTCGATTACGCGACGAGCTAACATCGTCGAGTAAAAGTAACAGGGTGACACTATATTAGAGTAATTTCGAGTAATTGTGAAGTGTTACATTTCATTCAGTGTTGCCATTATCGGAATTTTTAAAGAACCTCTTTCTTCGATTAACGATAAATGGAAAATAAATCTGTAATTTTAAAACCCACTTACCTCTTTCTCTTTGGCAGCTAATAATTCTGGTTCCTTTAACTCCAGCGATTTCCCTCTGCCGTCGTCCGACAACATCATCTTCTGAAGTTCATCAGCGGCATTTGTGGCGGCGGAGGCGACGGCGGATGCGGCGGTTTTGGGTTTTGTCTTTTCCATTTCATTTAAACTATGTTTATTATCACTATTAAAACTATTGATATTGTTATCGTTATTATTATTATTATTTATCGGATTGGTGGCGGAGTCCTCTGGCGACTCCTCTACAACCTGCCCTCTTATCTCCGGATTGAGTAGGGAGGAGGAGGAAGGGGAGGCATTATCGTCTTTTTCCGTTACATGAGTATCACTTGTGGCATTTGCAGCCATTATTGTGGCGGCGTTATCTAAAGCTGCATTATCTTTCCTGGTGGGCTCTTGTTGCATTTCCTCAGCACTTGTGTTATCTAAAGTGTGCAGTTGCTGATGATGATGCAGTTGTGTTGCTGCAGGTTGCGGCGAATGCATTGGTGATTGTTGTTGTTGCACCGCGGCAGCAGCTGCTGCGGCGGCTGCTGCAGCGGCAGCTGCCTCCATCATCATAACTTGTTGGGCGTGATTGAAAAACAATTTGGGATTTAGGCAACCGTTTAGCTGTTGCTGTTGATTGCTGCCGCTATCGGACAGCGGTGGCGAGGGTGAGGGCGTGGTTGCCAACAGATTACCACCGTTTTGATGTAAAGTTATGGCAGCGGCCACACTGTTTAACAATTTCGTATTGTTATTATCGTATGAGGGTGATAAGAGTTTATTATTAGGTGGGATTTCAGTGACTGCTGATGCGCCGCCTTCTATAGGGCTGTGGTCGCTGTTGCTGCCGCTGGTTGTGATGTTGCTGGTGGTATTAGCTGCTGTTGAGGTGGCGATGGACAAGTCTGGATTGTTATCGCTGTCTTCGGTATTGGGGGTATTGGTGGAGAGTTGTTCTTTCAGAGTGTTGACTTCCTTTTCAGCCAAGGTAGCTCTCTAGAAAATAAGAAGAAAACAATAAAGGTTAAAATTTTGATTTTTAAACTAGTATACTTTGTTGACAAAGCAAAAAATTGTTTACACTAATATGAAATATGTAATTTATAAAATAAAATCATTTCAATGTTGTGGCAACACGAATTCCACGGAATTTTAAATTTAGGTAAAAACTATAAATTTTGTGTAAAATTAAAGTAAACGTTTTCAAACACTTTTAAAAAAACCGGCCCCAGAATCATGTTGCAGGAACCATGCATATGTTTGCAAGCATTGATTTCATGAATTGAAGATATGCTGCTATGCTGTTCCTTTGTTATCTGTCCCATTTAGTTTTCGGCAGTTTTTAACAAACACAGCCACATTTGGGTCACAACAACATATATTATTAGCCAAACATGTTATATTGAACAGCAAACGCAATGTGTTTGGACGCAAGTAGACTATAGCTGTAGCAAGCTACAAACTCGTTGTATTTGCATCCAAAAAAAAATAAATAGTTTCCCATTACATCCCATAAAGGGACTGGGGAGAACTTCTCACAATCACTGAGCTGTGCGCTTTCCAGTTTTCACTCACTGATTGGGACCTACAGTTTTACACCGATTCCGAACGGTATTTTGAGAAGCTTTTTCATGGCTAGATACTCGATAGTGTCGCCGTCACTATGCGAGGTGACCGCCGCCGAAAGAAAATTTGAAGGTGGTCAGAGCCGGGTTCGAACCCAGGATCTCATGTACAAGAGCCGCGCACACTAACCATTGCACCACCGACATCCAAACAACAAGAAAAATACAGATTTTTCAGCGTGTAGCTATGACATTTGTAGAACAATTTTACATTGTTTACATTTTTTTTACACTTTTGGAAATTTCAGTTTACCTTAATCAAATATGATTTTCGCAACTATTACATTTTTGAATATTTACACATGCTTTTAGAGTTAAGTAAAAATGTTAATTTTCTTCGTGAATTATAGTTTACATAGGAAAACCATGATTTACATAGTTTACAATTTGTGCACTTAAGTAAATAACTCAATTTTTTTAAACAAAATTTTTTTTCTATGTGTTTACATTATTTATATTTTTACACTTTGGCAAAAATAGCTGTTTTACCCACAAATATTTGCATCACATTTTACATTGTTTACACTATTTAAATTGTAGATGAAAAATAGGTAGGAAATTTACGTTTCTATGAAAATTATTATTTGTTCCTTAATCAGCTTTTTTGAACAGTTTTACATTGTTTACATGTTTTACACCTGAGCAATATATAAATATTTTATGTAAATTTATATTTTAGGTCAGAAAAACATGATTTAACTTAATTTTACATTGTTTACATTATTTACCCTTGGCCAGAAGTATAAAAATTTTATCAAAAATTAAAGTTTATGTTACAAAAAATATGGTTCATATGAAATTTTACATTGTTTACAATTTTTACACTAGTGTTTAAAATATTGTAGTTACCAAATTGTTTACACAAACTGATATAAATGAATTAATTTCCACATAATTCAGGAGATTTATGTTTGAATTTATGAAACTTTCCATCAGTTTTACATTGCTGAGAAGAAAATGTGCAGTTATGTAAAAAAGTTAAAAATATTATAAAAAATTATAATTTATGTTATATAAACATGATTTTTATTAAATTTTAAACATTATATACATTACATTTTTACATTATTTCTATTTTTTATATTTGCATACAAAAATAGAAATTTTATCTAAAATGAAAGTTGAACTATTGGACCGTGTGCGGTTCTCAAAAAAATCCGAAAATCGAGCAAAATATTTGAATTTCAAAAACCAAAAAAAAAATCCGAGACGGACCTATGGGACTCTTAGTGTCAAAAAAAACGGGTCCACCTAGGAATATCTACTATCAAATGAAAGCTATCCTCCTCACGAATTATATTTATATCTATTTTTGATGTTCGACGTCTGTAGATCCATAAAATCCTATTTTACCATATTACATCGGCTCTCGAGAAATTAAAAAAATTTTTAAAAATATTTTTTTTTTATTAAACAATTTTTGCCCGCGCCGTTATATTATTACCATAACAAATAAATTATAATTAATTAAATTTACATGCAAAAAAATAAACAATTTTTGGAAAAAAAGAAATTATCATTAATTAAATTTACATAAAGCTTTATAACACAAAGACATTAGCTTTATAAGCCGAAAATACTACCGAAATATGTGCCGAAGCCACGAGGCCGGTGTTGGGCATACCCCAGAGGAGCAAACCACAAAGCCCGGCCGAAATCCTGCCACGCAAAAAGCTTTAAAGCACAAAAATACTATGCCCTAGCCGCGATGCCGGTGTTGAACCTACCCCAGAGGAGAAACCCCCTAAATCCGGCTTTATAACACAAAAATACTATGCCGAAGCCGGTGTAGGACCTACGCAAGAGGAGTAAATCCCTAAGCCTGGCCAAAGACCCATCCCGCAGTAAGCTTTATAACCCAAAAACAATAGTAGAAGAAACCCCCTAAACCCGCCTTTATAACACAAAAATACTATGCCGCAGCCGCATAGTGGACCTACGGCAGAGGAGAAAACCCCTAAGCCCGGCCGAAGGCCCATCACGCAGAAAGCTTTATAACACAAAAATGCTATGTCGAAGCTGCGAAGCCGGTGTTTGACCTACCCAGGGAAGAAACTCCCCAAGCCCAGAAGAAAAAATCCCTAAGCCCGGCCAATAACACCAATATACTGTGCCGAAGCCGGTGTTGGACCCACCTCAGGGGACAAAATCCCCAAGTCCGGCCAAAGACCAGTCACACAGAAAGCTTTATAACACAAAAATACTATGCCGAAGCCACGAAGCCGGTGTTGGGCCCACACCAGGAGAAAAAACTTTATAACAAAAAAAATCAAATGTAGTTGTTTTTAGATCCTCGTTATGTATAAAGTTGTAATTTCCTTTACGGCTGTAAGCGATCATGTTTTCTCCGGTTAGTGAAAACAATGTAAATGCCGCAGGTGGGATTCGAACGCTGGACGATCGTTTCGATGTTTGTGAAGCATCATCTTCAGCAGCGTCTAGCCCGTTAAGCCACTGCGGTGTGTATTTACACAAGTCACTAACCGAAGACATTTATTGATTGTGTGCAGAGTGATTGTTGTCGCTACTTACACATTGCTTTACTACTTACACGCACTGATGCAGAAGTTGTGAAAGTTCTATTTATAGAACGAACTATTCTAATTGTAGTTGTCTCGTTCTGTTTTGGTTTGGCCCTGCCATATGTTTCAAATGTAGTTGTTTTTAGATCCTCGTTATGTTTAAAGTTGTAATTTCCTTTAAGGCTGTAAGAGATCATGTTTTCTCCGATTAGTGAAAAAAATTTACATGCATTTAAAAAATAAATACAATTTTCTTTTATTGCAAAGCGGCTTAGAGGTTTACGCCGATTGTTGCTGTTTCAGCGGCGGCGTAGGGACCTCGGAAAACAGGCGGCGGCGTTTTGGTCGTCTAACCTGGCGGCGGCTATTCCTAAGTATTAGGAAATTGATCTGGCTGCTGCTGTGCTGAGTTCAATTCTTAGGAAATTTGACCTGCTGTTGCTATAGTTGTAATGTGTGCTGTAACCTGTTAGGGACAGGGACTTGCTGTTGGTGTTATAACGTGTGGAATTTCGCCTGGCAGTTCTTATGCAAACTTTGAATTGTCGTTTAACTCCATAATTTAATTCTTGGGAAATTAAGCTGACTATTATTAGGAAATATTCTGACTGTGGTTGTGTAGTTTATGGTTTGTCTGCTTGTAGTGGTGGCGGCACAGCAAACGTCTCAAAAACCATCGGCTGCGGCGGCGTGGCTCGGCGGCGTAAAGGTCTAAATTGGCTTTTAAACGAACCAAGTCGGAATTCCTTTTCTTTGGTCCATTTTTAAATTAAATGATTGTATTTTTAGAAAGACTTAAAAAAATCGATAATTCACTCGATAACTAAAAGGGTTATCGAAAAATATATATAATTTTGTCGTCTTAATTTGCGCAGCTTTGAGCAGAAAATAGGCAGTTTTACTACAACATTTTGGTTGTAACTTTTTTCGACCCTGGGGTCTCATAGGTCCGACCCGGAACATTTTTTTTTGGTTTTTGAAATCCCCATATTTTGCTCGAATTTCGGTTGTTTTTTCTGAATGGCGCCCGTGGTCCATTAGTTTTGCCAAAATTAAAATGTATGTTACGAAACCATGATTTAAATTTTTTACGTTTCTTTACACTTGGAGAAAAATGTTATCAAAAATTAAAATATATGTTACAAAATTATTATTTATAACACATTTTACAATATTTACATTGAAGTGTAAACAATATTGTGTCTAGTGTAACAAATATTATACAGGGTGATTCAGGTAGTTCCGGACAAATTTCTCCAGCGTATTCCTTGGCTCATTTCATGAAGAAAATCCCACTAGGACCATGTCCGAAAATGCAAGGGTGCGAAATGGCTCCTTGGCTCATTTCATGAAGAAAATCCCACTAGGACCATGTCCGAAAATGCAAGGGTGCGAAATGGCAGCGGGTTCAAAATTTTCGGATTGGCTGTTGGAGGGTAGTAGGGTAAAGTTGCTAACTTCTGAGCCAGTGGTCGGATTTTGGGCTTGTTGGAAAGGTCTTTAAGAGGCCTTTCAGAACCAATAAAAAAAGTAGAAAAAAGTCAAATCGCCGAGATACAGAGCTTTCGGAAAAAAAAATGGAAAAAAAATTCACATAACCTCAATTTGCTCAGCCAGATGGCAGGTAACTTATGTTTGAAACTTTGTTGAAAGATAGCCATAGCTCTTACCTTTCCAAAATGACCTAAACGAAGCCCAGAGGTCTGAACGTTCCAAAGTTATGACCATTTTACTGAAATGCAAAAATGTTTGTTTTTGTTTTTGGAAGCGAAATAACAGCACACATTTATTTGTTTTTGTAAATTAACACGTTTAAGATTTTATTTTCCAGTCCATTTTCCAGTCCATTCATCGGTGCCTAAAAAAGTAAGTAGTATTTATAGGTATTCATTGATAGAATTTTGTCATTCAATAAGTGTCTGCGAACGCGAAAAGTACAAGTGATTTCCAACAAGTCCAAAAACAAAAAAAATCCGACCACTGGCTCAGAAGTTAGCAACTTTACCCTACTACCCTCCGACAGCCAATCCGAAAATTTTGAACCCGCTGCCATTTCGCACCCTTGCATTTTCGGACATGGTCCTAGTGGACTTTTCTTCATGAAATGAGCCAAGGAATATGCTGGAGAAATTTGTCCGGAACTTCCAGAATCACCCTGTATGTTCCCAAAATTGTGTAATTTTCAATATCACCATTATCTATCGAAGACCTGATAATTTTTTTTAAAATAGTTTTACATTAAGATTTTACTTGCTTTTGTGATTTGTCTACATTTTACAAACCCTTGTAAAATTAATGTTGTGTTTTGGGTATTTTGTATAACTTTTCCTTATCTGTTTAAGGGTAATTTGCCATAAATATTAAGAGATTTTCGGGCAAGCAATTAACCTTTTTTCCTCGACTTGCTTTAGTAGTAGTATCTAGTGGTAGTCAAATGTAATAGTGGTAATAGATAGTTGTATCCTATAAATTTACACTTAACCAAAAACTTTTTGACCACCAACTTTTTAGTGTAAAGGATATCCGGTTATTCTTCTAGGATCAGCAATGCATGCATTCATATGTGGGCAAACCAATAAACACATATTGAAAATGTTATAAATTTTTCACAGCAATTGTCCTGTTTCACATGATCCTGTTTTCATGGGGCAATATTTGCAATTCCTTTTGCTGTAGCAGGGGGCATGGGGTGTAAATAGTTTCCTTAATGTATAGTTTTTGTTTGGGTAGAACCCTCATTAATTTTACTTTTAAAGTCATTATGGGTTAAATTTAGCCAAATTAATACATTACAAGTTTCTTTATTTATTTATTTTTGTGTTGGGTGGTAACGGGAACTACCCAACATTTTACATTTGGTAAAAGTTCCCAGGCAGGATTGTAATTTGTATGCAGGAGGTAGACGATTGCTTGGCAAACAAGGATTTAAAATGTTTTCCCATTTGTTATTGTTGTTTATCGATAAGCTTTCATTTAAATATTTCCAAGGTAAAAATTGCTAAAAAATATTTTTGTTAGAGGAAAGGATTGGGGGTAAAGAGTTTTTGGCAAAACTTACTTTTAGCCAAATTGGACTGCAACAATTTTGGGGGGTTTGTTTGTTTAAAGTTACGTCTAAAGCGAAAGGAGTAGTTAGAGATGGAAGAGTGCTGGCTGATTTCATAAAACGGAAGTAATAAGCTTTCGATTAAATCAACAAAACTAAACTTTATGAAATTGCAGGGGAAAAAATGCAAAAAATTAATTGCAAAAGTTGTGTCAAAAAAACAAAAATCAAAAATCAATGAAAAAGGCAGTCAGTCGCTTGCCAACGCTCCGCTCCCTTGGAGTTTAAAGCGAAATTTGTACAAATCATGTAATCCGGTGATTAAACATGATCGACTTTGGAATCAAATGGCGTAAGAAGAAGATGCAATTGGCGTGCCACAACAACAAAACTCTAGGAAAGCAAAATACCCAAAGGCTATTTGTAATCAAACTCAAAAGAAAACGACACAAGAAGAAGGTGGTTTCTTCAAATACAGGCAGTAAGGGAGATAATGGGGTAAAGCATCAAAACGTTAAGCTGCTATCCTTAGTTCTAAGCATGGTTGAATGGTTAAGAGAGTAAGGCCCAGCCGTCTGCATGGCCGGGCTGTGGTCGTATTAAAAACCCATTTTTGCCAGCCAGACAACTCTAAAGCCATCATCCTCAGCATCATCATCATTTGAGTCTCTGTGCACTTGTCTCCTCATCAGAGACAGCAAAAGCCGCCACCAACATCAACATCACCATCACAAAATCATTGACAATGTCCTTCGTGCAAGTCTCATCAATAAAGAGGAAAGAAGCACACAGATTTCCAACTCTGGCCGCCAAAAACTCAAACCTCAATAACATCCTTTCCTGCTGCTCGCTCTTCCACACTTCCATTTGAACCACGCCGAGATGAGAATTGTTGATAATTTCTTTGTTTTTGTTGTGTGTTGCTGTGTGTTTGTAATGCTGGCTAAAGAAGACGCGAAATACAATTCATTCATTGCCTTCGGGTGATATTTGTCATCAACTCATCTGCCACCACACCCAACGTCCTATAAAAATATCCTTTGCCCAGCCAGTCAGTCATTTGCCTTCGTTAATATCTCAGAAATTTGTCAATATTTATACTATAATATGATTGCAGGCAAAAAACGAATAAATTCAAAATTAATGTTTACCCAAAAAAACGGGGTAGTTGAACAACCTTAACACCCGTACATAGCTCCAACAAAAATATCCTTTTGCCCAATATTTGCACAAATTTATACTTGAAAATCGATTATTATTACGATTATGATTTAATAATTCATAATTACCCTAGACTTAAAACTAAAACTAAATATTGATGAATTTTCTGTGTCTTCACCAAAAACAAAAGTTGATCCTTTGGTGTCCTTTCTTTTGTGAAAACAACCATCTATCTCACTTGTTGAAGTTCAAGCCACGTGAGAATTATAGCAAGTGTTGCTTTCAATCTAACGTGTAAAAGTGGAAAAGGCAACAGCCAGGCTACCTGCGACAACTGTATCACTGGCCTTTAGAGGATTATGATGAAGAGACAGCAAAAAGGATATCTTTGAAATTTGAACGAAAAACTCAAAACACAAAGGACACGAGTTAAAAAAAATCATCGAACAAAACTCTTTAATACAGTGGCGAAAAGAAATGTGAAACAATTTTATAAAATTTAAGAACTTTAATGCACAGTTGAAAATTCTCTATTTAAATGGACTTTAAATGCCCTAGATTTGTCATTTAGCTTTTGTGTGCTTTAAAGCTCAATTTAAAAGCTCACAGAAAATGTTCATATTAAATGACATTTAACTACCCAACATCGGGCATTTAAAGTTCATTTAAAAAGAGATTTTTCAACTATGAAACTGGCCATAAGTGATGCAGCTTTAAAGCAGTTCAGAAAGATTTTAGAATTGAACAGTAAAACTTATTTTTTTAAATTTTCAAACAATTCACATTAAAATAGTAATAACAGATACACAAATATGAGAGAAACTACTTTTATATGAGAGAAAATACTTTTATAGTAGTTAAAAGCGACTCAGAGTAACAGTTACACAGCAAAAGCTTCATTAAAATCACAAAAAGCTTTTAAATAAACCCCTATGAAAATGACAAAAATGTAGCTTAAACTTAAAAAACAAAAGATACTGTTTACAGCTCAGTTTCACAAGTAGCATTTTTTACTTCATGGAGCTTTAAATGTCCGTTGTTCGTCATTTAAATGTCTTTTCATTTGAACATTTCTGTGAGCTTTTACATAAAGTTTTTGAATGACGATTGTAAGATTCTTCCTAAGGAAATTATAAGAAAATTAAAAAATAATCTAACAAAAAAAACTGTCAAAAGTGTTTACAAGAAATTACAATTAATTCAGAGCAAAAGCTCTGTGAAAATCAAGAAAAGTTTTTAAACAAATCCTCTTCGAAGAGACTAAAGACTTCAACTAAAAATTTAATTAAAAAACAGAGGAGAATCTCTAAGCTTCTAATTCGCAGTTGGCATTCTTTACTAAAAGGAGCTTTAAATGCCCGATGTTCGTCATATACATACATAAATGTCTTGAAATATACAAATTTCTCTGAGCTTTTAAATGAAGTTTTTGAATGACGATTGTGATATTCTCCCTACGGAAATTATAAGAAAATTAAAAAAATCCAATAAAAACCTTTTCAAAGTGTTTACAAGTCCCTCAAAGGAATTACAATTAATTCACAACAAAAGCTTTGTGGAAATTAAGGAAAGCTTTTAATAAAATCCTCCTGAAAAGGCTAAAGGCGTAAAATTACATTAAACAACTGAAGAGAATATTTTACGACGAGTTTCAGACTCGTCATTTAAAAGATCAACTTAAAAGCTCACAAAAAATGTTCTCACTAAATTACATTTAAATCACGAACATCGGGCATTTAAATTCCATTTAAATGGAGAATGGATAACTATGCAACTGAGCATAAACTTATGTTTCACAGCTGGCATTCTCCAAATAGCTGAACTATAAATGTCCCATGTTCGCCATTTAAATGTTTTTTAATATGAAAATGTTATGCGTGCTTTGAAATTAAGCTCTCAAATGACGACTATGAGATTCGCCCTAAGAAAATTATAAGAAAATTTGAAAATAAATAAAAAAACTTGTTCCAAAGTATTTAAGAGACACCTAAAGATACGAGTACAATTAAAATACCGTGAAAGCTCTATGAAAATGGAGTAAAGCTTTAAAATTAAACTCCTTTAAAAAGGCTGAATATGTAGACTAACATTATATAAACATAAGATAGTCTTCAGATCTATATTAAAGCCTTTAAAAAAAACTTATTTAAAAGCTTTTAGCTATAAGATTTCATTGAAAGCTTAGTAAAAGGGTTTCCCATTCCATCCCATCAAGAGATTGTGGAGAGCTTCTCATAATTAGTGAACAGTGCACTTTCTAGCTGATTGTGTGGTACAGTTTCACACCAGCTCCGCGCGGTATTTTGAGCAGCTTTTTCATGACTAAGTACTCGAAAGTGTCGTTATCACCTCGTCGTCGAAAGAAATGTAATACGCTCAGAGCTGGGATCGAAACCACGTTCTCATGTACAAGAACCGCACATACTGACTATTGCAACAACGACGACGGACGAAAGCTTAAAGGAAAAAATTAGTTGACGAAAGCTTGCAAACTGCGCATGAGTAATTTTTTTTCTGAGTTATAATACATAACCCTGAGGATGACTAACGATGCTAATTGAAATAAATCTTGAAAAATCGGTCGAACCTGCTGGTATTTTCATTTTATAACCTCAAGCCAAGTTAATTAAACACAGGTAAAGAATTTATTTAAAAACAAATGGATAAAAGCTTTCCAAAGAGACTATCGACTTAGGTAAAATAGGAAAGTGTCTTTAAATCACCGTTAAAACGTTTTTAAAATCAAGGTTATTAAAGCCTTTCGTTAAAGCTTCTCAGGAAAAGCTTAAGAAAAGTGTAGAAATATTAAAATAAATCTTAAAAGCTTTCCAAAAATACTGCGACATTAAGTTGACAACAAAAGCTTCGTGAAAATGCTGTAAAGGTTCCAAGAAAATACTGAAAACTGATCACAAAAGGAGCTTATTATCACACACTCGTTATTTAAAAACTCAATTTAAAAGCTCTTAGAAAATTTTCATATTACACGACATTTAAATGACAAACATCGGGGATTTAAACTCCATTTTAAACTTTAACACTTCAAACTTTAAATGGAATGGACTTTAAATGAAGAATTTTCAACTGTGAAACGGAGTATTAATATTTTATTTATATATGTATGTATATTTAATCGTATTGTCAGGACTAATGTTAAAGCTTTTTGCAAGGTTTTGAAAAACTTTCCATTAAAATATTGAGAAAAAGCTTTTATCGTTAAAACTTTTTCTGAGAAGCTTAAA
Organism: Phaonia tiefii; assembly: GCA_963931995.1. Classification (NCBI taxonomy): domain Eukaryota; kingdom Metazoa; phylum Arthropoda; class Insecta; order Diptera; family Muscidae; genus Phaonia; species Phaonia tiefii. Next base: position 29,900,746 of record OZ008370.1, on the reverse strand, counting down.
CAAGTATACACATATCTAACAAACAATTTATAAAAGCTTTAAAAAAAAGTCGATGAAATTAGATTCACAGAAAGAGCTCCAAGGTGTGTTTCATACTCGTCATTTAAAAGCTTAATTTAAAAGCTCACACAAAATTTTTATATTAAATGGCATTTGTATGACAAACATCGGGCATTTAAAATCCATTTAAATGGAAATTTTCAACAGCGAAACTGAGCATAAGAGTGAAAAAGTTTTCAAAAAGCTTTTGGACCGAATTTAGAAGCAATTATATTTACGTGTAGCTAGTGAGTTGTTTTTAAAGAAATGTATATAACTTTTGTGATGAAAATAGTTTCCTCTGCTTTATTTTTAAAAAATATGCTTTAAAAGCTTTTATCATTTTGCAATAAATTTTCAAAATGTTGAGCTCAATAGTTCTAGTATTTGATATATATATTGATAAATTGCTTTCACTATTTAATTTTTGACGCATGATTTAAAAGCTTTATCATGCTGCAATTTTTTCCAAATTTTGGGCTTTTAAGGAGAATTCTATAACTATAGATACATATACGCTAATCTTTTGGACAAAGCTTTAGGATGTCTTAAGCAACTTTTTAAAGCAATGGACCTTGATTTTGAAGTCTAACTTTACAATATTTGTAAGCTTTTAGAAAAAGCTTTTGGACAAGCACTTATATAAAAGTGTACTCATTACTCCGACTAGTCTAAGTTTTAAGTGAATTTTTGTTCCTTTTGCATATTTCGCTCTTGTCTTTAAAGCTCTTTTGAAAGCTTTCAAAAGTTGTACGTTCGTTTAGTTTTAGCACTTTTCCCCCAAATCTATGTGAAACTCCCTATGTGTGTATTTAATTAAATGATAAAAATCTATGAACTTTTGTATGCCCTTTATTTCCTTCCTCCATTTATCCTCCCACCGAAATGAAATATTTGTGGTTTTATCTTTTGAGCGATATTTTTGGTTCAATTCAAATAAATTTTCAAGAGTTTATTTTTTTTTGGATAGATCGTCTACTCGAAATATAAAAAAGGGTTGTAATTTTCATAATGATTATGTTAAAAATTAAAACGAAATCTACATTTGACCATTCATTCAAAGGGCCACGTTTGAACTCTTTTGGTCCTTGAGGCCACCACCACCAGCAGTTTTGCAACAAATCAATTAATGTTCCCGAAAAGTAAAACATATCTATGAGAGCGTATCTCTCTCTCTCTCTTTCTATGATGCTGATGATAATTTTCTTTTAAGTTTTGGTGTGGATATTTTTTTATCAGGTTTTTCGTGTTTTACCGAGCAGGAGGAGAAGGGATTTCTGGGTTCGTCTAAAGAATCCAAATGAGTTAATTAACTAAAATGCGGGTGGATTTCATTTAATGTTTGCCTGTGTGCGGCCGGCAAAGGAAACTTTTTTGGTGAATGGTGGTAACCTTTTTTTGTAAACGGAGCAATGGTTAACAGGCATAGGTATGTATGGATGATACATGTTTTAAACATAAATGATGGCTAAAAATATAACAGAAAAAGGATAATGTTCTTGGGGAATATTATAAAAAATTGATGAAAAAAAAATAATAAAAAAAATTCTCTGTTAGTTCAAAGGTCATAGTCGATTTACATGTGAGTAACATTTTGCACATGTACTTGGTTGGATGTATAGCTCTTTTTCAAAAAGAAAAAACGCCATAGTTATTAGCGTAAAATATGAATTTGGTGCATGGTAAGGTTTCATTATTGTTTGGAAAGACAAAAGTCAAGTGTTACAAGCCCAAAAATATGCTATAAAATTTAAAAGATAGGAAAAAGTTCAATGGCCACAAAGAAAGATAGAGAACGGGAGAAAGAGATCAAGAGAAATGGAGATAAATGTTAGCATTATCTCCGCAAATGTTTTATTATTGTTTGGCAAGATAAAATTTAACTTTCCACCTAAAAATATGCTACAAGTTTAGAACCAAGAGAAAAGTACAATGAACTGGGAGCAAGAACGAGAGAAGGAGAAATGGAGAGATATCTGATATCTGTCATCTGTTGATATTAGCCCAAAAATATGCTATAAAGTTCACAACGTAAGTTCCATGGACGTAGTGACAAATAGAGAAAGGGAAAAAGAGATCAACATAAACGGAGATAAATGATAGCACTATCGGAAGAAATATTTTACTATTGTTTCGCAAGACAAAATCCACGTGTTAAATAGGTAGCACTGGCTGCCATAGTTCACACACTTAGTCCAATAAGGACCGTTGTGTTACCACCGGACGTCATATTCCACCCCCACCGTTGAACCTGTAAAATTACCATTTATAGTTAAGGGACATTCAAGCCACGATATTCCAGGATGACGATAAGACTTGAATTGGTCCCTTGCGAACCAATTTGTAGTCTGCAGAAAGATCCTTAGATCATTCATGTAAATTTTGTGAATATCTTTTCTTCTATTCATACAAATGACCGAGCAGTAGCATATGGCTTCTGCAGTAATCATGTGTAGAGCCTAGACGAATGTCTGCCTCTTAAAGTGTCCAGGGGTCACAGCTACTAGCATAGAGATATCCTGTCTGGGAATGGATATAAGGTTTAGCGCACGATTTATGTTATAGCTTGGCACTACTTACCTGATGATTCTGCAATTTGTGCGACGAAGCCATTTGCATGTCTGAAGGGCACCTTAGACCAGCGGATTGTCGGGACGACTTTCGGGTCCGGCTGATTCATCTCCCAAGATAAGGTGCGGTCAGGCAGTCGGCCGACTAGTCGAGCAAAAATTAAAATTTGTTTGATTTACAGAAAGTCGGCAGGAAAGTCGATTAGTATAAGGCGAAACAATGCCCAACACAAAAGTCGGCCTGACTAAGGGCGAGTTTCACACTCGTCATTTAAAAGCTCTTTTAAAAGCTCACAGAATATTTTCATATTAAATGACAATCGTCGGGCATTTAAAGTCCATCTAAATGGAGAATTTCCAACTGTGAAACTGGGTATAATTCTCGGCCGACCAGTCTGCAGGTCTAAGGTGCCCTTGATTGCTTCGGTTTTAAGCATGAGCTTGCATGCAGAGAGGGGCATACCCACATGCTCCACATCCATTGGAACAGGTAAGTTCCTTTTCCTGGAATGTTCCTTTTCCCCGGCACCCATATAAGGTGAATATCGAATTGCTTGGCCATATCAGTTAGAGATTCGCGGCAGTTCTTGAAGTCAGGAATACAGATTGCAAGGATTTTATAGCAGCCTCACTATCAGAGTAACTGTTGATACGCCAGGCAGTGATGATGTTTCATCCCAGCCCAAGGGAAACTTCTCCGATTGCCATGACTTCTGCCAGAAAGACATTACAATGGAAGGGTAGCTTTGTGAAAGGGCTAGACCAATGACCGGCAAATCCCATTCACGTATTGAACGAAGGCGAACGAATTCATTTAGTCTCAAATGAGCATTCCAACAAAAAGAGGGTGATCACGGGTTCTTGTTTGCATTGCACAGAGAGAAATGTTGAGTCATAAATGGAATTATTATTTTTATTCGCAGACATTTTTTTCATTAAAACCGAATTTTTAGTTTGTTTCTCTCAGTGGAGCTCAACGCCACAACGACATAATTAAGTTTGTATAAGTTTGCCGGTTATTGCTAGGCTCCAAACCATGTCTTACCACCTAACTACCGACGTCTGTATAGAAGCCTAAATAACTTCTTTAACCTGGTATGCGTCCCTTCCATTGCTGTCCTTCCGGAATATGAGTGGAGAAGTTTCTCTCAAAGGTAGAAGTGGGTATTATATAGTGACTGTTATTGTGGATAGCCGCGGATCCCTCAAAATCGTCTCCTGACCGTGTGGGTTGGCTGCGAAAGTTCGCACGAGATTGAGCAAGGCGTAAAACGTACGAAGCCGAACGCAGGAAAAGCTGGATATTGACAAGCAACATATACCGGAGATATCAATGTCCTATCGACAGAAACTCTCTCTCTTGCTAGAGCAGAATACCCCCCCTCCCGAATACCCAGATGCGCAGTGGAAGCACATCTCGCATTCTTTGGAAACCGCTGCAAGAACTGAACTTGGCTATCAAAAACCGCAGAAGGATAAGCCATGGTACGACGAAGAATGTCGCATTGCAACTGATGAAAAGGCCGCTGCACGTATGACAACGAAAGTCAGTTACAACGCGTCCTGCGAGTGAGCGGTATAAGAAGCTAAGAAGGGAGGAAAACCAACTATTTAGGCGGAAAAATGGCAGTGGGAGCAGAGAGAAATGTACAGGATGAATGGTGAATCCCGAAAGTTTGTCCAAAGGGTAAGAAGATTGAATAACGGGCCTAATAATGGGCTGCCCTCCTGCAAGGACGAGAATGGGAATCTGGTCACTGAGAAGCAGTGTGTGCTCAAAATGTAGAGAGACCACTTTTCAGCACTAGTCCACTCAGCTTCTTCCACTGACGATCAGGAGGTAATGGTAGTAGAAGATAATGTAGCCAAATCCTGGAAAAGACCCACGAAAAGTAAACGGATACATACAATCGATTAAAAAGCTGCTTTCGATAGCCCCATACGGGGAAAACTGTACGAAGCTATGTCTGAACTTGGGATTCCGGCAAAACTGATCCGGATCTGTAGAACGACGCTGACCAACATCAAATCAGCAGTGAAAGTGGGGAAAGACCTCACTCAACCATTCTGTGTCAAGCGAGGACTTAGACAAGGCGACACACTTTCGTGCAATCTCTTCAACATCTTAATGGAGATAATAATGAGAAAGGCTGCAGTAAATACGAACAAGGCCATTAACACGAAAAGCCATATGTTGCTGGCGTATGCTGACGACATAGACATCATTGGGCGAAATTTGCGAGAGGTTACTGCAGTATTTTCAAGAATCGAAAAGGAATCAGCAAAGGTGGGTCGTGTTGTTCCTGAGAGCAAGACAAAACTAATGGTGTCAACGACTAGAGGAACCTCTCGACTCGGTTTGCACTTGAGCGTTGACAACCGATTTTATTTTGAATTGGTAGATGAATTTGTCTACCTTGGATCCGCCGTGAACAAGGACAACAAAGTCAGCCTGGAGATAGATAGGAGAATTGTGCTTGCAAATATATGCTATTTTGGGCTCAGCAAGCAGTTTAGGAACAAAGCCCTCTCTCGACGGACAAAAGTCCAGCTATATCAGACTCTCATTTTACCTGTCTTGACATATGACTCCGAAACTTAGGTCATATCGCACGCGGATGTAAAAAACCTGGGTTTTAGAGAAAACGGCGAACGTCGCTGGAACGCAGAACCATATAGTCTATATTCTGACGTGGACATAGCTCGACGAATCAAAGTGGGCCAATTGCGTTGGCTACGCCATGTTATCAGAATGGATGAAGATGAGCCAGCGCGAAAGGTTTTTGATAACGTACCCGATGGAAGCAGAAAAAGAGGACGACCAAGACTCCGCTGGAAAGACCAGGCAGAAGAATCCCTCCGTATCCTTGGTGTTACCAAGTGGCGAGAAAAGGCGAAGGATAGAGCCAGTTGGAAGAATATGTTGAAATTAGTTTAATTTGTTTGTTTAATTAATATGTGTAGGACGTCTGACCTCATGAGGTTGTAAAATAGTCAATAAAAGTAAGTAAATGTCGAGAATCACACCTACATATCTTGCACTATCCTTTAGGCACATTTGTCTACCACATGAAAGCACCTACCCGAAACACTGTTTCGAAGTTTGTGACACATCACATTCAGCTTCCATATTTCAAGGTTTTTTTTTTAATTTTTCCTTCTGTCTGCGCTACATCACATTAAGCTTCTTTTTGTCTTTCAAGGATTTTTTTGGAAATTTTCTTTCTGCCCAAGAATTTTACCAGGTGAGGGTAACAAATACTTTCGTCCTTTCGAAATTAACTACCGTTTGGAGAAAGTTGTTAAACTTTTCCTAAAAGTATCAAATTTTGTAATGGCATTTCTTGGTCAATGTTAAGGCGAACTCCTGCATCAATCGGAACCATTTTTATACCAAATTTAAATTGTTCCTTTCCCAACCTTTGCTAATTGTGTGAGTTAGAAGGAAGTTCCAAGATCTATTTTTTCCTGTCCAAGAAGTTTACAGTTTGGATAAACTTTAGCTTACAATTCAAATTTTGTAAAATTTACAATCGCGTTTCCTGGTCACTGTTAAGGGGAACTCCTGCATCAATCGGAACCATTTTTATACCAAATTTAAATTGTTCCTTTCCCAACCTTTTTTAATTGTCTGAGTTTTAAGGAAGTTCCAAGATCTTGCACCAGATTCCTTTCTTTACCCCTGCCTGCCTCATCTCAAGAGGGTTAATAATTTGCTACACTTTTGAAATTTTTTTCGCAGTTTTTTTTTTTTTTGTATATTATAGCTCGTGTTGCTCTCGAGCTGTTGACGAGTTACAAAAGAAATCTGCTTAAGTTCTTGCATTTTTTTTTTGCGCTTTGATTTTCTTACAATAAGCTACGAAACGACGACGACAAGAGAGCGGTAAATCTGTTTGGTCCTTTTGTTTTGCGGGGTTTCCTTACTCCGGGTGTTGTTGCAGCACGCGTCAGCTGCAATTGCGGCAAAAAGAAGTGGAATCGCAAAACTATGCAACATGATGAGCCACAAAAACAACAACAACAACAACAAAAAGCGTGCTAATATAACAACGATTTAACAAATTATACATTAAATGGAAAGGCGCAAAAACCCAAGGACCATGCAAGTTCTTACATTTCGCAAAACCAAAATCAAGGGAAAACTTTACAAAGAAGGAGTTATAAGAGGGTTGATTGTTTGTTTGCATGACTGACTGGCTGCCTGGCTGCCTGGCTGGTTGGCTGTTTTCGTAACAATAAATCAAAGCAAATCAATGGGTATTGTGCCTGGTACATGAAGACCCCTTGCCTTAGCAGCAGCAGCACAAACAGCATCATTATTATTACATATGGATCGCAAAATATCACAATAAATTCTTCATTCAACTGAGTGGCAGCACATACCCTTTCTGGCTGCTGTATGTGCTGCTACTCTACATGTTGTTAGAGGGGCTTTGTGGTAATGTTTTGCATGAAAATGTCACATAAGGAGTTCATAACGTTTGTGGTTCCAATTGAAGTTCCTGGTGCTGTTTTTTGTGCGTTTCGTTTCCTGGCACAAAATATGCCTTCAAGTGACAGTTGTGACAGGAATTTTTTTTGTTTTCTTTTTTTTGCAAAAATTCTTTGAGTTTGATATGTAGATTTGAATTTAAAGAGAGTTTAATACAGTTTTATGTGTAGGGGGAGTAATTTCGATTTTCTGATGTAATGTATAATTACTGAATATAAATATAATATAAAAATAAAATCAAATATAATGGAAAGAAAATGAATCTACCTACAGTGGTCAAGGAATGTCAAAACGTCGAGTTTTAAGTCGATAGAAAGGACGCAAAAAATTAAGGACGATCGAAATAATAACTAAAGGCTGGGCGGTGTAAAGTTTTGACTTTAATTCCGAATTAAATGTGCAATTTTTTTCTTTTTTCGTCTAAATAGCTATAACGAGTTTCTCCCCATATAAAGCGGGGGATCCTGATGGGATTCTTCCGTCTATCCTACAATATAAGGTTCACCTTATACTCGTAGCAACGCATTTGGTGGGAATCTGCACCGCATGCTTAAAATCTGCCTACACCCAAACGAATTGGCAGCAGGCTAAGGTAGTATTCATACCAATTAGCCTCACCTAGTTTCTATCCAAGATCTTGGAGAGAAAAGTAGACGACATGGTGAAAAGTAGAATACCAGAAGATATGCTGAAGTTCAGGCAACACGCATATGTCAAAATTCGATCAGTGGAAAACGCACTTCATGACGTAACCAACCCACTACATATAGGAATCTCTAAATAGTAAATTGTATACACTTTCAGTATGCATCGATACTGAGTCCAATCAACAATGTCCAGACCGAAACACTCATCCAATCCTTAGACCAGTTTGCAGTGGACCGGACAGTCAGAGACTTAATCGAGCATATGCTGAAGAATAGTTGGCCATGAAATGGTTAGTGTGCGCGGCTCGAACGTGGGTTCGATCCCTACTCTGGCCACCTTAAATTTCTTTCGACGGCGTCCACCTCGCTTAGTGACGGCGACACTATCGAGTATTTAGCCATGAAAAATCTTCTCAAAAACCGTTCGGAACCGCTGAAAAACTGTAGATCCCAATCAGTGAGTTTAAAACTAGAAGTCTTCACCACATGCTTAAAACTTGCCTACACCCCAAAGAATTGGCAGGAGGCTAGGCTAGTATTAATACCCAATCCTGAAACGGCACGTTATACGACCGCAAAGGCTGATAGACCAATTAGCCTCTCCTAGTTTCTACTCAAGACCTTGGAGAAAATAGTGAACGGCATGATGAAAAGTAGTCGACGGTGGAAACCGATCAATGGAAAACGCACTTCATGAGGCAACGCACTACATGAGGAATCTTTCAATAGCAAATTGTACATAAGTACACTTTCAGTATGCATACACGCACAGAAACACTGGGTTGAGACAGCCGAATTAGGCGTAACCTAATTAATGGCAAGTTTTTCAGTCGGAGATCATCTTCGGATATGAGTTAAACTACGTTTAAACCAGATTTTCACTTTTTCAGTCAAAGGTAAAACTACGTTTAACTCTCCAATTTTTTGCGAGTTAAACTGAGTTTAGATCGTGTTGGCTTTTGACAGCAGCAATGAAAAACAAGAAGAAGAATTTTGTGTATGTAAACAATAAAACATTTTGTTGATATTTTTTGGAGTTTTGAAAATGAGTTTTTCCTCGGATCTAGTAGACATTAGTGACCAACAAATATGCGAAGAATTTTGTTATGAGGTTGCAAGAAAACAATGCACAATAATGACCACATAGAACAATTACCAAAACAAAAAACAAAAAAAAAGACAAACAACAACAAACAACTGTTGATATATTTGACATTTGCACAAGGTTGCCATGACAGAGTAAAAAAATTGTGATGTCTTTAACTGTGCACTGAAAAACAGAATGGACAGTTAAACAAAGATTAAATCTAATCTGTTTAACTGTGCACTGAAAAACAGAATGGACAGTTAAACAAAGATTAAATCTAATCTGTTTTGACATTTGCACAAGGTTGCCATGACAGAGTAAAAAAATTGTGATGTCTAACTGTGCACTGAAAAACAGAATGGACAGTTAAACAAAGATTAAATCTAATCTGTTTAACTGTGCACTGAAAAACAGAATGGACAGTTAAACAAAGATTAAATCTAATCTGTTTTAGTAATCCGCGGTTTAAACTCGCTCTGAAAAACTGGCCATAAGAGGTTGTCTCAACCGTATTAAAGGTTGTTACAACCGAATTTAGTCCCCACAACTGAAATTCGGTTGAAGTAACATCGTTTCATAATTGATTCGGTTGTGGCAACTGAATCTTCAATTATATTCGTTCAGTCAACGAAACTTTCTAAAATTTCGGTTGGAAGAACCGAATTTGAAATTAACTCGGACGCAAGAACCGAAATTGGTACCATATCCGAATCTACGGTTGCTATAACCTCTTTTCTAACAATTAGTTCTCTGGGTGTAGCTATTGATTCCAATTCACAATGTCCAGACCGAAACACTCATCCAATCCTTAGTTCAGTTTTCAGTGGGCCGCACATTGAGAGATTCAATCGAGCCGAGCATATGCTAAGGAACACATGGATAAACTGAGGTTATCACGGCATAAACATAAGAGACAGGGTGCAACGTGGAACACCACAAGGGGGGATTATATCACCACTCTTGTGTGTCGTCACAATTCAAAGACTGCTAAGGATTACTACCGACTTAGACCAGTCTGCTATGCAAACGATCTTGTAATACTTCTTAGGGGAAAGGATCCTAATCGATTATGCAGAGGCCGAGAGGGCTGAATATAACGTATAAATGGGCACAACCTAGGGTATTAAATGTGAATCCGGAAAAGGCTGAAATATGTCTATTCACAAAGAAAACGAAAATCTCAAAGTTTGAAAAGCCACGGTTCCTGGATAAGATGATTAAAATATCCGATACCCAGGAAAAATATAATATAGTAGTTCCAATGGCTCTACCCCTTTTTGTACGACCAAAGAAGCATTAAGTGCGTATTTTCGGCATAAAGGAATCGGGAATTGCATTAGAGATATTATGGTATTTTGTCAGAAGAAATGTATTTTTTGGAACGAAGTTCCTTATCACACGTTGCGGGATGGGGGCTAAATGAAAAAACTTAAACAACTTTTGTTTTAACACTATTATGCTACAACCCACTATTATCAACTATATTGTTTACTTTTGCTTTGGTTTGTGTCTAGACCATAGATAAAGAAATTGACTAGACGTCTCACGTATGTTGGGAAATTTCTTGTTTAAAGCGAAGTTATCTAGGTGAGTGAAAACTGGAAAGCGCACAGCTCAGTGATTGTGAGAAGTTCTCCCCTGTCCCTTTATGGGATTTAATGGGAAACCATTTATTTATTTTTCTCTAGGTAGAGCCTGTAACAAATATTTAGTATATATTATAGTTTTGAACCCAATAAGAAGTAAATTTAGAAAAGCCAAAATGAAAGAAGTTTAAAAAAAGAAAATTTTCTTAAATAAGTGCCTTTTCTTAAAAACAGAAAGTTTTCTCAAACAAAATACCTATTCACATTCTTAAACAAAGTACCTTTTCTTAAACAAAATACCTCAACTTAAAGTAGTACCTTTTTCTTACAAAAAGTACCTTTTCTTACAAAAAGTACCTTTTCTTACAAAAAGTACCTTTTCTTACAAAAAGTATCTTTCCTTACAAAAAGTACATTTTCTTACAAAAAGTAAATTTTCTTACAAAAAGTACCTTTTCTTACAAAAAGTATCTTTCCTTACAAAAAGTACATTTTCTTACAATAAGTAAATTTTCTTACACAAAGTACCTTTTCATTAAAAAAAAGTAACTTTTCTTACAAAAAGTACCTTTTCTTTAAAAAGTACATTTTCTAACAAAGAGCACCTTTTCTTAAAAAAGTAAATTTTCTTACAAAAAATACTTTTACTTAAAAAAAAGGAATTTTTTCAAATAAGTACCTTTTCTTAAAAACGTACATTTTCTTACAACAAATTGTCCTTTCTTAAAAAACTACCATTTCTTACAAAAAGTATCTTTCCTTACAAACAGTAAATTTTCTTATACAAAGTATCTTTCCTTACAAAAAGTACATTTTCATACAAAAAGTAAATTTTTTTACAAAAAGTACCTTTTCTTAAAGAAAAGGAATTTTTTTCAAATAAGTACCTTTTCTTAAAAACGTACATTTTCTTACAACAAATTGCCTTTTCTTAAAAAACTACCTTTTCTTTAAAGGGTACCTTTTTTGTGAAACAAATTAACTTTTCTTGAGATAAGTAGCTACTCTTAAAAATGTACCTATTCTTGAAAAAAGGACCCATTCCTTAAAAAACCCTATTTCTTCAAAAAAAAATACATTCTCTTAAAAAACTACCTTTTCTTACAAAAATTCCTTTTCTTAAAAGTACCTTAAAATTACTTATTCTTAAAAGTACATTTTCTTAAAAATAAAATAATACCTTTTCTATTCTTTTCTTGAGATAAGTAGCCCTTCTGAAACTAAGTGCATTTTCTTAAAAAAATAACCTTTTCCTAAAAAGAGTACCACTTCTTTAAAAAGTACCTGTTCTTAAAAAAAGTACTTCTTTGTAAAAATGCATACTCTTATGGCTTTTTCTTCAAGCAAGCACTTCCTCTTAAAAATAGTACCTTTTCTTAAAAAAACATTAGCTTTCAATAAAAGAAGTACCTGTATTTAAAAAATTACCTTTTCGGGAAGGTAAAATACATATTCTTACAAAAAGGACCCAAATATATATAATACTTTTTTTTTTAAATACATTCATAAAAAAAATGTTTCTTATAAAAAGTTTATTATTTTATACCTTCACTAAATAGTGAAGAAGAACGAAACACGTTCTTCGATTTTTATGATCCTGTCTCATTTTAAAAATAATTGTAAAAATAAAAAATTTGAATTTTTTAAGCAAAAAAAAATATTTTTTGCCACCATTATTTTTTGTATAACTTCGAAACTGTTCATTATAGTGAGAAATAGTGTAGGATTAGATTAAAGGTATTGTAATTCTAAATCTTTCTAAATTTATTTAGACAAAATCGGACACGGCGTTCTCGAGTAATGATGACATATGCATATGAACTTTACATACAAATGACCATTTTTAAAATACAAAGTGGTCTTTATGTGTTATTTAGGATGACTAGGCACGTTGAGATTGTTTTAATATGTTCCCAAAAGTTGTTCAGCTTTACCATGGCTACAAGTTTCCAAACATTGTGAGTGAAAATTTTGGAGTCCCTTGAAGTTATGCTGAAAAAAGTGACAAAAAATCTTCTTTTTTTTCTTCAAAAACAGTGCAGGAAAATCTGAGAATTGGTAAAAATCTATTTTTTTTAGCAGTATACTTTCCTCTAAACGATGCAATTTACTAGAACGTTGATACATTTTCAGAGCATGACAGGTTTATCACTCAACTTAATGAGAATTGTTTCGAACAACTGGACAATGCAAAATTATACATACAAGCTCACGGTACTATAACTTGGAAAAGAGGTAGTAGCAAAACACCAATTTCGGTTGTTAGAATCGAAATAATGAATAGTTATGTTGATGCAATGTACGATAAAGAGTTACAGTTGTAATAGTTGTTAAAACTAAATTGAGCTTGCCAAAATCGAATTATAATGGCTTCAACTGAATTCAGTTGCTACAATGAAACTTCGTTTGGTATAATCTCATATACGTATGTATACGACAACCGTACCAATTGTGAAATGAAGTTAAGTTATGAATTGATATAAATACAACTTTCGTTGTTGTACGAGAATTCATGAAAAATTCGGTTGCAGCAAACATATTTCCGGATATTTACTTTGAATCAAAAGAATTTTCCATTATTGTTTTCCGGAAAAACCTCTGAATTTGAGAAAATTTCTGTTACTGCAACCGGGTTTCTTATAAATTCTGCTACGGCGACGAAATTAGGCAATTATTCGGTTGCAACAACCGAATTTATACAAAATTCTATTACAGCAATCGAATTTATACAAAATTCTGTTACAGCAACGAAAGTTGTATTTATATCAATTCATAACTTAACTCCATTTCACAATTGATTCGATGGGACAACATAATTGCTAATTATTAACCTTGCATCAAAATTTATGTATTATTCTGTTCATGCAATCGAGTTTACGTTTGCCAAATTTGACATGTATTCGGTTGCAGTGACCGTATTTCTAAAAAGTCTATTAATACAATCGATTTTCTCATGAATTCTGTTACGGCAACGAAAGTTTTATTCATTTCAATTCATAGCGTAACTTCATATCACAATTGGAGCGGTTGCAACAACCGAATTGCCAATTATTTACGTTGCATCAAAATTTATGTAATATTTTATTACTGCAATCGAGTTTCTCATGAATTCTGTTACGTTTACCAAATTTGACATGTATTCGCTTGCGGCAACCGTATTTATAAAAAATGCTGATACTATAATCGAATTTCTCATGAATTCTTTTACAGCAACAAAAGTTATATTTATTTCGTTTCATAACTGAACGACGTGTCATAATTTATTTCGTTGAAAAGACCAATTGACCAATTGTTTGCGTTAACCAACAAAACTTATCATTATTTCGGTTCCACCAACAAAATTTGGTCTTTATTAAGTTGCAACAACCGAATTTATGAAAATTGCTGTTACTGCTGGCCAATTGTTTGCGAGCAACCAACAGAATTTCCACCCACCAAATTTATTTTTTATTCAGTTGCAACAACCGCACAACAACCAAAATTGCCAATTGTTTGCGAGCAACCAACAGAATTTTCGATTAATTCGGTTCCTACAACCAAATGTATTCTTTATTCAGTTGCTACAACCGCATTTATGAAAATTGCTGTTACCGCAACCGAATTCCTCATGAGTTCTGTTACGGCAACCACAGAGTTTATGTAAAATACTGCCACTATAGCGCGTTTCTGATGAACTATGTGACGGCAACGAAATTTTTATCTATTTCGATTACAAAACTCGATTATACTTCCGATCTGATTGGCATAATCAGAACTAATTAGGTTATCAGAAATTATACGTATTTATACGGCAACAAAATTTTAAATCTAGTCGGTTGCAGCAAACGAATTTATGAAAATGTATGTCACTGAAACTGGGTTTCTTATGAACTTTGTTACGGCAACTACTGTAGTGGAAATGTATTAAAATTTCGTCACGCCTCTAGAGTCTTAAATTTAGCCAAATGGTTCACAGGGTGACTTGTATCAATTTCATATAAACACAAGACTATTACAGAAACAAAAGGCTAAGCCACAAATAGGGGCTGTCAGGACTTCAAATGTCTGTATTTGTTGGTAAGAAAATGCTATAAAACATCGCTTAATAAAAACCGTTTAAAATTCACAGGGTGACTTCGATAAATTTCATATAAAAAAACAGAATTACATCAACAAAAGGTTAAGAAATAAAGAAGGGGTTTCAGGACTTCAAATGTCTGTATTTTTGAAAAAGAAAATGATATAAAACATGGTTTAATAAAACCCGTTTAAAATTCACAGGGTGACTACGATAAATTTCATATAAAAAAAAAAACAGTATTACAGCAACAAAAGGTTAAGGAATAGAGAAGGGGTTTCAGGACTTCAAATGTCTGTCTGTTTTTTTAAATAAGAAAATGCTATAAAACATCGCTTAATAAAAACAGTTTAGAATTCACAGGGTGACTTCTATAAATTTCATATAAAAAATGACTGTTACAGCAACAGAAGGTTAAGAAATAAAGAAGGGTTTTGGGGACATCAAATGTTTATATTTTAGAATACAAAAATGCTTTAAATCATACCGGGATTTCCCCGTACGATACAGGGTGACCCTCGGATAAGTTTACTACACAAACCGGGTGGCTTATAATACATTAAAATAGTTTGCAAATTTTCGTTTAATTTAAGAAACAATTAGACTAACTTTTGAGTTGCTTCAGTTTATTATTTTGTTTATTATAAACAGGGTGTTTCATATTTTCTTTGTATTTTTGAAATAAGTTCAACGTTGTATGTAATTTTAAATGTCATGTAAACAAAACTTTTTTTTTTGTTTACTTTATGAAATAATTTTCCATGCGACTCCTCAAAACTCCCAATGCTCATCTTAAAAAATTAAGCAGCACGCAATATTACAGGGATGCTACCCACTCATTTAATAACCCCTACCACGCCCATTTTAACACGTGGGCGGGAGGGGGGGGGGGGGCTGTTGATGTTTTTGTTTTTGAAACATTAATGCCAAACAAATATTGTCGTTTTTTATTTTTTACATATTTGCAATTACACACACATTAAACTGAGGAAGAAGAAAAAAAATAAATTTCAATTTTCTCCTGCCACCCAACTTTTCTTAACTGATAAAAACTCTGAGAAAATTTAATGAAAATAAAACAATCATTTGAACGGGAGAAGACGAACATTAAAACAAAAATTGAAAAAAAAAAACTTCACATATGCAGGACGAGCATGTTTTTAAGGACAGCGCAGCTTGCACAGGATGTGTAAGAAGGCATCAACACAGAAGTTTTGTTAAGTATTTTCGAAAGCATAGAGGAGTGGGTAAGTATGGTTTTGAATTTTAACATTCATGTCAATTCAAATTACAAAAGACAAAAATGAAGGTACAAGCAGCTTCCAGTTCCAAGTATTTTGTGTTTTTTTTTTCTCTGTTGACGAAACAAAAATCGAAATTCGTTGTGGGAGGAGAAAATGGGTAAAGGGTTTCCTTACAACAGACACTTGATAAAGTCAATACTGATGTTTCGCACACACACCCAGAGAGGGAGAAAGAAAGATACAGATACTTTCAACCGCCACATATGACGCTTCCTTTAAAGGCTTTGCTATAAAGGATATACCTAAGGAGGCGTATGGTGAGGGGTGGTGTTTGATACCCGGCAATAAATATATGTGTATGCACGTTTAAAAGCCTTTTCCAGACCCTGCGTATGATTTTTTCCGCAAGGCGTTAAGCACGATGTTGCAAGCTTAAGCAGTAGCAACCCTTTTTTATTTTTAATTTATATTTATGCCTCATTTTTTTCCTGTCTCATGTCTCTAAGAGTGAGAAGCAAAACAAATTCCTAACTGAAGCTCAATGTTTATGACAAAAGCAAAAATTGTTAAATTCTCTCCCGCCCCCAGTATTTAAATGCGCCTTCTTACTTTGATTTGATCATCATTTTTTATCATTACATATTTATACTGAATCTTCTACCAATAACCCCTCCCTTTCCCCTTTTTCAGACCAGAGACAAGACTTACATCCGGGATGGAAAATAAAATATATAAGCCATCATTAGTTACTTTTGTTGTTTTTATAATATTAAACATACTTATATGTACACATATATATATATCTATATATGTATTAGTACATTTACACAGTTGTCATATGTAATTTTCCTTTTTCCATAAGCCTTAAACGCAATTAGAGAGACAACATCAGGCTGACTGACTGCCTGCCTTGACTACCTACTACTTCACATCACCAGCCTCCTGCTGATGTCTGCCTCATCGTCATTGTGAAATCATCTAATTTTATGCACAGCCTGTAACTTAAAACTCTTCTACTCAGTTTGGTTCCACTCCTCCCTGAGTCTCTGAACTCGAAACCTTAACTGGAATGACAACAAAAAACACACGCACAACAGCAAATAATGTAAAATTTTATTACGTTACAGAAACCTCATACCCTCCCACAAACACATAAAAAAACGCCTAAAAGTAGGCTTCACATATCTTTGAAAATTAATCCTTTCGCAGTGTATGGCAAGACAATACTTTGCTAAACGAAAACTGATATAAAAAATTAAATCTATTCCTATAACAGGGATTTTCATCAATACATAGCGAATGTCAGCTAATTTAGTATTTATAAAGCATACTTGGAGGCTGGGGCAGAACTGAAAATTCAAGCAATACTTGAAGGTGCTGATACTAAAAGCACAACTTCAAACAAATGTGACAAGTTCACAATAAGGCGGTTTTAAAAACTGAGAAGAAATGCTCAATACACTTTCAGTGATATTTTAGTTTTAGTTTCATACCTCTGCTTGTTTTGCATACTTATACATTTTGTGGTATACTTTAAAGCGTCTCAAATACAAAGAGGCCACAGGAATGGGTCAGCAAAGTTGAAATTTTATCAAGCACTTATAATTTTATAGTAAGGAAATTCCAATTCTTATAACGCCTGATTGTTCCTCAATTTGTTTTAGAATCAAGTTGTCTGATAATTTGCCTTTTGATGCGTACTAGAGCTTATATTTTAAGGAATATTTTAAGGCGTCTACACTACGAATAGGAATAAAATACGAAACTTACAAAAACTCTCGCAATTTTAAAATAATATTACATTAAGGTCTTCTTTGGTGCAATGGTAATGTGCGCGGCTATTGTACGTGAGAACGTGAGTTCGATCCCTGCTCAGATTTTCTAAAATTTCTTTCGGTGTCGGTCACCTCGCTTAGTGAGGCGACACTGTCAAGTATTTAGCCATGAAAAAGCTTCTCAAAAATACCATTCGTAACCGGTGTAAAACTGTAGGTCACAATTAGTGAGTATAAAACTAGAACGGGCACAGCTTACTGGTTTGTGAGAAGGTCTCCTCAATCCTTTGATGGGACGTAATGGAAAGCCACTTTTTATTTTTTATATTAAGGTTTGAGAAAAATTTACCTGAAATAAGTCTTAGTATTCTTACCATAATAAACTTCCATTTGCTTTACAGCCTATTGATTGTTACCAAAACTTATGGAAACCACCTAAAATTAGGCTTCACATATGAGTATCTTTGAAAATTAAAACTTTCGCGTTGTGTGACAAAACAACTCGTTGTTAAATGAAAACTGATGTAAAAACGGGAAACGTTTTCCCATAACAAGGATTTGCAACAATACATAGCAAATGCCACCTAATTTTGTTTTTAATGCATACTTGTAGGCTGTAGTAGAAATGCCATACTTTAAGGCGTTTGAGGTTAACTCAGAATACATCAATGAACTACAATTTAGTTTTTAATGCACACTTGTAGGCTTTTGAAGAAATTGAATTTTGTGGAATATTTTAAGGCATCTAATATACAAATAGATGACACAAGAATGGGCTAAAAACCCCACCATTTTATTAACTAGTAATACTATTGAATTATGAAACTACTTTAAGGTGTTAGAAGTATGGAATTGCTCATTTTCGAGTTTTAATAACTGAACAAACTTCAATTTGTTTTGAATCTAATTGTACAATAGTGACTTACTTTTGCGGCATACTTGTGGGCTTGTGAAGAAATGGTATTTTATGGAATAGTTTAAGGCTTTTGCAGTTACTTGACGTATGCCTAGATGGATACAGTAAACCCGATATTTTTCAAACTGGTAATACTCTTATATTTGGAAACTTCCATGTTCTATATCACTTGATATCACTTCCATTTGTTTCAGCTCTAGTTTTATAATAAAATTGTTATTGATGCATAGTTGTAGGCTTTGGAAGAGATGCAATTTTGGGGAATACTTTCATGGCTTGCAGCTGCAAAAACAAAACAAATATGACAAGAATGGAACATTTTATCAAATATCTGTACTTTCGTATTGAGAAACATTCATTTCTTGTAATGCCTAATTATAGACTATAATTAGTTACCCTAAATATAGACCTTTTTCGAATTACTAAAAGTTATATATTTTAAATATAATTGAATTACATTTTACGTAATTTCCGAAGGACTGATATTTGTTTGGTAAATACCTGTTGGAGTCGGTCATTGCACAGTGCAGGAAGGTGGGTCCAACAATCCTGTATTTGCCGAATATTCGGAAGAGGAACCACTATCGGAAATACCACACTCTTATATTTCAAAAAGATGTCAGGAAGAAAGGAGTTCCTGGTCTGGAGGTATATGTGCATTTCTACATAGATGAATGCTCAGGTAGGCCATGAACACTCTTCCACGGAACGAGGATTATCACATTATCACAGACTGCTGGATAAATCGGAAATTTTGGCTATTAGGGAATTGGCCGGTTTAGTATTTCTCAACTCATCGTCTGGCCTTAGATCTGGCCGCAGATCTCTTAATGAGATGGCAAAGCAGTACTATATTCATCTCATATGAGCGGCAGGGGCTAAAGAACATTCCGGAGAACTGCAAAACGTACAAGCTGGCGTGACAAGGGACTGCGCTGCAAGTTCCAAGAAAGTGTTGGTGTGCCCCTAGCAACTTGTAGGCATATTCTCTAACAACGCTCCTACAAGTTGAAAAACACGGCCCCAGCAACATATTGCAGGAACCATGTTTGCATGAATTGAATATCTGTTTCTTCTTTTTGTTTTTTCGTTGTCTGTCACGTTTTTGTTTTAGCTGATTTCAACAAACAAAGCCATATTTGGGCCACAAAAATATATATTATAACCTATTAATCATTGTGTCTCCAACATGTAATATTGAATAGCAAACACCATGTGTTTGGACACAAGTATACTATTATATTTGCCACTAGCTACAAATACGGTATATTTGCATCCAAACAAAAAAAGTCAGATGTTTCAGCGTGTAGGTGATGGTGCAGGAGAAGTGGACGAAAGACATAGATCCTGTACGCACAAGACAAATTTGGCGGATAGTACAAAGGAGGAGATCCACTAACATTATGCCCCTAGCCAGGCCCAAGGTATCAATACTTGTTTCAGTTTTGACGCTACAATGTATAATTGGTAGCCATGAAACGAGACTAAAGGTCAGCGAAAATTATGTCTATAGAAGCTGTAACGATGACGAAAAATCTATTAAACATTTTCACTGTTTACTATGGGATCTTACCTATATAGAGTCTTGTGAGAATTATCTCAGTTATGCATTCGGACGACCTTGAGCCTTTTAGAGCTAACTGAACGGTTCTTCGGTGAGGCTAGCGCTTAATCTTGTTGGACCGTGAAATAACAGTGGAGTAGTAAGTCAAAGAGGACCGTTCATTGATAAGGCCGAGTTCAGCTGCAGTTAATTAATAGTTTGTTATAAAATGTTTTCAGATTTTCCAAAAAAGACACTAGGGTTTAGACACAAATAATTTGTCCGTTTTGTGTTATTCTTAGTTCATCCTCAATTTCAATTTTATAACAGTGCAAGAAATGTTTCATTTTTGTTTCACATTTATATTTTTACCTTATAGTTATTTTTAACCGCCATATGGACGGAAATCTTCCCCAGAGTTTCTTCACTCCAATCCACCTCAATGTAATTCCCGCCATTTTGTTAATTAGAAAGCCTATTTATAAGTATAAATTTACTATTATAGAACACAAAGGAAATGTGAACAATTTTCACATTGGCGCCCAAAAGTATGCAAGGCCTTTCGAAACGCCCCCACTACACATACACCATGTGATGGATATTTCCTTTTCATACGTTTTTTTCTGTTCGTTTTTGATGTTGACCATTTATTTTGGGAGTTTTTATTCGTTTCCCAGCCTGTAATCATATGTGAAAGTGCGGTTTCCTTTACTAATGTGTACAGCATTTTTTTTCCTAAGGATTTGCCATGATGTATGTATATGAATCTTCTTCACTTTACTGTTTAATATTTAAATAAATAATTAGCAAAAAAGGTTGTGTGTTTGAGGGCGTATTTTTTTGCCCCCTTTCCCGCTTTCATTACATTACGCAAAGGTATTTACTTGACTTCCATCTACACAGTTGTGATACATATTTGCTTTTCGTAAATACACAATGTTAATGATGTTTGAAATTATAAAGCAAATACAATATGGAAAAAGGTAAAAAACGAAGAATCCATTCCCTACACTACTTGTGCTAGCAACCAGGCTGACACCCATTTGTAATCCTTTTTGCTGGGTCCTGTTGCGAGATGTTTCAACTCATCAATGGCTCAATGTTTATCTTTCATCATTCAAATAGTGAAACATCATAATAGTAGATGATGAGAACGGCATAGCCATAATGAAGTGGGTTCGGTTTTTCCTTAACGCAAAAAAAGAAACTGAAGCGAAAACTAAACTCATTTTTTCAATTAATTGCTAAAAAGCAAACAATACCCCTGCCTATTCTTCGCATGTGAATGTGATCCCATTATTATCTCTTCAGCCAAGGATTCTAAACTCCTATGCCACTAACTAAACAATAATGCATATATAATTATTACTAATTAAACCTAAAAGGTTGGCAACACATTATGGGTTTTGTAAGCGCCCGAAAGGTATGCTTTAGTTTCAGCTAAATCCTAGAGATATGCTATACTTTTGTTATTAGAAATATTTAATGGAAATTTTTTATAATTGGTTCACAAAAATTGGTTTTATCTGTCTATAACGTGTAGGAAAAATTTGTTAGGATACATCAAAAATTAATGACATTACATATGGTACAACAAATCCTTTACCAAACTGACCCATGGTTACCCTTACCCCTTTACATTCCCCATTCCTATGAAATTTTTAAATCTTTTGCCTAACGCATGATAAAAAAACCCCAATGACCATTGTTGTTTATGTTAAATAAATAATTAAAATAAGTTACCTTTTGTTGGCCCTACCCCTTCAACTCCACAGAGAAGGGAAAACCGTCAAGTTAAAGTTAGGGAAATTTGGAAATGTTAATAATGATGATTTTTGTTTGTTTAGATATCACAAATTATTATACAGCCAGACAATGCTGTATGATTTGTTTTTATCTTTAGCCTCCCCCTCGAACACGATTAGCAATAATTCTCCATACAGTGACCATTTGGTTCGTTTTATCCTTTTTGTGTGAAACACATATGACATTTGGATCTGTTGTTACTCTTCTCCTTGTAGAGTAAAGGATTTTTTTCAAAAGTTGTAAAACCCACTAGAAAGCTTTAGCTCCAGAAAACGATGGGGTTTAATTAATGTAATGGTTTTCATGACTAGATATATTTCTAGGAATATTAAGGTATACCCGCCTGATATCCTTGACAGCATTTCCATCATCGCTCCCATCATCATCATCGTCATGAGCCCGACAGCACTTGTGCTGTTCTTTATGCGTGAGTAGAGAATTAAGACAAATACGTCTAAAAGCACGCTTTACTTTATACATGCGAAAAACATATAAAAATATACAGAAGCCTAAAAATATGCAACGATTTTCATATGATTTATACATTTCGCTGCTAATATGAGGCTGAAAAAGAGTATTATATTAGTCATTAACAAGCAGTCTGTTCTTCACAAGAATATTCTAGGATTATTTATCAGCCTGAATCCTTGCATGTCTGTTGCATTCAAAAACAAGCTCCTAAATATTGTAGGGATTGTAGGTTAGGGGATATTCACCGCTCTCGCCCTACTCTAATACCAACAGGTTCTACTGATTACAGTTATAGCAGCTTATAGTGTAGAGATTTCACGCCTTTCACCTATCACAGCTACTAGCTTAGAGTTATTCTGTCTTGGAGTGGATGTGAAGTTGTCCGAACGGTTCAGGTCATAACTGGGCCATACGTTCCCAGTGATGCTGCAATTCAAAACTTCATACCATTTATCAGTCGCATTTTCGAGAACTGCTGTGTTAAGCATGAGCGTGCGTGTATCCGTACCCAGTAAAACAGATGATATATTTTTTCCATTACATCCCATGAAGGGGCATGGCAGAAGTAATCTCGCCAGCTCATCCTTGCCAGCATTACCTGGAATGTTCATGTATGTTCTGGAATATTCGCAGGTTTGAAAGCTTCGGTTCTAAACATGAGCATAAATGTACCCACTTCTATACACTCAAAAATTTATCTTTTGTTGTTGTTTGGATGCAAATATAAAGAGTTTGTAGCTTGTCGCAAATATAGTCTACTTGTGCCCAAATACATTGTGTTTGCTATTCAATATAACATGTTTGGGGGCACAATGATTATTAGGTTATAATATAAGTATTTGTGACCCAAATGTAGCTTTAATTGATGAAAACTGCTGAAAACAAAAGCGTGACAGACAATGAAGAAACAAAAAGCAACAGATCTTCAATTCACGAAAAAAAGCTTGGAAACATGTACATGGTTCCTTCTTCATAAACAACACTACAATGATCCGATGATATTTGTGCAAGCTCTGCAAGCACCCCTTTGGAATAGCGTCAGTTTCGTGCCTGTGATAGTGCATCTTCCCGAAGGTCGTGACTTCTCCCTGAAAAACAGTACAAAGGTCTGGTCTGCTCTTTATAATATAGTCCATAATGTACTTTGTCATCTCGTTTGGAGCCATCAGTCAAAAAGCCTACACGCTGAAAAATTTTGTATTTTTTTGTTGTTTGGATGTAAATACATCGTGTTTGTAGCTTGATGCAAATATAATATACTTGTGTCCAAACACATTGTGTTTGCTATTCAATATAACATGTTTGGGACACAACGATTAATAGGTTATTATATATATTGTGACCCAAATGTGGTTTTGTTTGTTGGAAACTGCTCAAAACGAAAATGTGACAGACAATAAAAAAACAAAAAGCTACAGATATTTAATTCACGAAAACAATGCTTGCTAACATGTACATGGTTCCTGCAATATGTTGCTTGGGCCATTATGTTTCAGCGTGTATATATCTTTTATTACCAGATATGTATACCTTCCAGTCCTGCCTGTCAGTGGGGAAGTTTCTCTCAAAGGTAGAAGTGTGGTTGCCATGTAATCCACTTCTTACGTGGATTGCCGAAGATCCCTTAAAATCATTTCCTGAACATAAGGCTTTTGATCCATCAAGGAGAATGTTTTAGGTGGACTGCTGACATTGCCGGCATTTGCCAGGATGGACTGTAGCGTAAAGGATAAACGTCAACCGCTCGGCAGCGGTAGTGCGAAGGTCATTCATGATGCACTCAATTGCCATTCTCTGGACCATTGTCAACGGTCATGGTTGAGGGGATTTTCGTAGCAGCGTCCACATACAATATCCAGAAAACTGTTTTCGTGGTTTTAGTCTATTTAGACTCAACGGTGATTTTGCGCGAATATAGGGTCACTTTGGACTAACTAAACTTATCCATTCTGTTAAGTTTGAAACTCAATATAAAATATTGGTTTTCTTGAGTAAAGTCCCAAAAATTCTAGTATTTCTTAATTCGCGCCTAAATAAAAACTTCATTGTTGTATCTATTCTAACCCCTGTAGATATGCAATATTTTTTGGATTTTTGTAGCACTCATTAGGCACTGTTAGGTGAATTCATTGCCCTACTATTAATTTGTTAACATTTCTTATTATTCGCCTAAAAGTTAATATTTGCTTTTATAGCAAATTGAAGCCCACAAAATTATGCAATACTTTTTGGTTTTTTTTCTTGCAAAAGATAGTACTTATTTTTTATTAAATTTTACTCAAATCTGTACTCACTGTACTACTCAGTTTAGGTTATGAATTTTCATTAAAAGCTGCTTTATCTTTTTTGGAATTTGAACTTTTTCCAATGTAGTATATAAATTTCGAGGAGTTTTAAATAATTAATTAAATTTCAATTATAAATAAATTTAAAATTTATAGAAAATGTTACATATTTTAAGGGGCTTGTGAAGAATAACAAATTTATCCTATTGTTAGGTTACATTGCTATATTGCTATATTGATATTATTTATATATTCTATATTTGTGGAATTTACTAATTTAGTGTTTGAAAATTGTATTCCTTCCTCCTATAATTTTTGCTCTCAAAATTCAACTTTCATTATTAATTAAATTGATTTGGTTCAAAAAATTCATCATTAATTTTGCTTTTACTCAACTGATACAAATCATTTCTGAGGGCATGTAAACTGTCTCTTTAACCAAACCTCAACTCAACTCTTTGTTCAGATTAGAAACTTTCCAATCCTGGTGTAGGAGAGAGCGAGCGGCTTTCTATTTTCAAAATCCAATCAAAAATTTCCAATCAATGTCAATTTGAAAGCAACAGCACACACATATACAAACCTACCTATCTTAACATTCATACTTTTAATACTATCCTTTAACCTTAACAAGCTTGAGACGACGTCGATGGTATTATCCTTAAACAGGACGTTAAGGATTCAAATGAAAAGGGGAGCTCGGTGTTGCTCAAATGTGAATGGCAACATTTTGTGTATTTAAAACCGAAACGAATTAATTTAATTAATTACAATCATGTCTTATTAGATTGGAAATACTTTCTAAGCGACACATACAAGGACAGAGGCAACGGCAGACATTTGAGTCGAAGCAAGTTGACGTTTAAATATAAAAGGTGGTTCCACATGTACCCTCCCCCCTCGCCCAACAGTCCCAAATGTGAGTGATCCCTTTATCATGAAAGAGTTACCAAACAAATGGTGTTTGGTTTAGTATCGATGTGGCATTAAAATGGGAATGCTTACATCATTTATAAATGCCTGATTTGTTATTTACAAAACGTTCTTCAAAATTCTTCACAAGGTCCTTGAAACACCACCCACCCACATCTAACCAGTGCCAGCCAACTCACCAACCACCTTGTCAAAATCTTCAACATCATCAAACCTCATCAGACATTTGGCAAAAGCATGCGACTACAAACGTGTATGCGAAGTGGCGCAGGATAATATAGAAAGAGTTCGATAAGTTTTAAAAAAGTCCTTAAGGACTTTTGTAAAGAGTGTGTTGTTAACTTGAATGGCAACATCAGCAGCAATTTCATTTCATAACATCCATAACAAGAATATACAAAAGATAAAATTTTTCTAATTATGTTTATGTGTATTAGTAAGAGATGTGTGTAAGTGTGTATGTATGAGTAAATTTGTAACTTTTAAGTAACAGAAATCGAAATGTAAAAGATTGTCATTGGAAATTTGTATTCGTCATATAGATACAAATTGTTAAAGGATAGATGGATACATGAACTTCATGAGGCAGGAGAAATGTTTGATTTTGTAGATAAATGACAAATGAAAAGGGTTAAATTGAAGGTTTTTTGTTGCTATAAGGAGATAAGACCAAGACCTAACTCTAAGACTAATTTGATGAATTGATTGGTAATAGGAAACACGAGTTAACAACCAGACATACAACAGAAATCTATACAAATTTAAAAAATTAAAATTTATAAGGAAAATTTAAAGAGACAATCAAGAGAAAAGGAGAATTTAAACAACAAAGAGAAAAAAACAACAGAAAACTAAAAATAAACTCAAAAAAAAAGTTATGCATTATAATTTAATATAATTATAATCATAATTTTATAGTCTTAGTTATAATTATAATCAAATTTAATTTTAATAAATTAATTTTATTAATTCATAATAAAAAACAACGAAATCTTGCAGCATTTTGACAGTTTCTAAGATGCTCTAAAAGATGTACAACCTTTACACAAAAAAATTCAAAAGGTGATGCATATATTTAGGAGTTTAATTTGCTGCAAAACAACCCCTACTTTAGGCGAGTAATATGGTATACTAAGTAAACCTAATATATTTTTAATTTCTTTTAATGAAAATTCATACAAAAGCTGCCTACGGTTTAAGGAAAAAAAATTTGAATTTAGTAATACAAAAAATAATAAATATTGCTAAACAATCCTCAAGATATGCAATCATTTTGGTAATTTAAATTTGCTACGGAATAAAGTGTTTAGTTTCCAGCGATTACTAACAAATTAGTACTTGGACGAGATGTGCAGAATTTTTGTAGTATAATTCCAAAAAATATTGAATCATTCTAAGCATTTAAATTAGCTGCGAAATTAGGCGAGTAATAATAAATTCTAACAAATTTGTATGAGAACAAGAAATTCATATAAAAATTCAAAAAAGTATTGCATATGTTCAGGGGTTTAGTGCACAGTAAAAATCAAATCATATTTCCAGGGTTTAAATTTCCTCCAAAGAACATCCTTGTCTTAGGCGAGTATTAAGACATACTAAGTAACACCTTTCATGTCTGTGACCCGATCTTCCCAGAAAACGGCAGTATACACTAGGCTCTTATTTCATTGGGGATTGAGTAAGTGTGGCTGGTGTTAGCTTCCGCCAACTCTTGAACTTTTGAAGCAATCAAACAGGTTCAACGGGACGTACTAGGAAATCTCATATTTTTCCTTTTGTACCCGTGGTAGCACAAGGTCTAAGTGAGACTGATATACAGGGTGATATTCAAACCTTACCTAAGCATTTGCATATTTTCAGGGGTTTAATTAGACATGAAAGTGGAGGCTTCTTTCAGGCCTTTATTTATCTATAATGAAGATTTATACTATAGGATCCTATTACTTTAGTGACTTGGGAGAACTATGTTATATAGGCGTCGACAGCTTTTTGTTATAACCTAAATGTTCTCCAGCAACACAAGGCACTCAAAAGTCGAAGGGAATCGTTCATCGATCATTCGTTACTTAATAGATGTATTTCCCTAAAACTGTGTAGTCTTTTAAAATGAGTCCAACTATTCGTATTTTTTATATAAAACTCCAAAAACTATTGCATAATTTCAAGGATTTCAATTTGCTACAAAAACGAATGCTTACTTTTATGCGAGTAATAAGAAATACAAACAAATTTGTATTTGGCCGTCAAATTCATATAGCAACGCAAAAACGTGGCAAAAAAATATTGCAAATTTTCAGGATATAGGCGACAATTAAGAAATAATAACATTTTGTGGAGAAGTAGAGACAAGACAAATGTTTGGGTTGCGCTGTCTGTGTCGAGGCGGCCAAAAGTTGTGGCACGCCTCCTGGAAAGTATTTACTTGAGCTCTGGAAGCTTCGTATATATTACAAACCCCACAGAAAAATTTAAATTTATTGCGAAATGTTGCATATTTCTAGGGATTTGTGAACTATAACAAATATAGTATATTGGTAGGAGTGTTTATACAGGGTGCCACAGAAGAAACTATATGATGTAACAATTATTTGTTAATTTCTTTGTTTGCAAATCTTTACTCTGTTTTCCATATCAATTGAGGGATATAGTTACAAAAATAACTAAGATTGTTCATCTATTGCTTGAAAGTACTGTTCGACAATTAATACTCAATAATTATAAAAAAGAATTTATGGTGAAAGAATTGTTCCCATCGAAATATTTTCTGAATTTGGGTCTGTTGGAGGTTCAAGACGTAAGGGCAGGCAGACCTCACACTGGTAGATTGGTTGAAAGTGTTGATGTTGTGAGATAGAGCAACGCAGAACCCCCGGAAACATCACCGAGAAAACTATCTGATCTCTCTAACCGTACCCTCCGTCGGGTTTTGAACGAGGCTCAAAATCCAGCTAATTCAAAAATCAGAAATCAAAAAACTACGCTTTCACAGCTCTTCAAACAAAAAATGTAAGATCCTAATTTTAAGTTTCAGTGATGAAACGTGTAAAATTTGATAAGAAAAAACAGTAAATAAAATAAGTAAATTAAAATTTTTAAAAATTGTTGCATATTTTATGGAGCCGAGGCTGCATAATCTATTAGTAAGATTTTTCTATAACGTGGTTAAAAGCGCTTGTAACATTTTTAGTTTAGAATTGAAATTTAGTTGCAGAAGGCTTTTCCGGTTAAAGGGGAGAGGATATATAAAGTGTGGTGAAAGAAGGATTTTCTGAAAAAACATAAAGAAAATATTTTAGAAAAACTTGACTTGTAGATGTTCATCAAGGATCGGAACATTTTCATTTAACATTTTCCTTTTTGTTAATATTTACTTTTATCCATTAATATTTTTTTTTGCAAATTTTTGTATATTTTAGGAAGTCGTAGAACATAGCATATTTCCAGGAGTTTTTATGGTATGTTGTCAATTGAAAACGAACTTCCAAAATAAAGAATGAAATACAAATTATAGACTCTTTCGATGACGCCAAACAGTTTTGGGTACATAAATCTATTAAGAAAGTTTGAGCTAAATTTAATATTACTGGCAATTGTTGTATATTTTTAGGGGTCTGTGATTAATAACAAACAGAGCCTATTGCTGGAATTTTCTAAATAAAAATTCAAATTGTAGAATTATTTTAAGAATCCAAATTTTAAGAAACCCAACAGATTTCCTTATTATAACCATGTAGAAAGATTGGGCCGTCGGGGTGGTGCAATGGTAGTGTGCGCGCCTCTAGTACATGAGATCCTAGGTTCGATTCCTGCTCAGACCACCTTAAAAATTCTTTCGGCGGCGGTAACCTCGCATAGTGACGGCGACACTATCGAGTGTATAGCCATGAAAAAGCTTCTCATATTACCGTTCGGAATCGGTGTAAAACTGTAGGTCCCAATCAGTGAGAGAAAACTGGAAAGCGCACAGCTCAGTGCTTGTGAGAAGCTCTCCGCTGTCCCTTCATGGGATGTAATGGGGAACCATTTATGTTTTTTTTAGAAAGATTGGGCTACATTTAAAATCAGTGTACAACGTTGCATATTTGTAGGGATTTGTGAAGTAGAACAAATAGAGCCTATTTCTAGGAGTTCGTAAAGAAATACAAATTGCAGGTTACATTTAGCAGGCCAAACAGTTTTTGGGAATTAAATCTATTATCTCAGCTAAATTTACAAATGCTGGAACATGTTCCATATTTTTAGGGGTTTGTAAATTAAAACACACTGGGCCTATTTCTAGGAGAGTTTGTATTCAACGATTCATGGCTATTTTATATATTTGTATATATAATTTATATATTTATATATTTGTATAAAATTGTTTAAACCAAATTAATATAAGAAATATAAATTGTAGTCTATTTTCGGGAGGGTAAACTGTTTTCAGGTGTATAATGCCATAAATGAATTCATATTATAAGAAAATTTTTTAATTTATTGGTTGATTTTATCTTGTTTTGTTTCTGTTAAGATTTTGGTGACGTAAAGTGATTGTCTCGTGGGTTTTGCTTCAATATTGATCAGTTTTTGTCTTCAGATTTATGACTTTTTTTTCTTATCGTCTAGATCTTTTGAAATTGATACAAAATAAAGAATGAAAAAGGAGACAAAATTGTCTTTTATCAAAAGAAAAAAAAACCATAAAAATCATATTCAACGCCTCCATATAAAGTGCAAGTATTATATGCAAATTTCAATACAATTTCATGTTGGTTTCAATTAAAATTCATAATATTTTTTTCTTGTTCTTCCTTTGTGGTGAATAAAGGGCTTTGATTATCATCACAAACACACGATGAGGGTAATGAAGCAGAGATAATGATCATTATTTGATTAGAGTCTGGTGCAAAATCATAAACATCATTGTCTCACTCTTCAGAGGCTGATGGTCATAATTAAGTCTTTATTGAATTAAAGAAAACTCGGGAGACATTGTGATGATGATGATGAAGTTAGGGTTTGATATGGTTAGTATGAAAATGCTTGATGTTTTGGTTATTGTACTTGTTGTCATTATTATCTTCGATTCGTCTACAGGAAGAATCATTTCATTTAACTCATTCATACTTGAATTTTATTTTTTTATTTTTCCTTTAACAAAATTTATGATGCTTAAAGAATCTTTGAGTTGCTTGCCTCTTCTGCTGCTTGCCAACTCTAAGCCTTCATTCATTCAGTCTGAATTTATATGATTTTTATTTTTTGAAGTGATCATTTTCGGAAACCAGCATATGTTTAAATTAAAAACCAAAACCCAAAAATACTCTCACAGCCAGCCAGTCGCTTATATGACAGGCAGTCAGCCAGTCTTCCACTCCATGGTATTGATTCTTATTTTTGTGTTTAATGAAAAAAAAAGTTTTTTTTATTGATATCAAGTCTCGGAGTTTTAATGATTTCCTGTTTGCCGAAATACGAGCAAAAAATCCACTACAATCATGTACAATTGATATAAGGAGGTGGAGAAGGAGGAGGAGGAGAAGCTTATGCAAAAAAACTGAACGCAACTATAAAGTGATGTTGAAGTTCTTTAAATAATTATAATTCAATTCGATCGAATTTCAAATTGTCAGAAACAATGACATGAAAAGGTTCCTTCCATCCATTCATTCATATCGTCGTTCAATTGTTTTGTGCAGGAAATTGAATTAAAATTCAAATATTGGCGCACAATAGCGTGGGAGTTTTATACACAAAATTATTTGAATTTATCCAAAATGAAGGTCATCTGCATAAACTTTGGAGCATGGTAGATTTCAACAAGGAATAAATCGATTTGGTTGCCATCTTAAAAAAGGATTCGAAAATAATCTCTATAAACTTTCCTTTCCTTTTCTAAAGATGTTTTCGGTATGTATGTGCACATTTTTATCCATTTCCGCTTCCTGTTTGTTGCAACAGCATTAAAACTCCTTTAGTTTTCCGTTACTTTCCTCGGCATCCTCTCTCTCTCTCTGTGTGCTTGCTCTTCTTGCAATGACAGCAGACAGTTATGAACCTCAAATACAACAAAACAAAATATACCAAATTCATTTGTATCTAACAATCCTTTTACTATCAACTCTAGCCTTCTGTCTCTCTCTCTCTCTCTCTTAGTAGGAGCCTTCTCCTGCATATCCTTGTATAAGGATACAACGGATGTTTTAAACAAAGCAAAAACCTACAAGTATCGTAGAAGTTGTAGAAACCCCATGTTACAACTGAATGCGCTTAGATTTGCAGTAAACAAAGCTGATAGCCAGACAAACTCTCCCAGCTTCATCTTTACTTTTTCCTGCTCTAAATGCATCCAATGTTGAAGTTTTGTTGCTTACATGTCCTGTCATAAACATCATAATGTCCTGATATTTGTTTCTTTTTTTTCAACTTGCATTTCTTTTGGTCGTTGTTGTCGCAAAACAAATATATGATTTATCTATTTGGTTGCATATAGAGGATTTTGACTTCAGTTTTTCTTTATCTTCAGAGACTTTAGGTTCTCCCGCCCTCCCCCTCTTCCTGTAAAACGTTAAGGCACAGACAGAAAAAGAGAGAGAGAGAGTCAAGGAGGAACTTAAGGATAACTTATCATATGCCATATGATATGGATTTGTTTATTATAAATGAGTATGTGCAAGACACATGCATTAATGCACGGAATGACGGAAGGATCTATATAATACAAATGCAAGCGCAATTCACACGATGCTGGTAAAAGAACATGAAGGGTGTTCAGCCTATGCAATAGATATCAAAGGTGATTTGATGACGCTGTTAAACCTACGAAATAGAAAGATTTCTTCTATAAATTAAAACCAACAATAAAGCATTATATAATGCAAGACTCAAATGATGCATTTCAACAGGTTCACACCAAACAAAACTACAGGTCAAAGGTTGTTCACACGATACAAATAAAAATTTGCAAATAATAAAAATCTACGACTTGTTCTACGACACGAACAAATGTACAATTAAATAGAATTCTTTAAGTGTAATCCCTTAAACTATAAAGTTTTGAATGATAAGCAAAATTCACACGGTTTAGCTACGCAAGCGGTGTTAGCACGATGCTAAAAACGATAAACAAAAGAGTTCAAACAGGGCAGAACACAACAAATTATAAAAGAAAGGGTTCGCACTTTACCAGGTACCAAAAGATGGTAAGAAAACACCGCATTTCGCAAGAACACAAGCGGTGTTCGCACTTTGCTAATAACGAACAAAAGGGGCCAGATAGGATATCAAATAATAAAAATAATAAAGAAAAGGATTTATACTTTTAGGTGGAGCTACCAATAACAGCGACCAAAAAATTGCACAAAAACTTCACATAGCTAAATAACACAAGCGGTGTTCGCACAATGCATTAAAGTACCAAAAATGGTTCAGACAGGACAAAATACAACATATAATAAAAGTCTTAAAAAAAAGAGTTTGTACTTTTAGCTAGAACTACCAATATCAACAACCAAAGAATTATAAGAAAGGTTCACATAATTAAATAACACAAGCGGTGTTCGCACGATAATTTGAACAAACAAAAATAGTTAAGACGGGACAAAAGGAAACATACAATAAAAGTATTAACGAAAAGGGTTTGTACTTTTTGGGCCCGCTACCGGTGACAGGTTCCAAAATATGATAAGTATGGTTCACACAGCGCTATTCGTACCAAACTGTAAAATAATAGAAACTGGATTTATAATGGGTAAAAATAACCCCCAAGTTTTAAAACCAACTTTAAAAGGTAAACTATTAAATATTGTTCACGGTGCTTTAGATGTTTCAATAAAATGTATGTTGAGCAAGGTTCGCACGGTTTAATAATTAAAGTTAAGGAATGCTCGAACGATGTAATAAAAGCAAAACAACAATAACCTTTAGTTTCTAAAAGAGTAGAAGGCGGCAGCAGTTTGAGAGTAAAGCTTTAAGCTTTGAAGTTTAAGAAGAAGAAAATCTTTAAACGGTGGAGTAATGTATGATAAGTACAGTTCCCACGGTTAAAAAACACATGCACTGTTCGCACGATGCTGTAAAAGAAAAGAAGTGTGTTTACAGAGAAGGCACAAAATGATACTTACAGCTTCACATGATGCACAGAAAAAAAATATCAATGTTCGCACTACGCAATACTGCATACAGGTCACGGCTTGTAAGGACCAGGCGGAGAATACTATTCCTGAAGAATATTAATCTTTAGCTGTACATGTCTACTAGAATAAAACAGGGAAGTAAGTAAATTGAGACGAAAGCTTAAATCGAGTTGAAAGATAAGCAAGGTTCATACGATTTAGAAAAGAAATTCATGGAAGGCAAAAAGTAATGAAATAAACTAATTACAAATAAAGACAATGACTAAGAAGCACAGAGGAGCCTTGCCATTTCCAGAAGCTGATACAAGAGGCTCCAAATGATATTGAATTTAATGACAAGCGAGGTTCACATGCTGCAGT
The DNA here is from genome assembly GCA_963931995.1 of Phaonia tiefii. NCBI lineage: Eukaryota > Metazoa > Arthropoda > Insecta > Diptera > Muscidae > Phaonia > Phaonia tiefii. Next base: position 29,866,818 of record OZ008370.1, on the reverse strand, counting down.
AGTAAAATGTACGGAGTGTTCTGAAGATGTAAGTAGAGACAAAAATTAAATAAATTGACTTCCAATAAGGGGAATGATTAATACCCATAGAGAAAGCCTAGCATTTGCAGTACTCGATAAGGGAAGCTTCACACTATTGCAAATTGAATGATTAACAGTGTTCGCACGTTGCAAGAATAAAGTAAAGGGACGGTCCTGACATAAGTAGTTAATGAAATCAAATCATAGCACATAATGAAAATGATTAACAAAACGGAGGTCCAGCAGTTGCGTTAGTTGATAATGAAACCGTTAAACAATTAAGCACGGAAGAATAAGCGAGGTTCACACGTTGAAGTACTGACATTCATGGAAGACTCTGAAGATGAAGTTAACGAAATGAAATATTTGTAAATAAGGAAAATGATCAGCCATGGGAGGGTACCAATTGCAGTAGTTGATTACAAAATAGCAAGCGAAAAGGAATTAAGTGATAAGCGAGGTTGACACGTTGCGGTAGTAGAAAGTCCGAAAGGCCCTGAAGATGCAAATACAGTAAAAAATAAATAAAATATTTAGAACAAAGGAGATTGATTAACAATAGTAGAGCAGACCTGCCGTTTACAGTATTTGATTAAGTAATCTTCAATGAATAAAGACTTAAATGCTTAGCAGGGTTGACACGTTGCAGTAGTAAAATGTACGATTATTTCTCAAGATCCAAAATAATATGTAAATGATGTAAAATGGTTGTAAATGAGAATAATGATCCAGAATCATAAAATTGGCTTATTAATTGCTGCATTTGATAAAGAAAGCTTCAAGTAATAAAGAATTGTATGGTTAGCTGGGTTCACACGTTGCAGTTGGAAAATGGATGGAAGGTTCTTAAGATCCAGTAAATTAAACAAAACGTTTGCAGATAAGGACAAGAGTAGGCTATCAGTTGCAGTGGTTTAAAAAGAAAGTTTACTGCGGTTGAACAGAATGCTATAAGGTGGCTTCACACGGTGTATAGAAAACTGTGTTCGAAGATTTAATGAAATAAAACGATTACAAAATATAAATTACAGAAATGAAGTCAATAAAATTCTGTCCTTAAAAAACATTCAGGGGCTTAGTTAGATTTAGTAGGAGACTTCACACGTTGCTGCTAAGTTATATAATATATGCTTTTCAAAGGGGGGTGGAGTAATGAAAAAATCCATTGCAAACAAGGAATATCTAACAATCAGAGAGAGACAGAGGCAATCAAATTCAATAGATTATGTAAAAAGCTTTATACGGTTCAGTGAAATACGGCAAGCTGTGTTCACCCAATTCAATAATAAAATGTGCATTAATTTCTGATGCTGAAATGAATTAATTAAGGTTAAGAAAAATCTGGCTCTAGAAAACTTGCAACGGTTTAGTAAAATGGAGTAGGAGGCTTCACACCATGCCGGTTGTGATGTATGTGTTTTAACGAGGCAGTATTGCATTAAAATCATTGCAAACCTGAGAAATTGGCCTCAATCAGAAAGGGAGACTTTCCAATCTCGTATATTATAAGTACATAAAAAGCGTTAGACGGTTCTGTGAAATACGATAAGTAGGGTTCATCCAGACCAGTACAAACATTTGTATGAAGTTCTAAAAATGATTGAAATAATGAAAGCAAATAGTTCCAAAATATTTAACACAATAAACCATATTAATAAATTACGGCGTTAGAAAACATTTAGCGGTTTAGTTAAATTTAAAAAGGAGCCTTCACACCGTGCTGCTAAGTTATATAATGTATAAGTTTTGAAGAGGCTTTTAATAAAAAAAAATCCATTGAAAACAAGGAATATGTAACAATCAGAGAGGCAATCAAATTCTGTAGATTATGTAAAAAGCTTTATACGGTTCAGTATTATGCGATAAGCAGTGTTCACACGGGATAGTACTAAAATGTGCACGAAGTTCCGAAGCTGATGGAATTAATGAAATAAAATGTTGACAAAAAATTAAATGTCAGACAAGAGGTTAACAAAATTCTGGCGTGAGAAAGATTTCATCAGTTTAGTAAATTTTAGTAAGGAGGCTTCACACAATGGCGGTAAGGTATAAGTTGTATGCATTTTAAGGAGACAGTATTGCATTAAAATCATTGCAAACCAGAAAAAATGGTTATCAATCAGAAAGGAAGCCTTTCAAATCCAGTAGATAAAAAGCGCTATACGGTTCAGTGAAATGCATTAAGCAGGGTTCATCCGGTCGAGTACTAAAATGTGCACGAAGTTCTGACAAATATTTAATTAATGAAGGAAATTGATTTCAAAAATTAAACCACAGAAAAGAGGTGAAATTGGATAAGCTGTGTTCACACGGTATAATACTAAACAGTACAGGAAGTTCTGATTTTAATTCAATTATTTAAATAAAATTATTTCAAAGAATTATATGACAGAAAAGAGGTTAGGAAAATCCTGGACCTAAAAAGTTTTCAACGGAGTAGTAAACTTTGTGCTCTGACCACCTTTCTTTCGGTGGCGGTCACCTCGCATAGTGATGGCACAACAATCGAGTATTTACCCTTGAAAAAGCTTCTCAAAATAGAGTTGGGAGCCGGCGTAAAACTGTAGGTCCCAATTAGTGATTATATCACCAGAAAGCGCACAGCTCACTGGTTGTGAGAAGCTCTCCCCAATCCCTTCACGGGTTGTAATGGGAAACCATTTATTTGTTTTAGTACAATTTAATAAGGAGGCTTCACACAATGCCGGTAGGTATAAGGTGTATGCTTTTTAACGAGGCAGTATTGCAAAAAAAAATAGCAAAACTGCGAAAATAGCTATCAATCAGAAAGGGAGCCTTTCAATGGAGGAAAATGTTTACAAAAAGTTAAACCACAGAAAAGAGCTGAAATTCAACAAGCTGTGTTCACACGGTATAGTGATTACAAAAAGTTAAACCACAGAAAAGAGGTGAAATTCGACAAGCTGTGTTCACATGGTATAGTTCTAAAATGTACATGGAGTTCTGAAACTAATTCAATTAATGGAATAAAATTATTACAAAAACTCATATGACAAAAAAGAGGTAAAAAAAATCCTGGCGCTAGAGAGATTTCAGCGGTTTACAAAAATTTACTTAGGAGGCTTCACAAGATGCTTCCAAGCCGTGTGGTATATGTACGATTTTTGTTTCCTTATTGCTCTAACTAATGAAGCAAAGATGTGAATAATGACATCAAATGCGATAATGATAATAAGGACAATGTCAGCTAAAGGATACAAGGAGGTAGATGAGAAGAACAATGCGAATTAAGAGAGGACTATCTATGATGGAGTTAACAAATCTTGTGTATATCATAATTATGATAGCAAAAATGTAACAGGGGAAGATAATAATGAAGCCAATACAATGAGATTCATAGGCCATGATAAATTTAGTTGCTAATGACATAAGTAGGAGTAACTTAAACTCCGTATACATTTCAAGCAACAGTGCTGGGGAAAAAGGAAGTTTATTGTTCAATTTACCGCAGCAAAGACATTGACTTCCATGGTTACGCGAAAAGGCCAAAGAGAAAAATAATTTTTTTAATGAAAATAATGGCAAATATTTAGAATTTAAAGAAATTTAAAATGTTAAGGGAAAATTTAAGGGCGTAATCTTATAAACTAACATACATATATGTGAACTTTTATTACAATGCCTTGAAGTTGAAGAATGACAATACGTTTTTCCCCCTAAAAGGACACAAATTTTGTTTTGAGAAAAAGTTGTTATAAATTAAAAGAAATTGCATTATCCCATCATTTAATAAACAATTAACAAATCACCACCCTTTCCTTTTAAAACGCTTAATTGTTTTCGCTTTTAAACACCCATTAGGCCTAAAGCTATTAACCAACACCTCTTAGAGACTCCCCAAAATCTCATAAATAAACATATCTGCAGAAGGAGTATGAGTGGTAAACTCTCACACGAAGGATTTGTTTCAATGTCATTGTTCTCGCAAATCAACAGGAGTTTGTTTGACTTTAAGCCTAAAATGCGTGAGAATTTGCATATACAACACACATACATAGTTAGATATTTGCAACACAACAACACTTGTGGAGCTAAATTAAATTTCAATTCGACTGCCTTTCGCGCAAATCTACTCCACTCTAGTCTACACCTCCCCAAACGCGAATCGCAAAATCACCTCCCTAACTCCTTGGCCAAAATGCAAAGTTAAGCCACACATGCAATTGACACAAATTTTCGCTATGATACACCGGTACGTCGCGTACAACTCCATCATCCTGGTGGCAACATGCCACACATTCGCATACGCAAATGACCGCCAAAATATAAACCAGTCAAAGACTCGTTGTACAATGGCCATAAAGCTTTTGTTGCATTTACAACCACAAAACAATGCCACATACGAGCTGAAACGCAAGGGGGGCTGCATGGCTCTGGAAGTTAAAATAGGCACAGGGAATAGGAACTACTGAACAAGAAGCAGGAGGGGAGAACAGGACGAAGCGTAAGGTTCAGGCGGTAAGGCAGGAGTGTCAAGTCTATGAGTTAGAGTAAGAGAGCTTTTATTTATTGTGCAAACACCAGGATCATTATCATCCTCATCAACATTATCATCATCATCGTCATCATCATTCTCCTCATCATGATGAAGAAGACAATATGTTTATTATACAAAAATTGTTGGTGATATTCATGGCATGATAGCCAAGTGGGTGGATGGGTGGAGACATGGGTTGCAACACAATGCGGCAACAACAACAGGCAGAAGGTTAAGCCTGCAATTGATATGAAAGTGGACATTCAACAGAAACAGGCAACAACACAATATTTGTATACATGTGTTTTTAAATGAAAAACCGCGTTTATAACATTATATGGCCATACTAGTCAGTCAGTCAGTCAGGCAGCCAGCCAGTCAGTCAACTCTGAGCCAGGGAAAAGCAACAGAAATCACAGAGAAGACTCAGCAAGTGATGGAGGAGGAGGAGGAGGAGGAGTTGTTTTGGGATGTGGAGGTGTTTGGGGAGGCCATGGCAGCGTTAGTGTTGCGAGCTTATAATGGTACCCTTTAAATGCGTCAAGTGTATGTGTATTTGTTTGTTTTTAGCTGAATTTTGCAACAGTTTCAGTCAGTCCGTCCAGATGTTTGGTTTGTTTTTTTCCACATTAAGTTTTTGCGCGCCAAAGTTAATGACATGTGGCGGTGGAGAAGAAGGAGGAGGAGGATATAAAATAAGGAGAGTTTGTGTTTGTTCCCAAAAGCTAAAACGTTTTTGAATATTCCTTGTTATTGTTGTGGACCTGCCTGCCAACAATGATGCTTACACAAAGGTCAAAGCATTTGTGTAATAGAATTTTTGTAGATAAACACAAAAAGAAAATTACAGGTATTTAAAGACAGGTTGGTTAAAGTTTAAAACAAACGAAAATATGTACATGATCAAAATATATACAATAGATTTCCATTTAGTTAAACTACAAACTAAAAAACTAGTTCCATTTATAAAAATTGTCCTTAACTTTAAAAAAAATAATTTTTTTATTTTTTACTTTACTGTTTTTTACTAAGTTTGGTTGTGCCCCGTCTATCAATTGGTCTGATGTTTATATCGAAGGACCTTTGGACTACTAGATATATTTCTGCAAAATTTCAGCTTTGTAGGTGTTACAGATTCGAATAGCGAGCATATACACTCTGAAAAAAGTGTATTTTGTTGTTGTTTGGATGCAAATATAACGTGTTTGTAGCTTGTAGCAAATATACTATACTTGTGCTCAAACTCATTGTGTTTGCTATTCAATATAACATGTTTGAGGCACAATGGTTAATATGCTATAATATATGTTTTTGAGACCCAAATATGACTTTGTTTGTTGAAGACCGCTAAAATCATAAACGAGACAGACAACAGAGAAACAAAAAGGCAGCAGAACTTCAATTCATGAGAACAATGCTTGCAAACATGTACATGTGTAAACACGCTGAAAAATAACGGCCCGAACTACATATTGCAGGAAACATGCATATGTTTGCAAGCATTGTTTTCATGAATTGAAGATCAGCTGCATTTTTGTTTCAAGTTGTCACGTTTTTGATTTCAGTAGTTTCCAGCACACAAAGCTACATTTGGTTCAGAAAAACATATATTATAACCTATTTATCGTTGTGTATCAAACATGTAATATTGAATAGCAAACACAATGTGTTTGGACACAAGTATACTATATTTGCGTCAAGCTACAACCACGTTATATTTGCATCCCAACAAAAACGATAGGGTTTTCAGCGTGTATAATGATAACATTAATGGAAAACTTAAAATAAACTTTTGTGTCGAAGAATACAGCGATTGGCGTGCATTTTATATCATATCTGCCTAAGACTTGGAAATAAATTTCTACGAAATATAATAAAAATTTGTCTTAAATTGTTTTTTCAGTTGCTTCAAATTTAGATTTTACAAATTAAAAAATATGTATTGGTTAGATAAATAGATATATAGATTTGCTTCCAGCGATGCGATTGGGATGATTTTTATATCATAGTAGCTTAAGACTATATTAAATATTACTGCAAAATTTAAATATTTAAAGACATCAAACTTCGAATCGCCAGTACATTATAGTTACTTCTCTACTACTTGTTATTGAATTTTTGTTTGTTTTAAATTTTTTTAAACGATAAATTTAGTTATTTCTTGTGATGGGATTGGTTTGATTTTTATGTCATAGCTGCTTAAGACTGTAAAAAATTTCAGCATTCTGTGTACTCCAGTTCTGAATCGCAAACATATTTTCCAGCAGACGAAGGGACATACAGAGCTGCAGACAATTGTTTAGTACTCTGAAAAAAGGTCATTATTTAAAAATGTTTCCTGGGAATTTGCTATTATAAAAATAGCACAAATTTTTCCTTCAAATATTGGTGTTTCTAATTACTAAAGACTTAGTTTTTACCTACTTAAAAAATATATTGGTATAGTTATCTTTCGATTGATTTGTTTCTGGCGATGCGATCGGGATGATTTTTATACCATTGCAGCTTAAGACTATTCTAAAACTTTCTGCAAAATTTCAGCAGTTTAAGATAACAAATTTCGAATCGCCACTAGAGTATAGTTACTTCTCTACCGCTTCATACTCAATTTTTGTTTGTTTTAAATATTTTAATGATAAATTTTGTGGTTTCTGTGATGCGATGGCTCAGATTTTTATGTTTAAGACTTTAAAATATATTTCCACAAAATTTTAGCTTCTGTGTACTCAAGTTGCGAATCGCAAGCATATTTTTCAACAGACTATCGGGCGTACGAAGAGACAGACAATTTTTTAGAGCACAATTATTGGGAGAAGTAGTTTTGGAAAAATGTCAAGGTATTTAAATATTTGTCTTGAATATTTGCTATTAGGAATTCCTTCAATTGTTTGTGTTTCTAATTACTAAGACTTAATTTTTACCAATTAAATAAAATATTCTTATCTTCCCATAGATTTGTTTCTAGTGATGCGATTGGGATGATTTTTATACCACAGCAGGTTAAGTCTATTCTAAAACTTTCTGCAAAAATGTCAGCAGTTTAAGATAAAAAATTTCGACACGCCAGTAGAGTATAGTTACTTCCCTACTGTTACTTATTGCATTTTTGTTTGTTTTAAATTTGTTAATGAAAAAATTTTTTGGTTTTCTGTCATGCGATTGGTTTGGTTTTCATGTCACAGCTGCTTAAGACTGTAAAATATATTTTCACAAAATTTCAGCTTTGTGTGTACCCAAGTTTCGAATCGCCAGCACATTTGCCAGCAGACGAGCGGGCATACAAAGAGACAGATAATTTTTAAGAGCACAATTAAAGTGAAACGTATTTTTGGAAAAATGTCATTGTTTAAATGTTTCTTGGATATTTGCAGCTACAAATTCCTTTAATTTTTTGTGTTGCTAATTACTAAAGACTTAGTTTCACCAATTAACAAAATATGTTGTTATAGTTATCTTTCCATAGATTTGTTTCTGGCGATGCGATCGGGATGATTTTTATACCATAGCAGCTTAAGACTATTCTAAAACTTTCTGCAAAATTTCACCAGTTTAAGAGATCAAATTTCCAATCGCCACTAGAGTATAGTTACTTCTCTACAACTTCTTATTCAATTTTTGTTTGTTTTAAATATTTTAATGATAAATTTTGGGGTGTCTGTGAGGCGATGGCTCAGACTTTTATGTTTAAGACTTTAAAATATATTTCCACAAAATTTTAGCTTCTGTGTACTCAAGTTGTGAATCGCAAACATATTCTCCAGCAGACGATCGGGCGTACGAAGAGACAGGCAATTTTTTACAACACAATTAAAGGGAAAAGTTGTTCTGGGTATTGATCAAGGTATTTAAATATTTGTCTTGAATATTTGCTATTAGAAATTCCTTCAATTATTTGTGTTTCTAATTACTAAGACTTAATTTTTACCAATTAAAAAAATATGTTCTTATAGTTATCTTTCCATAGATTTGTTTCTGGCGATGCGATCGGGATGATTTTTATACCACAGCAGCTTAAGACTATTCTAAAGCTTTCTGCAAAATTTCGGCAGTTTAGGATAACAAATTTTGAATCGCCAGTAGAGTATAGTTACTTCTCTACTGTTTCTTATTCATTTTTTGTTTGTTTTAAATTTTTTAATGACAAATTTTGTGGTTTGCTGTGATGCGATGGCTCAGATTTTTATGTTTAAGACTTTAAAATATATTTCCACAAAATTTCAGCACTCTGTGTACTCAAGTTGCGAATCGCAAACATATTTTCCAGCAGACGATCGGGAGTACGAAGAGACAGGCAATTTTTTACAACACAATTAAAGGGAAAAGTTGTTCTGGGTATTGATCAAGGTATTTAAATATTTGTCTTGAATATTTGCTATTAGAAATTCCTTCAATTATTTGTGTTTCTAATTACTAAGACTTAATTTTTACCAATTAAAAAAATATGTTCTTATAGTTAACTTTCCATAGATTTGTTTCTAGCGATGCGATTGGGATGATTTTTATACCATAGCAGCTTAAGAATATTCTAAAACTCTCTGCAATATTTCAGCAGTTTAAGATAACAAATTTCGAATCGCCAGTAGAGTATAGTTACTTCTCTACAGCTTCTTATTAAATTTTTGTTTGTTTTAAATCTTTTAATGAAAAATTTTGTGGTTTTTTGTGGTGCGATTGGTTTGATTTTCATGTCACAGCTGCTTAAGACTGTAAAATATATTTTCACAAAATTTCAGCTTTGTGTTTACTCAAGTTTCGAATCGCCAGCATATTTTCCTGCAGACATACAGGCGGACATAAGGAAAGACACACAGTACATTTTATTTAATAATTTTTCGATTCAAGATCTGCAACTTTTAGAATGTTATTCTTCTACGAAAAATTCTATTTTGGTAGAAAATATTTAAAAAGAAATATCTGAAATTGATTGTTATGGTGGATGGCAGTTTTATAATTTTTTCGAAATAGGAAAATTAAACATTAAACAATTTCTATACTTTTTACAGATAATCTGTATGGAAGAAAATCTAAAGAAAATTAAACATTTAGGCGGATACATGTTTCTTTCTTTAAATTCGTATACTTTTCAATCCTGTTCCACTTTGTGTTCCCTTATGATTTACACCTTGTGATCTCATTATAAATTGCAGTTCTAATCTATTGTTTCTCTCATGATTTTATGATAATTCAAGTGGATTTTCTTGACACAAAAGGATTTTCGAATTTCAAAATGTCATTTCTTTTGCAAAAATCTTTCAAAATGAATTGATGTAATTTTTCTCTGAAAACAAAAACACTTTGATGTGGAAATCATAGTGTAATTTTTGGCTGAGGTTTTTCACAGATCCACTGCATTTTGCTGGTACGTATGCGAGTGAGTGCAGGCGGCTATTACAGTTTAGTCTTAGCAAGTTTATTTCTTCGAGTATAGTTAATACTTTTAAAGAAAATTTGTCATTTTTAATAATGTGCGGTTTTGAGAAAAGTGTAAAAAAAACGCAGTCTCTCGCAGACAAAAGATCATTAAATTTTAAGCCATTTGATTTGCTGGGTAAAGTAAAGTAAAGGCACGCAAAAGTAAACTATGCATATTGTCTGCGGGAATTAATACAATTTGCCAACGCAGTTTCATATATCTTTAGCACTTCATTTGTTGGTGTCCCCCTTTTGATTGTTTTTTTTTTCTACACGCAGGGTCTGGGTGTCTTTTATTCCAAGTTTCTTATTTAACTAAATTTAGCCTAATTTTTCTTCGAGTGTCTAGCAAGTTGAACCAGACGACAGACACAATGTTTTATGATAATAATATGGATGACAATGACTACGACGACGACAAAGATGATGATAATGATGATGGTGGGGATAGTAGTGAGGATAATGGTACTGTGGTCGTGTTGTGTTGATGATGACTTTTTTGCATCGATTTTTCCCTATCAAATCCATAATGTCAGGCATTAATTAATTTTGCAGTTTCTTTGTATGAAATGTGCGTAAGGAAAAAAAATATTATACTTCTTTTGCATTAAGAAATGGGGGCCGGACGAGGCATCCCTGAAAAAGCATTGGCTCATTGCTAATAAGAAATTTTTCTGATGAATATACGACTAAATGTATTTGCAGTTTTAAATATATATAATGAACAATAAAAATCATACAAATTTTACACTCCACTTTTATGGCGTTCAGGCCATGTGAATCGCGAAGGGGTACAAGGGAGCCAAATGAATCGCGAGCGAATGGAAGAGGTTGGGGGGTGGACGAGCCAGCCAGACTATACGATACAAAATAATTGTTTAAGAATTCCTGATTAATTGGCATTGCTTACAGCTTGTTCATTTGTATTAGGTTAGTATATATTGTAATATCTACCGCAATTATTGTTTTAGTCGCAGTTTTTCGAATCATAATGAGTGCCAATTTTTTTGTAGTTTTTTTCGGAGGGGTTTTTGCCTTCTAATGTCTAATTTGGGTTGTATGTAGTTTTGGGATTCTTTTTTTTTTATTATTTCAAATGATTTAATTGTTTAAGACTTTGTGTGTTTCGAATGGCAATAAAAGAAAATTGGTATTTTCGGGAGAAAATTGGCATTTTCGGGAGGAAATCGCAATTGCCTTCAAAATCCCATAAATAATAGTTAATGAGCTTGAACTTCAAGAAAATTATTACTTTGTAATGAAAGAAATAAAAACTTATAGATTCGAATTTTGATCATAATTTTATGCTATAAATTTTGCGATTGGCCCCTAATGTCAGTTCTGTTTTGACATTTGTGTAGTAAACACATGCGAAATACACGTTAATAAACAATGTTACGCTACACTGCTCCAGAACGCGGAATATTGCTGACTATTTATTTGACCAATAATCGGTCGGTGACTTTGGCACAACGTGAATTTCGTCGCAGATTTCCTGGCCGTCCAACGCCTACTGGTGAACGCTGCGACGTTTAGCCGCTCGCCTTTAAGAGACTGGCACAACACGAGATGCTGCCAGGCGTGGCAGACCCCGCAGTAGCCGTTCTGCAGAGAATATTGCTGCTGTAGCCGAGGATGGCATGGAAGCGTCGTCGACATCGACCAGACGACGTGCCACGCTACAGAGCAATGATCAACGAGTTATTTTTGCCGCAACTTGATGAATTGGGATTGGAAAACATGTGGTTCCAACAGGACGGTGCAACGGCACACACTGCATGTGCCACAACCGATATACTGAAGGATGCATTTCCCGGGCGCCTAATCTCCCGTTTTGACGATTTGCACTGGCCAGCAAGATCGCCTGATTTGACCGCTCCAGACTTCTTTTTGTGGGGCTTTTTGAAGTCGCGGGTGTATGTCAACAAGCCTCAGACTCTTGCAGCTCTTAAAGACAATATCCGTCAAGAATGTGAAGACCTATCGCCGGAAGTTTTGGCCAAAGTGATGGAAAATGCCATAAAAAGGGCTCAACTGACAATCAACTGTGGCGGCGGCCATTTACATGACATCATATTCTCGACTTGATGTAAAAAAAATTAAAAGACCAAATAAAAATAATCCACAAGAAGAATCAAAGTTTTTCATTTTTTTTTTAAATTACAGCCAAAAATCATCGGAAGTTTACTTTTGCGCCACCTTGTATAACGTGTTAGTAGATTGTCACAAATATAGTATATTTGTGTCCAAACACATTGTGTTTGCTATTCAATATAACATGTTTGGGGCACTACGATTAATAGGTTATAAAATATGTATTTGTGAGCCAACTGTGGTTTTGTTTGTTGAAAATTGCTGAAAACACTGTTGTCTGTTACCATAAAGTCACAAAAAGCAGCAGATCTTCAATTCACGAAAGCAATGCTTGCAAACATGTACATGGCTTCCTGCAATATATTGCTGGGGCCGATATTTTTCAACGTGTTTAAGGTTTTTCCTTGTTGTCTTTAGTTGACATGACTATCTTCTTAAACTGTGGCCGTCGGTGGTGCAATGGTTAGTGTGCGCGCCTGTTGTACATGAGATCCTGGGTTCGAACCCTGCTCTGACCACCTTAAAAAAAAAATTTCTTTCGGCGGCGGTCACCTCGCATAGTGACGGCGACACTATCGAGTATATAGCCATGACAAAGCTTCTCATAAAACCGTTCGGAATCGGTGTAAAACTGTAGGTCCCAATCAGTGAGTGAAAACTGGAAAGCGCACAGCTCAGTGATTGTGAGAAGCTCTCCCCTATCCCTTCATGGGATGTAATGGGAAACCATTTATTTATTTATTTTATCTTCTTAAACATAGTAATCAGTTTTTGACATATTCGAGTTCGTTATTGGTTAAATTTTTTATGACAACGACGATGTTCGATTATTATTATTTTTTATTTCGAGTTTTGTTTAGAACATCCTGAATTCCTGATGATGTTCGTCGTTGATGGACGAAATATTGAACAAATAAAAAAGACAACATTTGGCGCAAACAACCTATGACCTATAGCTTCAATATATAAGCAATTTCTTCTAACTTGAGATTTCAAAAACCTTTCCATTTTTTTTAGTGGAAGGACAAATCGGTAAGATCTTCAGGAATATTCAAGATTAACGAAAGGACGGACATTTAATTTGATTTTAAGGAATATTGACGATGAACGAAAGGACGGACAGTTAATTTGTTAATAGTTATGCCTGGGAATATCTATAATAATCCAGCAGTTATTCTGTAGAAAGAACATTTCACTTTTTGAGCCAAGGATTTTGAGCAAAATAAACGTCTCTGTCTCTTCTTTAAAAAAAAAACAATGTCCTTCTTTCCTTTAAAAACATATCGAATGTCCGTCTTTCCTTTTACCCTCTAAATTCTTGCAGATTTTTCCGATCATCAGTAGTAGTAGTTTAGGTTGATTTCTCTTCAATTCAACAGTTGTTGTTGTTTTGTGTGCCCTTTTGTTATATTAATCAACTAACAATACTAACAGGCCGTTAAGATTGAGTTCAACTTCTGCTTGCAGGCAATTTTTTAAATATCACTTCAATAGCTCATAAATTACTTTAACACTAAACATGCAGCAGCTCCAGAAAGAAAAGACCAAAATGATGACGGCGACAACGACAACACAATATGCAGCTCTTTTTTTATTCTTGAATTTCTTTGCACTTCAGTTATTCATTCATAATTTTTAAGCTTTACAGACAGTAGAACAGCTAAGATCTGGCCAGAGCTGTGCAGACGGAGACCTCAACATAACAGCCTTGAATTTTAAAGCGTTTAAAGGAGCGCAATTGGTAACAATACTTGGCTATGGATGAAGGTATAAAAAAACATTTTATCCACTATTTTTTTTGCATTTTTTTACGTTGCTAACAAAACGCACCTCTTTTGCCAAGAGACAGACACACGCGCGCCTACACACCAAAAATAATGATGATTTTTGAATGAAAAATATTTCCCCCTCCCCCCTTACATGTTGCGATTTAAAGTATTGAAATGTGTGTGGAAGGGAAGCCTGGGGAACGGGGAAATGTTGTCTGGTGGGGATATGTAAACATCATTAGTAAAATTTGTACCAAAAAAAAAGGGATAACAGCAGACACAAATTGTCATACAAATAATTGTGGTTTACAACTACTGTCTGCCAAACGAATGAAACCAAATTAAGGTGACCACACACGAAAGAAAAATGTTAAAGAAATTATTAATATTTTTTAAAATTTCTAATACAAATATTTTTCAATTTAAATAATATCATTAAACAAACATATTTAATCTAAATAATAAAAATTATATTAATTTACATTACTATAATTTAACCTCACTATAATTTAACTATTAATACAATTTAACTTTTCTAAATTAGAAAATACTGCCTACTTTGAGGAGCTTTAAAATTGCTTAAAAAATTAAAGAATAAAATCTCTAAAAAATTTGAATCTTTCACTAGTAAAAAAATAACAAATTAAACAATCAGTAGTTTCAATTGGAATAAATAAAGCAGATACACTTTTTGAAACTTTTCTGAAAACCACACAAAATGCTGCCTACTTTATGGAGCCTTAAATTTAAAAAAACATAACAGTAACTTGTCTTCTCTCTATTATTAAAAGAAATTGTATTTAATAAATTAATAAAAATCTTTTGCTTTTGTTTATTCGCTAAAAATAAAAATAAATCAAATAAAATCCCTAACAGTTTTAAATATTTCAAGTAGTAAAAAAAATTAAACAAACATTAGTTTCAAATAAAATAAATAAAACGGATTCACTATTTTAAACTCCTCTAAAAAAAACAACAAATGCTGCCTACTTTAAGGAGCCTCAAATGTTAAAATACAGAAAAATAACTTGTCTACTCGGTATCATTAAAAAAATTATATTTAGTGGAATAATAATAACATATATTTTATTATTTTTCGCTTAAAATTTTAAAATAATAAATTCTCTAACAAAATTTCAACCTTTCAACAGAAAAAAAACAATGAATTAAAATAAATAAATGAGCATCATTTTTGTATACTTCTCTGAAAACCAAAAAAATCAGTGAGTGTTCGAACTCACGGGCGATGTATTAACACCCTTTTGTTACACGGTACCTGTTCGATTTCTATGAACACATTAGTAATGTTATATAGGAAAATAAAAAAGTATTAGTTTTTGTGCTGAAGTCTCTTTTGCTATGGCACTTTCTTTCTTCTTACATCTGCTTTAACATAAGATGTAATATTGTTAAAATAAATAACGAAATATTTACCTCACTGAACTATTTTTTTTTTGGTTTTGTCATAAACAGAGCGACGATAAAAAATTATTGAATAATACAGAGAACTTATTGCACTCTATTTCCGCTCTCATGTAGAGAGTCTGAGTAAAAGAGCATGAACGAGACTTATTCTCTTTATAGAATATTTCAGTATTACTGCACTATTTCGACAATGTTATCACATAAAATAATACAAAAAGCATCATTGTTTCACATGAAAATTATGAATGGACCAAGTTATGACAAAAAGAAAGTAATACGTTTTGAATCATTCGCCAGATGTCGCTCGTGCTTTTGAGTCATACAATTCGTTCCATGAGCTCTCTATACTATTAAACACTCTTTGGCGACGACAACCTGCTTGGTTGTTCGCTGCCGCTACATCTTATTTATACTTATTTTCAGGAAGAGACTAATGTTGGACAACAACCACGTATGTGAATGTGTTTACTTTGATAGATTGCCCTACCCGTGACTATAGATGTTAACACATCAAACATGCTGCCTACTTTAAGGAGCTTTACATTTTTAAAGTTCAGAAAAATAATCTGTTTTTCCCAATCATTAAAAGGATAATTTAATGATTATTAATAAAAAATATTTTTTTAAAAATTTCTCAAAAAACCGGAACGCTGCCTACTTTCAGGAGTAATAAAATCTTAAAAATTTTAAAAGGAACAAAAACAACTTGCTTGCGCCTGGAAATAATTGAAACATATTTATTAGAAGAATATTTTGCGATTTCCTTTGAGGCGTTCAGGTGAGAGACTTTTTATGAAATTAGAACAAATGTAAACAGTGGGAACCAAGATTTGACGATCGGTTCGAAGTTTGTTAAGACGTACTGGAAAGACATCGATGAATAGGATGAGCCAGCCTTAGCTGGAACGACCGGATTAAAGAAAACTTGAGACATTTTCGTATTATTAATTGGCGCAGAAAATCAAAAGATCCAGACGGTTGGAGAAATATGTTAACTTTTTTCGATTTTGGCCTTGAAGATGAAGTTTTTTGATTTTATATGTTCACAATTTATGACAAGAGCTACAACTTACCCTCAGAGAGTAAATCAAAATTACGAACAGTTTGCAAGATATGAGCCTTACAAAATTATCACTTTTTTGCAAAAATAACACCGAGGCCCCAAATCTTTGGGGGCCCACAAAAAAAGTGCATGACTTTAGGTAAAACTGGGAGACACGGGTCTTTTTTTTTGGTCTTTTATCACGTAGTGGTGTCCGTATATGGTTATATTTTTTTCGTGTTGCACTGTGTTGTTTTTGTAATAGATAACATAATATCTCAATGTTGAAGTAAACAAAAAACAAACGAAATTTAAAATATCTTCGGGAAATTTTTCACTTTTGCGGCTACCTAAACGCTTTCTAAGCGCTACTTAAACGGTGTTAAGAATCATTCCTAAGAAGTTCATATGTTCTTGATTACTGAGATCTTAGGTACATTTTTGTCGTTGATTGTTTCCTTGAATTTTGAACGGGTTGTTACCTATGGACCTGAACAGGGGAAAAAGAGGAAAAAAATCGAATTTATATAATTTATATAAGTAAAAGAATTGAAATTAGGAAATGACATTTTTGCGGAACAAATTTTAGTTTTTTTTACTTAAATCTTGATTTTTAGCAAAGTTATAACCTGTTTTTCGTCTCTTGAAAAATAGTAAAAAATCAGTTACCCGTTAACAACTTATGACCATCGAAATGGTATTAACAGCGAAACGTAATGCCTACTTTAAGGAGTCCCAACAGTTTATACACCAATCTAGCTTTGTAATAATTACCAGCGAAACATAATGCCTACTTTAAGAAGCCCTAGTGTTTTATACACTAAGCTTTTTAATAATTTGTATGTTTGGGTAATTCTTGTATCAAATTATTAAAAAGCAGCCACAAAATCTTTTAAATTTCAAACTAAAAAAAATATTTACTCTTCTTCCTAAACAACCCTATTTTGAATTGAAGCAAATAAAAATTATTAAAATTATGTTAATAGCGAACAATGTTGCCTACTTTAATGGGCCCCAACATCTTTAAAACTTCAAAATAAAAAAAATTATATTATTAAGTTGTCATTCATTAAGTCCATTATTTATGAGTTACGAAAATAAACGGAACCTTAATATTACATTTATATTGTAAAAACTAAAATACAGTGTATACTTTAAGGAACTTGAAAAATCTTTAAAATTTCAAACTAATCTATTTATTATACGAGGGCGGATAAAGAAGTCCGTGACTTTTTGAATGAAATACAGTTTTTATTGCAAAAAAAAAATATTTTTCAACATAATCTCTTTTTAGATCAATACACTTAGTTCAACATATCTCCAATATTTGTATCCCTTCCAAAAAATAGGATTTTTCGAGGTCCATAAAATAGGCATTTGTTTGATCAATAATTTCATAGTTGGAGCTAAATCTCTTTCCCCCGAGACATTTCTTTAGGTTTGGAAATAGGAAATAGTCAGTGGGGGCTAAATGCAAAGAATATGGCGGACGAATTGGTAGCCCAATTAAACAACTCCAAACAATCGTTTGAAGTTGTCACACGATTACGTTTATGGTCAATTGAGAGCAAACGCGGCACCCATCTTGCAGACAGCTTTCTTAAACCCAACTGATCATTTAAAATCGAAACCACACTGCCATATGAAATGCCTATGACATCAACAATCTCACGCACTTTTACTCTTCGATCGGCCAACACCATATCGTGGATTTTTTCGATATTTTCGGGTGTATTGACCTCAATTGGCTGTCCCGAAACGTTCAGCACCATTTGTAATTGTGCGACCACAACGAAAGTCATTAAACCACTTTTTTACCATTGAAATCGATGGTGCAGAGTCCCCATAGTATTTATCAAGCTTTTCCTTAGTTTGATTGACGGTTTTTTGTCGCAAAAAATAATGTTTATTGAGCACTCGAAATTCACTTTTTTCCATTTTTAAATAAATGCACGAGGTTGTAAGTTTTAAACAGTTGTTAAAAGCAAAGTAACTGATGGCACTTGTTCAAAATTTGACAGAAGTCTATTAACAGGTGGTACTTGATGGGAGTAGTGTTGCATTTCATATATCTACGAGGGAAGTGTATACTTTAAGGAACTCGAAAATCTTTAACATTTCACACTAAATGAGAGTATTTGTTGTATCCTCCAGGCATTGAAAACAAACAAATTTTAATTGAAAAATTAAAATAATTTCGCTTTTTATCAAACAAAAATATATACAACTTGAGCATCGTCGAAATGTGGGTTGCGTGTCGCTGTTTTATCGATATTTCCACGGTATGTGTTCCTCGGACATCCGTCATCTTATGCCAGACGTGAGGATATTTAGCTGAAGCACGCGACTTTCCAGGAACTCTCATTCGTTTTTTATCGAGTGGCCGGTTGACCGCGCTACAAACTCTAGAGAAAATTCGTTCTTGAGCCGTACAGTCCGTATGTGGAATATAATTCCGGCTAGTGTATTTGCCACCAATTGTGACATACAAAGATTCAAGGCAAATGTCAACAGACACTACTCCCTCTTTCCACCCTCCACTTCCACAATTTTCCATCGCCAACACAATGCACTGCATTTATAGGGGGCATCCCCTGAGTGTTGGTTTGATAAAAAAAAATTGAATTTGGAATTTTTTGTAAGATCAACTACAAATCATATTGAACATATTATAAAGCCAAAAAGATGCTGGCTATTTTAAAAATAATTTAAAAAAAAACAAAAAAATTTAACAGTAATTAAAAAAATTAAAAATCGTTAATAGTTTAAGATAATGCATAATATGTATCCTTTACCACTACTATTATTTGTTACTGATTTAAGTATAACAACGAAACGGTCTATGAATTATTTTTTTTAAACACCGAAAGTGTTGCCTATTTTGAGGAGCCTTAAAATATAGAGTACGCAAATTATCTATTATAGCCACTGTAAGGATAGAATTCTATAGACTTAAATAAAAGAAAATAAATAAAATAAAATTAAACATTCAAGAAATATTTTTTAATGAAAATAAATAAAAAAGTTTAATTTTTTATAAGAACAAAAATAATGGAAGTTCATTTTACATTGATTTAAAAATTCAAAAATATGCTGCCTATTTTAAGGAGCACTAAAATCTCAGGATTTCAATAGGTATGAATTGTTATATTCTTTACAATACGTATTCTTTCTTAATGTTTTGAATACAACACATTTTAGTTACCATAATTATTTTTACAAAACTTTTATATTTGTTTTAAATAAAAAAATATATAAAATTTTTTTAAATTTTTTAAAAAATAATACAAATTGTTCAAAATTTAAAGACAATTTATTTTTTAATAGATTTCAGTTTTAGTACCGGTTTATAACATTTTAAACGCCAAACGGATTCCAATTCCAATTTCCAATTTTATTTATCTGAAGTCATAGTACTTACTTATTTAATTTTATATTTTATATATTGTACAACTGATTACATTTCGAGTTACATACCTGGAAAGACAAAGAATGGAAAACAAATTAATTTATTTGTGAATTTTTGTTACAAATTTATTTTAATTTATTCATACGTTTTTTTCACTCTTAATTTAAGCAACAAAATATCTGTTTTATACACTTCAAATAACCATTAACAACTGCGTATTCGAACGGGCGATGCTAATGATAACTCTCAAAAAAATAAAAAAAATAAAGTATAAAAATAACTGATACAAATATTTCTTCATTGAGCTTTCAACGTAACCAACTAACTAACTACTCTATATCAATAAAACATTTGGGGCAATAAACAATTCCGCTCACAACAAATCTCGGCCACAAATTTTATTTAAAAAAAAAAAACATCTAAACAGAAACAAACAAAATGTAGAATATTATCAATTCCTTTCGAGAATTTCAACATTTTCGTTGATCTTAAAGAACATTGGCTATATGGCTGGTATTTGTTCATAACCATCATAAAATGAGTAGCAAAACTCAACACAATAAGACAATGATTCTTTTCAGATTTCAAAATTGTTCTACTAAAAGATAACGATAAAATGTTAATAATATTCGTTTCTTAAACAAAAAAAAATAAATAAATATAATAAGCAATACTAATAAATTGTTGTCTCTCCGTTTTATCCCTTCCCCGCTGTACTATTATTATAAAATATATGTGTGTGTTTCTTTCGAAATTGCTTTACTGAAATCATAAATCTTCAAAGATTTGCTGGGGTAATCACTGAAAGATTGCTGTCTATTGGTTGAGTTTTTCTTCATATATTATTTCCCCTTTAAGCTTGCAATACTTTTAGAGATAAGATAACATTAAAAAAAAACAAAAAAAAGCTTCACTCTTAGCCTTCTTCTGTTGCCTGTGGCCCCTTATGGTTCCAATGCTGTGATTGGTTTTATTTGCTTAGCTAACGAATCGCGTTACTCTCTATGATTATCAGAAAAAATATGGCTGCGAGGAACAGAGATATAGATAATAAATAAATGAATATGAAATGTTTACTTAATTCATTTAATTGTTAAAAAGATAATAACGAATGTGATGAATGTATTTGTTTTGATAACTTTTGGAAGAGACAGAAAATGTAGAGGCAACAATGTAGGAAATCATTGAATGTATGGATAAACTTAATAGAAAGAAGTTTCCAAATTAACATGAATTTCAAAACTAAACGCACAAATAATCCTATATAACGGCATAAATGTATCTATACTTGAACCATAGCAATATCCCGAAAATGTTGCATACCCTAAGGAGTTTCAAAAATTTTAAAATATTGCCAAACAATGAAAAACTGACAGAAATCAGGGAATATATGGCTATCGTTAACCTAAAGGAGTTAAAGGAAGATCCACACTAACATGAAAATCAAAACTAAATGCGCAAGAAGGTTTGGTGGTCATTTGATAAATCGAGCAGGGCCACATTACGGCGAATTTAACCATTTATATAAATCTTCGCAAATTTCCAGACAGATTTTGACCATATGTCATGTGTGAAATCCTTTGATTTGCTTTTATTTTTAAAATTTGGTAATTTGTCTTGCCATAACAGCGGTCGACTGGTACAGATGGAATTAAGAGCTTCACATTCACTACTGCCATTTTTATTCTTTGCCGCTCGGAAACCAATTAAAAATTGGAACAAGTTCTTTTCCTGAGTGGCGCTGCTGAGGCACCCAAAAATGCCGCTCACATGTAGGTAATTGTGTGGCCACTTCAATAGAATTTCATATGCGTTAAACATTTGCTGCTCAACGCTCGCCGCTTATTGCGTGGCCTCGGACTAATACTAGATCCAAAATATCGTGCTTACATTTCACAGAAAACAATGAAGTAAAACTGAAAGTAATCATGGAGCGCTTGGTTATGACTTCTCCAAGGCAGTACAAATAATTGTATTATCCAACATTTGCTTCACAACTATTCAATCAATACCAACTAACTCCATTCAAACCAAAATGTGAATGTAGAGCCAACAAAGTAGTGCATACTCTAAGGAGAATTAATATTTTTAGAATGAACTAAGAAAAACCATATTTTGTAAAATGGATGTCAACTATAAGACGGTTTCAGGTCATATTTAAAATTAAAAACTTAACTTTCATAGATATTTGGTTTTCAATAATGCGCGAAATTGATTATTTCAGTAGATGGTTGAGAATATAGCTATTTCGATGCCCACCTAGGCATCTCATCAGCTTCATTTTCTCATCCTAACCGTCCAGCGAAATAATCAATTTCTCGCATTATTGAAAACCAAATATCTATTAAAATTAAGTTTTTAATATTAAATATGATGGAATCCGCTTAAGGTTGACAAACATTTTACAAAATATATTTTTTCTTAGTCCATTGTAAAAACGTACATTTTAAATTTGAATGTTTACAAATGTAGGTTTTTGCTGACTGTTTTAAAATATATTGCCTAGTAGTCGTTATTTTTTATTATGTAGCATATTTTTGGGGGTTTCGTTTAATGGTATTTTGAAAAATATTGTCTATTTTTGGGAGTGCTTTTCTAAATACATATTTTTTACATTACTGTATTTTTGTTTTGATTTTGTTGTAGGCTTTTGAAAGCAATGCCTACTTTTAAAGGTTTGTCTTTTACTAAAGAATTGTTGCCTAATTTTGGTAGTTTTTTAAATAAGGGACGGAAAGGACGTAACTAACATTTCAAAAATTTAACAGGAGGAGGAAAAAACTTAATAAATGTCATAATTTCAGGAATTTTAAAAATGTTTTAAAGCAGTTTGAATTAAAAAGGGAGACAGATTTTGAGTTCACAGCTCACAAATTTTTTCAATAACGATGTATTTTATACTTTTCTATACGAATATGAAAAAACCGCTGTTTCAAAAAAAAATTGTTAGGTACGTCCTTTCTACACTATGGTAGCGATATGTCCTTTACATTACTATATTTTTGTTATGATTTTGTTGTAGGCTTTTGAAATCAATGCCTACTTTTAAAGGTTTGTCCTTTACTAAAGAATTATTGCCTAATTTTAGTAGTTTTTTCAATACATATGTCCTTTACATTATGATTTTGTTGTAGGCTTTTGAAATCAATGCATACCTTTAAAGGTTTAGCTTTTACATACTATTTGTTGTCTACTTTTGGTAGCTTTTATAAATACATATTTTTACTATAGGTTTGTTGTAAAGAATTGTTGCCTACTTTTGGTAGTTTCTTCAAATACATATTGCCTTTACCTTACTATATTTTTGTTATGATTAGCTTGCTTGTGTCGAACTTTAGTGCCTACTTATAAAGATAGGCTTTTTTTACTGAAGTATTGTTGCCTACATTTAGGCTTTGCGTTTAGCAGTTCAATTGAATTACTCGTTACGTGTTTTAGGAATTTTTTAATTTTTCTGTTAAACGTTTAGCTTTTACATAGGATTTGTTGTCTACTTTTATAAGTGCATATTTTTATAAAAACATATTTTTACTATAGTTTTGTTGCGATTTTGTTGTAAAGAATTGTTGCCTACTTTTGGTAGTTTCTTCAAATACATATTTCCTTTACATTACTATATTTTTTTTAATGATTTACTTGTTGGTGTCGAACTTTAGTGCCTACTTATACAGTTAGGCTTTTACTGAAATATTGTTGCCTACATTTAGGCTTTGCGTTTAGCAGATCAATTGAATTGCTGGTTAAGTCTTTTAGGAATGTTTTAAAGTTTAGCTTTTACACAAGATTTGTTGTCTACTTTTATAAATACATATTTTCACTATAGTTTTGTTGAGATTTTGTTCTAAAGAATTATTGCCTACTTTTGGTAGTTTCTTCAAATACATATTTCCTTTACATTATTATATTTTGTGGTTAATGTATAAGAAATTCATACTAAAGGATCCGCCATCTAACGTTTTTTTTTCAACTAGTGCTTATTTCGTGAATGGTAACACTTAGCTCATGTCTGATTTGACAGATAATTAGTTTTATCCTTCCGCTGAACGAATATGGTTGTGTATACGCTTGAACAACGCTGGGAAATATTACGACAGTACTTTGAAAATCATGGTAATGTTGCAGAATGTGAAAATCGATAAGATACAGAAGATGCCCATTTTGCCAAAAAATATCATCTTTTCAGATGAAGCTCATTTTGATCTTGGCGGGTATGTAAACAAGCAAAATTGTCGCATTTGGGGCACAGAAAACCCGCAGGCGCTACGTGCCACACAGCCGAAGCTACACTCGATGTTTTGCCCCCTGTTTTTGAAGATCGCATTATCAGCCGCAGAGCTGATGTCGTTTGGCCACTTCGGAGCTATGATTTGACACCGTTGGACTATTATTTGTGGGGTGCCCTCAAAGATAAGTGTTACGCCGACAAGCCAGAGACAATTGACGCTTTAAAGGACAATATTCGTGAAGCCATTGGTGAAATACAGCTGCACACAATTGGACCGATCCTGTAGGCTACTGCAAGGCCAGCCGAGGCAGCCATTTGAATTAAATTATTTTCCATTATTAACCGGAAGGATTGTACTTTCAAATAAAAAAAGAAATTTGAGAAAATATTCAGTAGTTTTTTTTTTATAGCATTTTCAAAAAAAAAATTATTTGGCGGACCCGTTACAAGCTTACAAGTCATGAACATTTTTCTAATTGAAAAATGGTTAGTTTTGATATGATGATATATTTTTGTTTTGATTTACTTGTTTGTGTGGAACTTTAGTGCCTACTTATAAAGTTAGGCTTTTACTTAAGTATTGTTGCCTACAATTAGGCTTGGCGTTTAGCAGTTCAATTTAATAACTCGTTAAGTCTTTTAGGAGTTTTTTAATTTTTTTCATTTATATGTACATATATGTGTATTCTTGAAATACCAATGCATTTTGGCTCCCCTCTTCAACATTCTGTTGTTGTGTTGCATTTTATGAAGGTGCAAATGAGTTGTGAGGAGAGCTGTGTGTCTTTAAAGGCGCGTGTGTGTGTGTGTGTGTGTGCTTAGCACCTAAAAGTATACTATATACATATATGGAAGAAAAAATCTATCTATCTATCTATCTATCTGATGGCTTGTGTGAATGACTATTTTCTTATTTTTTTTGCTTTCGTACAATTCAAATTGTAAATAAGAAAAATGCTAAAATACTTTTTATAACATACGACGACGATGGCGTAGCTCTTCAGTGTTTTTCATGTGAAGCCCTCTTCACTCAAGCAAATAAAGACAATCAAAGCAAAAAAAAAAATAAAAACCGAAATGAGGAAAAAAAAACCAAACCTGAGGAAAATTCTATGGCAGCTCTGTGCCCCGGTGTACCCTCCATATACCGAGAAGAAGAAGAAAAATCACATAAAGTAAAATACTGTTTCCACAGCTCAAGCTCAGAAATATATAAATTTTTACGTATAAACGAAGGAACCAACAACACAAAAAAAAAAAAACACACACACACACAAGAAAAGTAGGTGGTACTGTGGTGGGTTGTATTAAGTTAATGTCATTTATATATAGACGTATAGTATATACATATACATACATATATATGGTGTAGTATAGTATATATCGGTATATATGAAAAGAATGTATGAAATGGTTTTTTCCGTTTGAGCTGAGAGTGAAGTGGGGCTGCTGTTGCTGCTCTTGCCAACAACATTCATATAACATATTACACACCCAACGGGTATAGAGTTTTATAGATGGATTCCCAATCGTAATCAATGTTGTGTATATGTAAACGTACACATGCCTACATATGTATATATATCCACACACACACACAGGACCTTACAAAGCGATATCCTGCCGTAGGGGGATGAAGTGTTTCACTGGGAAAGTGTCTCTGTGTGAGCAAGTGTGTGTGTGTGCCTGCCTGTATGGATGGATGGTTGGATGAATGTAAAAGGGCATTTACAAATATATCACCAATACGTATTTCAAAGTCTATATATGCAAGTGTGTGTGTGTGTGTGTGTGTGTGTGTGTATAAAAAAAGATTTTCCCTACACACAAAAAAAAAATTGGAAAAAAGAAAAGTTAACGACCATAAGAGAACGAAAAGAGAGTGAGTATATATGAGTTTTAGCCGAAAAATTGAGAGTTTTTTCCCCAGCAAAGCGCCTGCGATAGAAAACGTCTCTATAGGAGAATGCCAAAGGACTACAACAACAGCCAGCCAGCCAGCCAACAACGCCAGCCATCGACGAGAAATAAGGATTCGGAAAAAATCACACAAATAAAGGAAAGCAATGCTGCTTTCTTTTTTTTCTCTTATTACTTATAAAAATTCAATAAAATACATATAGAAATGGAAAAAAAAAACGAAACGGAAAGAAAATCCTTACAACACGGCATAGAGAGAGAGAGAGAGAAAGAGACAAAGAGGGAGGCTATATAACAAGGATAAGGCAAAGGATGTGGAATGGCTGGCATTAGGAGGAGGGCGGGGGGGTTTAGAGTGGCTATCACATCGTGTGTCTTTCCCAAGGAGAAATGTCATTATTGGTAAGAAGAGGTTTAGTAATGGTGTTGAAATGTGGTTAAATGTGTCGTTAACTTAACATTTTCCAGGACTGCACACCCGTCCCTTGTGACCCCCTCTGCAAATTGGGGGAAATATACATATAAATCCCACGAAATTATTGTTTTTTTTTTTTTACAAAAACCCCCAAAAAATAAAGAAAAAACTCAAGGCAGCGTTCAAACAAAAAGATGCTGAACAGGAATTCAATACACACTCGTGAATTAAGGATTCAGCTTCCCGTTTTTTCACGATTTTCTTCTTCTTTTACATCACCAGCAATTGTATATAGCAAGTTCGTTATATATCCATGGGTGGCTTTCTCCTTACCCCCAAAATCACACAAAAGATTGCCATTTTCGCATTGGGTTCATTGGATCTTTTTTCGATTATGTACCAGAATTTTTATTTTTCTCCATTTTGGGTTGAGCGCGTATTACAACATTTATACATTTTGTGCGATACGGTGTCAAGAACAACAACAACAACAAACACCGAATATATAAATTTGTATTTTTTTTTTTTTTTTGTTATTTTGGGTACCATTGCCTGGGTGTTGTTGTACATAGTTTGTGAGCATTGAGAGTCAATTGAATTCGATTGGACGATATGGCAGCAGCACAAGCTGCTGCAGCTATACACACGTCTGTCTCACAGCCACCAGTAGTAGTATCGTAGTAGTATCAGGACGCTACAGGATACTACGTAAAGTACAGAAAAAGATGGTGCTTAGCAATAAAAAAAAAAACAAGTACGAGGCAACAACAAAAATAAAAACAACAACGTTATTACAAAAAAAAAAACACAAATATTAATAGCAAAACAGCGACAACATTCAGAAACGCAAAGAATACAAAATAAACGTATATAAAGGAATCCCGAGCACTTTTCCACATCGCACTCAACAAGAAGGAGTGGTATAAATGGAAATTTATTACATACAACCAATTGGTACATGAAGGAAAAATAAAACAAAAAGAAATAAACATAAACTTGAGATTTCGCTGAAACAAATTGGAGTTTTGGAAAATCAATTAGCATTAATTCGCTAAGAGACAGATGAAAAATAGACAAAAACAAATAAACAAACCAAAAACAAGCACAAACAAGCTAAACCAAAAAACACAATTAATTACTAATAATAATAAAAAAAAAAAATATAAAAAAATTAATAAATTTTCAAAATTATAACACGTTAAATATGTACACGTAAAATATATAAGAACGTACACATAACCTCAATTTCCTCACCCAGATGACAGATAACTTATGATTTTTTTTCTATTAAAAAATAACCCTACCTTTTACCTTTCCAAAACTCCCTAAACGAAGTCCAGAGGTCTTACCGTTCCAAAGTTATGACTCTTTGACTGAAGTGGAAAATTTTTTTTTTTGAAGCGAAATAATAGAACACATTTATTTGTTTTTGTAAATTAACACGTTTAAGATTTTAATTTAAGGTTCGACCACAGATTCAGAGCTTAGCAATTTTACCCTAGTACCCTCCGTCTACCAATCATTTTCAAACCGCTACCATTTCGCCGACTTGCATTTTCGCGGAAGGTCGTAGATGGACATAACGGGTTTTTCAACAGAGACGCTACAAAAGTAAATCGATAGGGGCAGCAAACGAACGCCATATTTTTTTCCCGCTCTTTTGACATTTCTCTTCAGTAAGGTTTGCCATTTCATCATGGAAAGATATACGAGCCAACAACGAGTCGAAATTATTAAAATTTACTACCGAAATTTGCAGTCAGTAGCCTCAACTTTAAGAGCGCTACATCCAATTTATGGTCATCATAATCGTCCTACCAGATCAACAATTGAACGTCTAGTGAAAAAATTTGAATTCACAGGCACACTACAAAAATGTTCCCGTGCCAGTGAGACAAAGAAGTGCCCGTAGTGTCGAGAATATTGCTACCCCTGAGGCTTCAGTTCAAGAAAGCCCAAATGTGTCTCTCACACGTCGTTCTCAAGCGTTGGGCATCTCTGTGACGTCGTTGTGGCGAATTTTGCGAAAAGATCTTGGCCTACATCCTTACAAGATCAAATTGACGCAAGAACTGAAGCCGCTTGACCACCATAAGCGTCGTATGTTCGTGAATTGGGCTGAGCAACAACTTGAAAATGTTTCGGATTTTCATCGGAAAATCATCTTCAGCGATGAGGCATATTTCTGGCTGAATGGCTTCGTCAATAAGCAAAATATGCGTTATTGGTCAGACAGCAATCCACACGTAATCCATGAGTCATCATTGCATCCCGAAAAAAATACGGTTTGGTGCGGTTTATGGGCCGGCGGCGTCATTGGGCCGTACTACTTCCGTGATGATCAATCAAGACCGGCACATTACTGTGAATG
This sequence comes from Phaonia tiefii, assembly GCA_963931995.1. NCBI lineage: Eukaryota > Metazoa > Arthropoda > Insecta > Diptera > Muscidae > Phaonia > Phaonia tiefii. The sequence continues at coordinate 29,838,217 of OZ008370.1, read as the reverse complement.
CGAATCGCCACCGTACAATGATAACCGAATATTTTTGGCCCCAATTGGATAATATGGACTTGGAGGACATGTGGTTCCAACAGGACAGCGCCACAAGCCACACAGCGAATGCCACAATCAATTTATTGGAAACGAAGTTTGGTGAACGTGTTATCTCACGAAATGGCCCAGTCGATTGGCCGCCTCGGTCGGGCGATTTGACGCCGTTAGATTATTTCCTGTGGGGCTACGTCAACTCTATGGTCTATGCCAACGGCTATGCGAATAATCGCCCAAGTGAAAATCGCCCAAAAACGAAAAATGAACAATGACCCAAAATTTTTGGGTGTTTTTTCATTAAGAAAAAAGACCCAAAAAAAGAGGTAAAATCGCCCAAAAATTTAAGAACATTCGCCAAAAATATAAATCCAATTTATGAACAAAAGCCCACTATTTTGTGGTGAAATCGCCCAAGACTGTAGCGAACAACCGCCCAATTAAGTAAAAGGGCGATCATTCTTCATGAACAAACACCAAAAAAATCAAAAATACCAAAACGCCCAAACATGATGAAAAATCTCCCAATTTTTTCCCCCTAATGTTTTGGGCGCTTGTTCATTTTTGGGTTTTGGGCGATTTTCACTTGGGCGATTATTCGCATAGGCTTATGCCAACAACCCAGCGACGATTGATGAACTTCGTACGAATATCGAACGTGAAATTGCAGCAGTATCGGCCGATTTATGCTTGAAAACCGTCGAAAATTGGGTTCAGCGTCTGGACTTCTGCAAGCGTGCCCGTGGTGGCCATGCAAAAGAAATCGAGTTCGATACATAATGTCATCGAACGTACTTTCACAGCAATAAAGAATTTCATTGGTATCTAAAACCGGTTTTGTTTTATTTAAAAAAAACTTTTGTAGCGCTCTTATTGAAAAACCCATTATGTACATACGTACATATTTTCCAATTTATGAATATTTTAATAATTTAATACTTTCACATATTTTCATATATTTTTAGTATTTCAAATATTTGTAAATATTTTTAAATATTCTTAAATATTAAAAAAAAAATCAATTTTAAATATTTTTACAGATTTTTAAATTTTCAAATATTTTTAATTTTTTTCAATATTTAAATTTAAAAAAATTTAAAAATAATAACAAATATTTTAAATATGTTTAATCTTTTAAGTATTTTGAACTATTTTTAGACTCTGTTAAATATTATTTTAAAGGATCCAAAATTTTAAAAATGTTTTAAAACTTTTTAAATATTCTCAAATATTTTTAAAAATGTTTATATATATGTATGTATGTAGGCATAAGTATTGATTAAATTAATTCAAGTTACACAATGATTTAATATGTACATTAAAGATTTTAGTTAGAAATAATATAACTTTTCCGCTTAGACATAGTTTGATATAAAATTATTATAAATTACAAATTATAAATCTCTTTCCACCGAGCCATTTCTTTAGGTTTGGAAATAGGAAATAGTCAGTGGGGGCTAAAGCCGGAGAATATGGCGGATCAGGTACCAATTCGTAGCCCAATTAAACAACTCCAAATAATCCTTTGAAGTCACCACACGATTACGTTTATGGTCAATTGAGCGCAAACGCGGCACCCATCTTGCAGACAGCTTTCTTAAACCTAACTGATCATTTAAAATCGAAACCACACTGCCAAATGAAATGTCTATGGCATCAACAATCTCACGCACTTTTACTCTTCGATCGGTCAATACCATATCGTGGATTTTTTCGACATTTTCGGGTGTATTGACCTCAATTGGCCGTACAGAATGTTCAGCGTCATTTGTAGTTGTGCGACCACAACAAAAGTCAGTAAACCACTGTTTTTTACCATTGAAATCGATGGTGCAGAGTCCCCATAGTATTTATTAAGCTTTTCCTTGGTTGGATTGGCGGTTTTTTTTTGTCGCATTCCATTTTTAGAAAAATGCACGAGGTTATATGTATTGAACAGCTGTTAAAAGCAAAGTAAATTACGGAACTTACTCAAAATTTGACAGTGGTCTACTAACAGGTGGCACTTGATGGCAGCAGTGTTGCATTTCATATAACTACGAGGGTAGTTGAAAAAGTCACGAACTTATTGATCCGCCTCGTACATATTTTTATATATTTTTAGTTTTTCATATTTTTTTTAAAAATATATTTTTAAATGTTTTAGTTTCTTTTAAATATTGTTAATAGTTCTAACAAATTTTAAACATTCGTAAATATTTTTAAATACTCTTACATATTTCAAATAATTTTTAAACTTTAATTATGTTTACACGAATTTTTAAATATTTTTAGTATTTCAAATATTTTAGAAGATTTTTGTTTAGTTTTAAATATTTTCAAATATTTCTAAGTATTTTTAAATATTGTTAAACATTTTAAAATGTTGTTAAATATTTAAAAATACTTTTCAACATTTTTCAATATGTTTAAATATTTTGAAATTTATTTTTAAATATTTTTTTTTCTTTATTCGTAAATACATATGTATTTTTAAATAATTTTACAACGTTTTTAAATATTTTAATCTTACTATATACATATGTATATTTTTAAATTGGAGCAAATTTCTTTTAGCAGCAAAATTCGATTTTTTTTCGATTTTTTTTGCCTGTTAGAGCATTAAATGCGGATTTAAAAAAAACACACAACATCACACATACTTTGTCCGAAGTAGCTGACGTACATATACGTGTGTCACATAACCACATGTTTGCCATATCAACAGCAACGAAACAGCCAAACACACAACATCACACATACTTTGTACGAAGTAGCTGACGTATTAGTATGTCACCATAATGTCGACTGTCGGCTTGCAAATGAAATTTTGCGTGGTTATGCTTTATATCTCCGTTCAACAACAGCAACAGACCCATGTACATACATACATTATTATGTTAATAATTTCGTTTGCCTCACCCCTGCCACAACACTCTTTCATTGCTCTCTTGCTCGCTCATTTTTGTTTAACACGTCATTATTCTCTTTCGCAGTCGCAGAAATCTGGTTTTAGCAGCAGCATAAAATCTGGTTTTAGCAGATTTTGACTTTGATAGAATTAGTCCCTATACGCCGCTATAGATGTTAACACATCAAAAAGAAAAAAGTTTGCGGAAGTCCATATTTTCCGAAATATAGGTCTCCAAAGCTTGAATGTATAATCACGCATAACTCTGCCATTTATTATACGATGCTCATGAAATAAATTTCATAAATATCTCACCTCACAAACCTTCATTCTCTGATCGTCCAATAGCATTCGACAATCTCTGACGATCTATTTCGTGCGACTTTAAAGGGTGATGGCGATTGTGTTGATACCACCACAATGGAGTAAACCACTTTTTAAACATTTTAATTGATGGTACAGAGTCCTGATAGTATTTATCAAGCCTTCCTTCCGGTGGTTTCGGAGATAATCTTTTTATGCCAAAAATAATGCTTCATGAGCCCACGAATTTCGATTTTTCCATTTTCATCGAAATTAACGAGGTTGTCTGCTTTCAATGGCTATCAAACACAAACTGAATGAAGCAGCTACCTCAAAATCTTACAGAAGTTTATTAATAGCTGGTGGTTGACAGGGACAGTATTGATTTCTAATTCACTATGTACGTGGGAAGTTCAAAAAGTCACGTAGCATTCAAACCGCCTCGATACTGAAGCCTTCTTAATTAAGTTGTATTTATAGTTGACCTTTCTTATTATTACGATTCTCAATTTTAGCATCGGCCCGAGGTCATATTAATGGAAAAAGGAAACGAAGTTGTACAATTCTCCCCTTATCATAATCATAATCCGTTTCCTTTTTCGAGCCGATACTAAAATTGAAAATCATTAAAAAAAACTTTTTAATTCTTAAAAAAAAAATATTTAAAACTCCTGAACTCGAAAAGAACATCAGAAATATTATCCTGTGCAGACAATTGCTTGCGACATTATTTTTTTTAAAAGTATCAACCCCCATTTTTTTTATAAAAAAGTTCCAAAATCCCAGAAAGGAAAAAAAGTTGCTCTAAATAGGATTTACATGGCATTTAAACAAACAAACAACCGGCAAACTATTCCATGAAAGTGTTTCAAAAAAAAGTATCAACCCCCATTTTTTTTTTTAAATTCCAAAATCCCAGAAAGGAAAATAAGTTGCTCTAAATAGGATTTACATTTTCGCTCATTTTTGTTTAACACGTCATTATTCTCTTTCGCATTAGCAGAAAATCTGGTTTTAGCAGCAGCATAAAATCTGGTTTTAGCAGATTTTGACTTTGATAGATTTAGTCCCTATACGCCGCTATAGATGTTAACACATCAAAAAGAAAAAAGTTTGCGGAAGTCCATATTTTCCAAAATAGTATAGGTCTCCAAAGCTTGAATGTATAATCGCGCATAACTCTGCCATTTATTATACGATCCTCATGAAATAAATTTCATAAATCGTTAAATTTATATTCCAATTAGTCGCCCGGCCGGGCTCAGGCAGGGGGGGAACAAATTCCCTCTGTAGCTTAAGCCGACGTGTGACAAAATCAGAAAAACTCTCTCTAACTAACTCTCGCTTTTAATAATTTTAATTTAATAATTTTTTTATTTTAGTGTGTAAAAACTACAAAAAAAGAACAACAGAAATAAAAGACAACTACAACAACGACAAAAGACAACAACACCAAAAGACAAGAATAACAACTTGATTAAACCAAAAAAGTGAGGTTAAAAAACATTACTTAAATGAATCGTCAATGGGTTAATAAATAATATTAAAATAAAATATATTTATGTGCAGAGTTATAGAGTTTCACAAGGGCTTTGTAATGATACATATTTCAAGCAGATCCGATGATAAATACCTGAGATATGACCGATTATATACTCAAACTTTAGAGGCCTATATCTCAAGAAGTTGGACCTAGCGCAAAAAACAAAACTTATTTTTCAACTCAGCGCAAAAGCCTTTACCGTTGGTGAAATTCTGATGCAGATCTGATTTTGCTGCTAATATAGTTTTATGCCTTTACATTTTCTAATCATGCGAATCCTTTTTGTTGGATTCAAATAAACAATTTATTAAATTTCTCTCAATTTTTTCCTGTTTTAATCAAACATAAATTTGGTGCAGTTTTTTTGCTGTATTTTTCTTTCTTTCGTTTTGATATGAAAACTTGAACAGAAAAATGACATTGCCATATAATAACCACGTCAATCATTTCATTTGACTATCATACACACACACATTCATACATATGTCATACCTTTCAAACATGTTGTAAATTGCTTATGCATGTATGCGTCTTGATATATGTAAGTATGGTTGGTCGTCGGTCGGTCGGTCATGTTGTGTTGTATTGTGGATAAAGAAATAGTCCTTCCTTCTACTTGGTAATAGCAAGTAATCTCTTCTACAACGGACGTCCATCGAAGCACTCGGTGCCGTCCCCCCCCCCCCCCCTTGCACCCACAAATCCCCTCTCTTCCTTTAACAAGCTGCGTTTAACTACACAACCAAGTTTTAATTCTGTTCATACTCGTAGAAACGTGTGACGCTTGTTAGGTTATTTTTCCCTATATGTATCTTGTCGAATGAAAAGCTAGGTATGTGAACTAAAATGTACGAAAAAAGGTACATAAGCCATAAAACGTAAAACAAAAAATTTTAAAGCAATGGTGGTAGTCGAGTTGTTGTTGTTGTTGTTGCATTACGGTGTGTGCTGCTGCTCAATGTCCCGCAGTCAATAACATCCAATCAGGTTTGTTAAAAATCTATCTATATACTACAGAAGAAATACAACAACAACAACGAAAAAACAATAATAACAACAACCATCATCAAATACCCACACACACTTCCACTCACAGGCTTTCGCACAAGCATTCACTTTCCCATCCATACTTACCCACACACACAGGCCCATTCATACAATGAATGGTTATTATATGAGCGAGTGTATGTGAGTAATGCATTTTAGCTCAATGCTTTGTCTGCCACATCTAAAGTGGATGACTGGCTGGTCGGGTCGGGTCTGGTCTGTCGAATGGTATGAACTCAGTAGATTGGAACAAGTACATTCATACAAACAGACGTGCATATGGATAAACTAACCTACACACAGTTATACACACACTCTCATTTACACCGGCCCCAGTGAACGACTGTCTAAGCGTTGAACATCGTTTTTATCGAACACACATCGAATTGAATGAACATTTTGAGTAGATGAATAATTCCCCGTGTGATGTTGTTGGCCTGACCTCCTCCCCCTTTTTGGTAGGTTCTTGTGTTATATGCACACACAGTGGTTAGCACTTGTACTATCTCTCATTCTATCTCGCTCTCTCACTCTCTCGCTCTGGGTGTTCTGGATATACACTCTTAATGTACCAAAAAACATATGATATTTGAGTTGGTATTAGTAAAATGTCAATCTGTATCGTATAATATGCATGTTACAAACTCAATTTACCTTTCACAATTCTCATTATCATCATCATCATCATCATGACCATCATCCAAAGGAAATTATCATTAGGTTCCATCACACGTTCGTTCATTGCTTCGTTCATTGTGGTAGTCAACCGTTCTCCCATCAATATGCGCTTCATTTCGCACTCACTCATTTAGCCGCCGCTTGGCTCTCTTTCTCTCAATCATCATACAATTGAATTTGTATTGAGTTTATCATACAAATACACATACTAAAGTATATAAAAACGCTCTTCCTCTCTGTTGAACAAAAAGAGAGCTCAAGAGTGCGAGAGTGAGAGCGAGAGTATACAAATTCGCACATTTTAATAATTGAACAGTTGCATTTAAAAGGTAGTAAAAAACAATGGGAGTTAATATCAACGACATTTATTCAACATATGGCCAAGGTAAGAGAAGAACAAGAAAACACAAATGCCGACGGGATTTTTATAAAATGAAAAATGGAACAGAGGAAAATCCAACAATTCAAGGGAAAATATTAAAAAAAAAATTAAGACAGAAAGATGTTAACGCCAGAAACACAACGAAATTCTTGAGCAAAAATACAACTTTTATGAGAGAAAAACAATGTAAAATGGAGAAAAATGCAGACTTTGCTTAACATTACAATTAAAATCGATGTCCACACGCTGAAAAAAATCAGACCCATCTACATATTCCAAGAACCATGTACATGTTTCCAGCCATTGATTTCATAAATTGAAGATCTGCTTCTTTTTTTGTTTCTTTGTTGTCTGTCCTGTTTTTGTTTTTAGCAGTTTTCAAGTTTGGCCCACAAAATCCTTGATTACAACCTCTTAATCATTGTGTCGCCAACACGTACTATTGAATAGCAAACACAATGTGTTTGGACACAAGTAAACTAACTATATTTGCAACAAGCTACAAACACAATATATTTGCATCCAAACAACAAAAAATGCCAGTTGTTTCAGCGTGTAGTTTAACAGTTTAATATCTCTATAGCTTTTTGAATATAATATATTTTATCGGCCAAAAAACAGCTTCTACTTCTCTATGTGGTCTCTTTTTAGTTCGCTACATTTAGTCCATAATCTTTCCAATTTTTGTATTCCTTCTAAATAATAGGGTTTCGCAAGGTCCTCAAAATTGGTATTTGTTTCTGTGATAACCTCTTCAGTCGTCCCAAAATTCTTACCGCCGAGTCATTTCTTTAGTTTTTGAAACATAATATAGTCCCTGGGGGCTAAATCCGGAGAATATGGTGATTGATGAACAATTCGTAGCCCAATTGATGGACTTTTGACATTGAGTCGACATGGATATGGTGGAAGACCATTTGTTTCTACGCCAAATGAGGCCGCTTTTATTTCAAATCAATGTCGAATCTGTCCAACAGCTTTGATCAATATTCGCTGGTAAACGTTTTACCCCTTTCAGGGTAATCGAACCGAATGAAACCGCATGCATCCTACAAAATATGGCGCCAAGACATTGTTGACAGACAGATCCACCTCGGCCTTATTTGGTACACGTTCACCCGCATTAGTCAAACTGTTTTTTCTATTCCATTTTCACTGGTGTATTGTAAGGGATCCGTGTTACGTCCACAGCTACGAAACGGAGCAAAAACTACTTCGCATTGCAGTTGAACCTCGCCAAACATTAGTTTGAAATGGTCACACGGTTGTGTTTATGGTCGAGTGTGAGTAAACGCGCCACTCATCGTGGGGATAGATTTTCCTGTGCAAGCCTTCATATTAAATATGATGTGTCAGTTGAGATGCCTACAGCGTCAGCCACCTCACAAACCTTCATTCTGTGATCGTCCAATAGCATTCTATGGATTTCATCGACAATCTCTGACGATCTATTTCGGGTGCCTTTAAAGGGTGATGGCGATTGTGTTGATACCACCACAATGGAGTAAACCACTTTTTAAACATTTTAATTGATGGTACAGAGTCCTGATAGTATTTATGGTGGTTTCGGAGATGATCTTTTTATGCCAAAAATAATGCTTCATGAGCCCACGAATTTCGATTTTTCCATTTTCATCGAAATTAACGAGGTTGTCTGATTTTAATGGCTGTCAAACACAAACTGAATGAAACAGCTACCTCAAAATCTTAAAGAAGTTTATTAATAGCTTGTGGTTGACAGGGACAGTGTTGATTTCTAATTAACTACGTGGGAAGTTCAAAAAGTCACGTAGTATTCAAGCCGCCTCGATACTGAAGCCTTCTTAATTAAGTTGTATTTATAGTTGACCTTTCTTATTATTACGATTCTCAATTTTAGCATCGGCCCGAGGTCATATTAATGGAAAAAGGAAACGAAGTTGTACAATTCTCCCCTTATCATAATCAGAATCCTTTTCCTTTTTCGAGCCGATACTAAAATTGAAAATCATAAAAAACTTCTTAATTCTTAAAAAAAAAATATTTAAAACTCCTAAACTGGAAAAGAACATCAGAAATATTATCCTGTGCAGACAATTGCGTGCGACATTATTTTTTTTAAAAGTATCAACCCCCATTTTTTTATAAAAAAGTTCCAAAATCCCAGAAAGGAAAAAAAGTTGCTCTAAATAGGATTTACATGGCATTTAAACAAAAAAACAACCGGCAAACTATTCCATGAAAGTGTTTCAAAAAAAAATATCAACCCCCATTTTTTTATAAAAAAGTTCCAAAATCCCAGATAGGAAAAAAAGTTGCTCTAAATAGGATTTACATGGCATTTAAACAAAAAAAAAAACAACCGCAAAACTATTCCATGAAACTGTTTCAAAAAAAAGTTTTGCTATAAAAATTCTGTCAACCTTACGGAAATGCAAATTTGTTCAATTCCTATGAAATTTTTGAGAATCCCCAAACTCCCAGAGAGATGTAAAGTTACCCTAAATGAAATGATCATATTATTTAAACCAATTAAACAATTGGACAAAAGTTTAAACAGACTTATGCTTAAAGAATGCTGCAAAATTAATGTAATTATAAAATTTCCTAATTCCTATAAACTGCTCGAAAAATCCCAGACAGAAATAAAGTTACTCTAAATAGAAATTGTTTGTCATTTAAACCAAAAATTTAAAACCATTCGGCATAACTTAACAAATATATGGTGTTTGGTGAAGAAATAAAGCACAGCTAATGCAGATGAGAGTTGTTCCTATTCTTATAAAATTATTAAAAATTTCCAAAATTCCAGAGAAGCTACAAAAAATGTTTGAAATTTGTAATGGTACACAAATGAATTTTCATGAATGTTTTGAATTGGAGTTAAAAGTAAAAGATTTTATAAATAAAATTTATATTAAATTTATGATAAAATTATTAAAACTAATGAAACAAATCTCATTATTCAGTTCAGAAACTGGGGACGTTTGTAAAAAGGTATAATTTCTGGGGAACAATTGTTTCTCTTTGAATCAACCAAGTGCTTGTCGAAAAAGTTTGTGTTTTTGACACTTCCGGGTACTGTACACAATTTCGTGGAAATTGTGAAAAACTCCCAAAATCTCAGAGCACAATTAAATTGCTTTAAAAAGCATGCCAAGACATGTAGAATGAAAAATTAAAATGATGAAAAATTAATTGATGAAGAAAATGTTTCAGAAATTATTAAAACTTAAGAAATAAGTAATTCATTGCAGAATCTGGGGACGTTTGTAAGAAGCTTTAACAGAATGTTTTTTTTCTGTGAATAAAGTAAGACCTTGCTGCAAGGCTTTGCTTTGGTAAATTAGAAAAATAAACTGTTGCAGAAATAATTAAGCCTAAAGAAATAAGTAATTCATTACAGAATCTGGGGACGTTTGCAAGAAGCTTTAACTTCTGGGGATTAATGGTTTTTCGGCGAATCAGGTCAGACCTTATTGAAAGAGTTTGTTTTGGTAATTTTTTCCGTTGAGTTTTATAATTCCTTGGAAGTTTTGAAAAACTCCCAAAATCTCACATCACAATTAAGTTACTTTGAATGGAACTTCAAAGAATTTAGGACTTAAAGTAAAATAATTTATAAAGAAAATATATCATAAATAGTTAAAACTAAAGGAATAAGTCCAATTCTTCACTACAGAATTTGGGGAAGTTTTTAAGAAGCTACAACTTCTGTGGCACAATGTTTGTCTGTGAAGTAAAAAAGAACTTGCTGAGAAAGTTTGCTTTTCTGATATTTCTTGATGAAATTTTGAAAAACTCCCAAAATATCATAGTACAATTAAGTTGCTTTAAGTTTAAGTTTGCTTTAACAGAATCTGGGGAAGTTTGTAAGAAGCTACAACTCCTGTGGCACACGGTTTGTCTGTGAATCAAAAAAGAATTTGTTGAAAAAGTTTGCTTTTCTGATATCTCGTGATGATTTGTATAATTCCGTGGATATTTTCAAAAACTCCCAAAATCTCAAAGCACAATTAAGTTGATTTATAAAAATTGTATTTAATATAATTCTTCAGGGATCTACAGGGAACTACAGAAAATTAGACGTGTTATATACCGCCGATAGTGCAACGGTTAGTGTGCGCAGCTGTTGTGCGAGAGAACGTGGGTTCGATTCCTGATCTGACCACTTTACACTTCTTTAGACGACGCCCACCTCGCTTAGTGACGCCGACACTATCGAGTATTTAGCCATGAAATAGCTTCTCGAAAATCCGTTCGGAATCGGTGTGAAACTGTAGGTCCCAATCAGTTTGTCAAAACTGAAAAGCGCGCAAGCTCAGTGATTGTGAGGAGCTCTCCCCTAACCCTTCACGGGATGTCATGGGTAAATATTTATTTATTTATCAATTATAGAGTCCAGGGACATTTCTAAGAAGCTACAACTAATGGGGCATAATATTTTTTTGTGGGATTCAAACAAGAGCTTGTCGAAAAAGATTGTATTTTCGATTTTCCCATTGATTTGTATAACTCCCTTTAAGCTTAACATGTTAAATAAAGTTTTTCTGTAATTGAAAAAAAATTCCCAAAATCCCAGAGAACAATTAAGTTACTTTAAAAAGAATACCAAGACATTTAGAATAAAAGGAAGAGGCACTGCAAAGGAGGTAATTGAAAATCGAAAATCGCGAAATACACAAACCCGACAAAATAAGTCGAAACCTTGACTATGAAATTTTGGGACACTTGAAATAAGTCTCGTTATTAAGGGTAGGTACCAACTCTGGGGACGTTTGAACAAACACAATAATGCTGGGGAGTAATGTTTATCGGCGAATTAAATATGAACTTGGTGAGAGAGTAATCTTGACGAGAGAGTAATCTTGGTGAGAGATTTTGTCATATTTCCCTATAAATACATATTAATATTTTCATATTTGGTTTTATGTCATATTTTATAAATGTTTTTAAGCTTTTATGGCATTTACACCGACCAAGATTAGCGCATTTCGAAGGTTAACTCCTTTAACCCACGCTAACCTAGAAGACTACTCATTTTCTTTCTTCAATTTTAATCTGTAAAATCTGAAGTTTAATTTTTAACCTCATTTTAAACTGGTGCACATTTCGATGCAACACTGCTAGGTACGAAGAAAATTTTTTCAACAGAGACGCTACAAAAGTAAATCGATAGGGACAGCAAACGACACCATATTTTTTCCCGCTCTTTTGACATTTCTCTTCAGTAAGGTTTGCCATTTCATCATGGAAAGATATACGAGCCAACAACGAGTCGAAATTATTAAAATTTACTACCGAAATTTGGAGTCAGTGGCCTCAACTTTAAGAGCGCTACGTCCAATTTATGGTCGTCATAATCGTCATTTTCATTTCTGACTGCATGGCTTCGCCAATAAGCAAAATATGCGTTGTTGGTCAGACAGAAATCCACACGTAATCCATGAGTCATCATTGCATCCCGAAAAAATTACGGTTTGGTGCGGTTGATCAAGACCGGCACATTACTGTGAATGCGAATCGCTACCGTACAATGGTAACCGAATATTTTTGGCTCCAATTGGATAATATGGACTTGGGGGACATGTGGTTCCAATAGGACGGCGCCACAAGCCACACAGCGAATGCCACAATCAATTTATTAGAAACCAAGTTTGGTGAATGTGTTATCTCACGAAATGGCCCAGTCGATTGGCCGCCTCGGTCGTGCGATTTGACGCCGTTAGATTATTTCCAGTGGGGCTACGTCAAGTCTATGGTCTATGCCAACAAGCCAGCGACGATTGATGAACTTTGTACGAATATCGAACGTAAAATTGCAGCAGTATCGGCCGATTTATACTTGAAAACCGTCGAAAATTGGGTTCAGCGTCTGGACTTCTGCAAGCGTGCCCGTGGTGGCCATGCAAAAGAAATAGAGTTCCATACATAATGGCATCGAACGTACTTTCACAGGAATAAAGAATTTCATTGGTATCTAAAACCGGGTTTGTTTTATTTAAAAAAAACTTTTGTAGCGCTCTTATTGAAAAACCCTATAGTAAAAACCCAAAAATATGCTAAAGCCCTCACTATGATATCTAGGGATCTGGGGACGTTTGTAAGAAGCTTTAACTTCTGGGGAACAATTTTTTTTTTGGGCGAATTAAGCAAGAGGTTGTTGAGAGATTATAGATTTTTGGTATTTTCCGTCGAATTTTATAGTTTTTTTAACTTTAACAGGTTAAAATTCAATTTTTGTAAAATTTTTAAAAACTCCCAAAATCCCAGAAAAAGAGGCTTTAACTTCTGGGGAACATTTTTTTTTTGTTTTGGGCGAATTAAACAAGAGGTTGTTGAGAGATTATAGATTCGTGGTATTTTCCGTCGAATTTTATAGTTTTTTGAACTTTGACAGGTTAAAATTCAATTTTTGTAAAATTTTTAAAAACTCCCAAAATCCCAGAAAAAGAGGCTTTAACTTCTGGGGAACATTTTTTTTTTGTTTTGGGCGAATAAGCAAGAGGTAGTTGAGAGATTATAGATTTTTGGTATTTTCCGTCGAATTTTATAGTTTTTTGAACTTTAACAGGTTAAAATTTAATTTTTGTAAAATTTTGAAAAACTCCCAAAATCCCAGAAAAATACGATTTAACTTCTGGGGAACATTTTTTTTTGGGCGAATTAAACAAGAGGTTGTTGAGAGATTATAGATTTGTGGTATTTTCCGTCGAATTTCATATTTTTTTAACTTTAACAGGTTAAAATTCAATTTTTGTAAAATTCTGAAAAACTCCCAAAATCCCAGAAAAAATTTAGGTTATTTTAACAAGAATTGGAAAAATCTAAAATCTAAAAATGATAAGCAAGATATGGTGGAATAGTAAAAACCCAAAGAAATTCATGATAACCTTAGTTAACTTTTTTAGGGAGACATGAAATAGGGCTCATTTTGAATAACAAAATATGGGGACGTTTGTAAGAGTTTCCAACTTCTGGGAAATGTTATTTTTCTATGAGTTGTATAAAAATTGTTCGAGAAATATTATTTCTGTGACTTTATCCGTTGATTTTGATAATTCCTTTTAATCTGAACGTGATGAAAAAAAATCGATTTTGCGTAAAAATATTGCGCTCCCTGTTTTTTTTTTGCTTCTTTTTATGTTTTTCCGATCTAGGAGGAGCTGCTGTACGATATGATGTGCTGTGTTGTATTTTCATTTGGGGGTCGTTTTCGTCGTTATTTCTTGTTGTTTTTGTATTGATTACATTCTCCACTCCCAATATAATAACCTCCCATCTACGTATGTTTGTTGTTGCTGCTGTCGCTGCTGGCCCGACGACGACTACTGCTGCTAATGCGTGTGGATGGATGAGGATGCTGACGACGATGATGCTGGTGCTGGTGCTGGTGAATGGTGATTCTGATGCTGATGCTGATGATGATGATGCCAATGCCTTTTGCGCAACGCATTCATCTGACATATTTCCAATATCATTGGTCGATAAATACGTATGTATGTACGTATGCGAATAAAAACAGCAACAACATGGACTGGCACCATACACCACACACAAACACACACGAATTCATATAGCACAAAGCAGCATATAGGTAGGTAGGTGGTGTACACACACATACATATATAGCCAAAGATTTATACTTAATAGGTATAGAGTATGAACCCCAAAAGATGTTGGATACCCCAACATAGTTGGGTAGGGTTGGTAGGTTGGTTGATTTGTACTACTTCATTGAAATCCCTATGCAACGTTTGGCTTAGCTTCTCAGCCATGGCAATAGCAACTCAATAAATAACATCCAGCAAGGACAGGCCAACGAATGGACGGACTTACTCACGAGCAAGGTAACAATTTAGCTTTGTAGGGATGTACAAAGTAGGGATGTGGATGTGTTGAAGGTAGGGAAAAGGGTATGAAGTAAAAAATATAGTAAATGGAAAATTGGAAAGACATGGATGCAAGGACACCACAACAGATTGGAGTACATTTGAAATTGGAAAAAGTTAAAAACTATAGAATGCACTATTTACGGCAACTCTGTTTGAATTGCAGGGAGTTGTGAGTTGGAATTATGAGTCCCCTACCCTTTACATTGGCAGCCAAATGTTTTATGTCTCTGTAGTACAACCTCAACCTTCAATGCGGTGACAACTGAATCTGGAATAGAAGGTTGCCACCTAAATATGGTGGTTTAAGGCGCGACTATTACAAGTTTTTGTTCTTGACTTTTTTTTTTCGTTTTGTTAACTTTGAAAAGGAATAAAAAGTAAACGGAAAATAAGAGCAAATCACCCATTTCTGTATTTATAGGGAGAAATGGGAGCCAGATCCAAAGATACAGACCATGATAAACGAAAGTTTGGTACGGGAGGAGTTACTCCGAATAATAGCTTTCAGTTTTTTTGCCAAGTCCTTTTCCTGCAACTTTTTTTTTTCTTTCTTCTACGTCCTTCGTTTTAAGCATCAGAGTAACTAGCAAGCAACGATGATGCTCTTGGATTCGATTGTGGTGGATTCGTTAGTTCGTCTCTGTATCTTCTGTTACTCTTATGCGGTGGAAATTTTATTAATGTCTTCTATTTAGTAGGGAAGGCTATTGAACAAAATGGAAAGGAAAGCTGAAAATCCCAATCCCCCCAAGCGCAAGCAGTGGGGTATGGAAAAAAATACATAAAATGAAGAAATTGTGAGGGAAAAAATGCAAAACGAATACATATATATATATATCCTTTAGGGGGGATATAAGATGGTTTGGCACATGATAAGGAAGCACAAAAACACACTGGGAATAATCATCATCAGCCCAAGAAGGAGAATGATAAATATGAATATAAAGAAAAAAACTTCCCAACAAAATGAGAAAAAAGTGTAATCATTTTATTGGAAATACTGAAAAACTCAAGTACATTATATACCAGAAAATAAAATAAAAATTGAGAAAAATAAATGGCAAAAAAAATCATACAAAAAAGTAAATAGAATTGAAAAAATTTCCTTAAAAATCAACAAAGTATATATTGGTAAATAGATTGGTTCGAAGAAAGGAAGGCGGACAGAAGAGAAAAAAGTAAAATTAAAAAATCTAACGAATGGCAGCTTAGTAAAGTAAAACGGGCAAGTGCATAGGGATGGGGAAGATGAACACCCTTGTAACAATATTACAATATCAAATGTAATAAGTTTGAAAAGCTGAGGAAAAAAAAATTAATATAAAAGACAGCTAAACACTTCTCTACATTTCACAGAAACTCTCATAAACAAATAGGGAATATCAAACATTTGATATATAACAAAAATTCTCCACACAAAATGGGAAAACATATCACAAACATTTAACTAGGGTTTAATTACAGTTGCTTTACATTTGCGATAAACCTACAAGTTCGAATAAAACAAAGAAAAATAAATTATAAAATCATTTATTAGAACAAATTGTTTTAAAACAAACTTTGATTAACAAAATTAACAAGATTTTTGCTAAAGCTGTGGATGGGAGAATACAAAACGTTTTTAAAAACAGAAAGAAAACTAAGACTGTCTAAAAGAAATAAATCTATTAAAATAATACCAAATTTAAAGGAATTCAAATATACCACATATTTACAATATACATAAATATAACTCTATTTCAAACCCTAATTTTAAAACGATTTAAAACATTTTTGTTAATAATTTTCCTAAAAAACGAAATCTTTTAAGTCTAATGATTAATTTTTACACAAAATCCTTAAAATTTTACTTTAATGTGTCTTCCTTCAATCCGTTAGACTATAGTTTTGTATTTTAGGAACTTAAAAAAATTTCTGGGATTTTGGAAATTTTTTAAAAATTTTGTGGAATTCAACATTTTGTCACTATTTTCAGATTCTTAGTAAAACCCTGACATTTTAATGTAAATATAACCCATACATTATATGGGTATACTTTTGTATTTTATAAACTTTAAAAAATTTCTGGGATTTTGGAAATTTTTTAAAAATTTTGTGGAATTCAACATTATGTCACTTTTTTCAGACTCTTAGTGAAACATTGACATTTTAATGTAAATATAACCCATACATTATATGGGTATACTTTTTATATTTTCTGAACTTTAAAAAATTTCTGGGATTTTGGAAATTATTTAAAAATTTTGTGGAATTCAACATTTTGCCACTTTTTTCAGATTCTTAGTAAAACATTGACATTTTAATGTAAATATAACCCATACATTATATGGGTATACTTTTTATATTTTCTGAACTTTAAAAAATTTCTGGGATTTTGGAAATTATTTAAAAATTTTGTGGAATTCAACATTTTGCCACTTTTTTCAGATTCTTAGTAAAACATTGACATTTTAATGTAAATATAACCCATACATTATATGGGTATACTTTTGTATTTTATGAACTTAAAAAAATTTCTGGGATTTTGGAAATTTTTTAAAAATTTTGTGGAATTCAACATTTTGTCACTATTTTCAGATTCTTAGTAAAACCTTGACATTTTAATGTAAATATAACCCATACATTATATGGGTATACTTTTGCATTTTATGAACTTTAAAAAAATTCTGGGATTTTGGAAATTTTTTAAAAATTTTGTGGAATTCAACATTTTGCCACTTTTTTCAGATTCTTAGTAAATCATTGACATTTTAATGTAAATATAACCCATACCCATATAACCCATTCCGTAAGTTTTTTATTAAAAAGATTTTGGGGATTTTTGTAAAAAAAAATAGGAATTCCTCTTTTAGTCCCGTTTCAGAATTTTACTAAAAAGTTGACAGTGTGTGTGTAAAACTAAAAGGCGGATATACGCAATAATTGTCAGAGGCTCTGCCCAGTTCCTTCGCGGGAGGCAATGGGCAACCTGACCAACTAGTTGTGACCAAAAAGCGGAACCCACTGGGTAAAAGATCAGAATTTTGTGGCTTTATATAAAAAACTAAATAAAAATACATGTATTTAGTTAAAATGAGCAATACTGCGCTTTATTTTGAATAGAACCATTTTGTTATTTTAAATTTAAATAGGGATGATACACTAAAAAGCGGGGTAATCCTGTAAAAAGCGTGACAACCCCGCCAAAAGCTGAATGGTTGGTCAGGTTAGTAATGGGAAACTTTTTATTTTATTTCTTAAAAATGGAATGTTGACAATTTTTACGAAACTTTTACATTCATATTGCTACCACTTTTTTGTTCATTCTAAAAACTTCTCAAAATCCCGTCGGAACCGGTGTAAAACTGTAGGTCCCAATCAGTGAGTGCAGAACTAGAAACCGCACATCTCACTGATTGTGAGAAGCTCTCCCCAATCCCTTCATGGGATGTTATGGGACACCATTTTTTGTAATAAAAGTTGTAATCATAACCTGTTTTCCTGGGCATTTTCATTGCTTCAGTTTTATAATCTGGGATTTGGGATATTAATGTAAACTTTTTGGGAATTGTCATTCTCTGGAGTTAACGTACTTTTTAATTTATGTTCGGTTAGGATTGAAATGTTGGATAATTTTACAAAACAAAAATGGTATTTCAATTTACTTCTATGGCAGTTAGGTTTCCTTAGAAAATTGTAAGTTTAACGTTTTCTTCAAATTATTTGCGGTTTTTTAGAGTTTCTATAGCTTCTACTTTATCATTAGAGATTTTGGGTATTTTTGGAAGTTTTTCCAAACTGTTTAGTTTTTAATTTTTTTAATTCATATGTAAATAATATTGTTATTTTTATTAAAGTCCAAAGTTCTTTAATTTATATTTTCTTCAATAAGGGATTTTGGGGATTTTTGTAAAAATAATTAGGAGTGCCGATTATTCATTGCAAAACATTGTTATAGATAAAGTTGCGTGTTCTCTTGTCGTGTTTTGTTTTACCTCGTTAGCCGTATTACGTTGTTATTTTTCGTGACAATGTTTTTGATTCTGTTCCAATCTCTGGGATTTTGGATATTTTCTGAAACTTTTAAGGATTTGTAATCTACTTGCTACTAATGTTTGTAACTGGTTATCAATTACACCATTTTTTTAGTTGAATTTACTTTGAAATTTATATTTCCTATCTTTATATTTATTAAAAGTTGTTTATTTTACATCTTTCACCAAGGGATTTTGGAGATTTTTTATAAAACTTTAGGAGTTTTGATTATTTATTACAAAAATTTGTGCCAGATCGTTTTGTGTCATAAATAAATAAATACATGGTTTCCCATTACATCCCATGAAGGGACCGGGGAGAACTTCTCACAATCACTGAGCTGTGCGCTTTCCAGTTTTCACTCACTGATTGGGACCTACAGTTTTACACCGATTCCGAACGGTATTTTGAGAAGCTTTTTCATGGCTATATACTCGATAGTGTCGCCGTCACTATGCGAGGTGACCGCCGCCGAATGAAATGTTTTTGAAGGTGGTCAGAGCTGAGTTCGAACCCAGGATCTCATGTACAAGAGCCGCGCACACTAATCATTGCACCACCGACGGCCACCGTTTTGTGTCATAGTTGTGTTCAATTGTCGTGTTTTGATTTACCTAGTTAGCTGTATTATGTTGTTATTTTTAGATTTTTTGATACCGATTCTGTTTCAATCTGGGATTTTTGATATTTTCTAAAACTTTTAAGGAGTTGCAATCTTCTTGCCACTAATGTTTGTAACTGGTTATCAATTACAGCATTTTTATAGACGACTTTACTTTGAAATTTATATTTCCCATCTTTATAATATTTTTTAAGAGTTCGTTAATTTATGTCTTGCACTTAGGGATTTTGGAGATTTTTTATAAAAATTTAGGAATTCAGATTATTCATTACAAAAAACTGGTTAAGATCGTGTTGTGTCATATTTTGTTGTGTTTCATCTGTATCAATTTGTTCCTACTAAGTTTTTGTGTTTTTGCTTATGTTTCAATCTCTGAGATTTTGGGAATTTTTGGAAAAGTTTTAAGGAATTGCATTTTTTTCCCAGCACAATCGTTAAGTGGTCATTTGAATATTTCTCTAGTTTTTATTACTTTAAAATTGATGATTTCCTATCTATGTATGTATGTATTTAATAAAAGTTTGATAATTTATGCTTTTTAACTAAAAGATTTTGGGGATTTTTTTATACAAATTTAGGAGTTCCTATTATTTTATACACACATTTGATTTAGATCATGTTGTGTTTGATATCCTCTTGTTTTATTATTTTTTTTAAGACTCCGCCTTTTTTACATCTGTTTAATTTTCGGGGATTTTGGGTATTTTCTTAAATTTTCAAGTATTTATAATTTTTTGCCTGTTATGCCTTTTAACTGACTTAATAATATTTTCATATAATTTTTTTTTATATTTTACTTCTAAATTTATGTTTCTTAAAAATGGGATTTTGGGATTTTTTATAAAAATTTTAGGAATTCCAATTTTTCATCACAAAACGTTGTTTCAGATGTTTGCTTCTAAAATATCATCAACTCGAATATTTTACATTAATAAATGACCATGTGTTTCCTTGTTTAATCGTACCATAATCTTTTGAAGTCTTTTTAGCATTCCCCTTTATTTTTTTTAAAACCCTCCCCCCAAACAAATGACATTCATATATCTTTCATTATACTTCGTAGATTCTCCGGATCCCCCAAACAAATCAATTTTTTAAACTTGTTTTAAAACTATAAAGGAAAATATCTTTAGTTACGAAAAAAAAACCAAACTAAATGATTTAATTACTTTCGAATGGGAAGGGAGAGAGTGGCAAGTTAAGGCTGAAAATGAGTTTTTACTGCTGCCACAGTAGCTAATAATGATGCATAAGTAGTCATAATATTAGAAGGCTCTTCATCAAACAAAACAAACAAACAAACAAATGCGGGTTGTTTCCTCTAAGTGTCTTCCTTTCAGTTGCATGCCCCATATTAATGATGTGATGTGTATTTGTGGATACAAGACCAAAAAGGAAATGCTACATGTTGCAAGCGTAAAACATTAAGTGACAAAGAACTCTACACTACAGCGAGCTACATACAATACAGATCATGTGTTACTTGAGGTATTTATGTGTGTAGATGCAGAATATGGGGAAGATGAGTGTTATATGGTAAGTCTTAATTTTGATTTATGGGCACGCCCGCGCATTTTATGCCGATGACAATATTTTGTTGTTCAGTTGATTTCTAGCTCACTTAATGTGTGTAAGGGTGTGTGTTGTGTGTGTGTCAGTAAAAATGTTTTGGAATTTATTTAAATTTCAATTTAAGGGCTTAATAGTGAATACTAAAATACTCTAGAGTTGTTCAATATATCATAAAACGTAAACAACTACAACTCATTCGAGATCTAGGGGTTTCTCTTTAATGATTAATAATAAAATCGTGTATTATCAATCTCTTAGTAATCCTGGGAGCCGCAGCTGTTGTTTCATAAAAACTCTACTTGATTTGATCTCATGTTTAGTCATTTGCTTAAGAGGAAGTTGAGTCAATTTTAATTTAAATTTCCGCTTTTCTGAAGACTAAAGCCTACATTAAAATTTCATTACACATTTGGGGATGTGACATTCATTCACACACAAGCCCAAGCCCGGAGGAGAGTGAAATGTTTGCCCCCTCTTTTTTGTTTTGTGGTGAACTGAAATACAATTTCGAAAACTTTGATTTTTTATGACGATCTCGAACAGTAGCATTTTGTTTTAATGTAGCTGACTGGTAATCACAGACAACGTACTAAAAGATCATAAAATGTTGATGTTATTGCTGATGATCATGATCATGATGATGCTGGTGTTGTTGATTTCGTCGTTGCTGTTGTTGCTGCTGATGCTGCTGCTGCTGCTGCTACTACTGTTGTGTTAACGATGATTTAATTCAATTGTTCAACTTCCGCTGGAATATTTCTGCATCAATCGAATTCAATTATCTTGATTTTGTTACAGAGCCACAGATTTAATATTATTATTTATTTAAAGCAATTGATTATCATGCTGACTGACACTCGTATCACATGTGTAGAAAAACTTACGAAACGAACATAAAAATTCGAAATGATCTGTGGCAGCAGCAACAGTAGTAAGAAGAGCTACAATTCAGCATCATCCTCATCAACATCAACCTCGTCGCATCTTTAAATCACTCATTCCCAGTCCCAGCTACTCACACACACACACACACACACACTAACTACTGACTCTTTGTGTGTATGGATACGAGTATATCTAGTCGATTTTATAAATGATATCCATATATCTATATGTAGATATATACAACCGTATCATTATTCAAAAACATTAACTGCGTAAATAGTAAATTAAACCGGATGCCTGATGGTTGAGTATAAGTATATACGTATATGCTATATGATGTTACACACCTATACAAATATATACATATACATATTTACTGGCATTTGCCTGTGTGTACTTAACTGATTGCATTTGATTTATCTTAGATTAAAAATGATTAAAACTTTGATTAGACAAAAGCCATAATCTATGAAATTTGGCAAACAAATATTGTTTGTTAGGGCTATGCGACCTTAAAAATGTAATATAACCGTAAACAGTTAAAAAATCAGCCATTACACATTTTTTGTTAAAAATCCCCAAAATCCCAGAAAGCAAAAAAATTTTAAATTTTTATCTACAGATACTACAAAACTAAATTAACAGCAAATTTAGCAAAAAAAAAATAAATATGCACAAAAATTACAAATTCCTAACAAAATTTAAAAAAAAAACAAAGTAAAAAAAACGAAAATCCAAATTCCCACAATTACATAAACATACATATTAAAATCATTGTCGCAATATCTTTACAGCAAACAAAAAATGTAACTAAAAACAATTCTAACTTCAAAAAACATATAAAATCTCCAAAATCCTGTAGAATTTTACATTCAAAATCTATAAAACCTTAAATTCGAATTCATGTTTACAACCGTTAAAATTTTAAAACTCCCTGAATTACCTTCACAAATTATTTAGTTTTATTTTTTCTTATGGCTTAAAGTCTTTAAGATTGTGATAGAACTCTACACAGAGCAAATATCTTTTGTTCCACATTTTTTTTTGATTAAACTGCCCAAAATGCCAGAACGCAAAAAATTTTACTTTTCAAAAAAAATAGTATTTTTGGCAACTTTATGCCTAAAACTGTAGGAATTTGAAAACAAAAATCAAAAAATGCCCACAATATACAAAAATATCGATATAACAAAAAACTATTTTTAATACCTTTTAAATCTCGGCTATACATGTTAAACAGGGTGGTTCAAATACAGGTTTTGTTTAAATTAAAATTAAATTTAAAAAAATTAATTAACTCTAATTTCACGTGGATATTATGGGTTTATTAGGAATACTTAACACTCCCATTCCTTATGGAACAAGAGCAGCTGGCGCGGTTTTCTAAGCAGTAATCTGTCCAATTTTCCAAGACTTTGTTGACGATTTCTGTTACTATCTCACGAATTGCTCGGACAATATTAGCCTTAAGGGTGTTGATCGTTTCTGGATTATGCACATAGCATCGGTCTTGAACGGCACCCCTCAAAAAAAGTCTAAACGGGTCAAATCGCAGCTCCGAGGCGGCCAATTGACATTTGGAAAGCTGCGTGACATAGTGCGCCATCCTACTGAAAATAAACATTATCCAAGTTCTTATCTTCCATTCCAGTCCGTAAAGAGTATGTAATCATGGCAGAGTCTGTAAAATGGTGCATCTCTGCAAAATCCACACGAAACTGTCCCTCTCTGTGTGGATGCATTAGATCTCGACAATGGCGAGCAGGTTTTCCGATCCCCAGATGGGATAATTTTGTTTAGTGACATAGCCACCGAGATGAAAAGATGTCCTATTGGAGCTTCTGTAAGGCTCATATTTCTCAACGCTTGAACATGTAAAACGACTCATTCCGGAGGTATGATACTGAGTGATAGTCAATATTTCAATCAGAAAAAGTCTATCCGATAATATTTCGACAGCCTATAGTCGTTGAGGCTGTACAGATATTATGAATTTAGTTGCTTTCTTTGGTAGAATCTTATTATTTAGCTACACTTAAATATATGATATATGATCCCACGAAGGGATCTTACAGTGTATTGTGTGCTAATTACGCCTTCAAGTTAGGCAATACTTTTTAGTGAATTAAATTAAAATACAAATTTCCCAAAAGGTTCCATGAAGGGACAGGCATTATCGTTTCACAAGCAGTGAGCTGAGGCCTTAATATTCTATCCTCGCTGATTGGTATCGACAACTTGACACCGGTTCCAAGCTATTTTTTTTAGAAGTTTTTTCATAGCTAATTACTCGATAGTGTCACCCGTCACTAAGCGAGGTGACCGTCGTTGAAAGAAACGTAAGGTGGTCAGAGCAGGGATCGCACCCACGTTATAATGTACAAACTACCCATTGGCAACTATTTAATTTATACTATATACGGCAACTATTTAATCTATGTAATTAATATATGCAATTAGTGTAAAGTTTTGGTAGAATTAATCGGCAGGATCTTTTAATAATTCTAGTTTTAACAATTCAAACGGATGAGCTTGATTATTGTCTTTGCCTCCTAAAAGCAGGCTTTAAATATTTTATAGGTAACATTTAAACTATCAAACTGTCTAAATGTCCTTTAATTTGATTTATTTCTTTCACTGTTTTTTAATCCCATTTTCAATGTCATTTTAAGTGCGAAGTATACAACTGAATTTATTCATATAGTAAATTTAATAATTTAGAAGATTTAGAGAATTATGGTTCGTTATTTTAATATTTGTATAAAAAGCTTTCTACATTTTTATTTGTTTTTTAACAAATGAGAGTTTTCTTGGTTATTAGTGTTGCCTCCTAAAAGTAGACTTTATATTTTAAAGTTAACCTTTAAACTTTGAAGCTGTCTAAATCTTCCTTAATTTGATTGATTTATTTTTTTGTAGAAACTTTTGTTTTTTAGTTTCTCTAGTTTTTTCAGAGAGTTTTAGTTTCTCTAGAGAGTTTTGTTGATTATTGGTGTTGCCTCCTAAAAGTAGACTTTATATTTTAAAGTTAACCTTTAAACTTTGAAGCTATCTAAATGTTCGTTAATTTGATTGATTTATTTCTTTGTGGAATCTCTAGTTTTTTAGTTAATGTCATTTACACTCTCATTTTAAATTCAAAGTTATATAATTAAATTTATTTATATAGTTAATTTAATAATTTAGAAAATGATGGTTAGTTCTTTTAATAATTGTATAAAAATCGTCCTAAATTTTTAAAAATTTGTGAAACAACTGAGAGTTTTCATGATTATTTGTGTTGCCTCCTAAAAGTAGACTTTATATTTTAAAGTTAACCTTTAAACTTTGAAGCTGTCTAAATGTTCCTTAATTTGATTGAGTTGTATCTTTGTATAATCTCTAGTTTTTTAGTTTCTCTAGTTTTATAATGTCACTTACACTCTCATTTTAAATTCAAAGTTATATAATTAAATTTATTTATATAGTTAATTTAATGTTTTAGAATGTTATAGTTAGTTCTTTCAATACTTCTATACAAATCTTTACAAATTTTTTAAAATTTATGAAGCAAATGAAAGTATTGATGATTATTAGTTTTGCCTCCCAAAAGTATGCTTTATGTTTTGAGGTTAACTTGTAGACATTAAAATTGTCTAAAATTTAATGTCAGTGATTTTTTTCTTTGTAGAAAATATTATTTTTAATACCATTTTTAATGTCATTTGAAATTCGAAATTATATAACTAAATTTATTTATATAGAAAATTTAGTAATTTAGAAGATTTAGAAAATCATGGTTAGTTCTTTTATTACTTCTATAAAAATCTTTCTAAATTTTTAAAATTTTGTTAAACAAATGAGAGTATTGAAGATTACTGGTGTTGCCTCCTAAAAGTAGACTTCATATTTTAAAGTTAACCTTTCAACTTTAAAACTGTGTAAATGTTCCTTAATTTCATTGATTTATTACTTCATAGAATCTCTTGTTTTTTACCCCAATTTTGAATCTAATTTCAAATTTTAATTGGGAGAGGAGCACTTCCAATTCCTTTAAGGTTTGTAATGAGAAAGAAGCCTTTTTTCAAATTTAGTTTAATTTTTAATTTCTAAAATTGAATTTTATTCAAATTATTAATTTGATGTTATAAAGGATTTAGTTGTTTGGATTTAGTACATGTTATATAAGAATCTATACAAATTTATGAAATAAATGAGACTTAAGTTGCTTACTAAGTTTAACTCCTAAAATTATACTGTATATTTTGTTGTTAACCTTTAGGCTAAAGCTGTCTATATTTTCTTTAATTTAATTGACAACTTTGTCTCCTAAAAGTAGACTTTATAACTATATTCCAATATCAAACTTTAAACTTTAAAGGTGTTTAGATTTTCTTTAAATCTTTCTTTGAAGAATCACTTTTTAAATCCCATTTTGAAAGTCAGTTTAAATTCTAAATTAATTCTTTCTATTTAAAGACTGAGATTTTAGTCGCTTACTAAGTTAAACTCCTAAAATTATACTTTATATTTTGTTGTTAACCTTTAGGCTAAAGCTGTCTATATTTTCTTTAATTTAATTGACAACGTAGTCTCCTAAAAGTAGACTTTATACGTACATTTCAATATCAAACTTTAAACTTTAAAGGTGTCGAAATTTTTTTAATTTAGTTCTTACTTTCAAGAATCCCTTTTTTTAATCCCATTTTCAAAGTCATTTTAAATGCAAAATTAATTCTTTCTATTTAAAGACTTACAATTAAGATGTCTCATCCACCGAGAGTGAGAGGGAGCAGGAACGACAGCGCCAGCCTAAAAGTGTGCTAAAGTTTAATGCCCTGTGCAAATACTAATGCTTGTTTACTTTAAGATTTAACCCAGTAGACAAAAAAAAATATCAAGAAATTGTTGCTTGCTTAATGTTTCCTTAAAGGAGCACAAAACCTAACCTTACACAACATTCAGTAGTAGTTGGCTTCCAAAAAAAAAAATTGCCTCTCGTCACCCCTTCAGTGTTTGATGTTACGGCTGGTGGCTGGCTGGTTGGCTGTTTGGTCCTGGTTTCTACTTATATATATAAGTGTAGTCTCATATATATTTCCTGTGTTTCTCTAAATTCTAAAAATCCCCAAAAATGTTGTTGCTGTTGTTATTATTCTAAATATCAGCAGCAAAGCAGGCAAAAAAATTAAGTTTAATACAACAACAAAATTAAGCTTTTCTGCTAACACCCTCTTGTTAGTTGGCTAAAATGTATATATGTTTAGGATCCTAAGGGTGGTGGTAAAAGATTTCCTTATTGTGTTTAAGTTGCGGGGACAAGGGGTTACATCCTTGTTGCAAATTAGTAAAGGCGGACGGAGGGGAGGAGGTATGGTTGTCGTTGCCTTAAAGTTGGCAAAAACAAGGAACATAACGTAAGGTAGCTGTAGCGAGTTAGTTTAGACGACTTTACATATATATATACAAGTGTACTACTATACGAGTATAGAGAGACTCTAGACTAACATTTATTCATTCATTAAAAGTATGATACAACACAAAGTGTGGTGGCAGCAACAACATTTACAGCTACAGCAACATTATGAGCTACGGCAGCAGCAGCAGCAGCAACTACAACAACGACATTGCGGCAAAAAGGGGGGATTCTTTTTGTGAATTAAAAAAAAGGGGAAAATATTTTGCTTTCTTTTAGACTCTTTACAGACAGGCAAAAGGATGGACGGACTAACAGACAGACAGACAGACAGACATCATCAACAGCAGACAAAAAATAACTACTACTACAACAACAATAGCAACAACAACTTGAACAACATCATAAGGAACTTGAGCATTATGAATACACATAGAGACTTAAAGTAGCTTTTGCGTCTTGGACGTTTGCTGGTTTTTGAAAAACCCGGCAAAAAGCAAAAATTTTTGTGATAAGGTGGTTTTTGCGTTTTCTGCTGCTGCTCTTACTCCTGCTAATGTCGGTTGTTGTTGTTTGATTCAACAACATGAGACGCTTACTTTAATTTCACTTTTTTTTTATCAAAATAGCTTTGTCTGTATATCTGTCTAACTGTCTGTGAAATTTTCCCCATTTTCATAGCGTACTCGTGTAGTAGTAGTGGCAATGTGAAATGTTTGTGTTTATGCAAAAGTAAAATTTTAACTCGTTTAATAACCTTAGCAGTAAGCATTTGGTGTTTGCTAGCAGTGATGGTGTTAGTAATGGTGGTGGTGGTTAGACAAAAACCTTGATGTCCTTGAGCTTAAATATAACAATAATGAAACTCTCACACACACACACAAAAGCTGAGCTGAAAACTAAAGCAAGCAAATGTTTACAACAAACTGGGTACTGTTTTTTTTTGCACTGAAACGAGACAAACCCCATCATCATCATGATCATCATAATCATCATTTTTAGCACAATTGTTATCGTGAACCTGACAAGCGGCAGCAGGAATTTTAAATTTGAAACTTAAAATGTACCAGTTTGTAGCCTAAAAATAGGCTACAGTTTTAAGCAAATCTAATTTAAAGACACAAGTGTATAATTTACTCTAAAAAATACACAGAAATCAAATAAAATCTTTAAATGCAACAAAGAATATCCACACTTAAAAGGAAAAGACTATAAAGCCTAAAAGTAGGCAACGTTTTCAATGTTTTAAACAATACTCAACAATATATTGGGGGGAAAATCTTACTGCAGTGACACCTTACCTTTTAATAAAGTTTAGTCTTTTAAACAAGAAAACTTACTTACATGCACAATGTTTTGAATTATAAGATTTTTTTAGTTTTTTTAAAAAAATTTTTAATTTTTGTTTTAATTTTGCGAAAAATTCCCGTTTAGTTTCTTTGCAGTTCTCAAGAATTTAATGATACAAGTCTGGTGAAAAATAAATCTTAGAAAACTAAAACCTATAAATACAACAACAAAATCTGCAATGTAAAGGAACATAATGTAAAGCCTAAGAGTAGGCAACATTTTTGAATTTTTGAATGAAATAAAATTAAGAAACAGAATTAAAATAAATCATACAAAACCGTCAGTGTAGCCTTTTATAAGGACTAGTTTTATAAACATGTGGCCGTCAGTGACCACCTTACATTTCTTTCGACGACGATGGTCACCCCGATTAGTGACGACGGCACTATTGAGTACTTAACCATGAAAAAGCTTCTCAAACAACCGTTCGGAGCCGGTGTAAAGCTGTAGGTCCCAATCAAAAAAAAACCTTTTCCCATTACATCCCATTAAGGAATTGGGGAGAGCTTCGCACGACCAGTGAGCTGTGCGCTTTCTAGTTTTTAAACACACTGATTGGGACCTACAATTTACACCGGTTCCGAACGGTATTTTTAGGTCCCAATTACTGAGTGTAAAACTATAACGCACACAGGTCACTGATTGTTTGAAGCTTTCCCCTATCCCTTTAGTTTTTAAACATGAAAATTAACATATAAAGTTTTGAATTTTTTAACTTGTTTAGGTTTTTTTTAATTTTTCAATTTCTAATTGTTTGCTAAGTTTTCAATATTGTACATTTATGTTTAGGTTAGGGTTTCGTATTAACTAAAGTCATCAAAGAAAATAGGCAATTAAAAGAAAAGGAATGTTGAGGCGAAAAGAAGGCAACATATTTGAAGTTTTCTTAAATAGGACTAACAACAACATGACAATAAATATACTTAAACTATTAAGCACGAAAATTAACACAAAAATGTTGAATAATTGATTTTTTTATATTTTTATAATACTTGTTTTCAATTTACAATATTTTTTTCAATTTCCAATCTAATTGTTATATTTCTCTAGAATTAAATTACTGGTCCTGTTCAAAAAAAAATTGAAAAAGGAAAGCATACAAACTCAGAGAAAATAAGCAATTAAAATAAATATAATGCAACGCCCAAAAGTATGCAACATTTTTGAATTTATCAAACCGAAAAAGACGCAGCTAGAAAATGACAATCAATATACATTTTAAAATGTTTAATTTATTAAGCAAGAAAATTAAAATAACAAATATTGAATTATCGATTTTTTAGAAAAATTTTTTTCATTATACATATATTTTTTTGTTATTTTTGCAAAATTTTGAATTTAGTTCTTGTTGTATTTCTCAAGTATTATATTACAGGTACTGGTCAATAAAATCTTGCAAAAGGAAAGCATATATACTAGGAGAAAATAAGCAATTAATATAAATATAATGCAACGCCTAAAAGTATGCAACATTTTTTAATTTCCCAACCCATTTCTCAACAATCCATATACATTTTAAAATGTTTAATTTATTAAGCAAGAAAATTAACATAACAAATATTGAGTAATCGACTTTTTGGTAAAATTTTTTTCATTATACATATACTATTTTTGTTATTTTTCCAAAATTTTGCATTTTGTTTTTGTTATGTTTGTCAAGCAATAACATAAAGTCCTGGTCAATAAAATCTTACAAAAGTAAACTCTATAAACATGTCTAAGAACATAAGCAATTAATAGAAATATAATGTAACGCCTAAAAGTATGCAACATTTATGAATTTAACAAACCGAAAAAGACCCAGCCAAAAAGTGACAATGAGTATACTTTTTAAAAGGTTTGCACTATTAATCTCGAAAATTGACACAAGAAATATTGAATAATCGACTTTTTTCAAAATTTTTTTCATTCTATATTTTTCTGTTATTTTTTCAAAATTTTGCATTTAGTTTTTGTTATATTTGTCAAGCAATTAACTACAGGCCCTGTTCAATAAAATCTTACGAAAGTAAACTGTATAAACATATCTAAGAACATAAGCAATTAATAGAAATATAATGTAACGCCTAAAAGTATGCAAAATTTTTAAATTTCTCAAACCGAAAAAGACGCAGCCACAAAGTGACTAAGAGTATACTTTTTAAAAGGTTTGCACTATTAATCTCAATATATTAGAATATTGTGTAATCGACTTTTGTCAAAAATTGTTTTCATTTTATTTTTTTTTTGTTAACGCCCAGAAGTAGGCAACGTTTCTGAATTTCTCAAAACAAGAATACGAAGCAAGAAAATTGCAATAAATATACTTTTGAAATTGTTTAAATTATTAAACAAGAAAATTAACATAACAGTTATTGAAAAATCAATTTTTCTTTTAAATTTTTTTTAACAATTAAAAGATCGAATAATATAAACTCAAACTGATTTTTTATTATATATTTTGTTATATTTGCAAAATTTTGAGTATAGTTTTTGTTTATTTCTCAAGAATTAAATTACAGGTCCTGATCAAAAAAATCAAAATCTAACAAAAGTAAAATCTATAAACATTACAAAGAACAGAAGCAATTAAAAGAAATATAATGTAACGCCCAAAAGTAGGCAAAACCGAAAAAGATGCAGTCGCAAACTGTCAATGAATATTTATACTTTTTACAAGATTTGTACTATTAAGAACGAAAATTAATATAACAAATATTTAATAATCGACTTTATTTAACAAATTTTTTCTTTTTAATTTTTGTGTTATTTTCCCAAAATTTTGAATTTAGTTTTTGTTATATTTTTCAAGTATTATATTACAGCCTTCTGGTTAAAAAAAAATCTTACAAAAGCATAGTTTATAAACACAAAGAAAATGAGCAATTAAAATAAATAAATACAAAAAAATAATGTATGTCAATAAATCAATAATCGTCGAAAGAATCGAAGCCATATAGGGATTGAAGCCACATTGTTGTATACCAAGCGGCACTAACTAGCCCTTGCATCCCCGACTCCAAGCCTCTTCACGAGGATTATTTGCCGTTGTATTGTGAAGTTAGTAAAGCATAATTGAAGTAGTTTAAACTGATTAATTTCTAAGATAGATTTCTCCTTTACATCTTCGAAATATTAATCTTTGACATGCTCTCCCCTGTACCTTAATGGTATTCAATGGAAAAATATTTCTTCAGTTAATATTAATCTTTACCGAGAGTATGAAATAAAGTGTATACAAATACAAATTAGTACAACATATTTTAACACATGCTGTATCATTGGCAAGAGTGTGAAATAAACCATTTAAAAGATAAACCATAAATTTAATTTTTCAAGCATACTTTTAGGAGAAGGGAGGAGTTTCTTTTCTTACATTAGAGAGGAGTTTTTTTTATAGCAGCTTCAAACTGTGTTCTATTTTATATGTTGGAAGTGTGAAACACAAATTTGACAAATGTTTTGACTGGTTGAGGTATAATAATGCAACAGCATGAGCTTTAAGATAAATAAGAACTAATGCAGCATAGTTTTAGGCGTTTAAGCTGAATTTTGTCAACTACAACTTATAAGCTTAAGATTCTGTACATCATTTGTATATTCCTTTTCTTAACCTACTCTTAAAAATGTTTCTCCATTTTTCGAGAGCACAAAATCCTCCTTTAATATTGCATAGACTCGTATGCAACTACATTTAATTACTCCTACGTTTAGGAATTATAATAACAATACTAATACAGCTACGAATTCAGCTGGCAGCGTAAATTTCTTACCAATTGTATATGCTTTGTAATGATTTTGCGGCAAAAATTTGCTGTGATACTACCACAAACAAAACAGTATATGTATGTGTACAGGATCCAAACAAAAACAGCTGGAATTATAGTGAAGCATACTTTCAGGCGTACACAACAGACAAACCTCTACAAATGTACTAGATGTGTAATGTATTTGTGTGCAGGGAAATGCGGGGATAGAAATGAAAATAGTTGTAAGTAAATGAGTAGTTTAGTATATGATACAGTCACAGGCGAATGTTTAGCTTCGCTTATGTGTAGTTATTTGAGTGTGTGTGTGTGTGTGTGTGCTTAAAGCTTTGTGTCTGTGTATTTATGTACATAGAGTAGGTGTAGACAATCAACATTTAAAGTTTATTTTAAAAGGCTGTAAAAGGCATATGTTGCACTTTAACTTTTCATACCAAACACACATATGCATATGATACAGATACACATATATGCGTATGTATATAAAGTATATAATATTTTAAAGTTTTATATACAAACATGTGTAAAATTACTTTCACATGCTTTTTTTTTGCTTGTTGCTTTGCCAGTGTGTATATACCCATGTGTGTGTGTGAGTATGTTATGTGAAGTATTTAAAAACGCAAAGTGTCCTTGAAAGTTTTTGGCATAGTTTTAGTTTTGTATACACGAAATGTATGTACATATGTATAGTCAGTCATACATATATAAATATATGTTAATACATGTGGAGATATGGCACACATAGTTAGATGTACATGTACATATATATTTATATATGCGGCGTGTTTGCTGTATGTTAAATTTACGCACTTTTTCGGTTTTTCATATAACCATTCATATCTGTGTGATACCAAAAACTCGGCAAAACGACACATTTTTGCATGTGCCTTGTTGGTTGACTAGTGCGTGTGCATGGGTGTATGTGTGTGTGTGTAGAATTAAAAGTGTGCGTGAGATTTTCTAGTTTTCTATAGGGTTGATTATTTCCTTTGTCTTAGGGGTTTTTCTTGTAAGTTTTCAAAATGATTTTGAGGAAGAAAAAAATCAACACCAAACAATCACACACACACACACACACATACAGTAAAGTCTTTGAACTTGACATGCTTACGTACATAGATGCACACACACATGTATATACTTTAATTTATATAAATATTCACGTATATTGTGTTGTGAATATTTCATTCATAAGTGAAAGCAGGTTAATGACTTAAGGTTTCCTTGAACAACTACACAAAATTAAGTAATTTTTAAAGATAACATAGTAACAACTATTGGAATATGTAGATCAGTTGTCAATTTTGCGAAATAAAGCAAAAAATTTGAATTCCTAAATTTTTTTTGGAAATTCCCAAAATCCCCAAAAAGTTGCAAAGCAATGAAATTAACAAAAAACGTTATAGTGTAATTTGCATGACAATAAAATAGGCTTAATGGTGAGAGAAGTCAAAAATTAAAGCGAAATATTTAATTCCTATAAAATAAAAATAAATTGTAATCTCCCAAATCACAGTAGTCATTCATTCAAACAAATTAAAACGAGTAAAGAAAACTATATTAATGCATTTTAGGTTGTGATTAAATACAGTAAAACTTGAGAAAACCCCAAAGAAAATAATAAATTCATATAAAATCGAAGAACATTTCCAATCCCACAAAAAGTGTTAAAAAAATAAAAATATAAGTTAATGTATTGAGAATAAAAATATTAATCTTTCATAAAATACTTAAATTCTCTACAAACAGGGAAAAATTAAAAACCTCTTTAAAAATCAAAAAATTGAGAAACTTAAAAGATCAGTAAAAAATAAACTCCTCTAGTATAATTAACATTTCTAAAATCCCAGATAAATTCAAAAAAACAAAATTAAATGAGCGAATTTTACAGAAATTTAAATAAATTTACCGAAATATAATAAATAAATTCGAAGTACAATGTTAAATTCGTTAACAAATAAAGCGCGTTATTCATAAAAAGTTTTGAGAGCTTTAACAGATGTTTTTTGTATGATAAATCGACTCTGAAGGTTTACACAACTTTATTACAACAGTTTTAAATCTCCAAAATCAGACAGAAAATTTAAGGACACTTTTTTCCAAGGGAAAAATATTTTATGTTCACCAAAACCTTGTAAAATGTGATGAATATGAAAAACCAAGCAAAATATTAAATTCCTAAAACAACTTTAAAATCTCCAAAATACCTAAACAATTTTAGAACACTTTTAACGAGCACAAAATTTTATATACAATTTTTCACATAACCAAAAAATTTAAAAACTTGAGAAATATGAAAAATTAAGCAAAATATTAAATTCCTAAAAACATTTTGAAAATCGCCAAAATCCCAGCAAATTGGTAGAACACTTTTAACAAGGAC
The DNA here is from genome assembly GCA_963931995.1 of Phaonia tiefii. Taxonomy (NCBI): domain Eukaryota; kingdom Metazoa; phylum Arthropoda; class Insecta; order Diptera; family Muscidae; genus Phaonia; species Phaonia tiefii. The sequence goes on along the minus strand of OZ008370.1, from coordinate 29,803,494 downwards.
AAAAATTTTATATAACATTGTTGACATTACTAAAATATGGTAAAACTTGAGAAATATGAAATATCTAGCAAAACATTAAATTCCTAAAAGAAACCTTAAAATCTCCAAAATCCCAGAATATTTTTAGAACACTATCAACAGCACAAACACGTTACATAAAATTTTTCACATTACCAAAATATGGAAAAACTTGAGAAATATAAAAAATTAAGCAAAATATTAAGTTCCTAAAAAAATTTCTGAAAATCGCCAAAATCCCAGCAAATTGGTAGAACACTTTTAACAAGGACCAAATTTTCAAACAAGTTTTTTGACATTTTTAAAATATACCAAAACTTGAGAAATTTGAAAACCAAGCACAACATTAAATTCCTGAAAAAAATTTTAAAATCTCCAAAATCCCAGAAAATTGTTTTAACACTTTTAACACGAAAAAAATTGTATACATATTTTTTCACTTATCAAAATGTGTAGAAACTTGATAGATGTGGAAAGCCAAGCAAAATATTTAATTCCTAACAAAAAGCTTCAAGATCTCCAAAATCCCAGCAACTTTTTAGAACACTTTTAACAAGCATAAAAATTCTATTCAAAATTTTTGATATTACTAAAATATGGTAAAACATGAGAAATATGAAATACCGAGCAAAACATTCAACTTTTGATAATAAACTTTAAAATCTCCAAAATACCAGCAACTTTTTAAAACACTGTTAACAGGCACAAACACGTTATATACAATTTTTCAATTTACCAAAATATAGAAAAACTTGAGAAACGTGAAAAATTAGGAAAAATATAAAATTCCTAAAAAAAATTCAAAATCACCAAAATCCCAGCAGATTTTTATAACACTTTTAAACAAGAAACAAAATTATATAATCTTTACACATTACCCAAATGGGGAAAAACTTGATAAATATGAAAAATTAAGCAAAACATTAAATTCCTAAAAAAAATTTTGAAAATCGCCAAAATCCCACCAACTTTGTAAAGCACTTTTAACAAGAACAACCATTTTATATAAATTTTTTGACATTACAAAAATATGGAAAAACTTGGGAAATATGAAACAACAAACAAAATATTAAATTCCTAAACCAAACTTTAAAATTTCCAAAATCCCTCAACAAGGACAAAAATGATGAAAATTATGTAAAATTAAGCAAAATATTAAATTTCTAAATAGAATTCAAATCTCAATGGCTTTTTTGAGATTATAATTTTTTATAGAATACTTTTAACGAGCATAAAATTTTGTATACAATTTTTCACTTATAAAAATATGGGGAAAGTTGATAAATATGAAAAACCAAGCAAAATATTAATTCCTTTACAATCATAACTACATATAACTTTACAATCTCCAAAATCCCAGCAACTTTTTAAACGCTTTTAAGAACCAAAAAAATGTTTATAAACTTTTTCACTCTACCAAAATATAGAAAGACTCGAGAAATATGAAAAATTTAGCTAAACATTAAATTCCTAAAAAAAATTATGAAAATCGCCAAAATCCCAGCAGATTTGTAGAGCACTTTTAACTAGGACTAAAATTGTATATACATTTTTTGACACTTCTAAAATATGGCAAAACTTGAGAAATATGAAATAGCAAGCAAAACATCAAATTCCTAAATAAAAACTTTAAAGCCTCCAAAATCCCAGAGAATTTTTTGCAACACTTTTACCAGCAACAAATGTTGTACAAAAATGTTTACTTAAAAAAAGGAAAAACTTGAGAAGTTTGAAAAACCAAGCAAACTATTAAATTCCTAAAAAGGCTTTAAAATCTCCAAAATCGCAGCAACTTGTTAAGAAAACTGTTCATAAACTTTTCCACATCACTAAAATATGGAAAAACTTGAGAAATATGAAAAATTAGCAAAAATCCCAACAACTTTGTAGATCACTTTTAACAAGGACAACAATTTTACTTCAAATTTTTCACATTACCTAAATATGGAAATCCTTAAGATATATGAAACCCAAGAAAAATATTAAATTCCTAAAAAAAAACCTTAAAATCCCCAAAATTCCATAAAATTTTTAGAACACTTTTAACAAGAAAAAAATGTATAAAAAGTTTTTGGCATTACTAAAATACGGAAAAAGTTGAGAAATATGAAAAACTAAGCAAAATATTAAATTCATGTTAAAAAAACTCTAAAATTCCAGTAAATTTTGAGAACAAAAAAAATAAACGAAAAAATGATAAATGTTATAAATATATAATTGTTTTTGACATTATCAAGATATTGTTAAACTTGAGAAATCTGAAAAACCTAGCAGAATATAAAATTCCGCACATAAAATTAAAATCCCCAAAATCCCAGAAATGTTTACAACCCTAATAACGTATTATACAACAGTTTTATCACTACCGAACTGCAGTAAAACTGAAGAAATGTGATCATGTGCGAAAAATATTAAATTCCTAATAATATATTTAAAATTTCCAAAATCCCAGAAATAGTGAAAAACACTTTTATTAAACAAAAAAATATTATTATCTATTATCTATCTATTACCTTATGCAAATATAGTACAACTTGAGAAATGTGAAAATTTACTCAGAATTTCAAATTCCTAATAAAAAATCCAAAATCTCCAAAATCCCAGAAAGTAAAATTTTAATGAAACGTACCATATATTCATATCCACTATCTACAGAACCTTCCCCTGACATTTGTGTGGTTTTTAGATAATGATTTTACTGTTTTTAGTTAAATAATAATACAATTATTCCCTTTTAAGATTAAAATCTTGTTAAGCGTTTTTTTTTAAATAAACCCCTCAACAACAAGTAGCACTTGAAATTTTTAACAAACCCTAAATTCAAATAATACCATGACATAAACATTTATTTTCCTTTACTTAATTTAAAATATTATCTCTGCGAAGTCATCGCATAACTATCGATGACTTGACAGGAATCATGACACACACACACAACTCTTAACCAATTATCCTTTTCCTCCTAGTTTGTTGTGGTGGGTGCGTAGGAAAAACATTCAATAGTTTTCGTAATAGGTCCTTAAACATCGTTAAACATTTGAGTGTGTGTGTATGTGTTATCAGTAAATGACAATTATTATTAACAATTTCCATCATTTTGGGGAAATTAACGCAAGGGGTTGTTGCTTGTCATAATTGTCAATGTATGAGCAGAAAAGTCGAGGTGGTTGATGATGATGGGTTCCAATGTGTAACCTTGCGATAAAATTATATGGATTCTTTGCCTTTCCCCAGATAGTATTAATAAAGTCATAAGTTTTAGTGTTTATTTGTGGGGCAGGGCAAAGGGGGAAGCCAACTACTTAACAGCCGTTCAAAAAGTTATATTTTGATGATAACGTTGTGGGGAAAGCGGGGGAAGTGGGTAGCAATATATATATAAGGAAGCTGGTGACATTTGGAAATGTAGGCGGTTTAGATATTTAATGTTAGAGAAACCTTTTCAATAGTTTTGTTAATTGCTAATTGTCAATGAGTGTAAGGGAATTGATAAACGGGGAGTAAAAAGTAGGCAAACTTGAAAAAGTTGCCAGGGAAATATCGTAAAATAACAAACGCAGGGGAAATCATTTATAGTTGAGTTTTCAGTTTGCTAAACAATTTTGTGATAGTTGATTTTAAAATTTAAAGAAAAATATTGACTGCTTGAATTAATTGCCGTGTTTTTTTTCGGTTGAATTGCTGTGCAAATTTTCAACTTGTAGTGCTTTATCTTTTGTTTTCGTGGCATAATAGTTGTATATGTATCATCCGCTCATTTGTTTTTACATTTCAAATTTCGACAGCTGTCATTTGTTTTGATGCCATTAGAATCGAGATATTAGTTTTCTTTCGCAGCCTCATCAATATCACTTAGATCCATCCCCGGGTCTTTATAATCCTAAAGACTTTTTAAATAGCTAATCATGTCTTGTTTTTTAGCTACTTCAACAGGCACTTGATCATTTTTCTTTAACGAAAAAACAAAACAAAAAACTTTTTATAAATTGTACACAAAAAGCGACAGACCAACCAACAACAACAACAACAAAAACACATCTCAAGTAGTTTGTTAAGCAATTGATCAAATACTTAAAGATCTTTTCACGAAATCTTCAAAGATCTGCCAGTGACAAGTAGTCTAAGAGATTGTTGCTGCCACAACTGGGTTAGGGATTTCGATTCAAGTGTCTCGTTTTTTGTTGGTCTTCGTTTTGTATTGATTTTTTGTTTAAAACATTTAAAACATCAACAACAATAATGACGTTGTTACTTAAAAATATGGTAGGCGTTAGAGGCTTTTGTTCTGCTGCTGCTGAGGCCATCATTTGTATGTTGATCTGTTGAGATCTTGTCAAAGAAAATGTATTGAAATGTTTAAATCACCCCCTGTCTGAAACCATGGACATTTCATGAGAAATGAAAATTGTTTATATATTGTTTTGTCTTCTTTTCCTACTCGAAATGATAACAACCTTATAAATTGAACACAATATTATTTGCTAGTATTAAAAAGAAAATTTATGAGCTTTTGAATTTCGCACGCGTATTGAAAATTTCACAATTCAATTCAGCAGAAAGCCCTCTCACCTCCCCAGAGAAAGGAAAAACCACCGAAATGCTTCACCGGCCAAGTTAAGACAGACACAATTTTCAGATACAAAAGTATAAATTAAAAAACAAGAAATCTTTAAAGAAAAAAATACTACATAGCATAATAAATAAAATAATAATAATAACAAAATCAAGAGACAAGAATCAAAAAAAAAAAAAAGAGAAACAAATATCCCAAATACACAAAATTGTAACATATTTTTGATTTTGGTCGCATAGAAATGTGTTGAATTTAACGATCTGTCATTTCGATTTATTCCCCAATTCGAATAACAAACGACAGCCAAAAAAACCGGGAACTCAAACAAAAATCAACACACCATTCCCACCCCACCCCACATTTCTGTGGCCGATCCTCGTTCAACGCTACACTATTTTTCAAAACTTGTGTCGTTATACTACGATAGTTCTCATGCCTGATAAAACGTCAGCTGCATATTAAACAACAAAATAAATCGAAATAAAAATATTTTAAATGATTTTCGAATTCATTCTCGAGGTTTTTCCTACAACATATGTAACATACTACTACTACGTGCACTAAAACAAAAATCAATGAAAATTCATCACAATCCCCCCATAAACCATAAGACAAGACATGAAACGGGGAAGTCTTAAGGTAAATTGTTTCAAACAATAACAATGCCGCCGCTGTTTTTTTTTTTTTGTTTTAATTTAATTTTATTATTGTCATATTGATGTTAATGGCATGCCATGGGAATTGGAACATAAAATTAATAAAACAGAAACAAAAGTCTTGAAAGAATTGTTTATATACAAAAAACAGCAGCAATTGTTTAGAATCACTGATATTTTCCAACAAATTGAACAAAAAAAAATTGAGAAATCTCAATAAATCTAAAGCGAAACATGAATTTCCTGCCATACTACATATACTGAAAAACAATTTTTAACGAAACTTCAATTTGAGACCCTTAACTAAAGTTCAATCGAAGTTTAACTAAAACCTAGTAAAAACAGTGAACACAAAATCAAACAAAAATTACGCACGAGATCAAGACATTTTGTACTTGATACTTACATTACAGATTTTGCAAAACAAATATTTTCAAAAATTTATTTCACAATAAATTGAAAACCCTTACAAAAACCCGGATACCTGAAGAATTTCTAACGAGAAACTTGGGGTTTCTTAATTGTTTCAATACACTGAGGAACAATACACTTGCATTCTTAACTAAACTTCAACTTGAGACCCTTAACTAAAGTTTAAACCACGTTTAAATAACACCTAGTAAAAATACACACGAAATCAATAAAAAATAACTTAGTAGACCAAAACGATGTAAAGTAGATACTTAAATTTGAACCTAGATGACACAAAAGTTAGATCGAAAATGTACCTTAAGAAAATTCAAGAAAGCTTAAAAAATCTAAAAGGAAACATGGGGTATCCGCTTGTCTTAATACGCCAAGTAACTACGCACTTGATTTTTTAACTAAACTTCAACTTGAGACCCTTAACTAAGGATTAAACCACGTTTAACTAACACCTAGTCAAGAGTCAACACAAAATCAACAAAATCTATAAAAAAAAAAACTTAGGAGATCCAAACGTTTTGTAGTTGACACTTAAGTTAAAACTTGGATGAAACACAAGTATAGAATAATTTATTTTTAAAAACTTGGAAAACCTTAGAAAATTTGAGAAAACTTAAGAAATTTAACAGGAAACGTGGTATTTTCCTTTTGTCTTAGCATGCTCAGTAAGTACGCGCCTGGATTTTTAAGATCATTAACTAAAGTTTAAATTAAGTTTAACTTTACTTTACTTTGTCGTTCCTATTATTTTGTCTTACACTATTAAACAAACAAATTAAACAAATTTCAACATATTCCACCAACTGACTCTATCCTTCACCTTTTCTCGCCAGTTGGTAACACCAAGGATACGGAGGGATTCTTCTGCCTTGTCTTCCCAGCGGAGTCTTGGTCGTCCTCTTTTCCTGCTTCCAAAAATCTAAGTTTAACTACCATCTAAACAAATGAACAGTAAATACTAAACCAGAGCGTCGGTGGTGCAATGGCTAGTTTGCGCGGCTCTTGTGCATGAGAACGTGGGTTCGATCCCTGCATTGACCACTTTACATTTTCATTCACAACGGGCACTTAGCCTTGAAAAGGCTTCTCAAAATACCGTTCGGAACCGGTGTAAAACTGTAGGTCCCAATCAAGGAGTGACAAAATTAGCCCCAGCTAACTGATTGTGCTAAGCTCTACCTAATCCCTTCATGTGATGTAATAGGAACCTTTGTTTTATGACTTAACCACAGTTTTTGTTGAACAAAACCTTAGTTTATTAACCGTGGTTTATTAAGCTTAGTTTATTGACTAGACCATGGTTTATTTATAAGTTTATTAACCTTAGTTCTTAACCTTATTGTGTTCACCGCCGTTTATCGCGGTCAGGTTAGCGATAACCTTGTTCCCTGATCTTTGTCGTTTACACCACCCAATTTGCGATTAAATTGAAATTTCAGTTGGCAACTCCGTGCTTACACAAACACCGCGCCGAGACAAAATTATCGAAGACGGCGGCACAACAGAAAAATTATGTTGGCGGTTTTGGTTTTCCAGTTGTGTACAAATTTGGGATGTTTTTGGAATAACTGAAGCTTTAAAATTCGATCAGTGAGTCAAATCGGGCCAGTCGATAAAATCTTTTCATAGTTTAAACCACTAACAGCCATTTATATCGGCGGCGGCGTGAGCTTCACAAAAGTTTTGGTGGTGGCGACGCGTCAGAAAATTTTCGATCGGCTTCCATCTGTCAAACAGTTGATTTTTTGTGTATGTTTTTATTATGGTTGTATTTTTGTCGTAAGTAACCGTGTTGCATCAAAATGTACACCAGTTTAGAATGAGGTTAAAAATTAAACTTCCGTTTCTACAGATTAAAATTGTACGAGTAATCTTCTGGTTTAGGGCGGGTTAACGGAGTTAACCTTCGAAATGCGTTAATCTTGTTTGGTGTAAATGCCGTATTAGTGTACTAACCTTGTTGTACTAACCTTGTTCCATTAACCTTAGTTTAAACTGTACTTTTCTTGTATTAATGTTAGATTTTCCATCACCAATATACAAATTTTGTTTTATATTTGGGAAAAAAAACAAATACTCCATATTGTTGATTTTTTGTTTTTTTATCAATTGGAATTGCGTTGTTCTCGCGTCTGCCTTTATCCTGCCATGTTTGCTGGCATTTTGCGCAAACTCAGCGGGTTGTAGCGTTTTTGGGTCGTGTATACCTCCCGTTGGCTGAGATGCCAGAAGTTAGGCTAAAAGTTACAGGGATTATACTAAAAAGCACGTGCTGTAGATTGGGGAGAACAGCAGAGAGAGCACAGGGGTAAAATTTAAAAAAAAAATATACAAAAGAGATTTTGTACAGTAGCAGGGATGTGGGATACAATATGGTAGATTTGCTAAACTTTAGAATGATAGTTAATAGGTTAAGAATATTACTATGAATTATTGTGGATTGGATTAAAGTTAACTGAATGAACATGGAAATCAGGCAATTTATGATCAAGACACTGAAGTGTGTCGTTTATGGGAATCAAAAGAAAGAACTCGGAAACAAGCAAAATAAAACATCATAAACTAGAATTCAAAAGGGAAATTATTTTTTTTTAAGTTGAAATTTCCTTTAGGGCTAAGAGATCTTGTTTTATGATGATTTTTCTTTAGTATTTTAGTATTTTATAAATTTTTTCCCAATTTCCTGGATTGCTTGAATTCAAAAGGATAATGCCTGTTTTCCTTTTGAATTCAACATTTTAGAATTTTATAAAAATTTTCCGAGTTTTTTCCTGAATTGCTACGAACGAGACACTTCATCGTCTTCATCATGATTCGGGTGATTTTGATTTTGATTTTTTTCTATATTTTTTTTTTCGTGTTATATTTTTTCTGTTCAACTCTAGCGCTCATAATTTTTATAACGTCTGCTGCTTTGCAATGAGCCGCAAACATCATTTGCTTTTGAAGCATAAAAAATGCAGGCCAAAACCGTGGGGCACAGTAGTTGATCTTGTCTCTCACCAACACAGAGTGCGCCTGGCGAATTGTAATACAACAATAACAGCAACGTAAAAACGATCATTCTTTGGTGAGGTTTCCCTTCACAAAAATTCAATAAAATAATGACAATTTTCCCCCTTTTTCGGCCGAACCAAGCGAGAAATCAAAAGAAGACGATTTCGTGCTGTCTGGTCTAAAAATATATAGATTTCATTTCAATTTTGTTGTGTTTTCTGCTTTATTTTTTTTTTTTAATACCCATAAATGATTTTCTGTTTCAACACAGCAGCAGCAGCAGATGTCATTTAATTTAGGGAAATAAATTTCATTAAAAAAGAAACAACAAAATCGGGGAAAAAATCAAATCGGAGAAAATTAAACTGAAGTGAACGAAAAGTTCGCATTGATTGAAATTTATAAAACTGTTGGATTTTGAAACTCATTTGCATACGAGTTCGGATAATTTATTTGATTTGAGGACAAAGGGATAACAAAGGACATAAGCAAAGGATTTTTTTTAATCTCTCTCTCTCTGTTTTTCACTGGCAGCAAATGACAATTGTTAGTAGCAGTAGAAGAAGGGGTGTAGAAAATCAACCCCTTTTTCCTCTTGTTCCTATGATAACGATTCCTCCATGACGTTTCTAAATTTACTGAAAAAAAAAAATAATTCCAAGTTGTGGTCAGATATTTTGTGTGTTTCGAAGAAGCATAACATCAATGAGTTATTATTCAGCAAAATTAATCTAAAAATATTTGGAATTTTATAGCTTTTGTCCTTTTTTGTATTTAGAAACCGGAAATTTTGGTTACAAAAAACTGGATTCCATTTTGATATATTGATTTAACGGCAGCGAGGCAAGGAGCGGCCGCTTCGGCTGGCATCATCATCCATGATGCCAATGAAATATTTAGCTCAATTTGATTGAAGCTACGACGCTAAATGTAGAGCAAGAAGAGGCAAGCAAACCTTTTCAATATCTGCAAATGAATTGTATCCCCTGAATGCATACATATGTGTGCCAGTGTGTTGTATCTCAGGGTGTTAATCAATTTTATTTCGCATTAACCGTATCTACTCTAATAACACCGGGAAAACCGGTTCTAAATGGTTTAGAATTTGTGACAGTATAAAAAAATATCTTGAACAAATATGGCTGACAAAAACTAATGAACTACAAACAACAAAAATCTTTTATTATTTTAACAGCCAAGTACATATGTATGTTAATATATAAGTATCATGTATGTTTGAAACAAAAACAAAACTTGTATATACCTTCCGAAATTAACAGAATCCGCAATCGTATCCCTTATATTGAATATAAGTTTAATTCAATATTAACCGAACGGAAACGTACAGAAGGATACACAGTTCCAGTTAGGCGTTAAAAGAGCATCATATCCTTTTTAGAGATAGGGGTTAATTTGTTATGAAAATCACACAACCCATCTCATACTTAGCCTCATCAAAGCAACAAAAAAAAAGCAACAAAATTTACAGCAGAAACACAAATTAATCTCCAGAATCCAAAAAATCCAAAAAAAATAAATAAAAACTTTCATATGGTGGACCAAATAACAAGCATCCATAGGTATCACCACGATTTGGTGTTAACAGTGTCAAAGGTGTATGGATGGGATAGAGACAATTGTATACTATTCAACTTTCTGTTAGAAACTCAAGCCAGACAATTCTCTCATAGAACAAGATTGAAGTGTTGTTTAGCATTTTGTTTTTCATCCTAAATAATAAACTAATCTAGAAAATAAACGGCATTTTTCGAAGACTGTGATTTGTCTAAACTATTGGGAATCGTCAGAAAATGTTCCCAAGTTCAGGCGTAAAAAATATTCAAGCATCAATTACAATTATCTTTTCCACATAAAGATAAAAATAATCCTGAAAACAAAATTTGCAGGATTCCGATGTGCGCCAAATATTAGAAATCTTATGAAGAAGTTCGGTAGGTCGGCCGTAAAAAAGGGTAGTGTTTACAATTTGCCAGTCAAAAAAATTACAATTTTTTTTAAATTCTGTTTCTTGATGATTTCTTGCATGAAATATCGCAACTCTTAAAAAATTAAAAAACTCCCTGCTGAGTTAATACAAAAATGTTATCATACTGTTAAGTTAACAGTTTAGTAACATTGATTTGAAGAACCATGTTAACACAAATATATTTTTCGTTAAGTTTAACAGTTAACTTTTAACTTAACAGTTTAATAATATTCAAACTATGATTATTTGTTGTTAATGAATTTTAAAGAAAATTCAGTTTTTCAACCATCTTAAATTTACTGTTACATTAACATTAGTATGTAATGATATATTGTTGACTTAACAGCTTTATAGCAAACATTTTTTTGGCAAAATTTTACCACCTTAGGAACACTGAACGCTGGAAAAGAACCGAAAATGGCATCATCTCTTGAATTGATCGCAGAATACAGTACAAGTGGTCCGAAAGGGGGAAATTGCCCCTAAGGCCAAAAAATCAAAACAACGGGTCCTGAATTTACAGGTAAGCCCTGAACTACAGGTACAGGTAAGCCCTGAACTACAGGTACAGGTAAACCCTGAACTACAGGTACTCTAATGAAAGGAAATCTTCTTACGATTTCATTGGTGCCTTTACTTTTCACATCCGATGCCTGTAAGTCGAGATATGCCTGTTTTTCTGTATTTCAATACACACCAAATTTATCGAAATGGTTTCCTCTTACAAATATGCATGTATGGGTACTCAAATCAAAGGAAATCGTGGGGATATTGGTTGCTCTCTACGTTGCACGTGCCGTGTGCTAGACCTATTTGAAAATCGATAAATTTATATTCCATCTAGTCGTCCAGGCAGGGGGGTTCAAATTCCCTGTGTTCCTTAAGTCGAATTTGGCGCAATTTTTTGGCTACTCACAGCCATCGGATGTGAAAAGTAATGCCATCAATGAAATCGTAAGACGATTTCCTTTCATTAGAGTACCAACACTTACCTGTAATATAAGGGTTCGTTTTTCCCCATTTTTTTTTTTGGCCTAAGCGGCAATTTTCCCCTTTCGGACAACTTGTTCCCGACTCAGGAGCTCAAATCAAACAAAACTGCATATTCAGTTTTTTTCCAGCGCGTGTCCCCATGGTCGTAAATTTCAGCTCATTTTTTAAAAAATTTATAAAACTCCGCTTATTTAAATTGGATTTTAAAAAAAAGTTAGTTATTCTTCAAATTCTGTTAACCTAACAAAGCCGTGTGAAATCACTGTAAACTTAACAGAAACTTCTTTATCTTTATTACTGTTAGATTATTGTGATTTTAATTGTTTTCCATTAATATTTCTATCAGTTCCAGTTTGATTTTTTAACTCCTGTCATTTGGTTAAAATTAGTTTTTTTAATTAAAAATATTTCTTGCTAATTTCCTGCTAATATTCAAAAAATCGTTAAATTCAACCCAGGTATGTTAAAACATAATTAACTTAATGGAATACATTTTTTGATTTTAGTAGACTTTGTATGTTTTTCTATTCTCTTTTAGTTTTTTTTTTTTCTCATCTTAAATCGGATTTTGTTTTGGTAAAAATATTTGATGTTTTGCTAAAAATATTCCTTAGATTCTGTTAACGTAACGGACCTCTATTAAATGGCTGTTAACTGAACAGAATTTTGGTTTTGTCAACTTTTCCTTATTTTGATACGTGTTTTTCTTTGCTTTTTCATTAATTTCATATAAACCAATCATTAAATTAATATTATTTTTAAAATTTCAGACTTTCTTCAACTTTCCCCTAAATTGTAACGTTTAAACGAATCCCACCAATTTTTGATAATATAATAGTAGATTTGAAAAGAGGGATGCGATGCGGAATGTTCAAAAAGAAAGCACGATGATCCTTGCCATGCCAGTAGACTACACTTAAGACGCTGATACGACGCTCTCAGTTTACGCTAGTAACTCACTATACCTCTCGCAGGAATTCGGTGCTATTCACGGAATTCCTTAAGTTATTCCAGTACATTCCCACAAATTTGGTCATGTCCGGTATTATACTGTCCGAGAAATACCTGGATCTAACTTGTCTGAAGGCCGCACAGTGGAATATTCTTTTCGTTTTTAATTAATAATTGTGTTTATCTTCCTGACGATGCTACCCAAAGGGCAGCGAAATATCGAAAAATAAAATTATTTAAAATAAACGACTAATCACCCGAACATTTTAATTTAGGATATAATACGAAAGGTCGAATAACTCATAACTTTTTCAATTTGTATTTCACTTCAAAACCTTCGCTGTTTTTCCGTGCTAATATTCCTCAAATTCAGCTTACTCGACTAGCTCTGTTAAATCACTGTTAACTTAACATACTTTTTTCTTAAAATTTTGATGTGTTAATATCTATACGCACGGGTAGGGGGCAATCTATCAAAGTGAACACATGCAAACAACACACAGCGTTAGTATCACATAAGTGGTTGTTGTACAACAATAGTCTCTGCCTGAAAATAAGTATGATGGTATTGATGTAACGGCAGCAAACAAACAAGCAGATCGTCGTCGCCAAAGAGAATTCATGGAACGCATTGTATGACTCAAAAACACTGGCGACATTTGGCGAATGATTCAAAACGTATTACTTTCTTTTTGTCTTAACTTGGTGCATTCATAATCTTGATGTGAAACATTGATGCCTTTTGAAACATTTATGCTTTTTGTATGGTTTTATGTAATAACATGGTCGAAATGGTGCATTCATATTGAAATATTCTATAAAGACAATAAGACTCGTTTATGCTATTTTACTCAGATTCTCTACATGAGAGCGGAAAAAGAGTGCAATAAGTTCTTTATACTATTGAATACTTTTTGTCGTCGCTCTTTTTATGACAAAACAAAAACAATTATTTCAGTGAGCTCAATATTGCTTTATGTATTTTAGCTATATTACAGCTAATGTTAAAGCAGATGTAAGAAAAAAGAAGCAACAGAGCCTTCAGCACAAAAACTATTCTTTTTTTTATTTTCGAATGTAACTAATGTGTTCTAATGTATTCATAGAAATAGAACAGGTACCGTGTAACAAAAAGGTGTTAACACATCGCCCATAAGTTATTTATGCATTATGCGTTTTTTTACCTCAGCTTCTCTTTTCTTTTCTAATAAACCAATTAATCAATCAATCTAGTAAACCAATGCCAGCGTTAGCATCAAATACGTGGTTGTTATTCAACAATAATCTCTGCCTGAAAGTAAGTATGATGGTATTGATGTAGCGGCAGCGACCAAAACAAGCTGGTCGTCGTCGCCAAAGAGTATGGAATAGTATAGAGAATTCATGGAACGCATTGTATGACTCAAAAACACTGGCGACATTTGGCGAATGAATCAAAACGTATTACTTTCTTTTTGTCTTAACTTGGTGCATTCATAATCTTGATGTGAAACATTGATGACTTTTGAAACATTTATGCTTTTTGTATGGTTTTATGTAATAACATGGTCGAAATGGTGCATTTATATTGAAATATTCTATAAAGACAATAAGACTCGTTTATGCTCTTTTACTCAGATTCTCTACATGAGAGGGGGAAAAAGAGTGCAATAAGTTCTCTATGCTATTCAATACTTTTTGTGGTCGCTCTGTTTATGACAAAACAAAAACAATTATTTCAGTGAGCTAAATATTGCTTTATTTATTTTAACAATATTACATCTACTGTTAAAGCAGATGTAAGAAAAAGAGAAAGTGCCATGGCAAAAGAGCCTTCAGCACAAAACCTATTCTTTTTTTTTATTTTCCGATGTAACTAATGTGTTCTAATGTATTCAGAGAAATCGAACAGGTGCTGTGTAACAAAAAGGTGTTAACACATCACCCGAGAGTTGGAAATCTCATTGATTTTTTATTTATTTTTTGTTCTGCTTCCATTATGCGTATTGTTGTTCGTGGTTTCTTGATTTTCCCAACAAATCCCAATTATTGACAATATAGTATGAAATACTTTTAATAAAAATCTGTATTTTACTTAAAAACCTTCGCTGGTTTTTCGTGCTAATATTACTAAAATTCTGCTACCTTAACACAGCCCTGTTAAATCACTGTTCAGTTAAAATAATTTTTTCTTCATTTTTACAATTTTTTTTTTGGGTTGGTCTGTTTTCATGATGTGCATTGTTTTTCTTTGCCTCTACCTTTCTTTTCTAAAAAAAGAATCAATAAATTATTAATTTTTTTTTAAATTTCAAAACTTTTGTAGGGGTTTCATGATTTTTCCCGATTTAGCAAACACCAATTATTGACAATAAAACTGTTTTTTTATTACTACGCAAATACTACGCAATGTTGCAACATTTGCTGTAATGGGTAAAAAATGCGATACGGCAACACGTTTGTAGCCAGTGCCAGCAAACACATGGCAGCAGCAGATGTTGTTGTAATTGTAAGCAGCAACAACAGACATTTTATTTTCGTTCATTCGCTTCAGTTTTTAAACTCTACACAATAATAAGAATGCAAAAAAGGATAAAAACAAAATACATAAGATTTTGACAAGTGAAACGAAAAATGACTTTGAAAAAATTTCATCACCTGTTTAAACGTCTATACCTGATTGATAATTCAACTATGATCAATATGTATAACATTTACCGAGCGTTGTTGTGACCAATTTATTTCCAATTTTGTTTTCTATCGGAAATAAAAGTATATCCTTCAAACTTAGAGATGTAAGAGTATACGTAGTCTTCGATTAAACAAAATAATTTTAATGAACAAAATGTCTGCTTTTGGGTCTCTCCTTGATAACATTTTCATTCGCGAGAAATGATAACAACATTTATCTAAGATAACTTTTTGTTGCCATTTCTTGAAATTTAACATGTGGCAACATTGTCATTGCACAAGTTAGAATTTAAGTGGGAAATTGAAATGCCACTGAATATCGCTTAGCTGTCCCGTGCAAATTAAGCTGTAATTAACTTTAGTGGCGTAAAAAAAACACACTTAATATAGAATGAACTTCATTTAACAAAAATCTGTATTTTACCTAAAACCCTTCACTGTGGTTTCGTGCTAATATTCCTAAAATTCTACTTACTTAGCATAGCTCTGTTAAATCACTGTTAACTTAACAGAATTTCTTCTTAATTTTTTTAATATTTCTGTGTTTGATCCGCTTCCATAATGTGTATTGCTTTTCTTAGCTTCTACTTGCTTTTCTAAAAAACCAATGACAGATTTTTTTTTTTTTTAAATTTATAATGGTTCCGTTTTTTTCCCCGATTTTCTCGACTTATGAAACAATAAATAATAACGACAGTATAGTATGAACTACATTTAACAAATATTTGTTTTTTACTTAAAACATTTCTCAACAAACGAAGCCACATTTGGGTTTCAAAAACATATATTATAACCTATTAATCATTGTGTCTCAAACAATGTAATATTGAATAGCAAACACAATGTGTTTGGACACAAGTATAATATGTTTGCGACAAGCTACCAACACGTTATATTTGTTTTAAGGTTACATTTGTGTTTATAATTTTTTACTTAAAACCCTGCGCTGTTATTTCCTGTCAATATTCCTAAACTTCAGCTTAATTAGCATAGCTGTGTTAAATCACTGTTAACTTAACAGAATTTTGTCCTTCTTCTTTTATTTATTTCTTTTTTGTTCTATTTTCATTATGTATATTGTTTTCCCCAGCTTCTCCTTTCTTTTCCAAAAAAAAACCAATCAATAAATTATTAATTTTTTTTTTAAATTTCAAATTTCCTTTGTGGTTTCTTGATTATTTTTTTTTTCAATTTTCCGATTTACCAAAAGGCCAATAATTGACAATATATTATGAGGGCGGATTAATTTATGCACGCTGTTATTTTCCATGTCGCCTTGTATAATTTATGCGTTCGTATCGAGAATCTGGTAGGGAATATAACGATTTTATTGACATTCTAGAGGCTGATAGTATTTGTTTTGCTTTGTGTGTTTGTCACACAGCCAGAAGAGAGGTTGATGTAGTTAGTCATGTTCTATATTAAAAATCATAAATAAAATGTCAAAAGCGGCGTATTAATCATTAAAACAGACATTCGATTATAGCAATATACATATGGATGTGATATATATGTTTTTTGTATTTAAAATTATTTTTATTGAAATTTTTGGCCATTGTGCGTTTGATTGGAAGTTGATGGGAGATGATGTTTGCTGATGATGATACAGATGTTGGGAGAAATTGTCAAAAATATCATTTTAATATGATCAATAAATATAAATCAACAAACTTTTATTATTGATGATATTTGCACACCCTCACACACTCGTTAAAATTCTGAAACTGCCTATAAGAGAACCCAAATTGACAGAATTCAAAAATACTAAAATTCATTAAGTACGAGAAGAAATAACACAATACAATACAATTTTTTGAAGTGTACAAATTCAATATATGTATATTGTTGCAAATTCGGGAAGATTTTTTGGAATTGTGTGGGGCGGTGAAGGCGAGGCACACAGTTCATCCCCAAAAAATATTTAAGCAATAAAAAAAAATCCATTTAAAATTGATCATGAAAAGATCATGAACTTTTATTAAAAATCAACAACATCATTGGCATCATTTGGCATCATTGGTATCGAGTAGGAAATAATAATGAAGATAATGAAAAAGCTAACAATGGACCCCGGTCCATGTCCGTCCATTGCTAATAATATTTAGTGTCGTCTGTGTGTTGTACTCGTACTCCCCCACTCACCCAGTTAATAGTCACAGATCGCGACGTTCGACATGTAGCAAATGTCAATTTCGATTTTGATGATACAGAAATATCATATTCTGTATATTGTTGGGGGTTTTTGTTAATGTTTTGTGTTTTTTTTTATTTTTGTGTCTCAGTTTGTTGGTCCCATTCGATTCGTTATGGTGTCTCATTCGATTCGATTGTTATTGCACATTTTATCGAAAATGTATATATTCAAAATTTTAAATATCTCTTCATCCCAAGATGAGGAGCTACAACTGCAAAGGGAGGGGTTCTGTTTTTTAATTTCCGTGCTGACAAATTAATTTAATATAATTAACAAAACACAACAGTAGCTAAATTTCTATTCTATTCTATCTAGTTTTTTTTTTTGTATTATTAGCTTTTTCCGCTAATACTTTGTACATTATGAGGGCGTTTGATTAGTCTGAAATACCCGCTTTAAATCCAACTAAAACATCTCATTTCCAAGCATGTCAATAGACATAATATATATTATTGATTTTAAGCAGAAACACGCTTAAAATTTCCATAAATTACATATAATTTATAACATACAGAGCAACAACAAATTACTCATGTATCGTATTCACAAGCTCTTCAAATGCTTGACTCTAAATGGTTTGTTAAAGTTTATCGATACAAATATAAAGCGGCTAAATAGCCACTTTTAAACAGGCAGACGGACAGACAGCCAGCCAAGAAGACGGATGGTTATAGTACTACACCGGTTTTAACTACAACGAAAACATCAACAAAAAAAGCTGGCCAACAAGCAGCCATACCGTCCAACGGGCGGACGGGCAAACGAACGTGGTGGGACAGATAATCATTCGGTTAAGTAGCTAGTTTGTCAGTCCGTCAAACCACCAGTCAAGCCAGCAGATTCGGCGTGCTGCTGCAGTTTTATCACAATTTTTTTTTCACTGATTTTTTTTTTAAATTTTATTTTAATTTTATTTTTATTTTTTTTTTTATTTTTTTTTTTTTGCTGTTATTTGTTCGGTTTACTTTGCTTTTTGGAATATTAATTGTGTTCGAAATGTTTTTGGCATGTTAACAAGAAAACTGTTAAGTAGAAAACAACAACAACAACAGCAACTACAACAACAATTACAACAACAATTACAACAACACTTACAACAACATTATCGCCATCGATATCATGGAATAATATAATTTTTTTTTTGTGTAATTTGTGAATCATCTCCAAGAGGAAACAACAACTCTCGCACAAAACAAAACACACAACAAATTTAAAATGGAGCAAAAATTATTTAAAAAAAAAAATTAAATAATAAAAATAAAAGTTATTAACAATAAAAAATAATATAAATAAATATTTATGCTAACAATTAAAAAGAAAGAAAATGCAAACAAAATCAAATTAAGACAATCTTGTTTAAAATATAATTTAGAGAATTTTGTTTAAGAATAAATGACACACAAAACTAAAATACAATTGGTTTTAAGAAAAAAGTCTATTCTCCTTTTCATGAAATTTCAAAGGATTGTCGTTTTATAGAATTTTGTAGAAAATTGTTGCCGGAACTGATAGCCTGCTCCTCGAAATCGAACGAAAGCCAGCCACTCGAATTCCGTTAAAATTGGGGTTTCCTAAACCATTTACATTTTTTTCACTAACCGGAGAGAATGTGATCTCTTAGCCTAAAGGAAATTACAAATCAGGAAAGATTTCGTTCGACCGCAAAATACAGTTTATATACAGGGCTTTTTTTTGCACGCTGAAAATTCTGTCTGCTTTTGATGTTTGGATGCAGATATAACGTGTTTGTAGCTTGTCACAAACATACTACACTTGTGCCCAAACACGTTGTGTTTGCTATTCAATACAACATGTTTGCGACACAATGATTAATATACAATAATATATGTTTTTGAGACCCAAATGTGATTTTTTTGAAAACCGCTAAAAACACAGACAAGACAGACAATAAACAAACCAAAATACAGCAGATCTTCAATTCATGAAAACAGTGCTTGCAAACACGTACACGTTTCAAGTTTATTTTAGTCGTATTACAACAGTAGGCGTCAACGTGGGTATGACACCTCGAGGCCCCACGTTGGGCGCCATTATGTCATATGGGCAAAGTTGCTATTTTAAAATGGTCATCTACCGAGTCTAAGTATTGATCCAGTGGCGATTTTCCATTATTTGTTCAGCCAGTTGAATTTTATACGGGTATAAATGAAAATCTTTTTCGACGATTTTAAATAAAGTTGACAATGACATGTGAAATTCTTGTACACGCTCTCTAACTAACGTGTCATTAACATTGTATCTCAATGCAGCAATATTTTTTGGCATTCGTACACGCTGAAACATCTGTCGTTTTTGGTTGTTTGGATGCAAATATAACATGTGTTTCGAGCTTGTCGCAAGCATTAATATACTTGAGTCCAAACACATTGTGTTTGCTATTCATTATTACATGTTTGAAACACAATGATAAATATCTTATAATATACTAGCTGACCCGGCAGACGTTGTCCTGCAAATTTTGTTCAAATACCGTTAGCAGGAGCAGAAATAAAGGATTTTTAATTTGTGGTTTGTATGGGAGGTACCACGCCCCTTTGTCCAATTTTACCGAATAGTAAATCTAAACCACCCAGGGAGCCAAATTTATTCAAATCGGTCCAGAAGTTTAGGAGGAGTTCAGTCACAAACACACGTGCAGTAGAATTATATATATATAAAGACGTGTTTGCGACCCAAATATATCTCTGTTTGTGATACAAATACAGCTGTGTTTGTTGCACTGTTGAAGCTCTTGTAAGTGTGTGTCTGTATTTTTGCATTATTCTCTCAGTCAGAGAGTCATAAACATTCCTGAATATGCGTGTAAATTTCAGATGAAGTGTCTCTTATTTTGGCTGATGTATTGCGTTTTAGTTTCATGTATTCAGTCGTCAATGTTTCATCGGACAGAGGATATCAAAAGCGCTTGATCAGTGAAAAAAGAACAAACAGAGGCTCGGACGGTTGAATGGTGGTGATGTTGTTTTTGTTTTTGTGTATGTGTGCTACCAAAGTAGGAAACGAGCAGCGCTTTAACTGACCTAGCCTTTACTGAGAAAATCGGAACGGCGGACCATTTGTGAAATATAATATAAAAAAACACAAGTAATTAATACCCGCTTGGCTTTCATGAACTAGATTTGTATGTAACTATATTGTTTGTATACCACCGCATAGTGATAACCAACGCATAGTTGAAATCCTCTGAAAACAGACACGTGAGAGACAACAAAGGAGCGAGAAGTCAAAGAGCAGCAGATTTTAATTTCATGAAAAAAATACAAATAATGCATTCAATGCAAGTAAATGTAAAACGGACCGTTTTAAATCTTTTAATTGTTTGTATTTATTATTTATAAATGGGGATGTATATTATTAAAATTAATTATAATAAATAATACATATCAAAGAATCAAAAAATAATTCGTTTCTAAATATTATTAACTTTGGGAGGAAATACGTATATGTTTCCACGTAAGTATATGGAGGTTTGGGGGAAACACGCGAATGCTTCGACGTAAGTATAGGGATATTTGGGATGAATGTATCTGTTCATGTAAAAGCATACATGTATGTCAGTCAACATTCTACTATTTGCATTCAAATACAAATGAGTTTGGGACTTGCAAACATATGAATGTTTGAAGTGTGTTCCAAACATATACGATGGGTCCTGCAGAATATGTTTGGGAGAATATGTTATAGATGCATTTTTTTCTGTGTGTAGGCTACGAGTTCGGCCATACTTCACTTTATCTCCCAGTGTATACAAAGTTTCAAAATTGTTTACAATACACTGCATGAATGACTTGCTCGGCATATTATTTCAACCAGTGACCCGCAAACTCATACACGCTGAAAAATAACAGCCTCAGCAACATATTGCAGGAAACGTGCATATGTTTGCAAGCATGGCTTTCATAAATTGATGATCTGCTGCTTTTCTGTTTTTTTTTTTTGTTATTTATCATGTTTTTGTTTTTAGCAGTTTTCAACAAACAAAGCCACATTTGGGGCACAAAAACATACATTATAACCTATTAATCATTGTGTCTCAAGCATATAATATTGAAAAGCAAACACAATGTGTTTGGACACAAGTATCAAGTGTACTATATTGGCGACAAGCTGCAAACACGTTGTATTTGCATCCAAACAACAAAACAAGCCAGATTTTCAACATGTACAGCCTCAATTCTGTCATTGTATGAGAGAAACACACAAAGCATTCGGATGAACCGAAAAAATGTCGGCATTTAAAAAAAATCATATTGCCATTCTTCTGCTAACATTTCACTCAGTGCAAGGCAAGCCACAAGTGGCAATCTACCTTCTTGTTCGAATGCTGATGTGAGACTGAATGCCTTCGTTTGCCTTCGTTCTATACGTGAGCTTATGTCGCTGTGAAAACACGAAGCACAAAAATGCACGGTGCATAGGCTTTACCGGTCACTGATTTAAACCAAAAAAAATCTCGCAAAATTCTTCGCATTTTTACAATTGAAAACGTATTACTTCTATCAGTAGCTTACGTCACGACAAGTATTTAGGCGTATAGGAATCAAAACCACTCAACTTAATGAGAATTATTTCTAATAATTGCCAATTTATCGTCACCAGAAGAAAGTGTTGACAGTGTTAATAAAGTACCGTACAAAAGGTTTGCTAAAGTAACAAATATATATTTGCTGAAATAGCTATCGCGTTTACTTTCCCCTTGCAGCAGTCTTTTATATATTTTTGTTTGAAGTGAAGCTTTTAAATCGCATTACCGGTCTAAAAATCATAAACAAATTTTAATTAAATCGAAAATTTAACCAATGATATATATGTTATATTCTTTTGCTTCGTTACTCCTCTTGGGGGCATATGGCTTCCACAAAGCATTTCCATCTTGCACGGTTTACCTCTGTTGATTGTGCTTCTACCCACTTTAGATTGTTCTGTCTTAGTTCGTGGAATATTTTGCGTCTCCATATGATTCTTGGTGGACCACGACTTCTTGAACCTGGAGGATT
The DNA here is from genome assembly GCA_963931995.1 of Phaonia tiefii. Lineage (NCBI taxonomy): Eukaryota > Metazoa > Arthropoda > Insecta > Diptera > Muscidae > Phaonia > Phaonia tiefii. The sequence goes on along the minus strand of OZ008370.1, from coordinate 29,781,011 downwards.
CCACTGAAATGTTATACGCCGTCGCTGTCAAAAGAAATTTTAAGGTGGTCAGAGTAAGGATTGCACCCAGGATCTCAAGTATAAGACGCGCGCACACTACCCATTAAACCACCGACGGCCACTCTAAATTACTCTACTTTAAATAACACGCCCATCCCTATTGCATCTAATGACGTGGTCGCGTGTTTTGTAATATATCTGTTATTATGTGACAATAGAATATCATTCCTTTGGGGCTTTAAAAAACACATGATTGTACATTGCAACAAAGATCTATGGAAAAAAATTATATGCAAGCTCCACAGTTGTTGTTTTTGCATGTTTGACACATTTTGCATATTTTTGCATATTTATGCATATTTTTGCATATTGTTGCATATTTGGCAGATTTAAGCATATAATGAAATAAAACACATGATGGTACATTTTGACAAGGATCTATTAGAAAATAAATAAATTTTTAGTGACTTATGAATATAACTAATCTGAAAAACACATTACGCATTGTAACATAGATTTGTTGGAGTGAGAAATTTCCTTGAAGTCACGCATTTGATATGATTGCATATTTGTAAATTTCTGCTAATTTTCATCTCATTTGATTTGAAGTTATTTCCGTATTTGTTATGCTATTATTAAGTTATTAGTCCACGAAATGTTTGGAAATCATTGTAATAATTGCAAACCATTAAACGACTATTATTGAACTTTATCATTGACCACCGAATAAGAAAACCTCTAATAATCTTTTGTTATATTTTTAACAGGAAATTATTTATAATTTAATAAATATTACTTTATACAATACATGCTGATCTGTTATTGTTTCTTAAGATATTGTGGCAGCCTTTTGGATCTCAAATCACATTAGTTAGCTAATAGTTTGGGAATAGAAAAACAAAACACAAATATGTCTTTGGAAAAAATAACTCGGAGTCTGTAAGAAGCCTAAGAGAGGAAGAGTTAAAGTAATGTAAAGAAGTATTAATTGCACATCAATTAAAATTACCAAACAATTGACGTCGTGAACCAGGCTAGAAGAGGAAGGACGGTCAAACGCACAAGCTGATGGACTAGCTGACGATATGCCGTATAAGATTTCAACTGCAGGTCTATGATATTAAATACTTATACAACTTAATAACCGGCTAATTGCCTTTTGATTTTTTTTCATTCTTTCTTCTGTTGTGTTCAGCTGAGTTTTCGGCCAAAAGTCTAAAAAGACACCTTTCAATGGCCAAAGAACGGCGAGGTATTGAAAGGCTGTAGACAAAAAGTTCATCAATTTTTCAACCAGAAGTTGAGGAAGGAATAAAGGAATCACATAGTAATAAGTGATGTACATACGTACATTAATGTGGTGGCCTCTGTGAAGAGCGGCAGCTCAATATATCAGTCGATATCTTATGAGTTTTTAATTTTAGGTTTTCACATTTAAGACGCAAATACATCAAAAACAAAAATATCAAAACGAAAACCAAAACCGAACCGAGATCTGAGAAGAAATCCATCTTCAGACAGCAGGAATGGAATGGCTTGCATGGAAAAAAAATGCCCAGGAACCCTAAGCCAGACACACGGTCATACAAATGCTCATCAATCGTATTTGTGCGAGAGGATTTCTTGATGTCTTCGGTTTCTGGGTTCCTCTCTAGCTGAAAAGGACAAATCGCTGCTGCGTGTGTAGGATATTGAATAAAATATCATTTTAGACACACCCCTCTTATGGCCACATTTGCTTGTTGTTCTTTAGCTAAGAGTGGTATTTTTTCATTTGTTACTGTGGGCCAGGTTTTTATTTTATAATGTTAAGTGCGTGCATGATGCAAATATTTTTAAAATATTTTCGTTGTATTTGTTTTTGCTGAGTTTGCAGCTGAAACCCCTTGATAATAACCATTGCGGTTGCTGATGGTGCTCACGCCGTTGCAGATGATGATGATGATGATGATTTTGATGACGTCTTTAATGAGTTTCTTTACGTTCATATCACATCTCTAAAGCAAATGATCAATAGCCAATATTTCAGTTCAAAGCTTTGATTTTTCTTCAAACCCACATCAATTAAAAAAGAATTATCATTAACTTTGTCTTCTTCCCCCCCACCACAAATTATTCATTTTCTTCGTATAACTTTTTTAAGAATTCACAAAAACTTGGTCAAGTAATTAGACCAAGTTTATGTACTCATTCTGTGCAAAAATTCTTTGAAACCCCATCTGCCCCTGCCCCCCCACAATAAACCGTAAACAATCCAAGCTGAATCCATTTTTTAGCTTAGTCAACCAAATCGATTTGGTGTTACACTTCTTAATTCTTAATAATTTCCAGTATGCATTTGGGTCAAGTTTATGCAGCTTGGAACTCCGCAAATAAACCATTGAAATATAACAACAAAATACGGAACTAGAAGTTGTAAACCGAAAACTACAAATAGCTTAATTAACATTTCTGTTTAATTCAATACAATTCAATTGAGGAAATTAACACGTCATAATGTTAAGGTTTTTTTGTGTGTTTTATTCGTCGAGTGTAATAGGAAACCCTTCTGGAAATGTCAGTCAGAGTCAGTTAATGCGCAACATTTGGATGTCATTGAAAAAAAAGAAAAGAAAATATACAATCAAGCAATTGGTCTGTTAGTAACATATCAAAGGAAAGTGTAACTTAAAGAAATATGGAGTTCTAAAATATTAGGAAAGACGGCCAACAATTCCACACAATATAAAAGTTTTTTTTTTGCAGTAAAAAGTTAGAAAAAACACAATAATTTGTGCACTCTGTCAATTAACGAAAGCCTGAAGAGACAGGAGTTTGTGTACTTTAATGTTTAGATAAAGAATTGTGTTTGAACGTTTTCCTGCTATCAAAGTGTTTGTAACAATTCTCATTAAGTAGAGTTTTATTTATTCGTATAAGGTGTGATAATAGGAACAAATAATTGTGGAGATGTACATAGAAAATAGAAATATAAGTAGAAATGGAAATGCGATCATTTAGGGCGCAACTAAATAGATGTACAAGCAAATAAATACTAATACCGTTGAAAAATACCATAATTTAAATAGATCTTTAAGAAAAGATAAAAAATACATAAATGGTTTCCCGTTACATTCCATGAAGCGATTAGGTAGAGCTTTTCACAAACCAGTGAGTTGGTATTTTGAGAAGGTTTTTTATGGCTAAATACTCGATATTGTCGCCGTCACTATGCGAGGTGGCCGCCGCCGAAAGAAAATTTAAGGTGGTCAGAGCAGGGATTGTACCCAGGAAGTCATGTACAACAGGCGCGCACACTACCCTTTGCACCACCGACGGCCGATTAATTAAAACACACAAAAATTTAAATAAATCAATGAAATTTTCTTAGCATTCAACGAAAGCTTGCAAAGGCAGGATTGTGTAAATACTGACGTTTACATAAAGTATTGAGTTTGGATGTTTCCGCGCTGACAAAGTGTTTGTAACAATTCTCATTGAATTAAGTTTAAATATTCTAATAAGGTGTTATAATGTACCCAAATACTTGTGCAGAAGGGATCAGCTGATGCGAAATTTAAGATGGGCATCAAAATAGCTTTAGTCGCCCAAAATACTAAAAAAATCACTAACAAAAAATTGGTCTGCCAGCTCATAAGAACTACAAGTCAATTTTCAACAGTTATATAAGTCAGTTTTCAACACTTTAATAGTAAAAATAAACTATTAAATTATTTTTAATAGATTATTTGTATTTCGTATTTGAATTTTAGGACTCATAATTATAATTATAATTAAAACACAAAAAAAAATTGTTTTCAACATTCAAGGAAAGCTTGCAAATGCAGGATTTTGTAAATACAGACGTTTAGGTAAAGTTTTGAGTTTGAACGTTTCCTCGCTGACAAAGTGTTTGAAACAATTCTCATTAGATTAAGTTTACATATTCTAATAAGGTGTAATACTTGCGCAGAAATGAGCAGATAATACAAAATATTAGATGGACATCAAATATTTATTTGGCCTTTTTATTGGTTATTTTTTTAGATTATTTTTCAAGCTCAAGACCATTCTATATCTCTATGCATGGACATATAGTTTTTTTAAAGAAGTTTTCGTTATATGCATCCTCATCCAAAATAATAAATAAAAATCACTAACAAAAAATTTGATCTGCCAGCTCATAGGAAGCAATAACTTCTAAAATCAAGTTCAGGAGTCGGTGAACAATTTTAGTAATAAAAATAAAATATAAAATTATTTTTAATACACAACTATACGTTTATTTAAATATCGTAAATATAAGCTTTTGTAATTAAAACACACGAAAATGTAATCGAATCAAAGAATTTTCTTAGCATTCAACAGAACTTGCATAAGCAGGATTCTGTGCATATTGATGTTTCGGTAAAGTATTGAGCTTCGATGTTTCCGCGTTGAGAAAGTGTTTGTAACAATTCCCATTAGGTTGCGATATTATCATTACAGTGTGTGATAATATTTATTCAGAAGTTATGTTGGAAGAGGCATTGGTGTTTAAAGAAACAGCTATAATCGAGAATGTTTTTGAAATAAAAATAAATAAAAATTGAAAATTTAATAAAAATAATTGAAATAAAAAATAAAAATAGTCTAAAGGATCCACGTAACAATACTGTAACATATTTGGGGTCACCGCATGTACACCAAATGAGGTCAAGGGGAAATGGGAGAAGACCATCGATAGGGTAGGAAGACCATCTAAAGGGTTGCTTTATTTATAGCCTTTTGAAGTTTGGCTATTTTTAACAGATTTTACACTATGAGTCACATTAAAACCAATAAATATCAAAATTTATAAAATCAAAATATTTTTTAAGGGACAATCATTTTAAACTGGAAATCGTATTTTTGGTCTCGTTTCTTTTTTTGTTTCTTACAAATGTATTTAAAATTTTTCCTCGTTCAAATTGCGTGATTCATTTAAAGCTACTTCTTCCGGTAGGAATTTTATAACAGATCAAACTGACATGGTTTTTTTTTTGAGCACTATTGTTTGACCGTCGATGGTGCAATGGTTAGTGTGCTCGCGCCTATTCTACATGAGATCCTGGTTTCAATCCCTGCTCTGACCACCTGAAATTTCTTTTGGCGGCGGTCACCTCGCATAGTGACGGCGACACTATCGAGTATTTAACCATGAAAAAGCTTCTCAAAATACCGTTCGGAATCGGTATAAAAACTGTAGGTCCCAATCAGTGAGGATAAAACTAGAAAGTGTACAGTTCACTGGTTGTGAGAAGCTCTCCCTAATTCCGTCATGGGATGTATGGGTAACCATATTTTTTTTATTGTTTGACATTTCATCATGGAACGACTTAGCCCGGCGCCGTGTCAATTGTAGTGCTCTTCAGAACCTTGAAGAAGATCCACTGTTTTCGACCTAAATTTAGTTCAGCGATGATGCCCGAAGGAGTTCAATATCTGCCATTACATCCAGACAAAACGGTTTGCTGTGGATTATTGGCTTGTGAAAACATCGGTTCATCTTTCTTCAGAACTAAGACCGGCCGGAACGTAACTTCAAATAGCGCCTGTTATCATCGGTTCATCTTTCTTCAAAACTAAGATCGGCCGGGACGTAATTGTAAATAGAGCCTGTTATCCGACTAGTTGCTGCCTGAAATTGAAGACAGAGATCTCGACGACATTTCGTTCGAACAAATGATGTTGAAGCCATGGCATTTTTCGGTGCAAGATTTAATTCGCTGACAGAATTAAATCGCTGAAAGATTTAAACAATTCGGTGAACAGTCAATTTTAATTTTCGGACAGGTGATATTTTGGAAACTCCTGCACTTTTATTAAAATACCAGAATTCTGTTATCGTTTTTTAATTTTTCACGAAAATCTGTTAAAACTACAGAAAAATGTTAACTCCTTCAAACTTTTTTTAAATTGAAGTTAAAATCTGTATCAGTTATACAAGGGAAAATATTTTTTTCCAAAACGTGAGAGTGATTTTTTTAATGTACTGTTAAATAACAGAATTCTGTTAATAATTTAAAATATGTTTATAAAGTTTCATAACCAACATTGTAGCCTGCTTTTTTGTATCTTATTATTTTAAAAAAATATATGATTATAAGTATATTCAGTAAAATTTATTTTAAATTAAATTTATATTTCTCTTTTTCTGTTATAATTTTTTTTTTTCAATTATTTTAAGCCTTAAGATATTTTCCATTTTGTCACCAACATACAAATATGTTAAGGAATTCATGCGTAAAATCTTATTTAAGTTAATCTGTCAAGCGTAAAAAGTCAATGCTTCTTAGATATTGACTTGCATTAAAAAGAAACGAAACAGCGACGTAACAGAGGCGTAACATTTAACTTAAAAGACCAAAGCACGCAAAATTGTCGCTGGTAGGGAATGGCTGACGGTGACATCGCGGTCTGAAAGCCAGATACTTAGTGTATTAAATCTTTCAGCGGTGTCTTAAAGTGTTGTGTACTATTGGAAGGGGTGTAATTTGTTAGAAAAATCTAAGGTTGTTAAGGTAACAAAATCTTTAATGACACAGTCGAAAAGTTGTAAAAGAAAATGAAGAGTAAGCTGTCGAAAAGGTGTCAAAAAGGGTAGCACTTTTTGTGTGGATTGTGGTTCCACATTGTTTGCTACTGTTAATTACTATTATTAATTGATCGTCTATTATCGAAGCGTAATAAAACGTTAAATACTATAACCAAATCGAAAAGACAAAAATAGAGAAATTGAAAAATTTATCAACAAATTAAAAGAAAACAAGAAATTGAGAATATAATTGGAATTTTATTCTTATCTTTCCATGTAGTTTTATCAAATAATTGACACTTAAATATTTTTCAAAACTTAATGTATGGAAAACATAAAGCATTAGGCTTTTATTTCTAGTTTAAATTGTAAACGTATTTCTGTTCATTTAAAAGATATGGGCGACTTAAGTCAGGCACTACATTTGACCCCACTTCCACAGTCAATTTAAATGTTTTTTTAAATTTAATTTGATAATTTTTTTTTGTTTTATTATTCAAGCTCAAGACCATTCTATAGCTCTATAGATAGAGAAATAGCTTTGCAAATCATAATTCCTGGCAAACCGTGTAGCTATTTCAAATCTTGCCACAGATCTTCTTCAGCGGTTATTTGAGATATAGATATAGAATTATAGAGATATAGAATGGTCTGGAGCTTGAATAATAAAATAAAAAAGTTCCAATTAAAAGGCCGAATAAATAAAAATCAACCGTTTAATGTGATAAAAAAAAAATAATTTAAAGGTTTTCCAAGACTGGAAAATGTTAAAGATTCGGCCTCTATTTATAGTTTAAATTGCAAATTTATTTCTATCCATTCAAAAGTTATGGCACATGTAAATCCGGCTCTTATTTTTTTGCAGTCAAATTTTAAATATTTTGTTTTAAATTGAATTTAATCAAAATATTTTAACTTAAATGTTTTCCAACACTTAAGCTTGGAAAAATATAAAAGATTAGGCTTGCATTTCTAGTTTAAGTTGTTAACTTCAGTCTAACCATACAAAAGATAGGGCCGATTTAAATCAGGCACTTACATTTGACGCATGTTGCGGAGAAATTTTAAATGATTTTTTTGAAATTTTATCAGCTTTTCTCAAAAATGTGTAACTTAAATGTTTTTTAACCCTTAACGAATGGAAAATATAAAAGAGTAGGCTTTTATTTCTATTTTAAATTACGAACTTATTTCTGTGTATTCAAAAGTTATGGCAGATTTAAATATTGACTTGAATGATTTTTTTAAATAATTTTTTTTTAAATTGAGAGAAATTATTATTTTTGGTTTTTGTTTTTAAATTAACTATAAAAAAGAAAGCTTTTATTAACAATTAATATTAGTGAATTGTTCCTCTAATTTAGAAGTTATGGGCTACGAACATTTTACAGCTATTTATATCGCGCTCTGCATGAAAAAACCAAATATCCCACCCAAAGAAAACCCACTTAAAATGCAGCAAGTTTTTAAAGGAGAAACAGAGAGTCAGGGTTTCCATACCAGTGAACTCATTAATTAATTGTACATTAAATGTAACGTTATTTTTTTTTTATTGTATACGATTCGATCTGAAGTTATTTCCTAGAAGAATATTTTTCCATGTCGTACGAGCTACGTAGATCAGGAGTTTTTCCTAGAATTGGGTTTTTGTATGTGTAGCTCTTAAGAAATGCGAAAATCGACTTCTAGGAAGTAACGTTTTTTATTTATTCAAAACTTCTATTCTCTAACGAACATGACAGGTGTGGCATTGCAAGTTTTTATAAAATATTGCCTGCATTAGAGCATCATTCGCTTACTTGTCAGCAACCTAGTAAGAAAGACGTCTGCACAGTCATGTCCAGCGCTAAATTAAACAAACAAATGGTTTAATTATTGCTGAATAAAAACGAAAAGCTATAAAATCTTGGCTACAGGATGATAAGAATATTTTTTGGTTTCAAAATTTCAGAAAAAATTTTGCAGTGTAAATTATTTTTCTTGTTTCCGACTTTCATAATTTTTTTTACCGTGCAGCCTATATTTCAGGATAATATATTTCAGTTTCAGCAAATAGTTCAATATCTAAAATTATGTTTGGAAAGGTGTTTAATGTAAATAAATTATATAATTATTATGCTTTTCTACAACAACCCGGTTCGTGACCATGTTTTCTATTAAAAAATTATTTTTAAAAATAATTTTTAAAAATAATTTTTAAAAAAAATTATTTCTACAAAAATTTTAATAGAAATTTGTTTTTATAAAAATGAGTGCAATTGATTGTTACTGTGGATGTTTGAAAATACAGCTATTTTAATGTCGACCAAAGTATCTTAACACCGGCCTTCTCAACAAATATCTCGGTATATAATCACACTTTACACAGCTAAACAAATCTCAACTTAATGAGAATTATTACAACACCTTCTGTTGCGAATACATCTTATACATGCCGAAAAATCGATCTTTTTTTGATGTTTGCATGCAAACATAACGTGTTTGTACAGTACCGTACGCAGGATTTTGTTTCGGGGGCGCCCAACTTGAAATTTATGTTGAATAAGAGCACTACATTGAAAAAACACCACTGAAGGAACGAATTTCGGTGGGGGCGAGGCCCCTGGTACATGTCTGCGTTTGCAGCTTGTCGCAAATATAATATACTTGTGCCCAAACACATTGTGTTTGCTATTCAATATTACATGTTTGAGGCACAATGATTAATAGTTTATAATATATGTTTGTGACCCAAATGTGGTTTTGTTTGTTGAAACTTCTGAAAACAAAAACAAAGACAAACGGCCTTATTCATAAAAAGTTATGAGAGGTTTGAGAGATGATTTATCATACAAAAATAGTCTCTCAAACCTCTCACCAATTTTTATGAATAAGCTGTAAAATATTTGTAACAATTCTCAGTGTTTTTCACAATTCTCAGAAAACAAAGAACTAAATATGCAGCAGATCTTTAATTCATGCAAACAATGCTTGCAAACATATACATATTTACTGCAATATGTTGCTGCTGCCTTTTTTGTCAGCGTTTTAAGGATAAACAAATCTCAAATTAATGAGAATTGTTACAACACCTTGTAAGGCGATAACGTGCAAAAGTATAACCTAACGAAACCATCAATATACACAACTGCTTGTCTTTCATTGAAAGTCACTGAATAGATGTCATTCAGTGATTCGTCTGCAATGTATTTTATTTTCGTTTATGTTTCTCAATCATAACCCAGTTTGAGAACATATTTTCCATTAAACCTTCACTTTACAACAGAATTATTTCTACACAAAAATCGTAATTTATTATTTCTGTAGATGATTGGGAATACAGCCAATTCAATATCCACCAGGGTATCTCATCAACTCCTTTCTTCACAGCTATCTGTTTATATTATCACACTTTATAGAGCTAAACAAATCTCAACTTAATGAGAATTATTACCACACGTTCTATTGCGAAAACATCGAAAACAATACTTTACCAAAAAACATCAATAGTCGAGTTTCTTGTTTACCCATGTTTTCATTGAAAGGCAGAGGATAGATGTTGGTGGTGCAAAAGATAAACAATGATTATAATAATAATTACTAATATTAATTATTAATAATAATTATTGTAATTAGAAATTATTATTTGAAATGTTAATCACTTAGTTATTTTTGGCGTAGTCTGTTTTTTTTTTTAATTTGTGTTGTCGTATGTTAAATTGCCGTCGGAATTTACCGATATATTTAACATTTGCTACATTCTCTGTTAACTAACTACATGATGTCAATGAGTCGATTATTGTTGGTTTTGTTGTGATGATGATCTATAGAATTTTGTGCATAATTGCATGAAATTCAATCTCAACACAAGTATTTTTGTGAATTCGAAATCGCCATAGATTCCGTCTCTTCTGTTGTGTCTGTGTATCTATGCATTCAAATAGCAAATAGCTAAAGATTAAGCGAGTTTTTTTTATTTTTGCTTGAGTTCTTGGCAAAATTGCTGCAGAAAAGCATCGTTTGCTGCAGAGCAAATCAATATCTTGCTATGAGTGAATTTCGAACCACAAACGTTTTGAATTTCGTTAACAAAAAGTACAAGAAAAAAAAACAGCACTAAATTCTTTAGAAATCCCAAACAGTTCCGAGAAATTTTCGATATTAGAAACGAAATAAGTTAAGCAAATCAATTTCAAATTGAAGTTAATGTTAACAATTTACCAAAGCAATTTGTTGGCATTTTTTTCAAGTTTGTCGGTCTTTCGAAACCTACTGATTAATTGTCATTTGTATTGGAATAGTGGAATATGAAATTTTATTTCTAAAACGATTTAAGAAAATTTCAAAATAATTTTCAAGCTAAATACAACCTAAACACAAACTCAAACTAAATATTAATAATACTTGCTTTTTATAAAAAAAAAAGTTATTAATTATATTTGCGTGTGGGTTGGTAAGCAGTCGATCAATAAAATTATTGAAAATTACTTTGATTGAAGTTTCGTTTTTTATTTGTTGTTTGATTACAAAAACAAATATTTGTTATTATTATTATTATTTCTGTGCTCGAGTCAATATAATTGAAAATTTTAATGTTAAACCTTTGCAAATTATAGATAATTTTGAAATAATTCCCAAACACATCATGTGATTGATTAATTATCGTTATCGTTATAGAATCAAATTAAATGTTTTCAGATTTTATTGTATTTTATTTCTCTTTGCTATTTTTCATTATAATGTCTAGACTAATGCATAGATTTTTTTTGCTTCTTTGGAAAACTTTCGTGATGCTTCTATGGAGTTTTTCCTTATGACTTCCTAAGAAGAAGAAAACACTTAGAAAAAAACCAACAGCCGGCTGTTGGTTTGGCTTTTAGCCAACAAATTTCCCTGCATGGCCTTTATGATAATTTTCCAAAACAAAAAAATATTATGACTACAACTTAAGTATTCATATGCAGAAAAACTTGCCTAATGATGCTGATTTTAAATGATTTTGAACAAGAAATCAACAATAATTGACACAAATCACAATTAATTTAAAGGGAAAGAGAAAACGAAATTGAAAAAAAAATCACAATCATTACGAGTACACAGAACGAAAACAAATTTAATTAAATGTCATCACCGCAAACGTATATAGGCATTACAGCAAACACAATATGGTCTGCTGGACGAAACTGTTGACACAAAAACATCCACTGCGGCTTTGAATGCCAAGTGTTAGCTCAGTTTTTTCTCGAAATATTAAGCAAATCTTTACACATAAACAAAAGTTAATTACCGCAACGTAAATAGTCATTGCAGCAACGAAAAACTTTTTCGGATGTGCGAAGCTGTAAATGAGAAACAAAATCACTGAATGATGATGTTAGCTCCCTTTTTACACAATTATACTGAAGAAGAAATTCTCATCTCAAGTCTCATAAGCTAAGCGTAAGCATTCATCACCGCAAGCATAAATATTCATTGCAGCAAACACAAATATATTCAGATTAACGAAACTGTTCATTGCTGCAATGATTGTTTTTACATTGCAGAAAATAATGGTTTATGTTATCTTACTTGTGATACAAGTATTTGGCGCGTATTTGTTTTGTTTCCCACTGTAGTAATAGATTTTATCTGAATTTGATGTAACCTATAGCGTGTCTACACTGAAACCAGGATAACCAATTTCGCAAACTCTTTAACTATCCTTCACAAGTCATAGTCATGTATAGATAATAATATAAATATCATATGGTTTTCTATTACATCCCACGAAGGAATTGGGGGAGCTTCTCACAATCAGTGTGCTGTGCACTTTCTTCACGTCGTTTGTAGTTTCTGTCGTTCTTTCGTTTCGGTCGTTTTTTCGTTTGTGTCGTTTTTTCATGTTTGCACGCAAATATAACATGTGACTGGAGCTTGTACCAAATACAGTATACTTGTGTCCAAACACATTGTTTTTGTTAATACAATATTACAATGTTTGAGACAATATTTCATGTTTGAGACACAATGATTAATATATATTATAATATAAGTGTTTGTGATCCAAATACAGCTTTGTTTATTATACAAATACAGCAGTGTTTGGTGCGCTGTTTACGTATTTTTTTTTGGAGGCTCTGCTCTGTCGACGGCCAAATAATAAAAGAGGCACAAAGAGAGATTGTTCTCAGCCTAAGTTAATGTTATTGCAAGTGCATAACTGTATATTTCCATTATTCGTTCAATCCGTGTTTCATAAACATTCTTTAAAGCGTGTGTAAATGAACTTGAGTATTTCTTACGTTAACTGATCTTTTAGTTCCAAGCATTCACCAATCGCTCGTTTAGGAGCAAGCACTCGGATGCTTCCACGTAAGTATATGGATGTTTGGGATGAAGCAGGTGTATAAATAAATTTTACGGTTGCCCATGACATCCCATGAAGGAATTGGGGAGAGCTTCTCATAACCAGTGTGCTGTGCGCTTTCTAGTTTTGAGCTGACTGATTGGGAGCTACAGTTTTTACACCGATTCCGAGCGGTATTTTGAGAAGCTGTTTCATGGCTAAATACTTGATAGTGTCGCCGGCACTATGTGAGGTGACAGCTGGCGAAAGAAATGAAAGGTGGTCAGAGCAAGTATCGAACCCACGTTCTCGTGTACAAGACACGCACGCGCCTACTACCACTGCACCACCGACGGCCGAAACAGGCATATGGCTACACGTAAATGTATGCATCTTTGCAAGTAAACATTCAAATGTTTGCATTTAAATATATGTGAGTTTAGGACTAGCCAAGATGTGAATATTTGGAGTGTGTTCCAAACATAGGCATGGTATCTACAGAATTTGCTTGAGAGCATATGTTACAGTTATCGTTTATTTCAGTATATAGTTTTACACTCACTGATTAGGACTACAGTTTTACACCGGTTGCGAACGGTATGTTGAGAAGCTTCTTCATGGCTAAATACTCGATAGTGTCGCCATCACAATGTGAGGTGACCACCGTCGGAAGAAATGTAAGGTGATCAGAGCAAGAATCGAACTCTCGTTCTCGTGTACGAGAGTCTCGCACACTACCACTGCACCACCGATGGTCACAAAATGATTTAAATGAATCCAGCAGAAACCCAAAAAGATATTTGACAAATATTGAAACAAAAATTAACAGAATAAATATCAGTAATGTGCGCGCTTTCTAGTTTTACACTCACTGATTGGGACTTAGAGTTTTCGACCGGTTCCTACCGGTTTTTTGATAAGCTTCTCAATCAAAATTAAGCGGGGATATAAGTATTCGCTAATATATTTAACCCAAAAACATGTTTTTTATGTTAAACTTTCCAAAATCTTATTAAAAATATCCCGGTTTAATTTTGTAATATTTGTTTAAATTGAAAATGTTATATTCAACGCCACCAGTTGTTTACAAATTACACTGTGGAAGTCGAGAAACGAGGCAGGGCAGCAGACGACGGTTTTACTTAATTCGGAGACGAGGAATCGAACTGCATCATTAGTTTTTTTGCGTTACGTTACGGTTTCATATAAATTACGGTTTCATAGAAATTTTTTTTATTGTGATTTTCGATTTTTTTATTTTTTTCGATTTTGACTCACTTTTGAGAGCCACTAACTTCTGTTTGGTTGATTGTAACGGTAAACCCGAATTAGGGTAAAACCCATCCTCTACAGCCCTGTCTTCAACAATTTTTCCCAAAACCTACAAGTGTTTATTTATCAAATTTTGATGAAAAAAATTATAAGCTAAAATTGTTCCGGCGGTATATTGGATTATATGTATATATTTATAGCTGAAGAATAATTTTTTTAATTTATTTAAATACATTTTTTTGCAAAATAATTGTTTAATTTTATTTAAATTAATTTCATTAATACTAATTAAATATCGGACATACCGTTAAACAGGAAAACATATTATAGCAATTGTATTCTCCAAAATCTTGAAATATAAATGCCCTATTCGTTGATGCCGAACGAAAGTCGGTCTATCGATTTAGTTTGAAATTGGGTTTCTTTAAGGAAACAGGTTTCGTTCGTCTGACAGTATGCTTCACTTCACCGCAACCGCAAATGACAGCACAAAGGAAATAACTAAAATTTTAATTTTCATTCGACTTGAAGTGACAAAACTGTGGGCCTCATATCAAATTCTTTTCGTCTAGAAAACGCATGAAAACCTTCGTTCGATAACGAGAAACAGTCGCTAACAATCGAAAAATTACAATAGTTTTGTAACGCTGTCATTTAACGAAAGCCTGCATCGGCAGAAATTTGTAAGTACTAAGGTTGTAACAAAATATCGCGTTTGAATGTTTTCGCACTTTGCTAGTGTATTTGTAACAATTCTCATTAAGTTTCGATTTGTTTACAAGGTGTGATAAAACTATATCAAATTACTTGGGGAGAAAGGGCTGATAAGATGCCATGTAGGAAATGTAAACTACACAATCCGGTTGAAGTTTGAGGGAAATTTAAACTACACACTTTTAGGTGTATTTGTAACAAATCAGTTTTCAGCTTGAAGCAATTTAAATTGTTACCTTGCCAAAAAGAAAAAAATCAACTAAAGTCAGGCAAAGGAAATAATGTACACGATTCCTTTAATTTTTAAATAATTCAAATCACTTAAGCGAACCACAGACTTGCCCTTCATGAGCATAGGCTTGGTCGACAACTTTTTATCTGGCTGATGAATTTGGACAAATATTAGCGAAAATTTTTATAAATATGATGGTGATACGAACAACTTCGATTACATTCTTATTTGGTACAAAGAAGGGCTGTAAAAAAATGGTTTTCCCGTTGCATCCCATGAAGGAATTAGGGAGAGCTTCTCGCAATTAGTAGAGTTTTATACTAACTGATTGGAATCTGCAGCTTTCCACCAGTTCCACCACTGCAAAGCAAGGTGATCGTCATCGAAGGAAACATAAGGTGGTTAGATCAGGAATCGAACTTACGTTCTGATATACAAGAGCCGAGTAAACTAATCATTGCACCACCGACGGCATTACATCCCTTTAAATTATTTGGTAATTTTGAACTACGAGGGTGGAGTGAGCAACAGTGTCGAGTAAAACTTCAAACCCGGTGTAGATTTAAAATAAATTTAAAAAAAAGAAATTCCAGAACACTTCTTTTCAATTATTTAATAGATTGTAAATTCGGTCACTGATTGGTACCGCCCGGAGTAGGTTTAAAATAAATTTTCAAACTGCAACTAAAATCCAGGAAACAATAAATTCCAGATCATTTATTTTTAAATCGTTCAATTATTTCATAGATTGGAAATTTGGCAACCGATTGGTGCCGGCAAAAATATCGACTTAAAGTTCGAATTCGTTTTAAGTTTAAAGGAACTTTTAGAGTCATTTATCTTATCAATTGAACTAAATTCCAGCAAAACAAAAATTGTTATGCTTCTCCATTATAAGGCAAACTGGAATTTTCACCGCCGCTGTGTGACAGCAAATCTATCGAGTGTAACTATTTGTACGAACCCGCTTTAATGAAATTTTAAAATCGCATCCAACCAAAATTTTATTGGTTCAATCTATGCACCTAGATTTCAGTAATATTTTTCTTTAAATTTTTCAATTATTTAATATATTGGGATTTCAGTCGCCATGTGGTGCCGACAACTGACGGCGCTGTGTCAAAGTTGTATTCAAAAACTATTGACTAAAACTACAGAACCACTTTAAATATTAGAGAAGTTTATACGATTGTTCCACAATACATTTTCAACTAGAGTCGAACAAAAATATATCTTCCTTTATGAACTATTTACTCAGTTTGAAGTCCGTCAGCATTCATTGCGCTTGTAAGTTTTCAACTATCAAATTTCAATTAAAGTTTAGAGAAAAAGATGTCGCGATTTTAGTATTTAAGTTTAAAGGAAATTTTAAAATCGAATTGTTTTGAAATTTGAGACTTTTCAAAACCAGCTTATGATTATGTTGTTCTATGTTCATTGAACATTTAATGGAATTCCCAGTTCCTTTTTAAATTTAGGTTAAACAAACGTTGGTTTGATAACAATTAAACTGGTAGTTTAACTACACCATCTAAGCTTTCAATTGAAACTCCTTAATTTCTTGGTTAATTAGATAAACTCTTAAACTCGATTATATTTTTTACGTCTTTCAAGATTTCGTTTAACTAAACATCTGTTTCAAAATACAATAATCAGCTGTTTACACGAAATTTCTAAATGTAGAATCCTGCTGCAGCGTGACTACAGTATTAAAATAAAGCTGTAGCTGTTTCCAAATTATTTAGTTTTGAAAATTCAGTATCTTCAATTCATTTTTAAAAACATATCCACTTTTTCACTACTTGTTTATTGTAATTAAAGTTAAACCTGCGTTTAACTTTGGTTGAGGTTTAAATTGTACAAAGTTTAAAAATTTAAATTTTAAAATACATAAATTAATAAAAATTTTCAAATTTATATTATAAAATAAATAAATAAATTTTAAAATTTAAATTTAAATTTATCTTTTAAGGCAATCTTCAAAAATTTATTGACTTTGTATTGGTATTGGTTTAAACTTTAAAAACCCGTTTCCCATTACATCTCATGAAGCTTGAAACTTTAGTCAAACATTAATTGCAAGCTTAAGTATCCAAAGATATTTATGTTTTTGTTTTAACTTTAAGTTATAAGTTTTTAAGGAAGTTTTTAAAACTTTGTTGGAATTTTATTTAAATGTAATGGTTTAAACTGTGGTTAAGCCTTATGTAAAAGCTTAACTAAGCCCCAAATTTTGATAATTGTTAAGCGCTGAACTTTTAAGGAAATGGTTAAAAAAATATGTTGACGTTTATTTAAACGTAATGGTTTAAACTGTAGTCAAGCCTCAATTATAAGCTTAACTAAACCCTAAATTTTGTTGTTTGTTAAACGCTAAACTGTGAATGAAAGCTTTAAACATATGATGACTTTTTATTTAAACGTAATGATTTAAACTGTAGTTAAGCCTTAAGTAAAAACTGAACTAAGCCCCAAATTTCGTTAACTGTTAAGCGCTGAACTTTTAAGGAAATGGTTAAATAATATGCTGACTTTTTATTTAAACATAATGGTTTACACTGTGGTGAACCCTCAATTAAAAGCTTAACTAAACCCTAAATTTTGTTAATTGTTAAGCGCTGAACTTTTAAGGAAATGGTTAAATAATATGCTGACTTTTTATTTAAACATAATGGTTTACACTGTGGTGAACCCTCAATTAAAAGCTTAACTAAGCCCGAAATTTTGTTGTTTGTTAAACGCTAAACTTTGAATGAAAGCTTTAAACATATGTTGACTTTTTATTTAAACGTATTGATTTAAACTGTAGTTAAACGTTAAGTAAAAATTGAACTAAGCCCCAAATTTTGTTAATTGTTAAGCGCTGAACTTTTAAGGAAATGGTTAAATAATATGCTGACTTTTTATTTAAACATAATGGTTTACACTGTGGTGAACCCTCAATTAAAAGCTTAACTAAACCCGAAATTTTGTTGAATGAAAGCTTTAAACATATGTTGACTTTTATTTAAACGTATTGATTTAAACTGTAGTTAAACCTTAAGTAAAAACTGAACTAAGCCCCAAATTTCGTTAATTGTTAAGCGCTGAACTTTTTATTTAAACATAATGGTTTACACTGTGGTGAACCCTCAAT
Organism: Phaonia tiefii; assembly: GCA_963931995.1. Lineage (NCBI taxonomy): Eukaryota > Metazoa > Arthropoda > Insecta > Diptera > Muscidae > Phaonia > Phaonia tiefii. The sequence continues at coordinate 29,762,818 of OZ008370.1, read as the reverse complement.
TAAAAGCTTAACTAAACCCGAAATTTTGATGTTTGTTAAACGCTAAACTTTGAATGAAAGCTTTAAACATATGTTGACTTTTTATTTAAACGTATTGATTTAAACTGTAGTTAAACGTTAAGTAAAAATTGAACTAAGCCCCAAATATTGTTGATTGTTAGGCTCTAACCTTTTAATGAAAACTTAAAAAATTTGTTGCAGTTTTATTGAAACGTAATGATTTACACTGTAGTTAAGCCTTAAGTAAAAGCTTAACTAAACCCAAAATTTTGTTACTTGTTAAGCGGTGAAGCTGTGAAATAGTCAAAAAATATGTTGACTTTTTTTAAACGTAATGATTTAAACTGTAGGGAAGCCTCAATTAAAAGCTCAACTAAACCCGAAATTTTGTTGTTTGTTAAACGCTAAACTTTGAATGAAAGCTTTAAACATATGTTGACTTTTTATTTAAACGTAATGATTTAAACTGTAGTCAAGCCTCAATTAAAAGCTTAACTTAATCCGAATCTTTTGTTCCTTGTTAAACGCTAAACTTTTGAGGAAATGATTAAAGAAAATGTTGACTTTTTATTTAAACTATAGTCAAACTTTAATTGAATCATAAAATTCGAAAGTGCTCATGTCGGGGTTTTTAAATTTTTCAGGAGTTACAAAAATTTGAATATCTCTCAGCCTGTGTGGAATTTGAGAGAACAAATATTTTTGACAGGGCTAACCATTGAACTGCATCATAAAATATTGCCATATTTTTTTTTAATATAAGAGTGCTGAACAAACAGCTGTTCAAGTTTAACGAGACGAGCTCTTTTCGAAAAAACCAACATGAGCGCCTTTCGAATTTGCTGATTGTATTCAAAGCTTAACCCAAAACTTTGTTGCTTTATAGACGCTAAACTTTCAAGGAAATGAAAGTTTGAGTTTAACCTAACCAATGATTTAAACTGTAGTCCTGCATTAATGAACAGCTGAGCTAAATCCGAAAATTTGTTGCCTTTTGCAATTTTATATATTGTTTTTAATTTTATATGTTTCTAAGTTTTTGTTTCTAATTTTTTGATTTAATTTGTGGGTTATAATATTTTTATTTAAATGTTTTTGGTTATAATTTTTTGTTTTTAATATTTGGTTTTTATTTTTTTGTTTTCAATTTATTGTTTTCAATTTAATGTTTTTAATTTATTGTTTTCAATTTATTGATTTTAGTTTATAGTTTTAATTTTAATGTTTTTAATTTATTGTTTTTAATTTATTGTTTTCAATATTTTGTTTTTAATTTATTGATTTTAGTTTATAGTTTTCATTTTAATGTTTTCAATTTATTGTTTTTAATTTATTGTTTTCAATATTTTGTTTTTAATTTATTGATTTTAGTTTATAGTTTTCATTTTAATATTTTCAATTTATTGTTTTTAATTTATTGTTTTTAATTTATTGTTTTTAATTTATTGTTTTTAATTTATTGTTTTCAATATTTTGTTTTTAATTTATTGATTTCAATATTTTGTTTTTAATTTATAATTTAAATTTTTTTTTTTAAATTTTGGTTTTTAATTTGTTGTTGTATCAATTATTATACAACAACAATAGTTATTATTTTTATTATTATTTTCAATTGTTTGTTTTCATTTTTTTTTTGTTTTTAATTTTATATTTTTAATTTTATATTTTTAATTTTTGTTTCTAATATTTTGTTGTAACTTTTTTTTTTGTGTTAAGAATTAATGTATTTGCGAACTTACCTGTTGCCAAAATTGTGCCAATAAATAAATTTGTTCCTTTTTGAAAAACCAATCCATTGATTGCACAGCCGTCAAATCCATATCGGCTGTACCGGCTGTTTGTGGCAATGTTGGCTGCATTCGGTCGCTTTGATTGGAGGAGGCCTCAATGGAATCAAGAACGGTCGTTGGTGGAGGAGATGTTGTTGTGGCAGATAGAGGCGGCGTTGGTGATGAAGGACGAGATGGAGATGATGATAAAGGTGCAGATGATGATGGAACGCAATTTTTGTGTAAACCCAATGAGGATGATGATGAAGTGGTCAAAGGTTGTACGAGCGTTGGCAATGAAGATGCACATGAAACGCAGGTGTTTTCCAATGGTGATGAGGTGGTTGTGTTAATGTGGATGTTGGTGTTGGTGGTGGAGGGGCCAGCAGCTAAGGTTGTTGTTGTTGTTGTTGCGGCTGGTGGTGTTGTTGTTGTTGTCAAACCACTTGGAGGGCGGTGGCCTATGGTGGTATTTTGTTTAAAAGATTCCAGTTTTTACAAAATGTTTTGCTTATGATTGTTTCAACAAATAATGACAACGACGACCAACTAACTACTTTGATTTGTAGGTTTTATTCAAAATTATTTCAATTTATTTTTTATAATTTTTTATTATAAATTTTTTAAAGTTAACACAAATTTATATTTAAATTTAAATTTGGCCATTGATAAGGTTTGGAAAAGATTGCGTAGCATTTGTTAAAACTTGTATGTGTTGAATATTTTTCAATGAAACATTTTGTTGACAAAAATCTTTAGAAATAAACCATATGTTTTGAAACTGAAACACGACGATGTTTAACTTTTTTTTTCCTTCAAATTTCTTATAAACAATATTTTGGAATTTTCATTTTCTTCAAATTTGCATCCAATTTTACATGGTTTTGATTTTGGTTTGTTTGTTTTTATGTTATCAATTCATTAAATTTTTCATGCTTGGTAATTTTATCATTTAACTTTTGTCTTCATTTTCCCACTTTTCTTACACAATTTTTCTTTCAAAAACACTTGTTTGTCACTTCTCCCTCTTGAGGACAGCAGATAAATTCCCAAAAAAAAATCACACTTGTTTTGTTTGTTTGAGCTTGTTAGCTGGTTGGTTTAACTCCGTTTAATGCCGTTTGAATTTTTGGTTGTTTAGATTTTCTTAATTTTTATATTTGAATTGAAAATTTTCTTGTAATTTCTCTTGTTGTTTTGATTTGTTGATGATTTAATTGAGAGACAAAAAATATTATAGAAATATAACGAGTTGTTGTTGTTTTGGTTGGTTCTGATTGGTTTTCTAATTTTATTTATTTATTTTCTTTTTTTTTTGTTTCTTCAAGTTACTCTACTACAAAAAAAATTGTACACACAAAACGACGACAGACAGCGCAACGTTAATCTAATGAGATGTTGCCTGTCACGAATTCAACTGATGACTAAACAAATCGAACATTAACGCAGCTTACACAACCCCATTGAACAAAAACAACATTATAGAGTAACTAACAACAACACACACTGCACACACACGCACACAGCACTCTTTAAGCTGCGGTGCGGTGCTGCTTGCTACTCAAACATCTCACAACTCTGGCGATACTCTCTGGCACTCTCTCATTCTCTTGGTGTGTGTGATGTCGATGGCTGGCCATGATGACGATGATGATGATTACGATGGTGCTCCCAACAAAACTCATCACACGTGAGTATGTACGTTGTATGCAATTTTTGTTGTACGAGAGCACAACGGAATGAATGTTTGGTTGTTACAACGAGAATTGAGTGGTTGGGTGTGTGTGTGCGTGTGTGTGCGTGTGATAAAAATCGTTGTGTTGTTGGTTATGCGAGGTGAGGTGGCTATTGAGAGCGAGCGAGGTGTATGCACAAGTATGAGGTTGTTGTTGATTTGGTCTCTGCGCTCACTCATGTTTAACGTAATGTTTGATTTGTTTAGTTTCAGTCTTGTTGTTTATTTTTTTCTTTCTATATGATTGTGTATATTTTTTTTTTTTATTTTATTATTATTATTTTCTCGTGCCGCTTGTTCTTGTTCTTCGACGACTTGTCCATACATAGTACGTACATACGTGTGATGCAAAAAATCACTCATTCTCCTTGGATAGGCAATACCAATACGTCGTCGGTCGTTGGTCGTCGCACTGTTCATCGACGCGCTCTTCTTCTCTTGGGTCATGTAATGGCTTTAGGAACACCAGCAAACACCATCATCATCGGCATAAAAGAAAAACTCTAGAGTTACAACAACAACAACAGAAAAAAAAAACTGTCATGATAATTTTATTTCGAACCAATACGTTTCATTACGTTTTTTTTTTGATTTTGTTTTCATTTCTTCTACTCTCGTGCTGGAGTATTAATGTGGTTGCTGTTGTTGTTGGTTGTGGTGGTGGAGCTGATGGAGCTGGTTGTTGGGAAGGTGACGTTGATGATGACGATAATGTTTTAGTAGTTGTTGCTTTTATTATGGATGTTAGTTAGTATTGTTGTTGCTGAGTTAATGATATGTTGTCCGACGAAACCCTACAAGTTTTAGTTTCTATGAAAAGAATAATTATTAAAAAAAAACTCAAAGCAAAATATATTTTTATTAATATTTAATAAAATATATTTAATTAATAATATAATTTATTTATTTACAATTAATAATAAACCACAAGGGGAAATATATAACTAAACGTTAAGACGCTAAAAATAGTAATAAACACACCGGGGCAAAAAGTAGCAGTGATTTATTTCATCCATAACTTTTAAACGAGAAATTTTAAATTAATAATTTTAACTAAAAATTAATGCTTAATTATATCACTCCTTTTCTATCTAATTTTTGAAGAAAATTTTCTCTCATTTATTAAAATATTTTGTCAAACAATTTGAAATAAATAACAGATTCCGTTAAAGTTTGGATAAGATTATTTAAATCAACACTTTTAAATACAAATTAATACATAATTACGTTACTTTTTTTAAGCTTTCTATTGACAATATTTAACTAAATTTAACGTACAGAAAAATAGAAAACACTCCGGGGCAAAATTGACACTGATTTATTTCACCCATAACTTTTAAACGAGAAATTTTAAATTCAATATTTTAACTAAAAAATAATGCTTAATTATATCACTCCTATTCTATCTAATTTTTGAAGAAAATTTTCTCTCATTTATTAAAATATTTTGTCAAACAATATGAAATAATCAACAGATTCAGTAAACGTTTGGATAAGATTAAATAAACACTTTTAAATAAAAATTAATACATAATTACGTTACTTTTTTTAAGCTTCATATTGACAATATTTAACTAAATTTAACGTACAGAAAAATAGAAAACACTCCGGGGCAAAATTGACACTGATTTATTTCATCCATAACTTTTAAACGAGAAATTTTAAATTCAATATTTTCACTAAAAAATAATGCTTAATTATGTCACACCTTTTCTATCTAATTTTTGAAGAAAATTTTCTCTCATTTATTAAAATATTTCGTAAAACAATTTGAAATAATTAACAGATACCGCTAAATTTTAATGAGATAATTTAAATCAATACTTTAAAAAAAAATAACGCTTAATTTCGTTACTTTTTTTAAGCTTTATATTGGAAATATATAACTAAACTTTAAGATACAAAAAAAAAATAGAAAACACTCCAACGCCAAATTAGCAGTGATGACTAAACTTTAGGACGCTAAAAATAGTAATAAACACACCGGGGTAAAATTAGCAGGGCTTTATTCCACCCATAACTTTTAAACGAGAAATTTTAAATTAATAATTTTAACTAAAAAATAAATCTTAATTAGGTCACTCCTTTTCTATCTACTTTTTGAAAAAAATTGTGTTTCGTTTATTAAAATATTTTGTCAAACAATTTGAAATAATTAACAGATTCCGTTCAGGTTTGAATGAGATAATAAAAATCAATTCTTTTAAAAAAAGTAATGCTTAATTACGTAAATTTTTTTAAGCTTTATACTGAAAATATTTAACTAAATTACACGATACCAGAAAAAATAGAAAACATTCCGGGGCAAAATTGGCACTGATTTATTTCACCCATAACTTTTAAACGAGAAATTTTAAATTCAATATTTTAACTAAAAATTAATGCTTAATTATATCGCTCCTTTTCTATTTACTTTTTGAAAAAAATTGTCTTCCGCTTATTAAAATACATTGTCAAACAATTTCAAATAGTTATCAGATTCCGTTAAAGTTTGAATGAGATAATTTAAATCAATACTTTTAAATAAAATATAATGCTTAATTAGATTCCTTTGTTTAAGCTTTCTGTTGAAAATATTTAACTAAATTTAACGTTCAGAAAAATATAAAACATTCCGGGGCAAAATTTGCACTGATTTATTTCACCCATAACTTTTAAACGAGAAATTTTAAATTCAATATTTTAACTAAAAATTAATGCTTAATTATATCACTCCTTTTCTATCTAATTTCGGAAGAAAATAATCTCTCATTTATTAAAATATTTTGTCAAACAATTTGAAATAATTAACAGATTCCGTTAAAGTTTGAATGAGATAATTAAAATCAATGCTTAATTACGTTACTTTTTTAAGTTTTATATTTTAAAAAAAATGTATGTATATCTAAACTTTAAGACACAAAATTAAATAAAAGCACTTCGCTGGCCGTCGGTGGTGCAATGGGTAGTGTGCGCGGCTCTTGTACATGAGAACGTTGGTTCGATCCCTGCTCAGACCACCTTATATTTCTTTCTACGGCGGTCACCTCGCTTAGTGATGGGGACACTATCGAGTACTTAGCCATGAAAATGCTTCTCAAAATACCGTTCGGAACCGGTGTAAAACTGTAGGTCGCAATCAGTGAGTATAAAACTAGAAAGCGCACATCTCACTGATTGTGAGAAGCTCTCCCCAATCCCTTCATGGGATGTTAAGGGACACCATTTTTTTTTACTTCGCTGCAAAAGTAACAAAGATTTATTTCATGCATAACTTTTATATGAAAAAATTTAAATGAATAATTATAACATTAAATAATATTTAACTAGCCGACCGACCTGACGTGTATATTGTACCAGTAGTTTGAAAAAAAATCAGTAAGAGTTCGAACACATGGGCGGTGTGTTAACACCTTTTTGTTACACGGTACCTGTTTGATTTCTATGACCACATTATCAAATATTACAGTGGAAATTTAAAAAAAATTGAATTTTAACAGCAAAATATAATGCATCATATAAACGTTCAATGAGAACGAAAGAATTTATTAACAAAGCTTCAAATATATTGATGCACAGTGAAGTTTGTATATTGGTATAATTATATACTGAAATATTGCAAAAATATAATATTATAATGAAAACATCAATATACTTTATTGTGTCTGAAAAAATGCAAGCTCTTTTAAACATTACCAAACTCAGTTAGTATTGATCAAGGTTTATATGATGCCCAGAATGCAGTCAATTCTAAAAGCCAGTATACGAAATGTCAGACATAAAATTTAGTTTAAAATTGTTTTGTTGTGGTTTGAATTCGTTTTTTTTTTGTGCTGAAAGCTCTTTTGCTATGCACTTTCTTTTTTCTTGGATGTGCTTTAACATTAGATGTAATATTGTTAAAATAAATAAAACACTATTTAGCTCACTGAAATATTTGTTTTTGTTTTGTCATAAACAGAGCGAAAACGAACTATGTACATGTTTGAATGCTGGCATACAACTGAATAAATATCAATATTTAGCTCACTGCAATAATTGTGTTTGTTTTGTCAATAACAGAGCGTCGACAAAAAGTATTGAATAGTATAGAGAACTTATTGCACTCTTTTTCCGCTCTCATGTAGAGAGTCTGAGTAAAAGAGCATTAACTAGTCTCATTCTATTTATAGAATATTTCAATATAAATGCACTATTTCGACATTGTTATTACATTAAACAATACAAAAGGCATAAATGTTTCCAAACTCCTCTACCTCAATTTTCCATCGACAACACAATGCACTGCATTCATAGGGGGCATCCCCTGAGTGTTGGCTTGATAAAAAAAAAAGAACAAAAGGCATCAATGTTTCACATCAAAATTATGAATGAACCAAGTTATGACGACAAGAGGGTAATACGTTTTGAATCATTCGCCAGATGTCGCCGCTGCGTTTGAGTCATACAATTAGTTCCATGAGCTCTCTATACTATTTAGTACTCTTTGGCGACGACGACCTGCTCTTTGCGAAAATTTCGTACGCAAAATCAATTACAGGCTCGTCTCGCAGGAAAACAATTGTTTTTTTATAATTGTTTGGTACTGGAATTTTTACATTTCGTAGTTTTAACAACCAAAAGTATTACCGCATGCGTTAAAATTCAAATAGAGTGCGTAGAGGTATTATAAATTAAATATTTGCAGGGTTAAATCAGAGATGGGTAGTAGTAACTCTTCGCAACAAATTTTTCCGTTTACAGATAAATGACAAAATTTTTTTACGAAAATTTCGGAAGAACTGAATACTGGGCTTCAGCTATTAAAAGTAAACGATCTCAGTGAATTTGTTAACATGTATTTGTAATTCCCTATTTACATTTGAAAGGGAAACAGATGCAACACTCATATAACTTTGAATACGGAATTTTAAATTAATAATTTTTATCATAAATATTCTTCAATTATGTCGTTGTCTTTCAAGCATAATTTTGAAAAGAATGTTCACTCTTCTACGGAAAAAATGTAGTCAGACAATTTGAAATAATTTACCTGTACGGCAAAATGAACTGACTGACTTAGTTCATCCATAACTTTAAAATGAAACGTATGTATATATATATGCAATCATCAATCGTATATATACAAATTGAATTATGCAATTTACATATGCGAATTAGTATCTATCGATTGAAGATCCCTAAGTACCAACAAAAATAAAATTGTCTCGTAGGCTGTGACGTCATAAAGAGCATATCAGAATGAAGAGTAGGTTTTGAAAAATCGTATATTTAGTGATAAAATTTAAACAAATATGGGCCGGTTAAAAATTCTAAAGTAAAGATTTTACTAATTCAATAGCGAAGTTCTTTATTTGAATTAACTGTGAAACATTTAGCTGATTAAGCAACAATATTTCGTTGTAAAATCAAATAGTTGGAATTTGAAAATCTAGAAAAGAAAGAATTTTGATTTCAAGAATTTTTTCTTGAATTTAAAGAAATGAATATTTGAATTACAGAAATTTTATTCATAGAATTGTAATTATTTGATTTTACCAAGTTTTGTTTCTCCGTGTATATGTAGTGAAGGCAAAAAGCCATGTGAAATTGCAAAAATTCTTACACGATCGAGAAAACTGGTCTTATAATGTTATTTATTCCATTGAAACTTAAAAAAAATTTTATAATGAAAAAAAAGAACCCACGTAGCAAAAAAAAAAAAAACAACTGAAGCAGAGGACCGAGCTATTATCCGAATGTAGACGAAGGACCCATTCCTGTCATCACGCGATACTGCGAACGAAATTAACTCTCAATTAGGATTAAATTTATCAGACAGACAGGCTCATCCGAAGACGCCTGAATGGCGCTCGGCTGTGTGGGCCGAAAGAAACCACATCTATCAGGAAAAAACTATTGCCAAGCGTTTATTGTTTGCTCGCACCCACAGGTCTAAATACCTCTCATTCTGGAAACAAAATATACTTTGGAATGATGAAACTACCCAGCGGCGGAAGCCGCTAGACCTTCCACAAATATGGCATACGGAATGGTTCTTTTGTAATGTCTTCCTAAAATAAGGCCTGCGGAATGCATGCATTTTTTTCATCAGATATAACAAACAACAAAAACAATTTTGAGAAATTTCTGTTACGATTCTTTTTAACGGTAATTTAATTGGAAAATTTCATACAAATTTTAAAATTATATATTTTTTATTTAATATATATCAGGGTATTTTTAAAATTTTCAATTTGAAGTTGGGCGTGGTAAAACTTTCTAAGATAGATACATACTTTTACTTACTTATATTGACTATTTTATAGCCCCACGAGGTCAGACGTCTTACCCAAATTAATTAAACAAACAAATTTCAACATATTCTTCCCACTGGCCCTATCCTTCGCCTTTTCTCGCCCCAGTTGGTAACACCAAGGTTACGGAGGGATTCTTCTGCCCGGTCTTTCCAGCGAAGTCTTGGTCGTCCTCTTTTCCTGCTTCCATCGTGTACGTTATCGAAAACCTTTCCTAGCCAACGCAATTGGCCCAATCAGATTCACTTAGCTAAGTCCACGTCAGAATATAGATTATGCAGCGTCGGTACTCGCTGTTTTCCCTAACAGGACCATATATTTTACGGAGAATTTTTCTCTCCTATACTCCCATGTGTTTTTCATCCGCTTGCTAGATGACCCAAGTTTCGGAGCCATATGTCAAGACAGGTAAAATAACAGTCTGATATATAGCTGGACTTTTGTCCGGCGAGAGAGGGCTTTGTTCCTAAACTGCTTGCTGGGCCCAAAATAGCATCTATTTGCATCAAAGTAGACAAATTCACCTACCACTTCAAAATTAAATCGCTTGTCAACGTTCAAGTGCGGACCAAGTCGAGAGGTTTCTCCAGTCGTTGACACCATAAATTGTGTCTTGCCCTCATTAATAGCAAGACCCACCTTCGCTGATTCATACATACATACTAGAGTCCCCACAAAATATATGAAAAAGAAAAGTATATTGCTTTCTTTGCTCCCCGCGACTTTTCTAAAACCGTGGGCTTAAAAAATAATATCTGCATCCCAATTTTTCAAATCTTGTTTAAACCGACCAGTCCCAATTGACCTAAACGCTAAAAACCGGCCTTAATAACACTTCACTTCCTTTTTGGCCTTTAACTCCTAAACAAACGATTTTACGAGGTTTATTCACATAAGTTATTTTGACCAAAATAAAAAAGCGGACATTTCTTCAATACAAGCTTTTAACATATATCTAACCGTTAATGGCGTTTTCAACTATGAAAAGCAAAATTTTCCAAATTTTTGGGGCTCTGATCATACTATCAACAATGAAACTTGTTCATACCATCAATGAAACGTGTTATACCATCAATGAAATATGTTCATACAAGCAATGAAATATAATCAGACCTTCAATGAAACATGTTCATACCATCAATGAAACATGTTCATAACATTAATGAAACATGCTCATAGCATCAATGAAACATGTTCATAGCATCATCATTACATCAATGACTATATTTCAGTACATCAATGAAACGGTTTATAATATCAATGTAACATTTTCTTTAATACAATGATAATGTTCTATGCCGGTTAGAAAGTTTACATTAATTTCAGGTCTATGAAACATTTTTCGTTTAATGTAACATTGTTCATAGCATTAATGAAGACCGACATTGGCTGAAAAACAATGACACTTTTCATTGATGCAATGTAAGAATTCATTAATGGTATGAAGGTTTTTCTTTCAGTGTAGGAAAGGCCTTCCATATTTTAAAGAAAGCCTGTTGGTCATGATTTCGGGCGTTCCAGGTAATGACTTCCACCGCTGGATAAGGTAAATCGTATGAACCGGATGGTAGAGTATTTGTTTATCGACTAAAACGCCAGGCACTGAATCCACGATACACTCAGAAGGCGGCGAAGCATGGTGGAGGAAGCATCATGGAGTGGGGATCCTTTTTTGTGAAAATTAATAGAAAAAATTACTGTTACCAGTATTTGGATATTCGTAGGAACCAAATGGAACCTTATGCTTTTGAACACATACCAGTTTCATTCACTTTCATCTGCGACAATGACCCCAAAACACATGTCGAAGCTTGTAAAGGAGTGGTTTTCGAAGGAAAGCAACCCCGTTTTAGACTGGCCGGCACAAAGTCCTGACTTGAACCCGATTGAAAACCTCTGGAACGGAGTGCAAAGTGAGATTGCTCAACAAAGTACAAATACTTGGATGATCTTTGAACTGGAATACAGAATTGCGTTGCCAGAATTTGGTTCAATACATGTGCCATAGATTCCAAGCGTTACTACAAAATAAAGGTTACACTACTAAATAATGACCAGGTAAACGAAAAACATTAATATTTTTCAATATTATAAAATATATCCTTTTTTTGTTGTTTTTTTTTTCAAATGACATAAGAACAATTTTGGTTATCAATTCTTTTCGATTTTAATTAATAATTGTGTTTATCCTCCAGACGATGCTACCCAAAGGGTAGCGAAATATTGAAGAATAAAATTATTTAAAAAAGTGACCAAACGCTGCAGCTACTCTTCGATACTTGACATTCTTCAACTTCAAAATTTGGGTAGGTAAAATAGACCAGAAGTTCTCGATTGGATGGAGATCAGATCTAAGTGCAGGCCAGTCGAGAGTTGGTATTATTTCTGGAGTTCAAAAACTTTGGAGTTTTCTTTGACCGCTGTACCGCAGCGTTGTCTGCTGGATGATAAATTCTGGGACACAAATTTCCTCGCCATATTTAACTAAGACGACATCCAATAGTCGAATATAATACTCGGACTCCATTTTTGTGGAAACGAAACATATTGGAGTGGTTCATCTATAACTCATACCTGCCCAAACCATAACGAAGCCTCCGCTAAAATTTCGCCGCTGATGCATAATTTTTGGAAAAATCTCTGGAACGCCAATATTTGTCCGATCAATCAGGGCCATCCAAATTTAATTTTTTCCATCGGAAAATATACACCCTCATACAAAAATATGTATATTTCAGCGAATTTAAATGTGGCTAATTCGTGTCTTGGCATGAGACCAAGTTTTGCATACTTTTTCCAATATGACCGTTTCAAGTGGCATTTCATTATTTGTTGAACACGACGCAACCCTGCTCCCAAGCTCAATTCAGCAATAATTTCCTTATCGCCGAAGTTTTCTTTAACAACAACCCGTTTGTTCTCTCTTTTAATGCAGCCACTGATCAGTGCTGTCCTTCCAGGTCATTTTGTGTTTCTATCTTGGACACCCTATTTTATAAAATTGTCAATGACACAGCTAAATCTTTTCAATCACTTCGAAATTTCCCGATTGGACGGACAGCCCTTCATCATGATACTCCTCAATTTTTCCCTTTTATTCTTTGCTCAGGTACTTTCCACCAGGTATTCTATATAAATTTATTTTTTTTAATTTGACCTACGTTAGTTTTAAAACAATAAAATAACAACCAACGAAAACTCACTTCTGTTTAAATTCATATTTCCTACTGTTCGAATTCGGGTTCTTTTCCATGATGCCTTTATACAGAGTGATTCAGGAAGTTCCGGACAAATTTCTCCAGCGTATTACTTGGATCATTTCATGAAGGAAAGTCCACTAGGACCATGTCCGAAAATGCAAGGGTGCGAAATGGCAGGGGGTTCAAAATTTTCGGATTGGTGGTAGGAGGAGGGTAGTAGGGTAAAGTTGCTAACTTCTGAGCTAGTGGTCGGAATTTTTTGTTTTTGGGCCTGTTTTCAGAAATGGTCATAACTTTGGAACGGTAAGAACTCTGGGCTTCGTTTAGGTCATTTTGGAAAGGTAAGAGGTATGGCTATCTTTCAACAGAAAAAAAACAGAAGTTACCTGCCATCTGGCTGAGCAAAATGAGGTTATGTGAATTTTTTCCCCATTTTTTTCGCCGAAAGCTCTGTATCTCGGCGATTTGACTTTTTTCTACTTTTTTTTATTGATTCTGAAAATTTCAATAAAATAAAATCTTAAACGTGTTAATTTACAAAAACAAATAAATGTGTGCTGTTATTTCGCTTCCAAAAACAAAAATAAACATTTTTGCATTTCAGTAAAATGATCATAACTTTGGAACGGTAAGAACTCTGGGCTTCGTTTAGGTCATTTTGGAAAGGTAAGAGGTATGGCTATCTTTCAACAGAAAAAAAACAGAAGTTACCTGCCATCTGGCTGAGCAAAATGAGGTTATGTGAATTTTTCCCCCATTTTTTTCGCCGAAAGCTCTGTATCTTGGCGATTTGACTTTTTTCTACTTTTTTTATTGATTCTGAAAATTTCAATAAAATAAAATCTTAAACGTGTTAATTTACAAAAACAAATAAATGTGTGCTGTTATTTCGCTTCCAAAAACAAAAATAAAAATTTTTGCATTTCAGTAAAATGATCATAACTTTGGAACGGTAAGAACTCTGGGCTTCGTTTAGGTAAATTTGGAAAGGTAAGAGGTATGGCTATCTTTAAACAGAAAAAAAACAGAAGTTACCTGCCATCTGGCTGAGCAAAATGAGGTTATGTGAATTTTTTCCCCATTTTTTTCGCCGAAAGCTCTGTATCTCGGCGATTTGACTTTTTTCTACTTTTTTTTATTGATTCTGAAAATTTCAATAAAATAAAATCTTAAACGTGTTAATTTACAAAAACAAATAAATGTGTGCTGTTATTTCGCTTCCAAAAACAAAAATAAACATTTTTGCATTTCAGTAAAATGATCATAACTTTGGAACGGTAAGAACTCTGGGCTTCGTTTAGGTAATTTTGGAAAGGTAAGAGGTATGGCTATCTTTAAACAGAAAAAAAACAGAAGTTACCTGCCATCTGGCTGAGCAAAATGAGGTTATGTGAATTTTTTCCCCCATTTTTCCCCCCAGAAGCTCTGTATCTCGTCGATTTGACTTTCTTCTACTTTTTTTTATTGATTCTGAAAGGTCTCTTAAATACCTTTCGAACAAGCTCAAAAGCCCAAAATCCGACCACTAGCTCAGAAGTTAGCAACTTTACCCTAATACCCTCCGATCGCCAATCCGAAAATTTTGAACCCGCTGTCATTTCGCACCCTTGCTTTTTCGGACATGGTCCTAGTGGGCTTTTCTTCATGAAATCAGCCAAGGAATACGCTGGAGAAATTTGTTCGGAACTTCCTGAATCACCCTGTAGTTATATATTTCGCACCAGAAACAGAAAAAACAACGTCACTTTTCATTTAACTTGTAAAAGAGGTCATATGGTTACATTCTCTGACATAATATACCTAATGACTCATATACATATGTATGTATGTATTAAAATGCTGCACCAAAAACGCAGAGCATTGAGAGTACCAAGAAAAAATATACATATTGCCTTTTTTAAGTATTTCGCTGGGTGTATGATGGTTTTTATGACAACGTTTTGTGCTAATTTGCTGTCCATGGCTGTATGGAAATTGGTAATATTTTTATGAATCTTTTTCGTAATATCTATGAAAGTTACTAACAAACAACTTGATTGAATTGATGGAGATACTATTTTAATTAAGATTGTGTGATAACTGTTGTTTGAGCATTTTATAGTTTGCACTAATTATACTCTCATGAATTCACACAAAATTTCTTTAATTTCATCAATTTATTTTCTGTTATTTGTGATGTTACTGGTGGCATTCATTTATATATTTTTATACGAAATTATTACTTTAATTATTGTTGCTGTTGCCAAAGAAAGGAGCCCCTACAAAGCACTCCATTCAACTGCATTGCAAAGAGAGTAGAAAGAACAACAATTTACTTACATTCCAAAATCTCCCACTGTAACCCACCCATATTTTTTACGAGTTTCTATCATAAAAAATAAACCATTTTTTTGTTGGTATTAAATTCCTCCCAAATCAATTCGGTTTTCCATCAATTCCCTTTCAAACGTAAATTGTGCTCTCTTGCTCTCTGTCTCTCTCATACTTTGCAATGATTTGCCACTCTCCAGTTTGCCTGTGTGGGGAGTTAGTAAGCGTGGTGTGTTGTTGTGTGTACGTACGGTCGTACGTACCAACGTCCCCCCATTTTACTTTTAACTAACATTATCCACAAATCATACTCTCTCTTTCCCACTCATCCAAAGGCTCAACCATACAAATGGTGAGCTTTATACTACTCTGCTGCTTCTTCATCATTATTATCATCATTGTCGTTCGTGTGCACATATAGACAGCCAGCCATACATACGTACATTCATATAAATGGTGTTAAGCTCTCAGAGTTCGATTTTTTATGTCTTTTGCATTTATTCAATTCGATAAGATTTTTTTTTTGTTTTGCCCGTGCTGCTTTTTCTTGTGCTGCTGCTCGTGTCGGTCGTCTTCAATGCTGCTGCTGTGTACACTGTTGTTGCTGTTGCTGTTAGCATTGCTCCTGCTGTTGGGCTACGTCTGTATGTGTTGTGTGTTTTTTTTTCTCGATGTCGTCTATTTTGTGTTTTTTTTTGTTCGTTTGCTCGATTTTGTTCTTGCTCTTGTGTGTGTCTCCCGATTTGTTGTTGTCGTCCGATGTGGGGATTTAGCTAAGAGTGAGGAGGAGCAGAATTATTATTGCTGCTGCTTACGTTGTTGGCGTTGTTGTGTTAACAATTCATTGTTCTTCCATTTCTTGGGGTAAAGTTGGCGGTGCTGCTGCTGTTGTTGTTGTTGTTGTCGTTGTACAAAGCTCCTGTTGTATGATGTATGCAGGTTGTTTGTTGTTGTTGCTGTTATCGCTTATCCCATAACGATATGAATGTCGTCGCTCTTCGTCGTCGTTATATTGTTAATACAGATTTCTTCTTTTTTTTCTAGTCACTTTGGCAGTAGTAATATATAATTGTGTTGTGTTGTTGTTGTCGATCTAATTGTTGTTGTTGTAATCACTTGCGTGTTGATTTTGCCGGAGCTATTAAAGCTGGCGTTGTTGTATAGTATCTTACATATGGTATTGTATTTGTTGTTGTAGCTCAACAACTTATAATTGTTGTCGTTACATCTTCGTTAGGGTCATGTGGATACTTGAGTCGCTGCACGCAAAACCACTAAAGGCGGGTACTCGGATAAACACAGATCGAGTAATCGAATAAACTACTTAAAATTTTTTATAAAATGTGTGCTTAATATTTACAATAATAGCTGTGAATATTAAAGTGTGAAAATTTTCCAAACTTTTTTTTATTTTCTGCGAAGTTTTCATATAGTATATGGCGGATATTGGTTTTCTTCGAGTTTAAGGACCTGGACCTGTTTCAATATTCTTGAAATTTTTTATAAAATTTCTATTTAATATTTCCAATAATATCTGCAAATATTAAAGTGTGAAAAATTTCCAAACTTATTTCAATTTTCTGCGAAGTTTTCATATATATGGCGGATATTGGTTTTCTTCGATTTTAAGGACCTAGTCCTGTTTCAATGTCCTTCAAATTTTTTATAAAATTTCTATTGAATATTTCCAATAATATCTGTGAATATTAAAGTGTGAACATTTTCCAAACTTTTTTAAATTTTCTGCGAAGTTTTCATATATATGGCGGATATTGGTTTTCTTCGATTTTAAGGACCTGGTCCTGTTTCAATGTCCTTGAAATTTTTTATAAAATTTCTATTTAATATTTCCAATAATATCTGTGAATATTAAAGTGTAAAAATTTTCCAAACTTTTTTTAATTTTCTGCGAAGTTTTCATATATATGGCGGATATTGGGTTTCTTCGAGGTTAAGGACCTGGTCCTGTTTCAATGTCCTTGAAATTTTTTATAAAATTTCTATTTAATATTTCCAATAATATCTGTAAATATTAAAGTGTGAAAAATTTCCAAACTTATTTCAATTTTCTGCGAAGTTTTCATATATATGGCGGATATTGGTTTTCTTCGATTTTAAGGACCTAGTCCTGTTTCAATGTCCTTGAAATTTTTTATAAAATTTCTATTGAATATTTACAATAATATCTGTGAATATTAAAGTGTGAAAATTTTCCAAACTTTTTTTAATTTTCTGCGAAGTTTTCACATGTATGACGGATATTGGTTTTCTTCGTGTTTAAGGACCTGGTCCTGTTTCAATGTCCTTGAAATTTTTTATAAAATTTCTATTTAATATATCCAATAATATCTGTGAATATTAAAGTGTGAAAATTTTCCAAACTTTTTTAAATTTTCTGCGAAGTTTTCATGTATATGGCGGATATTGGGTTTCTTCGTGTTTAAGGACCTGGTCATGTTTCAATGTCCTTGAAATTTTTTATAAAATTTCTATTTAATATTTACAATAATATCTGTGAATATTAAAGTGTAAACATTTTCCAAACTTTTTTTAATTTTCTGCGAAGTTTTCACATGTATGACGGATATTGGTTTTCTTCGTGTTTAAGGACCTGGTCCTGTTTCAATATCATTGAAATTTTTTATAAAATTTCTATTTAATATTTACAATAATATCTGTGAAAATTAAAGTGTAAAAATTTTCCACACTTTTTTTAATTTTCTGCGAAGTTTTCATGTATATGGCGGATATTGGGTTTCTTCGAGTGTAAGGACCTGGTCCTGTTTCAATGTCCTTGAAATTTTTTATAAAATTTCTATTTAATATTTCCAATAATATATGTAGATATTAAAGTGTGAAAATTTTCCAAACTTTTTTCAATTTTCTGCGAAGTTTTCATATATATGGCGGATATTGGGTTTCTTCGAGTTTAAGGACCTGGTCCTGTTTCAATGTCCTTGAAATTTTTTATAAAATGTCTAATTAAATTTTTTCAATAATATCTGTGAATATTAAAGTGTGAAAATTTTCCAAACTTTTTTTAATTTTCCGAAAGTTTTCGGGTTTCTCAATAAGAACGCTACAAAAGTTTTTTTTTTAAATAAAACAAAACCGGTTTTAGATACCAATGAATTTCTTTATTCCTGTGAAAGTACGCTCGATGCCATTATGTATGGAACTCGATTTTTTTTTGCATGGCTCCCACGGGCACGCTTGCAGAAGTCCAGACGCTGAACCCAATTTTCGACAGTTTTCAAGCATTAATCGGCCGATACTGCTGCAATTTCACGTTCGATATTCGTACGAAGTTCATCAATCGTCACTGGCTTGTTGGCATAGACCATAGACTTGACGTAGCCCCACAGGAAATAATATAACGGCGTCAAATCGCACGACCGAGGCGGCCAATCGACTGGGCCATTTCGTGAGATAACACGTTCACCAAACTTGGTTTCCAATAAATTGATTGTGGCATTCGCTGTGTGGCTTGTGGCGCCGTCCTGTTGGAACCACATGTCCTCCAAGTCCATATTATCCAATTGGGGCAAAAAATATTCGGTTATCATTGAACGGTAGCGATTCGCATTCACAGTAATGTGCCGGTCTTGATCATCACGGAAGAAGTACGGCCCAATGACGCCGCCGGCCCATAAACCGCACCAAACCGTAATTTTTTCGGGATGCAATGATGACTCATGGATTACGTGTGGATTGCTGTCTAACCAATAACGCATATTTTGCTTATTGACGAAGCCATTCAGCCAGAAATGAGCCTCATCGCTGAAGATGATTTTCCGATGAAAATCCGAATCATTTGCAAGTTGTTGCTCAGCCCAATTCACGAACATACGACGCTTATGGTGGTCAAGCGGCTTCAGTTCTTGCGTCAATTTGATCTTGTAAGGATGTAGGCCAAGATCTTTTCGCAAAATTCGCCACAACGACGTCACAGAGATGCCCAACGCTTGAGAACGACGTGTGAGAGACAAATTTGGGCTTTCTTGAACTGAAGCCAATATTCTCAGCAATATTCTCGACACTACGGGCACTTCTTTGTCTCACTGGCACGGGAACATTTTGTAATGTGCCTGTGTATTGAAATTTTTCCACTAGACGCTCAATTGTTGATCTGGTAGGACGATTATGACGACCATAAATTGGACGTAGCGCTCTTAAAGTTGCGGCCACTGACTCCAAATTTCGGTAGTAAATTTTAATAATTTCGACTCGTTGTTGGCTCGTATATCTTTCCATGATGAAATGGCAAACCTTACTGAAGAGAAATGTCAAAAGAGCGGGAAAAAATATGGCGTCGTTTGCTGTCCCTATCGATTTACTTTTGTAGCGTCTCTGTTGAAAAACCCTTTACATATATAGAGGCAATTCGTTTTCACCGATTTTAAGGATCTGGTCTTGTTTCATAGTCCTTGAGTATTTATTTCTAAATTTTCTAGTAATAGTAAAACCATATAACGAAATTAAAAAATTTTTATCTTTTTTAACCTTTGTGAACTTTTTCTGAAACGTACATTACGAATGTTAAATTTCATCCATTTTAAGGATCTCTTCACATATCAATGTCCTGAATTTTAGATTACACATTACATCCTGAATAACGTAACTAGAATTGACCTTAGAACTATTCTAATCGATTTCGGCTATTTTAACGTTGTACAGAAAAGTGGGCCAGCCATGGTGGGCCAACTTCACTGCGGTGACAGATTTCATTGAATTGATGAAGTACATTTCATCAATCTTTCAGTCATATTTCATCAACAGTTTATGTTGATTCAACGACCACGTTACATCAAGTTCATGCACGTTTTCCGTCATTGTGCTGTGAATTTTTCGTCAATCAGATGTAAGGTTGTCATCAATTTGATTTAAATTGGTCATCATTTTGATAAAAAATTGTTTGTAGCGCAATTCTTTGGCCTACTTATCATTGTACAAAATCCACAACAACAAGCTATAAGACCACATAGAAAATCCTCATAGCATGGATATTGTTTTCTGCTCATTGTACTATTCTCTATTACGTATTCATTTTCAATTTTCTCCTAGTTTTTTTCTTAATCTCTTTATTTTTTCAATACTACGTCTATATTTTGAAACGATCCCACTAATTATTTTTAAATTTCAATGATGAAGATTGATGTCAAAAAGATCATCAATTTAATGGAGCTGCAAAATGTAAAGAATAGCACTACCGTCAAATTGAAGTACCTTAACAATGAGTTGACGAAAATTGTCATCAACTCAATGAAAAACAATAGATGAATATTTAGCATCCATTTGATGTACAGATTTTCTTTCATTCAATTTTGACCAACATCCGTCATTTACTTTGCGTTTAACAGCTGTTCAAAACATACAACCTCGTGAATTTTTTTTAAAAAAGGGAAAAAAGTGAATTTCGGCAGCTCATTAAACATTTTTTTTGCGACAAAAAAACCGTCAATCAAACCAAGGAAAATCATGATAAATACTATGGGGACTCTGCACCATCGATTTGAATGGTAAAAAAGTGATTTACTGACTTTCGTTGTGGTCGCACAAGTACAAATGACGCTGAACGTTCTGGACGGCCAATTGAGGTCAATACACCCGAAAATGTCGAAAAAATCCTCGATATGGTGTTGGCCGATCGAAGAGTAAAAGTGCATGAGATTGTTGATGCCATAGGCATTCCATACGGCAGTATGGTTTCGATTTTAAATGATCAGTTGGCTTTAAGAAAGCTGTCTGCAAGTTGGGTGCCGCGTTTGCTCTCAATTGACCATAAACGTAATCGTGTGACAACTTCAAAGGATTGTTTGGAGTTGTTTAACCGCAATCCGAAGCAGTTTTTGCGGCGTTTTGTAACTGTGGATGAAACACGGATCCATTACAACACTCCGGAGACCAAGCAGCAGTCTAAACAAAGGGTTTCTCCGGGTGAACCGGCTCCGAAGAAGTCCAAGGTAAGTTTGTCTGCCAATACGGTGATGGCAACAAGTTTTTGGGATGCACGCGGCATAATCCACATCGATTACTTTCAAAAGGGAATATTATATATATTGTTAATATTATATATTCAATAAGACGAATATTATGCCAACTTATTGGACCAATTTAAAGAGGTTTTAAAAAAAAACGACTCCTTATGGCCCAGAAAAAAGTTATATTTCATCAAGATAATGCACGGGTGCACACGTGTGTAGTCTCTATGGCAATATTCCATGAATTGGGCTACGAATTGGTACCTCATCCGCCATATTCTCCGGAATTAGCCCCCAGTGACTATTTCTTATTTCCAAACCTAAAGAAATGTCTCGGTGGACAGAGATTTAGCTCCAACGACGAAATTATTGATCAAACAAGAGCCTATTTTATGGACCTCGAAAAATCCTATTTTTTGGTAGGGATCCAAAAATTGGAGAGACGTTGGCCTAAGTGTATTGAGCTAAATGGAGATAATGTTGAAAAATAATATTGTTTTTTAGCAAAAAAAAAAATGTGTTTCATTCAAACAGTCACGAATTTATTGATCCGCCTCGTACATCAATAAAAATTTTTTTTGCTCAACCTTTATTTGAAATCTTCTAGGGTAAAGAATTTTTGAGATTTTTTCAGTTTTTTTTTGGAAGAGGTTTAGAGGTCGCGCAAGTCGAATTTCCCCCCAAAAATCGGGGGAAAGCCATTTCCTTACCCTAAAAGCCTTCTAATTAAGCTTGGGCAACCATGTAAATCAAAAATTTGTCACTTCAAACCCAGGGGGATATCTAACACTTTCTAATTTCTTAATTGGAAATTGAGATTACTATTGGCCGTGTCAGACGATGTCTCCAAATGTACTGATTCAACAATTAGTAGTTTGCACTGGAAAATAAAATCTAATTCGTAGAGTATTTTATGGTGTCCAGGCGGAAATCGGGAGCTGGAAGGCCTGAAATCGTGACCCAGAAGGCATTCTTTTCTGTAGACCTCCCCACACATTACCTCCTCCTTTCTTTTTAACATTACGTAAGATTGGGAGGCAAGGCCTTTCATACCTCTCTACTACATAGAAGGCCTTATGAAGGCCTGCAAAAAGAGTAGTTTTAGAAGGACTTAAGTAAAAATAAAAAAATAAAATGCAAATTAATTTCATATTTCAGATTTATATTTTAACCAATTGTAATTCTTATAAATTAATTTTTTTTTTAATTCTACAGCCACAGGAATCGAACACACGACCTTAGAACTTGCAGTCGGACGCTTTATCTACTCGGCTATCGGATTTTATGATTTTGCAACGACGAATTGCGAACATGTGGAAAGACAGGTTTTCACGAACAACAGCGTCTTCTGGCATACTTTTAAAAGGCCTGTGGAAGCATTATAAAATCATGCATTTCGCAGGCTTTACTAAAGTAGGCATTACCAAAGAAGGATTCCGCATGCCTTATTCGTGGAAGGCCTCGCACATTCCGTCGCTGGGGACTTTCAATTTCCTTAACCCATTGAGAGCTAAACTTTTATATTTAAGTTGTTGGTTTTTTGGTGCATTGATGGCAACACTGATGTTTATTGAAATGTCGTAAGCCAAAAGTGGCGACAAACAATATTTGTACAACAGTTTTTTTTTTGTGATGAAGTTAAGATTATAATATTTTATATATTAGATACATATATATAAGTATGTATACATTAGCGTGGCCGTTAGTTTTATGCAGAATTTTTCTTTTGATTTCTTATATTCTCTCCCGCCAAATCGGTTCAGTTTTATTTTAAAAAAATACCAAAAATTTCATAGCGATAAGTTGTGGTTTAGGGGATGCGTTAGCCCTCACAGTTGGCCTTCAAGCCCATTTATTTAAATGTAATCGGTTTGTATATGAGTATCTTTTTGACAAACCCTTTCACAAGAATATAATGTATGGCAATATTTTCGCTCGTCTAGTCAACATCATTAGCCTCAAACAAAGTTTTTTGCTAAAATTAATATTTTAGGAAATAATGAAGAAAATATAAATATAATTTTGGTTGGTTGTTTTGTTGGTTATTTCCTTCATTATTTTCTATAATATTAATTTTAGCAAAAACTTTCTTTGAGGCTAATGTTGTTGACAAGAAATGCTAAAATATTGCACATGGCCCTGATTATAGCTCATATGACTTGCAGGATCTTAAGTTAAAAAATTACCAAGCTATTGAAACGTACGTTTTGTCCTTTCATCCAGGTCATATAAGAAAGAGAAATCCTAATTCGTGGCCGACTCCGTTTGTTTACATTAGAAGCAAATGAAGAACCAGACAAACTCATAAAGCTAAAGTTAAGTGAATTGAATTTGTCATTCTGTCAACATATGTAGAAGTTGTTTAAAATAACTTCTTCAGCAGTAAGACACAGACCTTGGATGTAAAGAAATTATCATTCTTTCGGAAGTACTTCCCTTGGTTTGTTACATTTAATTGCAAGTAAATTTGAGTTTTTCTGCATACGCCGATTTGTACGAATTGTTCAATATTTGTTGAATTCAAACAATTGAATTCATATTCGAGTTGGAAAATGGAAATGGAAATCTAAATTTTTGGAATGTAATGGGAAACTAAGTTTTCTGTCAGTTGCATATTCGACTCAAATATTCTAGAATCGAATCGACTTGACATTTTCTCAAATACTCCATAGATTTAGTACAATATTTTGATTTTAGCAAGGACTTTTCTTGAATTTCTATTACTTTATCCTTACGAAACTTAATTGTTTTATAGCTTTTCATTTCGATTTCATTTCTTTAGGACTATATTGAGTATTTTGGTTTTATTGTTGTTAACAGCAGGGACGACTCTCATCTACACAATGCCGCTGTAATCGTTTCCATCATCATCATCATCGTCGTCCACAACATCATCAGTGTTCTTCTGTTCGTTTCTTCCCATAAGGGTGTCTGTCTCAATTGGAGTGTTTTCATCATGTAGGGATTTATATCGCTCGTATTTTTTTCGGATGTCCTTACAACCTGCAGCTGTGTGTGTGGGAGTAGGTGTATGTGTGAGCAGTGAGCAGGTGGTTTGAGTGCTAGAGGGACATTTTTGAATTTGTGAGGTTATGAATATGTATATTTGACGTATATACGTATGTATATATCTGCATTTTTCTGTAGCATAAATTATAAACTTTGTATAATTGAATTTCAAAAAATTTATACATAATTGAGTTGAAGACAAACCATATTTATGTGTTTACGAAGTAATCTCCAGTCAGCTGAATTATTTCGATTTCCAATGCTTCGAAACCTTATTAGGTCGAGTACAACTTTGTCGCGAATCAAAGAATCAGTAAATTGCCAGGTATTTTAGACGGCGTCGTAAGAATACAAATTTCGTTATAAGTCATGGAAATACCAATCTCATTCGAACTCTCAAGATGTCTGTTAGGATTATAATGGGTTTTTCAATAAGAGCGCTACAAAAGTGTTTTTTAAATAAAACAAAACCGGTTTTAGATACCAATGAAATTCTTTATTCCTGTGAAAGTACGTTCGTTGCCATTATGTATGGAACTCGATTTCTTTTGCATGGCCACCACCATGGGCACGCTTGCAGAACTCCAGACGCTGAACCCAATTTTCGACGGTTTTCAAGCATAAATCGGCCGATACTGCTGCAATTTCACGTTCGATATTCGTACGAAGTTCATCAATCGTCGCTGGCTTGTTGGCATAGACCATAGACTTGACGTAGCCCCACAGGAAATAATCTAACGGCGTCAAATCGCACGACCGAGGCGCCCAATCGACTGGGCCATTTCGTGAGATAACACGTTCACCAAACCTTGTTTCCAATAAATTGATTGTGGCATTCGCTGTGTGGCTTGTGGCGCCGTCCTGTTCGAACCACATGTCCTCCAAGTCCATATTATCCAATTGGGAACCAAAAATATTCGTTTATCATTGAACGGTAGCGATTCGCATTCACAGTAATGTGCCGGTCTTGATCATCACGCAAGAAGTACGGCCCAATGACGCCGCCCGCCCATAAACCGCACCAAACCGTAATTTTTTCGGGATGCAATGATGACTCATGGATTACGTGTGGATTGCTGTCTGACCAATAACGCATATTTTGCTTATTGACGAAGCCATTCAGCCAGAAATGAGCCTCATCGCTGAAGATGATTTTCCGATGAAAATCCGAATCATTTTTAAGTTGTTGCTCAGCCCAATTCACGAACATACGACGCTTATGGTGATCAAGCGGCTTCAGTTGTAAGCCAAGATATTTTCGCAAAATTCGCCACAACGACGTCACAGAGATGCCCAACGCTTGAGAACGACGTGTGAGAGACACATTTGGGCTTTCTTGAACTGAAGCCAATATTCTCGACACTACGGGCACTTCTTTGTCTCACTGGCACGGGAACATTTTGTACTGTGCCTGTGTATTCAAATTTTTCCACTAGACGCTCAATTGTTGATCTGGTAGGACGATTATGACGACCATAAATTGGACGTAGCGCTCTTAAAGTTGAGGCCACTGACTCCAAATTTCGGTAGTAAATTTTAATAATTTCGACTCGTTGTTGGCTCGTATATCTTTCCATGATGAAATGACAAACCTTACTGAAATGAAATGTCAAAAGAGAGGGGAAAAATATGGCTTCGTTTGCTGTCCCTATCGATTTACTTTTGTAGCGTCTCTGTTGAGATCGCACTATTGGGTGTCACCCTGTAGGATAAGTCGTGTGGTATCAGCTGTTTACCAATCTACACTGAGGTTTTGAGGTGTCGGTTTGCTTAAGCCCAGTATTTAGTTTTTATGAAATTTTCATTGCGATAAGAAGTACTTGTATAAAAAATAACGCAAATTTCGTGAACCGAAAACTTCGTTCACTTTTCAGCTCTGCGAAAATTTCCCAAACAAAATCAATTACAGGGTTGTTACGCCAAAGCTATTTCGTACGAAAACAATTATTTGATAAGAGTTTGGGGCCGGAATTTTGAGATTTCGAATATTTGAAAAAACACAAGTTAAAAAAAAATGCTTTCCCGTTGCATCCCATGAAGGGATTGGGCAGAGCTTCTGACAACCAATAAACTGTGCGCTTTCTATGTTCAACATTTTTCAATACTTTCGGAATTCAGAGAAATGTTAGAATGAGAGTGACATGAAAAAAATAAAGAGGAAATCCAGACACACGATTGCTGTAGTAAAACAGGGGCAAAAACTCTGTGTTGAAGTTCTGAAAGAGCTTTTTGACCCCCTTAGTACCACGGGATAGCGACAATAATTGTGAACCCATTTGAGAACCATTTAATCCAGGCGTATAATTATTTTGACCACTGGATGGTCATTACTCCACTGTAAAGGTGCGAATAACATTTCTCGAGCATGGCCCTGCTGCAGAAGGCATTATCCCAGATCTTAAGCCCCGTCGCCTGTTTATCAGATTATTAAGCACGAAGACTGTAGGCCTAACTCGTGGTAAAAATTCATAGATGGCAAATAGGGTGATTTCTATAAAACCGAGTCTAATTCGAGTTTTCCAATCGCTCCGGTTTACTTTAAATATTTATCCGTTTAGTTCAAAAACTACCAAGTCATTGAGAACTTTTTTTTAATTTCAAGAAAGAAGACTTAACTTAAGATAAACCCAGATATATTACCTATAAAAAAAATCCAACTCTCTACTATTTCTGGGTCCGTGGCAACATAAGGACGCCTTCGTGTCCACAAAATAATATAAATTTATTACCATTTGCCGATAGCTTCTCGGGTTTGCTTGCAATAAAACGATTGGAAGTTTAAACAAAAAAAAAACTCTGGAAATAACAACGACCACTTGAATACCCCAAGAAGGAAAGATGACAGGGATGACGCCAAAGACGATGAAGAAAAAGACGATGATGGAAATCGGAAAGAAGATGACAGTGGTGGTGGTAATGGTGGGCAGAAATTCCCCCTATAGGATCCATATTATATTCCTCCCCACACAACAACAATGCTTATAAGAAGAGCACGAACAAACACAGAAAAAAAACTTGGGAAAATAAGGATAAATGGATAAATAATATAAAAAAAACGTAACGAAAATTATACATAAAAGATAAAAACAAATTGCGAATAAAATTCTGAAATTTTTGTATAAAGAAATCGTTCCCTCTCGTTTGTGCACACATGTGGCATAAAATATGATTGACAATCGATGGATGGATGGTTGGATGGATGGATGGCTGGCTGGATGGGATGAAAATCGTGTAAAGACTGAGGCTAAGGCTGTGACTGAGGCAGAAACATAAAATACATAATGTTCATGATGATGATGACGATGACGTCGAGCCAGTTGAGAATGAAATAAATACAAACGAAATGGGATGAATGAAAAAATGAATGAGTAACAACTGTGTGAAGGCTGTGCGATAGAATGTATGTAATATGAATGTTATACATGTGGGCTCCACAATACAACAACAGCAACAACAACAGCATTAGCACCGACAGCAGCAACAACATCCCATGGCAACACATGGAAAGGAAATTGAGGAGCTCAATGGATGGATGAATGGATGGATGGATGGTTGCTTGGTTGGTTGGTTGACTTGACAGACTGATGCCAAGGTGCACATTACAGCAGACCCCCAAGTTTATTACATTCGATAAGAGAGCTTGTCGTACAGACACAATCGCACCGATTTGGAGCCACACATCGAGTGGAGAGTACGAACGATTAAGCAAAAAATGAAAAAGCTTAGAGACCAAGTTGCTTTTGTTGGGTGGGTAAACGTACAACACTTGTGATTGATAGACGCGTGTACATACATATGTACATAGATACTATATGGATGGTTAGGGTATGGTCGATACTCTGCCAACCTCTTGATATGGAGACGCATAATGAAAAAAACAACAACGCTCCGACATATCGCTTTGAGCTAAAAAGAGTATAGATTGAAAATCTATACACAGGGAAGTGAAAACGACACATTTGATTGGTTATCGTTTAGAAAATATACACAGAAATTTATGAACGAAAGAGAGGAAAGGGATGTGTCAAAGAAATTGAACATGAGTTTTCAATGACTTGGTTATTTCAGAATTCAAGAATATAATTGAATGAAATTAGCTTCATATATTTACTATCAGCTTTAACAAAATTGTCTTAAGAAACATTGTAATTTTTGTCACTAGATAGCAAAAACAAAATATATTTTCGGCAAAAAAGTTTTCATTACCCGACCTGCATTGAAGGAAAAAGCTTAATCAAATTTATGAATTCCTTCATCAATTTGACGAAACATTTCCTAATTTTCCAATCTATGACACACATATTTTATCGAATTGATAAAGAACATTTCATAAATCAGTCATCCATGTTTCATCCATAGTTAACGTTGATTCAACGACAATGTTACATCAACTTGATGTAAATTTTACATCAGTTTGATGTAAGTTTGTCAGCAAGTTGATGTACATTTTTTACCATTTCATAATTTTTATGTAAATTGTTCGTCAATTAGATACAAGCCTGTCATTAATTTGATGTAAATTGGTCATCATTTTGATGTAAATTGATTATAAATGAGTACACGCAAAGAAATAATTCGTTCCTCGCAAACGTCATCTCAGATAACTGAAGTTCGTTTGGGGACTGTAGTTGGGAGAAACGAACTTCTGTTAATCCATACATCTCATTTCGTTTAGGAAAACCCAAAAATGTTTGCAGCAAACGAGTTATGAAACATATAAGCTGAAAAAAAAAGTTTGCGAGAAACGTAAAACGGTTCCGCCCACTGTTCCTTCGGTTACAGCAACCGAGTTGTAGTTGCTCCAAACTAAAAAAACGTTTGCGAGAACTGAAAAACGTTTGCAGTAAACGAGTTATGAAAAATTAGAGCTGAAAAAATGTTTGCGAGAAACGTAAAACGGTTCCGACCACTGTTCCTTCGGTTACAGCAACCGAGTTGTAGTTGCTCCAAACTAAAAAACGTTTGGGAGAACTGAAAAACGTTTGCAGCAGACGAGTTATGAAAAAATTGGGCTGAAAAACGTATGCGAGAAACGAAAAACTGTTCCGCCCACTGTTCCTTCGGTTACAGCAACCGAGTTGTAGTTGCTCCAAACTAAAAAAACGTTTGCGAGAACTGAAAAAGGTTTGCAGTAAACGAGTTGTGAAAAATTAGAGCTGAAAAAACGTTTGCGAGAAACGTAAAACGGTTCCGCCCACTGCTCTTTGGGTTACAGCAACCGAGTTGTAGTTGCTCCAAACTAAAAAACGTCTGCGAGAACTGAAAAACGTTTGCAGTAAACGAGTTATGAAAAATTAGAGCTGAAAAAAAGTTTTCGAGAAACGAAAAACGGTTCCACCAACTGTTCTTTCGGTTACAGCAACCGAGTTCTAGTTCCTTTTAACTAAAAATAGTTTGCGAGAGCAGAAAAACGTTTGCAGTAAACGAGTTATGAAAAATTAGAGCTGACAAAAAGTTTTCGAGAAACAAAAAACGGTTCCACCAACTGTTCTTTTGGTTACAGCAACCGAGTTGTAATTAAAACATTTATTTACGGCTTCCATAAGCTTTTTTTTGTTTAATTTTTCGACTTTTATGATTTTGATTGGAGCCATAAAGTTTGTGTTAAAAAAAGATGGATTTTTTGTCCATTTTTACACTGTCTACTTACACGTCTCTCTCGCCTTGCATTCAAATAACAACTAAAAGCGCAGCAAACTTAAAGCGTCATTTGTCCATCGAAGATATATTGACAAGGTAAAAGCAGTAGACCATTGTAGAATTATCTATTAGGTAGTCAGTCGCATTTGCAATTCCGTGGTTAAGCTGTCAAAATTAGCTGAATAATGAAAAACACTATGTACACAAAATGTGACAAATTGTAGAAGCTTGTTTTACTTGATACAAAGTTTATGCTATGAAATTGCATTTTGATTGAAATTATTTGAATTTTATTAACAAACAAAAAGAAACAAAAACGAATTTAACACCTTACCCATGGAAAAGATGAAAAAACCACAAATCAGCTGGGCTGATGCGTTTACCCGATAGATAATTTTACCATACATTAGAGTGTGTGATCACATTTAGGTGTATGCGTGAGTGTGTATGCCAAACGAGTGGATAAAACTGTATATACAGTCGACAGAATGCGAGAAATTTACGTTCTTCGTAACCTGTGCTCTCATTAGAAAAATGGCTAATTTCAATTATCGCAAACGTTTTTTAAAGTTGCGGCAAATGTAATTTGGTACGCGTTTGATGCAAACGAAAATTCGTTTGCAACAACATGATACGCTTTTGCGATATATGAGTTTATTTGGGAGAACTAGATGAACGGTTGCGATTAATACATAAATACAAATCAATCAAAGTATTGTTGCGGCAACGGAGCAATAAACGTGTTTTTTCTTTGCGTGTAGCCAAACTCTGGCTTATTTTTCATCGTAAAACCCCCACAAGAACCGTGTATATGGGAAAATCTACGAAATAGTACGATTTCAATTTTGAAAAATGAAAAATTTCAAATTAGTGGCACACGTTTTATTTTAGCGTCAACTTGCTAAAAATAAAAAATGTGCTCGCGTGCATCATTTTTTTTTTCAAGTGCTGAAAAAGTTATAAGCGAAAAACCCCAGAATTTTTAGAATGTAAAATTTTGTAAAATTTTCAAAATTTTTAACTTTTGGGGGATGCAAACACACGTTTTCGAAATACCTTTCCATTCTAAGTCCGAATTTGGGTTCCAAGTTTGTCCAACACATCTGGTTTTTGGAGGAAATTTAGGCTAAAGATAAGAATTATCTTAATTTGTATTTTTACAGACTTTGGCCCTGATTTAAGATAAAAAGATATTTTAAGATTTACAATGATCACTGACAGTGTAATAGAAAACGGATAGTCGTACTATGTTTATATTATTGATTTTAAGTAGGACTATAGTTAATTTTTTATTTATTTTTTTCAAACAAGTTTTATTAATAAAAAAAATTTATTTAACAAGAACATAAATAATTATTTTTAATTAGAATAATGTTAATTTTTTTGTGTTTTATTTTTAATTTTTTTAGAAGTAACAGCATTTTTGTCCTCAAGAGACCATTTATTTTGTTTTAAAGGAAAGTGGCAGCACATATGATGATTATAAACCCCATTAAAAACGCAATAAGAACAGCTTAAATGGTTTAAGTACAGCGTCTTGTTGTTATTGTTAGACAATTTGAAAAAGCTTTGTTGTATTTGGAACTGCTTTAATTTGTGATTTGACATTTGAATCCATTCTAGCAATGTCAGTTTCCAATAAAAAAAAGGCTGTTGAGTTTATAATATTCATCATAGATTCAGCATTGGTTACATCTTTACCTTGTGCTACTGCTCTATCGCATAGTCCCTTGACTGTACCTCC
Source organism: Phaonia tiefii (assembly GCA_963931995.1). Classification (NCBI taxonomy): domain Eukaryota; kingdom Metazoa; phylum Arthropoda; class Insecta; order Diptera; family Muscidae; genus Phaonia; species Phaonia tiefii. Next base: position 29,731,155 of record OZ008370.1, on the reverse strand, counting down.
AAGTCCATCTGCTGTACTCTTTCCATGATCTGATGCAGTAAAATTCCACGTTCCAAAATTTAGATTTTATTTTTCACAGTGATATGAGTAAATAGTTAATAAAAGTTTGTTTTATTTTTATATTGAGTGCACGGTCCGTCGCTTTGGAAGTGTATTGTAGAAATGTTTGGCACAGTGTTTGTAATCAATTTTAATATTGGCTCCAAATGTGCCCAAACTCCGTTAGCGTTTCTCTGCTGGAATGTTGAGAGTAAGATTGCTGATGTAGGTTGTCGCTGTTTTAAAAGGTAAAGCAGAGAGACGAAGCAAAGAATGTGTGTACATATTTAGGATACAAAATTTTCAAATTTATGTTTCTTTGCACAAGTGATGTGATTATGCCTTTTTGAATGATAATTCTGTACAGTAATCCCTCGATTTACGTCCTCTCTATTTACGTCGTTTCGATTTACGTCGTTAAAATTGTTGTTCCTTCTAAATTCGATTTGCGTTGTCATTCGATTTACGTCGCCTCGTGTGAATTGAAACTTACATTGCGAACTGGGGAAATCCCGTTGTTAAATGTATGTATACATACATACTCGCATTCAATTTCGTTTTCATTTGTGTGTGTATCTGCGTATCAACAAGTTGAAATACAATGAGCTCCAAACGTAAAACTAATAAAATTTCTGAACCTCGGTTAAAAAGAAACCGAAATGTTATATCAATAAAAACATAATTAGAAGTTATTCGCCGTCATGATAGTGGTGAAAAGGCGTTTAATATTGCCAGTACGATGGGTCTTCCACCAACCACAGCAAGAACTATAATCAAAAATGCCAGTGAAATTCGTGCAAGTGCAACTGCAGCTGGAACTTTTTCTCTCGGAACCACCACTAAAAGGAGACGGGTTTTGATGGAACAAATGGAAAAGGCACTAACTGTGTGGATAAAAGATTTAGTCGAAAAGAATATTCCAATAACAACATTAGTTATTCAAAGTAAGGCTATAAATTTGTTCAACGATCTTAAAGCTAAATCTGCTCAAAATGAAGAATCGAGTGATTTTATTTTCAACGCCAGTGGTGGATGGCTAGAGAAATTTAAGAAAAGAGCAAGACTTCATAACATAAATGTCGTCGGTGAATCTGCTAGCGCTGACCATGAAGCAGCCAAAAGTTTTCCGGAAAAGCTAAAGCAAATAATTGCTGAAGGAGGATACGCACCTCAGCAAGTGTTCAATGTAGACGAGACTGGCCTATTCTGGAAGCGAATGCCAGGAAGAACCTTTATATCGAAAGAGGAAAGATTTGCAGCAGGGCCAAAAGTTTCGAAGGATAGGCTTACGCTTCTCTTTGGAGGTAATGCTGCCGGGGACTTTAAGGTTAAGCCTTTGTTGGTTTATAAATCTGAATCTCCAAGGGCTATGAAGAATATTTGCAAACAAAATCTCCCAGTGATTTGGAAGTCGAACAAAAAAGCTTGGATCACTGCTAAGTTATTTGACGAGTGGTTTAAGGAGCACTTTTGCCCTGAAGTTAGCAAATATTGTGAACAAAATAATATGTCCCACAAAGCACTACTACTAATCGATAATGCACCTGGCCACTCCATCAGTTTGGATCACATTAGCGATGACGTAAAAATTGTATTTTTACCTCCAAATACTACATCCCTTATCCAACCTATGGATCAGGGCATTATCGCCGCATTTAAGAAATACTATTTACGACGAAGTTTTAGAGGCCTTATTGACGCAATTGACACACCAGGAGGCCAAACTGATCAAAATATCAACATCATTAGACAATTTTGGAAAAATTATGATATCTTGCAAGCAGTGGACAACATAAAAAAAAGCTGGGAAGAAGTTTCTGCATCAACAATGAAAAATAGATGGAAAAACGTATGGCCTGAATGCACTACTGATGGCGGCAATGACTTTAACTTGAACGAGATAAACACAGAAATTGTAAACCTGGCCCAAAGTTTAGGATTTTCAGAAATAGAAGAATCCGATATTGTTGATGTTCTGAACCAAGGGGATGAACCATTAACAAACTCGGAGCTATTTGCATTGACAAATCTATCAAATCAACGTTATAGTGATGAAATGGGCTCTAATGTAGAAACTTGCACGAAGAGTTCAGAAATACCACTGAAGAAATTAAAGGAGGCCTTTGACTTCATTAATAAGGCTAGGGAAATTTTTGAAGAATTTGATAAAGACGAAGAGAGAATTGAGACAACAAAAATATCAATGATCACGAGTCTTAAATATTACAGAGATCTGTACGAACAGAAAAAGTTGTAATTGCCTCAGAAGCGAATTGACTCATTTTTCAAACAAGTTTCTTCGGAAACGCTTGCATTGCGCCAGGAACAGGCACAGCGCTCTTCTTCAGACGAAGATATCGAAATGATGATTTCTGAAATTGTATGTTCATCCAATAATTCTGATAATTAATATGAACATATGTCCTTATATTTATGTATGAATTTTTATAACTTTTCTTAATTTATTATTTTACCTTTAATTATTTATATTTACTTTTTAATATATGTACATATGAATTGTCTTTTCTTTTTTTAAATTTGTTGAATTGTCTTCTTTTTTTAAATATGTTAATAAATTGAACTTGCTCAAAGTATGGAGAATTTAAAATTCGATTTACGTCGTTTCGATTTACGTCGCCATTTTCCGGTACCAATCATGACGTAAATCGAGGGATTACTGTACATATTCCGAAAAAAAATATTAGAAAATTCCTTTATAATTTTACTATTCCTTTATAAATTTTGATATCGCTCGGAAATATAACTTCAAGCTGTAAATATTTCAAATCGTACACGCATAGAAAGAAAAATATTTGCAAGTCGTTTGTAGCAAAAATAAATCATTTGCTATGTATTCTCCAGGTTGACCGTAACATAATATAAACGTTTGTGGTAACAGTCGTTTGCATTTTATAAGAAGATACAGATGCCCCAAAAATGACTATACTATACACTGAAAGAAAAGCGCTTCATGCCATCAATGAATGGTTTACATTGATGCAATCAAAAGTTTCGTTGATGCTATGAAATGTTACGGTCCACAATTTCACAAATTGCTGCAATGAAGGAGTTCATTGAAGTAAGAACTCCTTCATTGCAGCAGTTTGTGAATTTGTGGACCGTCAATAATGCTAAGAAACCTTTTACTCTGCTGGAATGAAATATGGTTTTCATGTAAATATGGGAAACTATAGAGAAAAATTGCAGACATTTTATCGACACTGTAAAGTAGAATCTATTAAATAGGCCATCCTTTACATTACACTCATTTTATTGAATTTTAAAATATTTTTTCTAAAAAAGCAATAATGAAACATCTTTCTTTAATATAATGTACCATTTCAGTAATTAATTAATAATAATTGATAATTAATAATAATATGTGCATATGTAGGTACGATTTGTATAAATGTACAGTAGTTGTGACACAATATACATATGAGTGCCAGTTTGAGATAAAGAATAAATAAGAAAAAAATAAAAGGCTGAAATGCAGAATCCCGCGCAATTTAAAAATCCGAAAATCGGGCAAAATAATGGGATTTCAGAAACCAAATTTTTTCGTCGGCCGGACCTATTGGAACTCACAAGGTCCAAAAAATTTGCCAAAAATCAATAAATTCCGAAATCCAAAATATTCCTCTCCCTGGCCCCGTCCCAGAAAACCTAATATTCGTCGAAAAAAATTGGCCACAAAAATCCTGAACATTGGAGGCCTATAACTCCTAGAATAGGGATTCCCTCTAACTTTTGCATTTTAAATCGTAGGTTCAACCCCCCCCCCCCCCCCCCTCCACAACATTTTTTTCTGACCATTTTTGGACCCTATGGACCCCATAGGTCTGGTCGACAAAAAATTGGTTTTTGAAATCCCCTTATTTTGCTCGATTTTCGTTTTTTTTTTTAAATGGCGCGGGGGTCCATTTTTTCCAAATAATTTACATGATTGTGTGGCAAAAATTAAAATTGCATTTAGTTATGGAAACTGTCTTATACCATCAATGAAACATATTCATACCATGAATGAAACCGGTTCATACCATAAATGAAACCTGTTCATATTATCAATGAAACCAACTATGAAACTTATTCATACCATCAATGAAACGTATTATACCATCAATGAAATATGTTCATATAATCAATGAAACATATTCAGACCTTCAATGAAACATGTTCGTACCATCAATGAAACATGTTCATTACATTAATGAAACATGTTCATTACATTAATGAAACATGCTCATAGCATTAATGAAACATATTCATAGCATCATATTCATTACATCAATGAAACGGTTGATAATATCAATGTAACATTTTCCTTTAATACAATGATAATGTAACATTCCGGTGAGAAAGTTTACATTAATTTCAGGTCTATGAAACATTTTTCGTTTAATGTAACATTGTTCATAGCATTAATGAAGCACGACATTGGCTCAAAAACAATGACACTTTTCATTGATGCAATGTAAGAATTCATTAATGGTATGAAGGTTTTTCTTTCAGTGTACTAATTTACTTTTATGACAGAAGTCGACAACCTTTGTGAACATGTGCAAAACGAACGTCTCTCTTCTGTCAACATCAACAAAAACGAAACGGCAAAGGCAAATTTTATTATGGGCCACTTGTCAGCTCCTGTTTTATAGTTGAATGTTTTTCTTCCTTTCTCTTAAACATAATTCTTCGTTTGACGCAAGAAATTTCTTTAAACAAACATTAGTTAACTAAACCTTCGTTTGTGGGAAACGTAATTGTTCGATGTGTGTATAAGCACACCAAGCTTCTCAAATCAGAACATTCCGCAATCCGTGTGAAACTTTAAGTCGCTATAACAGCTAAAATGCCTACATCTCATTAACTTTGAATAAGTATCCACCAACCAGTCTCAACACCAAGTTCATCGTATTCACTTCAACACTGATCAGTTTCCAGTGGGAATATTTTTCATATGATATTAATAATCATGTCTGGTAGACGTTGGCGTTGAATGTTGTAGGTTGTCACCATGCAGCAGCAGCAACAGCGACCATGAATTTGTTGGCGAGCGCCCTTTACTCCCCGCTTTTTTTCCCCCTAACCCAACCATATAAAAGCATCGTCTTCAAGTTCAGGCTGCAGCCACACAACTGAAGTTAGTCTAAGGCCCTCTTCCCTATTGCTCCACAATGTCCCTTATCCGGCGAACGCTTGGAAGCTCCATCATCGTGTATTTTGTATCTTTTATAACAACTGCAACAGCAAACACGACACGACCACGATAAAAATGAGCGAGTAGAGAGCGCCAAACGAAACAAGGAAGGAAGATAATGCAAAGCAAATGGGAAATGGAAGTGCTACTCCAACTACTAAGCAAAGTGAAATGAACTTTAGAGGCAGCAGAAAAAAGAAGCCTCGTTAAAGCAGCAACAAAAATCGGTAAATTCGAAGCAAAACAAATATGAAGGCAAAAGAGATAACAATGAAAGAATGAAGAACAGAAGGAATATGAAGGCACTAAATAAATGAAAACGAATCATATGGTAGGAAATATGAAAATGCACTGCAGACAAAAATCAACTGATTAATAAAAAAGAGAACAAAATGGTAAAACATAGAAAACCCGACTGACAGTCAAATAGACAGACCCCTTCGCAACAAAAAACCTGCAGCTGTAACAGACACCAAACACATGAGCAAGATAAACGAATTTTCCCCTCCATCACGTAAAACCACTTTGCAACGCATACATTTCCCCACAGCTTAACAAAGTGTCGAAGTAGGAAATACAAAAACAAAACAAATACGAATTCACCAATATTGCATTAAATTCATTGACACTTGGCCACATACAACATGCTGTTTGTGTCTCCCCTCCCTTTGGCTAACACCTCTCTGTACCAACGAACGACTATTCTCTCTCTCTCGCTGCATGTTGCTAAGAAGCCAACACAACAATTAAGAATATTCATATCAAAACAAACAAAACAACTTGCTACTTGCCACTTTGCAACATATTCATGTTGTCGGTTTATCATACCATACCATACATATTTGTTGGGTGATAAGTTTGACGGAGAAATGTTGGCGTTCGTTGTTTACTTCTCAATGATTTCACTCAGTTCTTGCTCGAAAGGGGAATATTGTAAAGTGTGGTGGCGGTCGTGTTCGAACTTTTGTATAATGTTTGGTGGGAAACAGCAAGTGGCGAACTAGTAATACACTCGAAAAAAGCATGCATTGAAATGATTAGACTTGTATCGAACTCGTTCACTAGTTCTCGAAATCGTTCATTTAAAGTGCCAAGACATAACAATCACGTACCTACTCGACGTATCGGACATGTGCATTACGTCCGTGAGGGTGATGTCTGGTCACTCTAAATGTACTATATAGTTCATGAACTACCCAACTCTAGAAATGATATTCATAATCCAAAAATACGGTACCTATTGGAGATTTTCGTGATTTGGATGGAACTCAATTGAATTAAATCGAATGCGATTTGACCTAAGGCCCAGTGTGCAATATATACTAAATCCGTTACGAATTCGAGACGGATCCATTTCTTCGGTCATTTTATGCGAAACGTATGTCGTTTTCGTCGAGTTCGTTTTCGTATGAAATTCCTCTCGAAACCGCGAATCGTTTTTTGTACATTTTCAGATCCTTTTCGAACTCGAAACGGATTTCAAATTCGAATCCGTTTCGAATTCGTTTTTTTATAAATAAAGTGTATTCGAGACGGATGCACTTTTATAAATTTTTGCAGATTCAAAGCGGATTCGTTAGGAATTCGCATTCCTGTCGAAAACGCGAATTTTATTTTATTTATTTAATTCAGTCTATGGACATTCAATAATCCTTACAGTTTATAACTTAAAACTAATAACAAAGTTTAACTTAAAAATATATACAGTAGAAACTCGATTCTTGCACGTAATGAAAACCCGGCTCGGTGCAAGTTTGGAGGTTGTCACAAGCACCAAGTATTAATTTCCCATACAAAATAAAAGGCACATAGGTACATCTGTTTATGACACCTCACCTCTCAATAGTCAACTTAAAACTGATTCAAATTACAACATTTCGTCAGCAGCATAAAACGACGGGGATTTCCCGAAATGTATTCAGTCTAAGAAAACGTAAACAAAGCAGCACGTAAGAGTAATACAAAAATGTTGCAAGTATCGAGTTAAAAATTTTCGGATGTCGCAAGTACTGAGAGCGTAATGAAAAATATTTCTATGTTGCAAGAATCGAGGTGTGCAAGTATCAAGTATGTATGTGCAAGAATCGAGTTACTACTGTATTATCCAATATGGACATAATTTTTCCGTTTCGGGTTCCTTTTTTTGTAACTAAAATGGATTCGAGACTAGAGTTGGGTAGTTCATGAACTACCTACCTACCACCCCCACGTATATAATGCACATGTTCGATATCGCGACTGTGTTCATGATTGTTATGTTCGGGCACCTTAAATGAACGAGTTCGAGAACTAGTGAACGAGTTCGACTCAAGTCTATTCGAGACATTCACTTTTATCAATTTTTGCGCATTACAAACGGATTTGATCTGAGTTGTCATTTGTATTAATACCAATTTCTGTCTATTGAATTCTATTTATTCTACATTTAAGTTTTTAACGTTTTGCACGTCAATTTTATCTCAATTTGAAATTTAATTTATTTGATATTTTTGATTCTTTTAGAAATACGATCATGAGTGTAGTGCAAAAACTTCTTAGCGACGTCCGCCACTGTTGATATTGGCTGGTGCTTATATTTCATTTGGAGGAAACCAAAATAAAAGAAAGAAAAATCTTATCCTGAAATAAATATTCACAAATAGTTATCACCTCGAATAGCAGCAAGGACAATAATATATTTCTTGGCTTTCTCGTCTTTTGTGCCCAGCCATGTGCGGTTTTGCGCCAACTCATGTGTGCTTTCCTTAAAAAGTCCTGCGCATTTTTCCCACTTATCGCAAGCATCTGTGCATTAGGATGTGGCGAAACTTCGTTTGTTCAAAAGATGATCAAGACAAGTAGATGCTACCGCACAAAATGCAGTCATAATTTTTAAAATAAATTTTTGTACACTCAGAGAACTAATTGTTTGAAAAGAGGTCGTAGCAACCGTAAATTCGGCTGTTACCACCGAATTGAGGTTGCCACAACCGGATTGAGGTTGCTACGACCGAATTTAGTCTCCACAACCGAAATTCGGTTGAAGCAACCTCGTTTCATAATTGCTTCGGTTGTGACAACTGAATCTTCAATCATATTAGCTCAGTCAACTGAATTTTTTAAAATTTCGGTTGAAACAACCGAATTTAAAATTAATTCGGATGCAACAACCGAAATTGGTACCTAATTCGGTTGGGGTAACCGAATTTGGCCTTACCCAACCTCAATTCGGTTGTAGTAACAGAATTTGACATCAATTCGGTTGTAACTATTGCATTTGGTTCAATTCGGTCGCAATAACCGAATCTAGCCTTAATTCGGTTGCAACGACCGAATTTGGCGTCAATTCGGTTGCTGTAACCGGATTTCTCATGAATTCTGTAGGTACAACCGAATTCATTTTCAATTCGGTTACCACAACATAATTCTATGTATTTAAAATCTGACGTTTAAAATTTTATAATCAAATATTATTTTAAAAACGTGAGTAAAATATATTTAGTATTAAACCGTCTTATTTTGCAGATGTTATTTAAGCAGATATCAACAGCAGATATATATGCGGTAGTCTGGATACAAAACGGCTTTGGACCTAGAGCAACCGATACAACACGTCAGAATTATTGCGGTGTCCCATGATGGCCGTGACTTCAATTCGGTTGTGGCAAAGAGAGGCATGTAAATCAAATGTATTATTCTACTTATATAGATTACCCCATATATATGACTTTATTTTCTCGCTTTTTAATTCATGTATAAAAATACAAGAAAATAAATCATCACTTAATAATAAAAAAGACTTTAATAATTCATGTACGAAAGTATGTAAATTCGGTTGTAACAACCTCTAATTTGGCTGTGACAACCTCTAATGAGGTTGTGCAAACCTCTAATTCGGCTGTGACAACTTCTAGTGAGGTTGAGTCAACCTCTAATGATGTTGTGTCAACCTCTAATGAAGTTGTGTCAACCTCTGATGAGGTTGTGTCAACCTCTGATGAGGTTGTGCCAACCTCTAATTCGGTTGTGACAACCTCTTCATTCGGTTACGGCTAATACGGCTGTCTCAACCGAATTTTCCTGTGAGTGTACACGCAAAGCAAAAAAAAACGTTTACTCGATTGCCGCAACAATACTTTGATGGATGTGTTTTAATCTATTAATCGCAACTCTTCATGTAGTTCTCCCAAATAAATAAATGTGTAACATGTTGTGGCAAACGAGTTTTCGTTTCCATCAAACGCGTACAAAATTACATTTGCCGCAATTTAAAAAAACGTTTGCGATAACTGAAATTAGCCATTTTCCTAACGAGAGCACGGAATAGGAAGAACGTAAATTTCTCTCATTCTGTCGACTGTATTATACCTAGTCTTATCTACTCGTTTGGCATACACACTCACGCAGCCACATAAAAGTGATCACACACTCCAATGCTTCTACCCAGGGCGCACTAATCACGGTAGTAGCAGTAAATATGTGTGTAATCATGTGCAAAATCGCACTTGGCTTCTGTCAAACTCAGCTGATAAAAATGTAAACAAAATATGAATTTTTGTATCAGTTGTGATATAATTGGAAAGAAATATTTACCAAATTAATGAAGATTGAAATTAATAATTGAAATTGTTTGATGCTGCAGTTGAATTGGTTTTTCCCGCTGTGAAACTCTAACACGTATTCGCGTCTGTTGTTGTATAATTCCGCGTCTGTAAACAACTTATAACCAACAAATGTGAACAAATTTGACATTTCCCAAGTGCGTCAGCTGTTCTAACGATACAACCTTGTACATGGTAAAATAAGTAAGGTAAACGCACTAGGAATTGTTACAACAAACACAGGCATTTTGTTTTTGTTTGGTGTCCATAATCTGTCAAATTTGCTTCATGTGTGTATCTACTGTAAAAGTAAACAAAAAAGTACACAAACAAAATACATGTGAATTTGACATAAGAGTAACACCTAAGGAAGAAATATGTTGAAATCAGCTGTTCTAACGAGTTTACCTTACTCATTTTACCATGACCTTGTATTTCAACCATGCTTCTACCTTGCCAATATATCTTTGATGGACAATTGACGCGTTGTAGTTTGCTGTGCTTTTAGTTGTTATTTGAATGCAAGGCGAGACAGACGTGTAAATAGACAGTGAAAAAATTGCCAAAAATTCCAACTTTTTTTTTAAAACAAACTTGTAAAAGTTGGAAATTTAAACAAAAAAAAAAGAGCTTATGGGAGCCATAAATAAAAGTTTTAATTACAATTCGGTTGCTGTAACGGAATGAACAGTTGGTGGAACCGTTTTTCGTTTGTCGCTAACGATTTTTCAGCTCTTATTTCAGCTCTAGTTCTCGCAAACGTTTTTTTTTAGTTAGGACCAACTACAACTCGGTTACTGTAACCGAGGCTGTAAAGATTTTTTGGTTCTCCCAAACGAAATGATATGCTTAACAGAAGTTCGTTTCTCGAACGAACTTTATTATATCTCACGCCAGATCCAATTATATCTTGCCGAGACCAATTTGAGATACAATTAGATATAATTAGACTCAATTATACATGCAGTTCTACATCAGTTTTGATCTAATTTGATCTTATAAGATATAACAATTTTTCGGATCTTATTAGAACTGCTAGGATCCTATTATATCTACACTCTTTTACACGGGGCGATAGAAACAATCAGGCATTAACGGTGCGTTTACACGGGACAGTTAAAGACCGGACTGTTGAGAATATATATTTGTTGTCAAAAACAGAAAAATTTGTTGTGTGACGTATGTGTCTAAAAAATAAATAAAATAAATGGTTTCCCATTACATCCCATGAAGGGACTGGGGAGAACTTCTCACAATCACTGAGCTGTGCGCTTTCCAGTTTTCACTCACTGATTGGGACCTACAGTTTTACACCGATTCCGAACGGTAATTTGAGAAGCTTTTTCATGGCTAGATACTCGATAGTGTCGCCGTCACTATGCGAGGTGACCGCCGCCGAAAGAAATTTTTTTTTTTTTTTTTTTTTTTTTTTTTTTTTTTGAAGGTGGTCAGAGCCGGGTTCGAACCCAGGATCTCATGTACAAGAGCCAGGCACACTAACCATTGCACCACCGACGGCCACGACGTATGTGTCTAGCCAGTTATAAAGACAGAACAGTTTTAAGCAACCGTCGATAGTGTCGTTTCTTGTAAATTTCGTGCTCTGATTTTGATTTGCTTTTGTTCACATTTGCTTGAAATCTTAATTTACTAAAAGAAAATTGCTACATATATTATATGTAGTCTGTGTTGCCAACTAATGTTCCAATAAAACTCCAAATTACCAAATAAAAATAAATTTTCACAATTTCTACGAACGTTTGCTATTGTGTTTTGCCCTATTTCTCCAGATTACAATAGCGGCATTCATGCAAACGTGAAAGCCGAGAACTTTTGCTCAGCGCAAGTTTCGCTCGCACCTTTGCATGGGGCACCAGGTAAAGTTGCTCAGCGTAGTTGTGCTCAAAACCATATCAGCTGACCAAGATGGCTACATAAGGTGGTAGCAGTAGCAATTGCATATATTAGTGGTCTTCATGAAAGCTCGAAAGAACCTCGTAAACTCGAAAACATTGTAAACTTGCACAGCAAACGTCAAAACAAACAAATTTCCCATACAAAGCGACTTGCTCAAAAGTGGAAAGTTTTCGAGGCAAATTTGCTGCGCAAACGTGGGATGGAGAAACTTGTAAACTTTTGACATATCGTTGTCATCTGACTTGGATGGATAAATAAGGTGATAGCACTAGAACAGTAGAAAAAGTACACATACATACATAATACATGCAATTGCTACTGCTACCACCTTATGTATCCATCTTGGTCAGCTGATATGGTTTTGAGCACAACTACGCTGAGCAACTTTACCTGGTGCCTCATGCAACGGTGCGAGGGAAACTTGCGATGAGCAAAAGTTCTCGGCTTTCACGTTTGCATGAATGCCGCTATTATGTATGTGTACTTTTTCTACTGTTCTAGTGCTATCACCTTATTTATCCATCCTAGTCAGATGTCAAATGTCAAAAGTTTACACGTTTCTCCATCCCACGTTTGCGCAGCAATTTTGCCTCGAAAACTTTCCACTTTTGAGTAAGTCGCTTTGTATGGGAAATTTGTTTGTTTTGACGTTTGCTGTGCAAGTTTACGATGTTTTCGAGTTTACGAGGTTCTTTCGAGCTTTCATGAAGACCACTAATGAAGCTGATGTACTCGATGTACTCTGCAAATTTCAAATGTATACATCTTTATATGCATGGATGCGATGTTTTGCTTTGTTTTTCACAAATTACCACGAAATGTCACCGATCTGGCCAATTACGTCAAATCGCTTGCCGAAGTTACTGTCGGCGAAAAGTCAGAGACAGTGGCGAGGCAAGTGACAGAAGCGTAAGTGAGGTAGTAAAATAGTGTGAATGTGTTGCTACTGTCGGAGCAAAACTGTCCCGTGTAAACGCCAGGTTAGGTAGATATAATCTTATCTCGCCCCAGACTTAATTATATCTCACGTTGAACCGAATTATATCTCACTATAGAACGAATTATATCTGGCCGTAACAAATTTGAGATACAAGTAGATGTAATTATACCTAATTAGATTGTTGTAGATCAGTTCTGATCTAAAGTAATTTCGGAACTGCTGAGATCTTATCGATTTCCACACTTTTTTACACGGGAGGGGTTAATGAAAACTAACAAGTTTTTTTTTGGGATGTTTAGGCTACTGCAGGACTTATAGAGTTTTGAAAAACCTTTTTAATTAAATTTATTCCAAATGGATCGGACAATAAATGCCGGAGATATAGGCGGTTAGACATTAACGATTTGGAGGCCCGTATACCTTTATGCCGCCAATACACACTACCACAATCAGAATTATTTCTAATAACAGTCAGCTTAATTGCCCAAAAATGATCTTATGGAGTTAAACGACAATTTGAATTGTGCATAAACACAGACAGGCGAAATTCCACACGCTACAACACCAACAACGCTACAACCAACCACCAGTCACATTCCTTAACAGGTTACACCACATATTACAACTATAACTACAGCCGGTAAAATTTCCCAAAAATTTAACTCTGCACAGGTTAGCCGACCATGCATCCGCCGGTTTCCCAGGTCCCTACGCCGCCGCCGAAGCATACTCTGATTTTTGTATAGGTACTCTAGAGTGGATGGACGTGACAAAATCGAATATTTGCAAACGGGGGCAATGATAATGCATTTTTTAGAAGATATGTATATTTATCCTATATGACCACATAACCTTTCTTTTGGTGATGTTTACCTCGCTAACTGACGACGATGCTATCGAATAATTATAATTACAATTAGCCATGAAAAGATTCTCAAAAATACGTTCGGAACCGGAGCAAAATTGTAGGTCTCAATTTGTGAGGATAAATCTAGAAATCGCATAGTTCACTGATTGTGACAAACTGTTCCCAGTCCCTTCATGTAATGGGTTTTGGTAAATATTTATTTTATTTTACTGCATAACATGAACATCAACTGGATTTTGCGTCGGCTGTTACAAAGTTATTTTGACTCTTCACAGTCAACAATAGTTACCAACGAGTCCGATGTCTGTAAATTCACTTAAATTTTATCAGTTCCTTGAAATTTCGCCAGACATTTTAACGATTTTTCTGCACGTTGTCTGTCAGCCGATTCTGCATGTTCCCTGAAATGAAATTTCGTACGAGACTTGTACTACATGTCTGCATATTCTCTGATGGGAGTTAGTTTTTTAATGCGACGTTCCTGTGGCTTTCTTTCGCAAGAGACTACATGGTATTGGATGTGCAGCCAAGATGTCATGTAAATGACTCGAGAACCGTTGTATTTACGGATAAGAAGAAGTTTAATTTGGATGGGCCTGATGGCTACAACTATTATTTCCATGATCTGCGCAAAGAGAAGAGTTTTTTGAACCGACATCACAGCCGAGAGGGCGGCGATATGGTGTGTGGTGCTATTACGTACTATGGCACCATCGATCTTGAATTTCAAAGTGCAAAAATGACTGGTGCAAGCTATAAAACGTTATTGGAATCGGCTTTTCCGAAGTTCAGTGAACTATTTGGTGTCATATCTTGGACACTGTAACAGGATAATGCCCCTATACACAACGCCAGAGTAGTAAAGGAGTTCATTGCAAAGCCAAAATATTAATATTCATGTCTGGACACCCTATTCGCAGGATCCAAACATTATCGAAAATGTCTGGGGTTGGTTATCTCGTAAGGTCTATGAAGGAGGTAGACAATTTGATGACAAGCATTCATTAATTCAGGCCATTAAGGAAGCTTGGAATCAAATTTCGTTGGATTACATAAATTCCTTTATCTCTCAATGAAAACCCGTATATTTGAAGTTATTAAAAACAAAGGGGGTTGTACCCATTACTAATAGTTCTTAAATAAAATATAATAAATTTAAAAAAAAAACAAGAACAACTGTTTTTCATTAAAATTAGTTAAACTGCCTTTATTCAAGTGAACCAAAAAAATAGCACATTTTTGGCCTTTTTTTTTAAATTGCTCAATAAAAGTTCTTTAGTTAAGAAACCACCTTTGTCACGATTTTTTATAACTCAAGATGTCTAGCTTCCATTTCCATTTTAAAATTCTCCAATCGGTTAGAAATTGCAAAAGATACAGGCTGCTGAATATGGAATTTTTAGTGCCTTTAAATAAGTGAACCGGAGGTATCACATTCAATATAATTTGAAAATAAAAATGTTAAAAAAATAAATGAAAATATGTAAATTTTATTCTCTGGAATAGTCAAGCCATGCTTGATGCTTGTTCAGACATCTCTACAAAAGTGGTGCGTCAAATCGCACAAAGTGTGAGGAAACGGTCGGTTGTTTAGTTAGACTTAATAGGAACTTCTTCAGCCACATCCAAAAATCCTTCAGAATTCTCTCAGTCATCTATGTGACAAATCTGCACGCTATTCCGAATGCCCACAGACAAATCTGTGGAAATTCTTGTCAACATTCCACGTTATCCGACCGACACCGGCATCAGAATCGGAAACTTGTGCTCAGAGTGTCTGACAGATTTCTGACCGATTTCGGGAGCAATTGCTTACTGTGTTACCAGTGAATGAGGATAATATCCCACAAGAACCTTCCAATACAGAGTGTCTGACAGATTTCTGACCGATTTCGGGAGCAATTGCTTACTGTGTTACCAGTGAATGAGGATAATATCCCACAAGAACCTTCCAATACCGGCATCAGAATCAGATACATACTTGTGCAGAGTGTCTGACAGATATCTGATCGATTTCGGGAGAAATTACTTACTGTGTTACCAGTGTATAAGGATAATATCTCCCAAAGACCTTCCAATAATATAATACTTTTTTTCTGATCGTCCTAACCGACTGCAACTATAATTGGTCTACAGGTAATTAGGGGTTTACCGGTTTTTGTTTTTATAATAATTACCAAATTATTTATTATTCATGGTGCCTTTATGGGTGAGGGTATAAAAATGTCACCATTTCATTTGATTTCTTACCCATCCAAGACCTTCATATCATCGCCAATTCCCCCTACAAATGCAAAATCCCAAACTATTTTCTTTTAGTTGCAAAAAAAAACTCCCCTAAATCTCACTCACCCACGTTTATCTCTCACACTCTCTATTCGCAAACACTTTGCACAGTGTAGTGCTCTTTCGAATTAAAAGCTTTTACAGAGTATGAGAGAGCGTCAAACCATTTAATACAGGCAAATACAATAAAAAAAAAACACAACGAATTTGCTCAATTTTCAATAACGACAGCAACAACAAACTTTGCAAAAAGAAACTGTGATGAATAAAACAACATATTACACACATACGAATCCAAGTCAAGAGATGAATAGAAAACAATAATATTGAGTATGAAAACAACAACAACAACACACACATAAACATGGTGTTAAAGGCAATAGCGTCGTCGTCAAATGAAAGCCAATACATACGATAACAATAACAACTACAACAAGAACAAGAAAAGGAAAGAAAAAAACACAAGTTGTGTGTGTTTTTTTTTGTACTGCTAGTGTGCTAAGCTCCGCCCCATTCGATTGGCGACGGCGACGAACGACAACTAAACGACACTACTATATGGGGTATTCGTCTGAAGAGCACGGTCGTATGTGCCTACGGTTAGTAAGTTAGTGAAAGAGTGTGTGTGTGTGTGTGTGCTGCTGGTGTTGAATGAGGTATTGAACTAAAAGACATACAACAATAAGAAAAACCACAGGAATAGTAAAACAACGACGATGTCGACGACAATGATTATGGTCACACAGTCGTAAAAGCCAACAACAATATTGAAACAAAAAAAAAACACGATAAAAAGAAAAGACAAGAAGAGAGGAAACAAAAACAAATTAAAGCAAAATCAAATGATGTTGATTGTTTGGCTGTAGTTATTGTTGTTGCAAATCACATATGGGGAAATGGGGAGGGAGGAAGCCTTAAGGTATTTGAGGTTCTGGTTTCATAAGTTTAGTGGATGTGGGGACTTGATCTTGTTGCTGCTTTAAAGGTGAATTTGCCTGAGATGGGTCAATAAGGGCGTTTGTAAGAACATAGGGACATAAGTGGGCGATCCCTTATTCAGTATCACAACCCGCCAATTTGAAAGTAATCAATTGTCAGTATTCACTAGATACGTAGTCGACTATACGAGGTTAATTTCCATTTGCGATGATATTGACTTTATTGGGAACCTCATTTTTTCACGGAGTTGATGTTATTATAGAACTGCTCTCACGGAAGCCGTTAATTTGCATGGTAAAGGGTTTTTCAACAGAGACGCTACAAAAGTAAATCGCTAGGGACAGCAAACGACGCCATATTTTCTCCCGCTCTTTGGACATTTCTCTTCAGTAAGGTTTGCCATTTCATCATGGAAAGATATACGAGCCAACAACGATTCGAAATTATTAAAATTTACTACCGAAATTTGGAGTCAGTGGCCTCAACTTTAAGAGCGCTACGTCCAATTTATGGTCGTCATAATCGTCCTACCAGATCAACAATTGAGCGTCTAGTGGAAAAATTTGAATCCACAGTCAGAGTACAAAATGTTCCCGTGCAAGTGATGCAAAGAAGTGCCCGTAGTGTCGAGAATATTGCTGCCGCTGAGGCTTCAGTTCAAGAAAGCCCAAATGTGTCTCTCACACGTCGTACTCAAGCGTTGGGCATCTCTGTGACGTCGTTGTGGCGAATTTTGCGAAAAGATCTTGGCCTACATCCTTACAAGATCAAATTGACGCAAGAACTGAAGCCGCTTGACCACCATAAGCGTCGTATGTTCGTGAATTGGGCTGAGCAACAACTTGAAAATTATTCGGAGGCTCATTTCTGGCTGAATGGCTTCGTCAATAAGCAAAATATGCGTTATTGGTCAGACAGCAATCCACACGTAATCCATGAGTCATCATTGCATCCCGAAAAAATTACGGTTTGGTGCGGTTTATGGGCCGGCGGCGTCAATGGGCCGTACTTCTTCCGTGATGATGAAGACCGGCACATTACTGTGAATGCGAATCGCTACCGTTCAATGATAACCGAATATTTTTGGCCCCAATTGGATAATATGGACTTGGAGGGCATGTGGTTCCAACAGGACGGCGCCACAAGCCACACAGCGAATGCCACAATCAATTTATTGGAAACCAAGTTTGGTGAACGTGTTATCTCACGAAATGGCCCAGTCGATTGGCCGCCTCGGTCGTGCGATTTGACGCCATTAGATTATTTCCTGTGGGGCTACGTCAAGTCTATGGTCTATGCCAACAAGCCAGCGACGATTGATGAACTTTGTACGAATATCGAACGTGAAATTGCAGCAGTATCGGCCGATTTATGCTTGAAAATCGTCGTAAATTGGGTTCAGCGTCTGGACTCTTGCAAGCGTGCCCGTGGTGGCCATGCAAAAGAAATCGAGTTCCATACATAATGGCATCGAACGTACTTTCACAGGAATAACAAATTTCAGTGGTATCTAAAACCGGTTTTGTTTTATTTAAAAAAGCTTTTGGTAGCGCTCTTATTGAAAAACCCGTTATAACATTGGTAATATGTTTTTATCACCCTTGCCGTCATCTATTCCTCCTGCTAGGGTTGCTGCTTTAAGTGCTGCTAACCCGACTACTGACTCATCTCTGAAATCATCAGATGCTGGTACTGATGCCATTATTGCACCAGTTACTGTTTCTTTTGTCGATTTTCAGTCTAGTTCGAATGGTATTCCGTGTTCAAGTTCGTACTCTAGCGCAAAGGATGATTATTTGCCGGAGTCTGATCTTGTGTCTGGACCCGCTTTGCGGTAATGTGTCTCAGTTTTGCGACTTAGGTGTGACTCTTGATAGTAAACTTACTTTTTCGTCACATATTGATACTTGCATAGGTAGGGCATCTTGTTTGTTAGGATTTATAAATCGTTGGTCCAGCGAATTTGATGATCCTTATTTGTCAAAGCGACTGTATACTAGACTTGTAAGGCCGATTCTTGAGTACGGTTCAATAGTTTGGCTTATAGGTGCCATATTGATAGAATCGAATCTGTGCAGAAGCAGTTTTTACTTTTTGCTTTACGCAATCATGGTTGGAGTTCATCTTCGAACCTACCTCCCTATATTCATAGATTACAACTCCTTGATTTGCCTACTTTAGAGCGGCTTTAACCGGGTTTGTTTTATTTAAAAAAAATTACAGCAGACAGTTGTCCTGACACAGTCTGCAGGGACAGTCCGTGGCCGAAGGCCTCGGACAACTGTCTGCTGTAATTTTTATATTTACCAACCGCATTTGATTCAAGTCCGTTTAAAAAAAAAATATTATGTTCAATTTTTTTAAACTTAATTTAATTTATGTATTTTAATTAATATTTTTATTGAAATAAGTTCTGCGAATGTTGAGAGGGCCGCCCTAATATTAAAAAAGGTTTACCTTATCGAGTCTTCGCATTAGCATTCGAGCGTTGTGTGAAAGCTTTACGCTTTACAATTCAAAATTAATGTTACAACAGATTTATTGAAGCTTTCGCAAAAAAGCTTTATTACGTTAGCTTACTGTTTGTTTCACTTTTTACTAGATACATGTTGCCAAGCAACATTAGCTTGCTGTTCGTTTCACTTTTTACTAGATACATGTTCCTAAGCAATGTTGAGCAACCAAAAACACTCAACCAAACACCACACATATGTTTGAGTGTATGTGTTTAAACAATTTTCATTTGAGAAATTAAAATACTAGAAATATATCAACCAATATGAAATGTATATCAAACGAAAGATAACATCTTCATTTACCTACAAAAAAAATTTTAAAAAAATTCATCTAGCCGTTTCCTCAAATTCAATGAAATAAAGATTACGACAATAAAAACCTGACATGACTCCTCATACCGTAAGGTAAGACGTATTCTACGCCAAAAACTCTTGTAGCGCTCTTATTGAAAAACCCGTTATATGTCTTTGGAATTGCTGAAACAACGCTTCCTCAAAACACGCTTCCATTTTTTTTTGCTGAGCAATTCAACTATTCGATTTTGACACATGTCCGCGAATCACTCGGGAACCAACAAAAATTCTGTACGAAAAACCAAACAGCAATAAAATTATCCTTTGACCCCTTTCACACTCGGCAAGTTACTTGCGCAAGTCAGTTTTTCAACTTTCCGAGTACAAGCAAGTCTGTACTCAAAATTTATTTCCCTATCTCGACCTTACCTCTGTCATTAACAAACCAAGACTTGGGCAAGAGACTTGCGCAAGTAACTTGCCGAGTGTGAAGGGGGTCTTTGCATTTCATCAACGTTCTGTACGAGTAAGTTAATTCTGGCAGCTTTTCCATACGAAATGGCAATTTCTGACATCTTTTCTGTATGAAGAATATGTTTTCGTTACACGGAAAAAACACGATTGGTAAAATCAAATAATTACAATTCTATGAATAAAGTTTCTGTAATTCAAATATTCATTTCTTTAAATTGAAGAACAAATTCTTGAAATCAAAATACTACTTTGTTTTCTAAATTTTCAAAATTCAAATTATTCGATTTTACAACAAAATATTTTTGCTTAATCAGCTAAATGTTTCACAGTTGTTAGTTCAAATAAAAACTTCGTTAATGAATTCATAAAATGAATTCAAACTTTAGAATTTTTAACCACCTCATATATGTTGAAATTTTATCTCGAAATATATGATTTTTCAGAACATTCTGATGAGTTCTTTATGACGTCACAAAATACGAGAGAATTTTGTTTTTGATGATACTTAGGGATCTTTGGTCGATACTAATTCGCATATGTAAATTGCATAATTCCATTTGAATAGTATACACGATTGATGATCAACCGATGGTATCAATTCAGGCACAGTAGTTAGGCGTTTGATGATGAACTTGTCACGGAGTCATCCCAGTGCATGTGCTTAACAGAATTGTCTATTATTCCAACAAAACCCAACTATTTTGCAACTTAAGAAATGTTCCTGACCTTGTAAGTTTGTAGTACACGCAAAGAAAAAAAACGTTTATTGCTCGGTTGCCGCAACAATATTAATTGTATTAATTTATTAATCGCAACCGTTCATGTAGTTCTCCCAAATAAACTCGTATATCGCAAATGTGTATCATGTTATTGCAAACGAGTTCTCGTTTGCATCAAATGCGTACAAAATTACATTTGCCGCAAATTTAAAAAAACGTTTGCGATAACTGCAATTGGCGATTTTTCTAATGAGAGCACAGATTGCGAAGAACGTAAATTTCTCTCACTCTGTCGGCTGTCTACCAGTATTGCCAGAGACCGACTAAAAAATTATGCCAAATATCCTCAAAAATTTTGCCGTTTGCGAAAACATTGTGCTAAAATTAGCATTTTTTTTGTAATTCTGCGCCCATAACATACACAGTCACTCCTGGAACTGGGTGTTTATCTGCATTGGAAAATTGAAATAGCTAGTATACCTTAACTCTTCAACTTAAAAAGAAAGAAGAAGCAGGGCCAACCCCGGAAAAATTTGGAATTTAACTTCGGTTTAAAAAAAATACTAATAGATATGTTTTTCGAAATTATGATCATCACCATCTATGACTGAAACACAACAGTGTATATATGTACATACATATGTCTTCCACGACTTGCTTTAGAGTAACTCACTCGATGTACCCAATTTTTCAGTTCATTTCCGATTGTTTGGGAGTTTATCTCGTGAACGACATCGTCGATTTCATGCTCTAAGACCTCAATGGACTCGGAATTGTTTATGTAGCACTTACCTTTCACGGGGACCCAGAAATAATAGTGTAACGGGGTCAAATCGCAGTTGCGAGGAGGTCAATAGACTTCCGAGTTTCGGCTGATTTTGGGGTTTCCTAGCACAGTGTGCAAAACATCGATTGAACGTTGGTTGTGTGGCACGTAGTCCTGTCCAAATGGGCCGCCATGCCACAAACCGCAGCAAACAGTCACTCGTTGTGGTTGCATCGGCTTCTTGTCGACGACTTATGGATTCCGAGCCCCAAATGCGACTTTTGTTTGTTAACATAGCCCCCGGGGTGAAAATTAGCTTCATCGACAAATATGATTTTTTGGTAAAAATTTTCATCTTCTGCCAAGCTATCTTCAGCCGATTCAGCGAAGTGAAAACGCATCGGATGTTCACGAGGCTTCAGTTCTTTGACTAATGCTGGAGTTAATGTCGACGTCGTTGACGGCGTCTCAACGCCGAAATAGTAGCGGCATTCATGCAAACGTGAAAGCCGAGAACTTTTGCTCAGCGCAAGTTTCCCTCGCACCGTTGCATGAGGCACCAGGTAAAGTTGCTCAGCGTAGTTGTGCTCAAAACCGTATCAGCTGACCAAGATGGCTACATAAGGTGGTAGCAGTAGCAATTGCATATATTATGTATGTGTACTTTTTCTACTGTTCTAGTGCTATCACCTTATTTATCCATCCAAGTCAGATGACAACGATATGTCAAAAGTTTACAAGTTTCTCCATCCCACGTTTGCGCAGCAAATTTGCCTCGAAAACTTTCCACTTTTGAGCAAGTCGCTTTGTATGGGAAATTTGTTTGTTTTGACGTTTGCTGTGCAAGTTTACGATGTTTTCGAGTTTACGAGGTTCTTTCGAGCTTTCATGAAGACCACTAGTGATGTTCGGCGTAAAATTTAATTTTGCTGTTAATGTCAACGCCGTCGACGACGTTAACACAGCTGTGTAGTACTGCATTCTTAAGGCGTTGAGATTAACTGCTCTCAAACAATTTCATACGATTCAACTTTGTTTTGACATTTGACGCCGTCAACGACGTCGACATTAACTCCAGCAGTATGTTTTTGTCTGAGCAACGCCGCAACGACGCCGAAAAAGTTGAAACAGATTGAACTTTGTCGGCGTCGAATTTCTTACGGCGTTGAGATTAACTGCCCTCATACAATTTCATACGATTCAACTTTTTTTTTGACATTTGACGCCGTCGACATTAACTCCAGCATAAGAAGTGCGAGAAATGTTCAATTTCTGCGAACGGTGGCGAGTTGATGACTGTTCGACCAGACTATCGGCTACATCGAAAATATTTCTTCCTTAATGCACTGGACGACCACGTATACGAGTTCTTTTATACAATAAGGACCCGGTTTGGCAAACTCGAATTTTGATCCCAAATTGATCCACAGACTGCGTTGATGGCTCTCCATTTCTATCGAATTTATTTCGTAGATATCTTATGGTTTTAGTTAAAGACTGACAAGATTGGAAGAAAGTTTTTAATATTTCCAAATTTCCTTCAAGCGTAAAACGAACCATTTCGTAAATTTCTTACCTTCCAATAATCTTAAAAATAAAATTATTATTTTGTTTGAGATACATACATTGCTTTTAACAATTTGTGTCAAACAGAGAACAGTGATCAAATCGTCTCTACTTCAAAATTGTATATGCCGGACATTTCTCTCGTAAGGAACCAGTAGGAATTGTAATTGTATTGTGGTATTTTGAGGCAAACACGTTGACGCAACAAATATTAGACGTTTTAATGTGGGGTAGTGTATAAGAAAAAGCCAACGCTTCGGCGAAAATAAAATTCGATTCGATAAAAAAAATACATAAACTGAAAGAAAAGCACTTCATAGCATCAATGAATGGGTTACATTAATGGGTTTACATTGATGCAATGAAAAGTTTCTTTGATGCTATGAAATGTTACATTACTTCAATGAACTCCTTCATTGCTGCAGTTTTTGAATTTGTGGACCGTCATTAATGCTAAGAAACCTTTTACATTGATGGAATGAAATATGTTTTTCATGTAAATATGGGAAACTATAGAGAAAAATGGCAGACATTTTATCGACATTGTAAAGTAGAATCTATTAAATAGGCCATTCTTTACATTACACTCATTTTATTGAATTTTAAAATATTTTTTCTAAAAAAGCAATAATGAAACATATTTCTTTAATGTAATGTACCATTTCATTAATTTTGAACGATTCATTAATTTGGTTAAAGGATAATTTGTACATATGTAGGTACGATTTGTATAAATGTATGTATTTATGTATGTATGTACAGTAGCTGTGACACAATATATGAGTGCCAGTATGAGATAAGGAATAAATAAGAAAAAATAAAAGGCTGAAATGCAGAATCCCGCGCCATTTAAAAAAAAACGAAACTCGAGCAAAATAAGGGGATTTCAAAAACCCAAATTTTTTTTGTCGGACGGACCTATTGGAACCAACAGGTCCAAAAAATTTCCAAAAGTCAAAAAATTCCGAAATCCAAAATTTGAAACAGAGATATTCCTCTCCCTGGCCCCGTCCCAGAAAACCTAATAATCGTCGGAAAAATCGTGCCACAAAAAGCCCGAAATTTGGAGACCCATAACTCCTAAAATAGGGATTCCCTCTAACTTTTCCATTTAACATTTTTTGCTTAGAATCGTGTGTTCTACCCCCCCCCAACATTTTTTTCTGACCATTTTTGGACCCTATGGACCCATATTTTGCTCGATTTTCGTTTTTTTTTAAATGGCGGGGAGTGCATTTGTCCCAAATAATTTACATGATAGTGTGGCAAAAGTTAAAATTGCATTTAGTTATGGAAACTTTCTTATACCATCAATGAAACATATTCATACCATGAATGAGCCGGTTCATACCATCAAAGAAACCTGTTCATACTATCAATGAAACCTATTCATACCAACCATCAATGAACGTGTTATACCATCAACGAAATATGTTCATACAATCAATGAAACATATTCAGACCTTCAATGAAACATGTTCATACCAAAACCTGTTTATTTCATTAATGAAACATGCTCATAGCATTAATGAAACATGTTCATAGCATCATCATAACATCAATGACAATACTTCATTACATCAATGAAACGGTTTATAATATCAATGTAACATTTTCTTTAATACAATGATAATGTTCTATTCCGGTTAGAAAGTTTACATTAATCTTAGGTCTATGAAACATTTTTCGTTTAATGTAACAGTGTTCATAGCATTAATGAAGCCCGACATTGGCTCAAAAACAATGACACTTTTCATTGATGCAATGTAAGAATTCATTAATGGTATGAAGGTTTTTATTTCAGTGTTGGTCTGTACGAACCTTAAAATGTGGTATTATAGCACAAGATTCATGCTATAAAAATTATATTTTCAGATAAATTAAAGCGAGAAAATTTCAATACCAAAGATTGTGCCATTTGCAAAACAATTGTGCTAAAAAATTATACCATAATTAAAAAAATTGGATAATTTTTGGATAAATTGTGCTAAATAGCTCTTGGCATAATTTTTTAAAAAACCATTGACAAAACCAAAAAAATTGTGCCAAAACGGCACAAATTATGCCAACATGGTAACATACAGCAGTGTCTACTCTTATCTACTCGTTTGGCATACACACTCACGCATACACATAAAAGTGATCGCACACTCTAATGCTTTTATCTTACAAAAAAAAAAACAAAAATTCCAAAATTTTTTAAAACAAACAACTATAACTCGGTTGCTATAACCGAAAGAACAGTTGGTGGAACCGTGTTTCGTTTCTCGCAAACGTTTTTCAGCTCTAATTTTTCATAACTTGTTTACTGCAAACGTTTTTCAGTTCTCGCGAACGTTTTTTAGTTTGGAGCAATTACAACTCGGTTGCTGTAACTGAAACAACAGTTATCGGAACCGTTTTTCGTTTTTTCAGCTTTTGTTTTTCATGACTCGTTTGCTGCAAACATTGTTCGGTTCTCCCGAACGAAATGACATGTATGGCGTAACAGAAGTTCGTTTCTTCCAACCACAGTACCCAAACGAACTTCAGTTATCTCAGATTTCGTTTGGGATGAACGAGTTTTTTCTTTGCGTGTATGAATTTCTCATACATTAACTGAAAACTAACGCAATCGGTCATACAATTCAATTTAAAAACGTCAATAGTTGCACAAAATTATTCGAAAAAGCAAATTAAGTTTAAATTAAGTTGTAGGTATCCACCAAAATCACTTGAAAATTGTAGCAATTAATTAAACAATTTACCAATTTGTTTCTTCAATACTGGGAAAATTTTTGTCAGAAGATACATTTCAGAAATATTTCTTTAAGTTGACTAATTTTAATTTTTTTTTATGAATAATATTTCTAATTGTAATTCGTTAATCCGTACATAAAATTATTTAAACCAAGGAATGTTTTTGTTGAATCAAAGATTGACAAACCGAATTCTTTGAAAATAGGAATTAAAGATTTGTAATATTTACAAATGTTTTCTTGAAACTAATGAATTAATTTTCAGTTTTAACAAAAACCGTAGGATGAAAAACAACAAATATTATTTTGTTACATCAGCTAATCTATTGAAATAATCTAATCTATTTCATTGACAGAAAATTATACAAAAAATTCACTGCAATCGGACGCGATATTGTCCGATACATAGAATTTTTTTCTGTGTAGTATTTCTATACGTAAGGTGAGTTTCCTACCACTTTATCATATGAAGAATATGTTTCCGTCAACATTCCATCAATTTTTCTATAGGACAAAGGAATTTGAGACATGTTTTCCACAAGAAATGTGTCAACTATTCATCTTTTCTATACGAGTTTCCCTAAAATTTTCTTTAACGAATGATTTATTTTAAGCTAAAATTTTTTTATATGAAAAATGTGTTTCCGTTAATTTTTCTATAGGAAAATAATATTCCTGACATGTTTCCTATTCAAGTGATCGTCCGACACCTTTTAAATATATGAAAGATTTGTTTTCGTCCACTTCTTGTTACGAAAGATGAGTTTCCGACATCTTGTCTACGGGTTTTACCCTTAGTGACGGCGACCCTATCGAGTATTTAGGCATGAAAAAGCTTGTCAAAAATACGGTTCCAAATCGGTGTAAAACTGTAGGTCCTAATCAGTGAGTGTACAACTAGAACGTGCACAGCTCACTGGTTTGTGAGAACGTATGGGATGTAACGGGAAACCAATTGTTTATATACATATGTAAAGGGTTTTCCAATAAGGTTTTGACAACTTCTTTTTTTTTAAATAAAATCGCAAACCATTGGAGATATTTCCAAAACTTTATGATCGACTTGAAATACAATCAAAACATTTATGAATGGAACTCGACTTGGTTCACATGGCCACCGCGGGCACGTCGGCAGATGTCGATTCGTTGCACCCAATTTTCGAGGACTCGGTCACACATTTCGGCCGTAACGGCCGCTATTTCGTGTTCAATGTTGGCTCTGAGTTCTTCCAACGTAGTCGGCTTGTTGGCATAGACCAATGATTTGACGTAGCCCTTGAGAAAAAAGTCTAGAGGCGTTAAATCGCACGAACGAGGCGGCCAATTGACTGGTCCATTTCTTGAGATAACTCGCTCACCAAACTTACTCTTCAATAAATCGATTGTAACGTGTGCTGTGTGGCTTGTGGCAACGTCCTGTTGAAACCACTTGTCGTCCAAATCCATGTTTTCCAATTCGGGCCAAAAATAATCGGTAATCATGGCGCGATAACGATCGCCATTCACAGTAACGTGACGATCATTATTGTCGACGAAAAAATATGGCCCAATGATGCCGCCAATAACGCATATGTTGCTTATTGACGAACCCATTGAGCCAAAAATGAGCTACGTCACTGAAGATGATTTTGCGATGAAATTCATCATCTTGGCGCATCTTCTCCAGAGCCCAATCGGAGAACGCACGTCGTGTCAAATGGGCCATCGGCTTAAATCCTTGAGTCAGCTTGATCTTGTATGGGTGTAAACCAAGATCTTGATGCAAAAATTAGCCATAAAGTGGTCTTGGCGATGCCCAGTTCTTGAGAACGCCGCGGAATCGACTGATTTGGATCGTTTGCTGCGGATGCCTGAACGGCAGCGATATTTCGACCAACCCGTTGTCTCACTGACACGGCACCATCACACAATGAATATATAGACTCAAAATTGTTCACGAAACATTTTATTGTCATTCCACTACTGCCATTATTGCTTGTCGACTAGGGCGAGAATAACGACCGAAAATTGGAACTAACGCTCTTAAAGTTGCGGTCACCGGCGCCGAATTTCGGTAGTACATTTTTATAATTTGCATACACGTTGTTCGTTCGTGTACTTTACCAGGATGAAAATGTTGAATTTACTGAAAAAAGAAAGTAACATTTGCATGATCAGTGAAATAGTGTGTTCACAAATTAAATTCAAAGTTGTCAAGTACCTATTGGAAAACCCAGTATTTGTCACTTTAGCAAACATTTTGTTCGATATTTTAGTAACACTGCAAACACTTTCCTGATGTGACAATAAATTTGCTGAAATAGCACATGTTTTACGGATGTTTTAGTAAATTGTTGTGAGTTTCAATGTTTCCGCACTAGCAATTATTTGAAATAATTCTCATTAAGTTGAGAGGTTTTCATTCCTATACACCCAAATACTTGTTCTGACGTGAGCTACAGATGGAAGTAAGATCATACATTTTTAATATGTTTTCTATAAAAATAATAACAAAATTTCAAAATATCTATATATGTATTTTCATATATGATCCTAAATATTAGTATGTGGCAAATGGATTTTAATAACTAAAATAAATCGGAAATCAAAGAGTTTTGTTTTGCAGTCAATGCTGGTGTTTTCGCGCTAGACAGGATTTATAAATAACACAGGGTGACAAAATTAAGATTTTTTTCTGCGGTTCAACTTTTTGGAGTCAATTTAGATGTATGAGATAGTGACGTTCTTATCCTATATTTCACTTTTTTTTTAAATGACTCTGGTTCTCGAGATAAACCGCTATTTAAAAAATGAAGGAGGTTTCACCACACATTTTAGCATAACTCAAGAACAGTTTGTCCGGTTTGGTTAAGTAAAAACCTTGAAAATCCGCAGCTAAATTACCTTCAAGTTACACCTACAATGTTTTTTGATAAAGTCAATAGTTTCAAAAATATTCAGAAGCATTTTGCTAACAATTTCGGCATAGTGAAGAACAAGGGGAACGATTTCACCAGGACATCAAGATCATGGAGGAAAATACCAAGGCCGATGGGATAGCCATATTATGGCAGACTACTGCTGGAACCTACAACGGGACTGTCCCAACAAAAAGAACCAAAGAAAATCCCATACAAAACGGTTTTCTTAACTCGGGTTTCTTATAATTATGGAATATTTCTGTTACTAATATTCATTTAAAAATATTTATCAAAATGAGATACCATCACAAAATTGTGAATTAAACCTAAACTTGTTAATCGATTTTATTGAAATATGGCTACTTTTATTTGTACCATATTTATGTTTATAATTAAAGATTAAAAAATTGCATTTGTGAGTTTTTTTTGTTTTTTTATGAATTTAAAAAAAAAAAAAAAAATAAAAATTTTTGGAAAAAGTTTCTGAATATTTTCGAAACTATTGCCTTTATCAAATAACATTGTAGGTGTAACTTGAAGGTAATTTAGCTGGGGATTTTCAAATTTTTTACTTAACCAAATCGGACTAACCGTTCTTGAGTTATGCTAAAATGTGTGGTGAAACCTCCTTCATTTTTCAAGTAGCGGGTTGTCTCGAGAACCAGAGTCAATTCAAAAAAAGTGAATTATAGGCTTAGATCTTCATCAACATATGCACCAAAATTTCCTTACAAACCCCGCACCGTAGAATCAGTGTTGCCCCGTGTAATTCTTATTATTCCAACAAAAAACAACCATTGCCAATTAGTAATATCTTCCTAACCTTGTAAGCATGTAGTAGGAGCTTCTTATACATTAACTAAAAACTAACACAATCGGTCATAAAATTCGAAAATAATTCCCATTAACTTGGGACATATTGATCCATATCAGGTATCACAATGCACCAACTCCATTATTTTGTCAAAATTCAACTTACACAGGAAATTCAAAGTCACAAATAAATATTCATTGCAGCAATGAACGGTTAAGTATATCGGATTATTTTAACGTCAGAGTTAATTATTATTCATACACCGTTTATCAATTGAACGACACGGAAACAATTATGCTATTGTGAACAGAAAGGTAACAAACTATCAAAACTAATACAGCACTCACAAGGAATATGTCTGATTTAACTAAGTGATCATAGGATCGGAATGAACTAATTGATCGAATGATCTGATTGATATAATTCAAAGATACATCGGAATAAACTAATTGATTGAAAGATTTGAATGAACTATTTAATCGAAAGATCTGAAGGAACTAATTGATCGAAAGATTTGAATAAACTAATTGAGCGAAAGGTAATAACAACCCTGCAATCGATTTTGCCTACGAAATTTTGGCAAAGAGCAGAGTACCAAGCAAATTAAAACAGCGAAATTTTCGGCTCATGAAATTGCAACGAAATGGCAACGAAAATTTCAGTAAATCTGAATACTTACTTGGCTTAAAGCGATACATTTAGTAAATTTCTAATTTTTAACAAATAATCTAGCGGGGTGTTCAACTTCAAAATTTTACATGTTTCACCCTTTATATGAAAAATGTGTTTACGAGATATGAGTTTCCGACAACTAAAGGGTTTTCCAATAGGTACTTGACAACTTTGAATTTAATTTGTGAACACACTATTTCACTGATCATGCAAATGCTACTTTCCTTTTTTGAGTAAACTCAACATTTTCATCCTGGTAAAGTACAGGAACGAACAACGTGTATGCAAATTATAAAAATGTACTACCGAAATTCGGAGTCGGTGACCGCAACTTTAAGAGCGTTAACTCCAATTTACGTTCGTTATTCTCGCCCTAGTAGACAAGCCATAACAAGTTTAGTGTAAAAATTTGAGTCTATATATTCATTGTGCGATGCTGCCTTGTCAGTGAGACAACGGGTTGGTCGAAATATCGCTGCCGTTCAGGCGTCCGTAGCAACCGATTCAAATCTGTCGATTCCGCGGCGATTCCGATTCAAATCACTCGATTCAGTCGATTCTCACTTTATGGCGAATTTTGCGTAAAGATCTTGGTTTGCACCCATACAAGATCAAGCTGACTCAAGGATTGAAGCCAATAGCCCATTTGACGCGACGTACGTTCTCCGATTGGGCTCTTTTTAGAAGATGCGCCAAGATGATGAATTTCATCGCAAAATCATCTTCAGTGACCAAGCTCATTTTTGGCTCAAAGGGTTCGTCAAGCAAAATATGCGTTAGTGGTTTGGTGAAAATCCACAGGTGCTTCATGAATCACCACCTCATCCACAATAAATAACTGTTTGGTGCGGTTTGCTTGCCGGCGGCGTCATTGGACCATATTTTTTCATCGACAATAACGATCGTCACGTTACTGTGAATGGCGATCGTTACCGCGCCATGATTACGGCGCAGTGACATGGACGACACGTGGTTTCAACAGGACTGTGCCACAAGCCACACAGCACACGTTACAATCGATTTATTAAAGAGTAAGTTTGGTGAGCGTGTTATCTCAAGAAATGGACCAGTCAATTGGTGGCCGCCTCGTTCGTGCGATTTAACGCCTCTAGACTTTTTCCTTTGGGGCTACGTCAAATCATTGGTCTATGCCAACAAGTCGACGACGCTGGAGGAACTCAGAGCCAACATTGAACGCGAAATAGCGGCCGTTACGGCCGAAATGTGTGACAGAGTCATCGAAAATTGGGTCCAATGAATTAAATTGGGTGGCCATATGAACCAAGTCGAGTTTCATTCAAAAATGCTTTGATTGTACTTCAAGTCGATCATGAAGTTTTGGAAATATCTCAAATGGTTTGCGTTTTATTTTAAAAAAAAGTTCTCAAGTCTTTAGTGGAAAACCCTATATACAGAGTGATTCAGGAAGTTCCGGACAAATTTCTCCAGCGTATTCCTTGGCTCATTTCATGAAGAAAAGTCCACTAGGACCATGTCCGAAAATACAAGGGTGCGAAATGGCAGCGGGTTCAAAATTTTGGGATTAGTGGTCGGAGGATAGTAGGGTAAATTTGCTAACTTGGAAAGGTCTTTAACCCTAGAAAGATAACCTTCATACATACATAAAAGATAACCATACGTCTTAAAGACGTATGTTTTAAAATAAAATTCGTTTCAAATTAATAAGATTAAGTCTTGCTCTATAAAAAAATGGTATCTATAGAAAAGCCATCAAATTTTAAACTGCAAAACCAACGAACAGTATTCCCCTTAAAAATCAAAGAAATAAATAAATGCTTATTTTTCATACGTCTCAAAGCCGTACGTTATCTCACTAGGGTTAAGAGGCCTTTCAGAATCAATAAAAAAAATAGAAAAAAGTCAAATCGCCGAGATACAGAAAAAAAATTTACGTAACGTCAATTTGCTCAGCCAGATGGCAGGTAACTTACATACCTCTTACCTTTCCAAAATGACCTAAACGAAGCCCAGAGTTCTTACCGTTCCAAAGTTATTACCATTTTACTGAAATGCAAAAATGTTTATTTTTGTTTTTGGAAGCGAAATAACAGCACACATTTATTTGTTTTTGTAAATTAACACGTTTAAGATTTTATTTTATTGAAATTTTCAGAATCAATAAAAAAAAGTAGAAAAAAGTCAAATCGCCGAGAGACAGAGCTTTCGGAAAAAAATTGGAAAAAAAAAATTCACATAACCTCATTTTGCTCAGCCAGATGGCAGGTAACTTCTGTTTTTTTTTTCTTTTGAAAGATAGCCATACCTCTTGTCTTTCCAAAATGACCTAAACGAAACCCAGAGGTCTTACCGTTCCAAAGTTATGACCATTTTACTGAAATGACCACTGGCTCAGAAGTTAGCAACTTTACCCTACTACCCTCCGACCAGCAATCCGAAAATTTTGAACCCGCTGTCATTTCGCACCCTTGCATTTTCGGACATGGTCCTAGTGGACTTTTCTTCATGAAATGAGCCAAGGAATACGCTGGAGAAATATGTCCGGAACTTCCTGAATTACAGGGTGATGTGTTCTAACAAAATTGCTGTAGTAAAAGGGTCTTTTCTACATGTTTTCTACACGAAACGCGTAAAAATAAAATTCTTGTATGGAAAAATAGCCGGTTTCCATACGAAAAGTATTTCCCCAAATTTTAATGATTCCCATCGAATTGAATCTTGCAAGACGGTCTCTGTTTTAAGACAATGATACCTATACCCACCTATAAAATAGTATAATATCGAATAAATCCCTACGCTTTATATTCTCCCTGGAGACTACTTGGTTAAGACCGGTATTCAGTTTTTATGAAATTTTCGTTGCCATAAGAAAAGTTCGTGTATAAATATAAAGAAAATTTCATGAAACCGAAATTTCGCTCACTTTCATTTGTTTGGTACTCGGCAAAATCAATTACAGGGCTGTTATAATTTCGTACGAAAAGTTAGTTACAAGTTATTTCGTACGAAAACAATTGTTTGAGACTGGAATTTTGACATTTCGATAGTTTTAACAACCGCATTTGTTAAAAATAAAATGGAGTGCGTATTATAAATAAAATATTTGCAAGGTAAATCAAAAATAGGTGGTAACTCTCCACAAAAAAATTTTCCATTTAGAGATAAATGACAAAATTTCTCACGAAAATTTCGCAAGATCTAAATACGGGGCTTTAAGTGCGAGCAACTCTGGGGTTTGCATTCGTGTTCTGTGCCAAAGTAGTTCGTTTTCTTTTTGTTTGACTTCATTTTGTCTGAGGTTGCATTTAGTTGACGTTTCACTGTTACTCTGCCAATTGTTGGGGTTCTCATCATAATTTTGGTGTTTTTATTGTTACTTGTACATAAATACATATGTATGTATATACATAGTATGTACCTACATACACACTTATATATGCGTTCGGACGAAGGGCTCTCTAACCATCAAGTGATGGTGGATTTCTCAGACACGCTTCGCTACCGTTTCCACATTAAAAGAAAAGGTGCAAAAGAGTGAGTGAGCAGCGCAGTAGCGCGTATAGACGGACAACCTCTCCAACTGCCACCATGTACAAACATATGCAAGTTAATATCACATGATAATTATCGTGTGGATTAATAATGAGTTATTAGTTCATCTATTATACATAAATATGCATGCATGTGTTTGTATATAACCACACTAACCCACTTCAACACACACACGCACACACTCATACTCTTTGTCAATCCACCTATTTCCTCATATCTTCATGACCGTCGCACTCTTGACTACTTTACTTGAATGCTACGCATTTTGAAGAATCGTTTGGTTTTTTTTTTGTCTGGGAGTTAAAGGAAGGTATGAAGAAGTTAAAACAAATAATGATAATCATTTTACGATAGTGGTGTTTCTATAACACAAGAGAGAGAGAGAGAAAGAGAGAAATAAAGAAGGAAAGAGAAACCGATACAATATTAGAAGCTACTAACTTCTCGGTGTCCAATAGATAACTGCGTTGGGTGTGAGTGAAATTATACACTCCAGTGAAATTCAAAGAATCTCCAGTGACATTCAAAGAATCTCTTACTGAAAGACGCCTTCGTCTAACATTTCTATAAGAAAATTGTCATACTGACACCTTTTCTATAAGAAAATTCTCCTACAGAAAAATTTTCTATAAGACAATTGTCTTACAGATACATTTTCTAGAAAAATAAGTTATCTTTCAGACACATTTTCTATAAGAAAATTGTAATGCAGACACATTTCATTTAAGGCAATTGTCTTACAGATACATTTCCTACAAAAAACATATTTTACACACACATTTTCTATAAGAAAATTGTCATGCAGACACACTTTCTATAAGACAATTGTCTTACGGATACATTTTCTATAAAAACAAATTATTTTACAGACACACTTTCTACAAGAAAATTTTGCTGCAGTAACATTTTCTATAAGACAATTGTCTTGCAGATACATTTTCTATAAAAAAAGAGTTATCTTTCAGGCACATTTTCTATATGAAAATTCTCCTACAGAAATATATTCTTTAAGACAATTGCTTAAAGATACATTTTCTATAAAAAAAAAGCTATCTTACAGACACATTTTCTACAAGAAATCTCTCCTACCGAGCAACACTTTCTATAAGAAAATTGTCATAATAAGATAATTGTCCTACAGAAACATTTTCTATACTACAATTGTCTTACAGATACATTTTCTATAAATCAAAATTAACGTACAGACACATTTTCTATAAGAAAATTCTCCTACAGAAACATTTTCTTTAAGACAATTGTCTTACAGATACATTTTCTATAACAAGAAGATATCTTACCGATCGATTTTCTATAAGAAAATCCTCCTACCGAGAAGTATTTTGGATAAGACAGTTGTTATACAGATACATTTTCTATAAAACAAAATTAACGTACAGACACATTTTCTATAAGAAAATTCTCCTACAGAAACATTTTCTTTAAGACAATTGTCTTACAGATACATTTTCTATAACAAGAAGATGTCTTACCGATCGATTTTCTTTAAGAAAATTCTCCTACCGCGAAGTATTTTCGATAAGACAGTTGTTATACAGATACATTTTCTATAAAACAAATTATTTTACAGACACATTTTCTATAAGAAAATCCTCCTACAGAAACATTTTCTTTAAGACAATTGTCTTATAGATACATTTTCTATAAAAAAGTTATCTTTCGGACACATTTTCTATAAGACAGTTGTTATACAGATACATTTTCTATAAGAAAATTCTCCTACCGAGAAACAGTTTCTTTAAGACAATTGTCTTGCAGATACATATTCTATAAAACTAAATATTTTACAGACACATTTGCTATAAGAAAATTCTCCTACAGAAACATTTTCTATACTACAATTGTGTTACATACACATTTTCTATGAAACCAAATTAACGTACAGACACATTTTCTATAAGAAAATTCTCCTACGGAAACATTTTCTTTAAGACAATTGTCTTACAGATACATTTTCTATAACAAGAAGATGTCTTACCGATCGATTTTCTTTAAGAAAATTCTCCTACCGAGAAGTATTTTCGATAAGACAGTTGTTATACAGATACATTTTCTATAAAAAAAATTATTTTACAGACACATTTTCTATAAGAAAATCCTCCTACAGAAACATTTTCTTTAAGACAATTGTCTTATAGATACATTTTCTATAAAAAATAATAAATAAATAAATAAAGCAATAGTTAGGTCACTGAAATAATTGATTTTGTTTTGTCATAAACAGAGCGTCGACAAAAAGTATTGAATAGTATAGAAAACTTATTGCACTCTTTTTCCGCTCTCATGTAGAGAGTCGGAGTAAAAGAGTATAAACGAGTCTTAATCTCTTTATAGAAAATTTCAATGCAAATCCATCATTTCGACAATGTTATTACATGGGACAAAACAAAAAGCATATATGTTTCAAAAGGCATCAATGTTTCACATCAAAATTATGAATGGACCAAGTTATGACAACAAGAGAGTACTACTTTTTGAATCATTCGCCAGTACTTTTGAGTCATACAATTCGTTCTATGAGTTCTCTATACTATTCAATACTCTTT
Organism: Phaonia tiefii; assembly: GCA_963931995.1. NCBI lineage: Eukaryota > Metazoa > Arthropoda > Insecta > Diptera > Muscidae > Phaonia > Phaonia tiefii. The sequence goes on along the minus strand of OZ008370.1, from coordinate 29,694,835 downwards.
GGCGACGACGACCTGCTTGTTTGTTCGCTGCCTCTACATCAATACCATCATATTTCAGGCAGAGACTATAGTTGTACAACAACCACGTATTTGATGCTAACGCTGTGTGTTGTTTGCATGTGTTCACTTTGATATATTGCCCTACCCGTGCCTATAGATGTTAACACATCAAAAAAGTTATCGTACAGACACATTTTCTATAAGAAAATTCTCCTACCGAGAAATATTTACTATAAGATAGTTGTCATATAGATACATTTTCTGTAAAAAAAAAAAAATTATCTTACAGACACATTTTCTAGAAGAAAATTCTCTTACAGAAATATATTCTATTAGACAATTTTTTTGCGGATAAATTTTCTGTTAAAGAAAATTATTATTGTCTATAACAAAAGTGTCCTATAGACTCATTTTCTATAAGAAAATTGTCTTAAGGACACATTTGCTATAAAAAATTAGTTTTACAATAAAGTTTCCATTAAAAAAATTGACTTACAGACAAATTTTCTATAAGATTGTTTTCTGACACAAACATTTTCTATAAAAAGAAGTTATCTTACAGACACAAATTGTCTATAAGAAAATTGATTACTGACATATTTTCTATAAGAAAACTGTCTTACAGACAATCCTCGTATAAGATCATTGTACTACAGACAAATTTTCTATAAAAAAATTTTATTTTCTGTAAGAAAATTCTCCAACAGAAACATTTTCTTTAAGGCAATTGTCTTGCAAATAAATTTTCTATTACCAAAATTATTTTCTATAAGAAAATTGTTCTACATACACCTTTTCTATAGAAATATTATCTTAAGGATACGTCTGCTATAAGAAATATGTGTCACAGAAAATTATCAATAAGAAAATTGTGTTACAGACATATTTTCTATAAAAAAAGTTTCTTATACGTACATTTTACAATAATAAACAATTTGATTTAATTTAATTTAATTTAACCATTGATAGCATCAATAAAAAAATAAAAAAAGAAAAAATAATTAACAAATTGTCTATAAAAAAATTAACTACTTTCACATTTTCTATAAGAAAACTGTCTTACAGACAAACCTCCTATAAGATTATTGTCTTACAGACAAATTTTCTATAAAAAATTGTCTTACAGACAAATTGTCTGTAACAAACTTGTTTTTTTTGACAATATTCTATAAACAAAGTGGATATTGTCTGACAACTCTTCTGTAGGAAAAATCTCTTTCCAACCATTTTTCTATATGGAAGGTTTAATTTCCACAATTTTTATATTCGTTTGGGGACTGTAGTTGGGAGAAACGAACTTCTGTTAATCCATACATGTCGTTTCGTCATTTCAAATGTTTGCAGTAAACGAGTTGTGAAAAATATAAGCTGAAAAAAACGTTTAAGAGAAACGAAAAACGGTTCCACCAACTGTTCTTTCGATTACAGCAACCGAGTTGTAATTAAAATTTTTATTTATGGCTTCCATGAGCTCTTTTTTGTTTAATTTTCCAACTTTTATGATTTTGGATTTACCCATATAGTTTGTTTTAAAAAAAGTTGGAATTTCTGTCTATCCTTTCACTGTCTACTCTCCATCCGCCAATTGTCCATCCCAGATATATTGACAATGAAGAAGCATTAGAGGGTGTAAGACTGTGTATACAATCGACAGAATGAGAGAAATTTACGTTCTCGCAATCTGTGCTCTCATTAGAAAAATGGCTAATTTCAGTTATCGCAAACGTTTTTTGAATTTGCGGCAAATGTAATTTTGTACGCGTTTTATGCAAACGAGAATTCGTTTGCAACAACATGATACACATTTGCGATATATGAGTTTATTTGGGAGAACTACATGAACGATTGCAATTAATAAATTAATACAAATCAATCAAAGTATTGTTGTGGCAACGGAGCAATAAACGTTTTTTTCTTTGCGTGTAGCAATCGAAATATTTTTCCCGTAAAAAATATATTTTTTGCGCCAAACGACTTGTAAATTGTATTTTCTTTGCGTGTGTGAAGGGCTGTAAATCGAAACCACTAAGCCTATAACCTCTACAATCTCTGTCACTTGCAATCTCAGGTCAGTCATTATGATAATTCGAGGTTCGGCATCACGTCTGTGGCCACAAGGCATAACAGCATAAGTCTATTTTTGCAACTTTTTAGGAGAGCGTTTTCAAGGTTCAAATTTCATTTGTAATGTAGTGACTGATCGAGATTTGCTAATAAATCTTGTCCAATATCTTAGGCACTAGAAATTGGATTATTCACAAAAATTGATAGAGTGTCCAGTACGATATATAACAGCTCGATTCTCGAAAAATTAAATTTGAGCATAACTCGAGTTATGCTGTAATGCCTTGTGGCCACCGACTTGTTCTCGTCGAAACAGGCCTTAAGTTATTCTATGGTTGGTGGTTTCTTACGCAAAAATACAGAATATTCAAAATCCTGGTAATCTCATACTATCATTGTTCAGTCCTTTGAAGACGTTACGTATTTCTATTTCTGTCTTAGTTCATGGTTACAACAATGCTATCTTTTTAAACAGTTTTCCCTTTTTTCATGCAATTTGTCAATACCCTTGTAAACGATCGGGTTTGTTTCGTGTAATTTTTCCTTTTTAGCATTTTCCGTATTGACTCAATTACAATTCATGCTGTCAGCGATTAATCACAAACCTTTCACCATCATTATTCAATTAGACAACAACGGCGAGTCAATTTCTGAGCCACCTAAATTACACTTAACCCTTTTTGATCAAATTTGCACTAGACGCAAATTGCCGGCGAAAAGGGTGCAATATAATAACATATCAATTGCAAATCTAACAAAACGCTGATTGATTCCGGAATCTCTCTTTTTCATTTTGTCTCTATCTTATAATAGAGTTATACAATAGGTCTTGAGGGAATGAATCTAAATCCTTGTGCAATTGAATCGTTTCGCTAGATATGTATTTTGCAAACATTTAATCCTTTTTTCGCATACTCGAACAACCTTTGACCCCTTTTCTTTGCTACATGAGTTGTGAAATGAAAATACAAATAACCCCGCCCGAAATCAATAAGGTATCAATTACAACAGGACGAAGGACAATGGGAAAACTGTAAGAAACAATGGTAATTATCAATTGGGTTTGTTTGTTGTTTGCCAGAAGCTGAAGAGCATAACAATGCGAAAAATCGCTAGTGAATAGCGAAAGTGGGAAAGCCGACAGTGTTGGTGACGATTAAAGTGAGTGTGGAAAGTGACAAAGGATGTGCCACACAGTACAGTGGTTGCATAAACAATGCCAGGACAATGACGTGGCAAAAGGGATTTGCAATGTTTGTTGTGTGTGCGTTTGTATTTAGCAATTTGCCACTTTCCCTTTGCCACCGCAGATCCTGTAACAACCCTCCTGTAACCTTTCAACTTGTGGCATTTCTTTGTTATTGTTGTTGGTTTTGCTGTTAGATTTTCGCAAACGTTTAATATTTTCCGGTTGTGTTGTTGCTGTTGTTTGCTTTTGTTTCGCGCTATTGTTTGTTGTAATTTCAGTTATAAAGCGCTGTTAAGTACATCATACTTTGCAACAAACAAACAGTGTAACACTACTTTTTGTGCTGCTGCCTCAAAGTGTCTGTGTCCTTACCTTCGTCTGCCTGCCCGTCCGACCCCATTTCACAGTGTGCGTGTGGCAGCAACAAAATGTTATTCAATTGCTTCCTTGGTCGTCATGCGTTTTGTTGCAAATATGTACTGTATACTTTGCCATGTGCATCAAGGAATTCATACATATATACACGGTTGCCTCCATGTGTACGTCCTTGTGTGACGTGGTGTTTGGCTGCTTCAGCTTGTTGCATTCTTTTTTGTTTTTGTTATTTTTTTTGGCCATATCCTTATTGGAAGGACTACGCTCTGTGCATGTGTGTTTTTTTTTCGGTTTGTTGCATTGTTTCCACTGCCCGCTGTTCTAATTGTTGTTGTTTCAAGTGCATTTTGTGCAAAAAATTAAACGTCACAATTTTGGTAAGGCAATTTGGTTGGATGGCTGAATTGTTGCGTGTAATTCGGAAAGGGATATTTGCATTGTTCTCGCTAAAGCTTCGTTGTAATAAGGATATATTTGTATAGCCACAAGTGGAAAATAGCCTGTGATGAGTTGTGGCAAGTGTGGGTATGCAAGCAAATTAATGTAAGACCGAAGGATGTAAAACTGCTCCTCATGAAGCACTGCAATTCTATGGGGAAACTGTAAACTATTTCTAGATGAGGTATAGACATCATGGCAATGTTAAGCTAACATTAAAAAGTAATTTAGTGATGTTGTAAATTATTAGGAAATGTAAGAGGGGTACGACGTCGATTGCCCCCCTCCTAACCAAGACGAGGTCAGAACAGCTATTGCCCGGCTTAAGAACAACAAAGCCGCAGGAGCCGATGGATTACCGGCGGAGATGTTTAAGCCTGGCGGCGATGAGCTGATAAGGTGCATGCAAAATTAGCAAAATTTGGTTAGATGAATGCATGCCCGGCGATTGGAGTCTCAGTGTACTATGTCCCATATTTAAAAATGGTGACCCGAGTATCTGTGCCAACTACCGTGGAATAAGCCTTTTATCCATAGCATATAAGGTTCTAGCAAGTATAATGTGCGAAAGACTAAAACCAATTATCGCTGACCTGATTGGACCATACCAATCATACCTATTAGGCCTGGAAAATCGACAACTGACCAGATTTTCACGCTACGCCAAATCCTGGAGAAGACACACGAAAAACAAATCGACACCTATCATCTATTCATGGATTATAAAGCGGCCTTCGATAGTCCGATACGGGAGAAACTCTATGAAGCAATGTGTGAGCTTGGTATTCCTGCAAAACTCATACGCCTTTGCAGGATAACCTTGACGAACACCAAATCCGCAGTGAAAGTTGGTAAGGATCTTACCGAATCTTTCGAAACTAAGCGACGCTCCGGCAAGGCGACACCCTATCGTGCGATCTCTTTAACATCTTAATGGAGATCATTATGAGAAAAGCTGCAGTCAACATGAATAAAACCATCAGCAGCAAAAGTCACATGCTGCTCGTGTATGCTGATGATATAGATATCATTGGGCGCACAATTAGAGAAGTTACTGCGGTTTTTTCGAGAATTGAGAAGGAGTCAGCAAAAGTGGGTCTGACGGTAAATGAGGACAAGACAAAATTAATGGTTTCAACGAACAGGGCCTCCACGCGATTAGACCAAAGCGTGACGTTGATAACCGTTATAAGTTCGAGGTAGTGGACGAATTTATATACCTCGGATCTGCCGTGAACAAAAACAACAACGTCAGCCTTGAGATCAAGCGGAGAATTGTGCTTGCGAATATATGTTATTTTGGGCTAAGCAGGCACTTTAGAGATAAAGCCCTCTCTCGAGTAACAAAAGTCCAGCTGTACCAGACTCTCATTCAGCATGCCTTGCTTTATGGTGCAGAATCCTGGGTCCTATCGCAAGCAGACGAAACATCTGTAGGAGTCTTCGAGAGGAAAATACTCCGAAAAATGTATGGCCCTATAGTGCACAACGGCGAGTATCGGCGACGCATGAATCATGAGCTGTATGAGCTTTATTCTGACATTGACATAGTTAAGCGGATCAAGATAACGCGATTGCGCTGGCTAGGCCATGTCAGTAGAATGGATGAAGATGAACCAGCACGAAGGGTTTTCGAAACCGAACTCGAAGGAAGACGAAAAATAGGAAGACCAAGACTCCGCTGGAGGGATCAGGTTGACGAATCCCTGCGTACACTTGGTATTGCCAACTGGAGAGATAAAGCAAAAGATCGAACTGGTTGGCGAAATATGTTATCTTCGTTTTGTAAGGTCCCTGACCCCCCGGGGTTGTCCGAGACGGGATAAGTAAGCAAGTAAGTAAGAGGGGTTTGTCAAATTCTTATTAGCAAAACTGCCTTTGAAAGCCTTCGAGTAAACTCTACAAGGTGTTTCAAAAGAAGTCATCCGACGTTGTTTGGCTCTCATTTTTTTCTAAATGAAAAACTTCGATTCTGTTTTTTGATTATGTTTATTTGAACCTTTAGAATTTTATTGGTTAAGTTGAGAAGATGATATCGGCGCCGTCACAATTGATTACCATACGGGCTCGTTTTATGGCATTTTTCATCACTTCGGCGAGAACTTCGGGCGACAGATTCTCGCACTCGTGTCGAATGTTGACCTTGAGGGCTTCCAGGGTCTCGGGCTTGTTCACGTAAACACTGGACTCCAAAAAACCCCACAAAAAAGTCTGGAACGGTTAAATCGGGCGATCTTGCGGGCCAGTGCAAATCGCCAAAACGAGAGATGAGGCGACCCGCGAACGCCGCCTTCAGAATATCGATTGTGGCTCGCGCAGTGTGTGCCGTTGCTCCGTCCTCCGTCCGAACCACATGTCCTCCAGTCCTAATTCGTCGAATTGCGGCAGAAAAAAAACTCGGCTAACATGGCCCTATAGCGCGCACCGTCCACTGTTGTCGTTTGGCCAGCGGCGTTCTCGGAAAAAATGGTCCGATGACTCCTCCAGCGTGAACAGCGCACCATGCAGTCACTTTGAGCGGGTGTAATGGCTCCTCGTGCATCACTCGTGGATTTTCGGTGCCCCAGAAGCGATAGTTTTGCTTGTTCACGTACCCACTGAGGTGGAAATTAGCCTCATCGCTCATTATGATTTTGGTGGAAAAATCGTCCACTTCGTCCACGAGATTGAGGATGGCTTGGGCGTAGGTTACACGCGTTTGGCGGTCGACAGGCAGCAGCTGATGCACCGTCTGGACTTTGTATGGGAACGTGCGCAGGTCTTTGACCAAAATTCGCCATAGGGACGACCGGCTGATGGCTGATTGCGAGGCACGGCGTCTGGTCGATGTTTCCGGCGACAGCTCGACATCCTCGGCAACAGCGGCGATATTCTCGGCAGAACGGGCGCTCCGGGGCCGCCACTTCTGGCAACGTCTCGTGTGGTCCCATACTCTTCAAGGTTAGTGGCCAAAGGGCACAGTGTTTGCGCAGTCGGTGTCGGACGGCCGGGGAATCGGCGACGGTATTCGCGCTGCGCCAACACCACAGACGAATTGTTACACAAAAAAATAGACACGATTATTCCACGTTCTTGGGGAGTGTATCGCTCCATGGCTTGTTTACTTGTATTCTACATCTGTATAGTACACCAATGTGAAAACAGATTTGACATTGGCGGCCATTTGAAAAAAGAAGAGCATCTTCCAATAGGGTGGCCACTTTTTAAACACCCTGTACAATGGTAAAGTCTGAGCTTAATACATCCTTAGAACTCAACCCAAAGCGATACCAAGTCTTCTGGGAAAATTGCCACAGAACTAAATGCTATAGGCTAAGCAAGATAATACAGCTAACAATATACCATACAATCTCTTCAACATCCTAATAGCGGCAAAGTCGTTTGAGATTTTTACGATTTTTACGATATCAAGTACATTATCAGACCACCCCTAGGCGACCCATACGTTCTCAGAAAACCGTGGGAATACCGCACTCTCACGGTTTTCGGATCGCGTGTGTATCACGTAGGAATGGTCTGATGCTGCATATGAATCGATAGCTTTTCAAATTCAGAACAGGGCCTTTTGACCTTCGGAGCACTATCCAGCTGCCTATATAACCCATCCGTAAGGCCGGCCCTGCGTGGATACAACAAATCTCAAAGGTTTATACAGAAGTAGGATCCCATAGCGCCGGGGGGAATGATTGGTGTGCAGAGCTCTTGTATAGGAGAACGTGGGTTCGATCTCTGCTCTGACCATCTTACAATTCCTTCGACGAAGGTCACCACGCTTAGTGATGGTGACACAATCGAGTACGGAACCATGAAATGTTGTACCGATGAAAACGGTGGAAAACTGTAGGTCTCAATAATAGAGTGTGAAATTAGAAAGGTCACAGCTCACTGCACACCGAAAAATCCGTATTTTTTCGTTGTTTGTATGCAAATACAACATGTTTCGTAGCTTATCGCAAATATACTATATACTTGTGTCCAAACACATTGCTATTCACTATTGCATGTTGGAGACACAATGATGAATATGTTATATTATATGGTTTTGTGACCCAAATTTGGACTTGTTTGTTGAAAACTGCTGAAAACAAAAAACATGACAGACAACAAAGAAACAAAAAAGCAGCAGATCTTTAATTCATGAAAACAATGCTTGCAAACATGGTTCCTGCAATATGTTGCTGGGGCCCTTTTTATCAACATGCGGTTGTAGAGGCTCTCCCAAACCCTTCATGGGATGTAATCGCAAAAACATTTGTTTAAGATCCCATAGTAGATATCCTGCTTCCGGCTAGTGCAGGAATTGTGCAGAGAATATACGCAGTGGATTATTTATATTCTTTATCGTTACAGCCGTTATTGCTATCGGTGGTGCAATGGTTAGTGTACCCGCCTCTTGTACATAAGATCCTGCGTTCCATCCCTACTCTGACCACCTTAAATTTCTTTCGATGGCGGTCACCTTGCATAGTGACGGTGACACTATCGAGTAATTAACCATGAGAAAGGTTCTCAAAATACCGTTCGGAACCGGTGTAAAACTGTAGGTGCCATTTAGTGAGTATAAAACTAGAAAGCACACAGCTCACTGGTTGTGAGAAGCTCTCCCCGATTCCTTCATAGGATGTAATTGGAAACCATTTATTTATTTTAGTTATCGTTTCAGCATCTACAAAAGACGTAAGCTGTGAAATTTAGTCTCGCCGAGACAGAGTTCCGTCAAGATTGAAGTAAATATTGAGATCTTGGGTGTAGGTAAAGACAGAAGAATCATAGACCTCCGCTTATCCAATCGGATAGATCTGTCTTGTGTCTATAAATTCTGTTCCAAACCCTTCATGTACCAAAACCAAGGAGCGTACATGAGTAATACGAGTATGCTTACAAGTTACTTCGAGCATTCTACTCTATTAAGGAACCTATAAGGTAGTTTCTAGTTTCGCCAGCTCATCCGCTTTGCAGTTGCCCTGGCACCCACATGCTGACAAAACGTCCCATGAAACATTATGCAGGAACCATGTATATGTTTGGAATATACAGCCAGCATTGTTTTCATGAATTGAGGATCTGCTGTTTTTTTTATTTCTTAGTTGTCTGTCACGTTTTTTTTTATCAGCAGCTTTCAACCAACAAAGCCTTATCAGGGTCACAAAAACTTATATTATAACATATTAATCATTGTGTTTCTAACATTTAATATTGAGTAGCAAACACAATGAGTTTGGATACAAGTATACTATATTTGCCACAAGTTACAACGCGTTATATTTGCATCCATGCGTACCAGTCAACTCTGTAGATCTGTCTCTAACCAATACAGTTTACTAGAACGTTGATACAATTTTCGACTACAACAGCGTAATCTTTGAAATCGAAATAATGGGTGAACACACTATCTCACTGATCATGTAAATGTTACTTTCCTTTTTTTCCGTAAACTCAACATTTTCATCCTGGTAAAGTACACGAACGAACAACGTGTATGCAAGTTATAAAAATGTACTACCGAAATTCGAGTCGGTGACCGCAACTTTAAGAGCGTTAACTCCAAATTTTCGCTCCTTATTCTCGCCCTAGTAGACAAGCAATAACAAGTTTAGTGCAAAAATTTGAGTCTATACATTCATTGTGTGATGGTGCCGTGTCAGTGAGACAACGGGTTGGTCGAAATACCACTGCCGTTCAGGCGTCCGTAGCACACGATCCAAATCAGTCGATTCCGCGGCGTTCTCAAGAACTGGGCATCGCCAAGACCACATTATGCTTTACACCCATACAAGATCAAGCTGACTCAAGAATTAAAGCCGATGGACCATTTGATGCGACGTACGTTCTCCGATTGGGCTCTGGAGAAGATACGCCAAGATGATGAATTTCATCGCAAAATCATCTTCAGTGACGAAGCTCATTTTTGGCTCAAAGGGTTCGCCAATAAGCAAAATATGCATTATTGGTTTGATGAAAAGCCACATGTGCTTCATGAATCACCACTTCATCCACAAAAAATAATTGTTTGGTGCGGTTTGCATGCCGGCGGCGCCATTGGGCCATATTTTTTCGTCGACAATAACGATTGTCATGTTTCTGTGAATGGCGATCGTTTTCGCGCCATGATTACCAATTATTGTTGGCCCGAATTGGCAACCATGGACTTGTACGACATGTGGTTTCAACAGGACGGTGCCCCAAGCCACACAGCACACGTTACAATCGATTTATTGAAGAGTAAGTTTGCTGAGCGAGTTATCTCAAGAAATGGACCAGTCAATTGGCCGCTTCGTTCGTGTGATTTAACGCCTCTGGACTGTTTCCTTTGCGGCTACGTCAAATCATTGGTGTATGCCAACAAGCCGAACGACGTTGGAAGAACTCAGAGCCTACATTGAACGCGAAATAGCGGCCGTTACGGGCGAAATGTGTGATCGAGTCATCGAAAATTGGGTCCAACGAATCGACCGCTGCCGACGTGCCCGCGGTGGACATATGAACGAAATCGAGTTCCATTCATAAATGTTTTGATTGTATTTCGGGTCGATCATGAAGTTTTGGAAATATCTCAAATGGTTTGCGTTTTATTTAAAAAAAAGTTGTCAATTTCTCTTATTGGAAAACCCTTTATAAGGCAATGTCCTTGCAAAAATATGTTTCTTTTGGAGATGAGTTTTGTAAGCTAGTCAGTAGTTCGATTTTAAATAAACTGACGCAGGATCTTCTAACTCTAAATAATGTCGTTTAAAGCGAACATAAATTTATTGGTTGATCATATATAAAATTATCCTTTGTTCAGATTATAAAATCGAACTGAATATTGAACGATGATATTTTAGGAACATAGACAATCGTTGATATCGAAAGCCTATTTGCCTTATATCCTTGCACAAATAAGGTTCTTGTAGAGAGTTTGGAGTTTGATTCTAAATAAACTACCGCAGGATATTTTAACTTATAATTACGTCCTTTAAAGCGAACATGTATAAAAGATCATACATTTATAAAAAAATCATTTGTTCATTTATAAAATCCCATTAAATACTGAAGGATACATTCTGATAAGATCACTTTTCTGAAACCCCGAGAATCGTTGACATTGAAACGCAGAGATGTCTTACATTCTTGTAAACCGAGTTTTTGTGGAGGTGAATTATAGAAGTTAGATTCAAGGTAAACTGCCGTGGATCTTCGATCTGTTAATTATGTCCTTTACATTTTTGGATGCTCATTGGGTGGGCGATATTGGGTTTCGTGTAGTAAACAAAATTTAACTACATTAACCCTTTTTGTCATGTTCTTCAGTTCATATTTTTGTGGATATTATTGTGAATATTTTTGCAACAACAATGCTTCATCCTGTGATGACATCGCAACAGAAATTTCTTTTTTCACAATGACCTCTTTAAATTGGGCCAAGAGTCTTTGCTGATTATCAAAGACACACACACTGCGTGAAAGAGAGAGAGAGGAATGTGTTAAAAAAAACAGCAACAAAACTGAGGCAAAAGTATCTATGCTAATATAAGATACTAACTGGAAATAAACAAAAACTCAGTGTGTCAAGAAGGGCTGCTTGAGTAATGGAATGTTAATCTCCAGTTTAGAGGGTTGTAACTGAGTAAGATGATGAGTTAGATGTTTTGCTGCTACTGCTGTAGAGTATGGACAACATCGTCTTTGCATTATCTTCGTCACCATAATCATCATCATCACCGCTTTCCAAAATTAGCCCTCTTACGTAATGACAAGTGCAACACGTACCTTCGCCAGGTATTTCAGTTCCTCGTTTTTGTTTCCTCTGTTTACTTTTTTTTCCTACGTATTTACGTATCTATTTTGTTGTTGCTGTTGAGTAAAAATGATGAAAAATAATAAAAATAAAATTTTTAAGATAAGATAAGATGTATGGTAATAATTGTGTACCCGTGAGTATCATGCGGAGTTCAAGATAGTATAATGCAACGACAATTTGCAGCGAAGACGGAGACAAGTAGATTACAATTTGAATGTGAAATCGTTTGACAATCTAGACTATGAAACTGGAGTACCTGAATACGAGTTGATTACCGAATTTATATAAAATATTACCTTGTCACTACCAGTGTTGAAGATATTGTAATTATCAGATCAAATATCTGACGAGCGAATATCTGAGGCGATATTTTTATATATTCTGTAAGCTGTGAGGACCAACGTAGCTAAACAACTCCTCAAGGATATCAAAATTTACATGCGGAAGTTAGGTTAGGTTGAAAGGGCTGTCACTGTTGACATACTTAGTCGAATGAGGACCGGTGTGATGGCATGGGATATCATATAAGGGGTTTGCAATAAGAGCGCTACAAAAGTTTTGGCGTAGAATACGTCTTACCTTACGGTATAGGGAGTCATGTCAGATTGTTATTGTTGTAATCTTTATTTCATTGATTATGAGGAAACGGCGAGATAACTTTTTTTAAAAAATTTTTTGTAGCTAAATGAAGATGTTATCTTTCGTTTGATATACATTTCATATTGGTTGATATCTTCCTAATATTTAAATTTCTCAAATGAAAATTGTATAAACACATACACTCACACATATGTGTGGTGTTTGGTTGAGTGTTTGAGTTTGTAGCGTGAACACAAACTATGCTGCTGTTTCAGTGTGGACACAAACCTTCGGCTGTTGTGTTGATTGATGAAATATTGAAATTTCGTATATTTACTTATGTATTTAAGTGAAACAAAATGTTAAATGTGAATTTGAATTTAACATGGATATATAATTATAAAAGTAACTATCAAATATATAAATTCATTTGCTTATGTTATTTATCATTTATTGTTATATATGTTTTCTGTCTTATCGGATGGCGTATTCTACGTTAAACTTAATGGCTGTGTCTCTGACACAGTCTGCAGGGACAGTCCGTGGCCGAAGGCCTCGGACAACTGTCTGCAGTTTTTTTTTTAAATAAAACAAAACCGGTTTTATATACCAATGAAATTCTTCATTCCTGTGAAAGTACGTTCGATGTCATTATGTATGGAACTCGATTTCTTTTGCATGGCCACCACGGGCACGCTTGCAGAAGTTCAGACGCTGACCCCAATTTTCGACGGTTTTCAAGCATAAATCTGACGATACTGCTGCAATTTCACGTTCGATATTCGTACAAAGTTCATCAATCGTCGCTGGCTTGTTGGCATAGACCATAGACTTGACGTAGCCCCACAGGAAATAATCAAACGGCGTCAAATCGCACGACCGAGGCGGCCAATCGACTGGGCCATTTCGTGAGATAACACCTTCACCAAACTTGGTTTCCAATAAATTGATTGTGGCATCCGCTGTGTGGCTTGTGGCGCCGTCCTGTTGGAACCACATGTCCTCCAAGTCCATATTATCCAATTGGGGCCAAAAATATTCGGTTATCATTGCACGTTAGCGATTCGCAGTCATAGCAATGTGCCGGTCTTGATCATCACGGAAGAAGTACGGCCCAATCACGCCGCCGGCCCATAAACCGCACCAAACCGTAATTTTTTTCGGGATTCAATGATGACTCATGGATTACGTGTCGATTGCTGTCTGACCAATAATGCATATTTTGCTTATTGACGAAGCCATTCAGCCAGAAATGAGCCTCATCGCTGAAGATGATTTCCCGATGAGAATCCGAATCATTTTCAAGTTGTTGCTCAGCCCAATTCACGAAGATACGACGCTTATGGTGGTCAAGTGGCTTTAGTTCTTGCGTCAATTTGATCTTGTAAGGATGTAGGCCAAGATCTTTTCGCAAAATTCGCCACAACGACGTCACAGAGATGCCCAACGCTTGGGAACAACGTGTGAGCGACACATTTGGGCTTTCTTGAACTGAAGCCTCAGCGGCAGCAATATTCTCGACCCTACGGGCACATCTTTGTCTCACTGGCATGGGAACATTTTGTACTGTGACTGTGGATTCAAATTGTTCCACTAGACGCTCAATTGTTGATCTGGTAGGACGATTATGCCGACCATAAAGTGGACGTAGCGCTCTTAAAGTTGAGGCCACTGACTCCAAATTTCGGTAGTAAATTTTAATAATTTCGACTCGTTGTTGGCTCGTATATCTTTCCATGATGAAATGGCAAACCTTACTGAAGAGAAATGTCAAAAGAGCGGGGAAAAATATGGCGTCGATTGCTGTCGCTATCGATTTACTTTTGTAGCGTCTCTGTTGAAAACCCCGTTACCTATCCCATAGCTGAACCTGCACGCAAAGAAAAAAAAGTTTATTGCTCGGTTGCCGAAACAATACTTTGATTGATTTGTATTAATTTATTAATCGCAACCGTTCATGTAGTTCTCCCAAATAAACTCATATATCGCAAATGTGTATTATGTTGTTGCAAACGAGTTCTCGATTGCATTAAACGCGAACAAAATTACATTTGTCGCAACTTTAAAAAAAAGTTTGCGATAACTAAAATTAGCCATATTTCTAATGAGAGCACAAATTACGAAGAACGTATATTTCGTTCATTCACTCGACTGTGTACACAGTCTTATCCACTCGTATGGCATACACACTTACGCTTACGCATTAAAGTGATCACGCACTCTAATGCTTCTACCTTGTCGATATATCTTGGATGGGCAAATGAGGCGTTGTAGTTTGCTGCGCTTTTAGATGTTATTTGAATTCAAAGCGAGACAGACTTGTAGGTATACAGTGAAAAAATAGACAAAATTTCCAACTTTTGTTTAAAACAAACTTCATTGGTAAAACCAAAATCATAAAAGTTGAAAAATTAAACCAAAAAGAGCTTATGGAATCCCTAAATAAATGTTTGAATTACAGCTCGGTTGCTGTAACCGAAAGAATAGTTGGTGGGACCGTTTTTCGTTCTTCGCAAACGTTTTTCAGCTCTAGTTTTTCATAACTCGTCTGATGCAAACGTGTTTCAGTTCTCGCAAACGTCTTTTAGTTTGGAGGAACTACAACTCGGCTGCTGTAACCGAAGGAACAGTTGGCGGAACCGTTTTTCGTTTCTCGCAACTGTTTTGTTCAGCTTATATTTTTCATACCTCGTTTTTTGCAAACATTTTTCGGTTCTCGCAAACGAATGACGTGTGTGGCTTAACAGAAGTTCATTTCTCCCAACTACAGTCCCCAAACGAACTTCAGTTACCTGAGATTTCGTTTCGGAGGAACGAGTTTTTTCTTTGCGTGTAGTGTGTTATATTAGTTATTGTGTCAACCGGTCGTCCAACTTTTGTATTCGTGGCTCCAAATGTGTGCCAAATTCGTAAATTTCCTACACTTTAGTTAAAATGTTCAGAATATTCACCAACTCCGATAATGAAGTTAATAGCATATGTCGGGAGAGAGTTTGGAAAGCAACAAGATTCTTAACTCAATTTTTAAATTTTTATGGGAAGTACTAAAAGGGGCATGGCCATAACGTCCACTTTATTTTTAAAATATCCTAAAATAAAGTCGTTCAAAGATACCTGAGTTCTAATATGACTGCGTTCACGCGTTACACTTTTCGGTATTAAATGATATATAGTGAGGGCATACAAACGACAGGTTCCGGTGGCGCAAGTTCTCTTGACTTAAAGGCATAAGCCAGTGTAATGTTGACCAGATATTAAACATGTATTTGCCCACGTTAAACGATTTTAGATAAAGTAGGAAACATTTCCAAGACACTGGGGACGACTGATAATCGTTTCAAAGATGATACTTGGGGTTACCACCTGTCTTGTCACCGCCCTATTGCACAGCGGGAAGTGACACACTGCCTAGAGGAAGCTTGAAGTGGAAATAAAAATCGTTGTGATGTCTTACCACTTCAGGCCATATATCGGTTTAAATTTTATCCGACTTTAAAGCTACGTACAGTCAGTTATGCTCAAATGTCGATCTTCGTAAATAAGATGTTCTATCAATTGTTTCATGTATTGTTTCCTCTTTGACAGATTGACATTGTCCAGTAAATATATTTCTTGGAATTCGGCCTTTGACAGATTTAACAACTTTTTCATTATTCATTCGTTGTGTTTTTCTGTTCGTTTTTAACCTTGATCATAAATCATTCTAATGCATGGTTATGGAATTTCACTGTTCCTGTCACATTTATAGATTTATATCCACTGAATTGCATGCAATTGTAATTAATTTTCATAATTTCATTTATAATTTTTTTTCGGAAACAACTTAAAAAAGCAAAAAAGCGAAGAACAAACACCTTGACAATCAAACACCTTTTGCTTATTATCCCGACAAAGGGAATGGGGTAACCCTTCTGTTGCACTCGTACAGTAGTCGCACAGCGGAAAGCAACAGAAAATTTAAATTTTGAATAAAAGAAAAACACCCTTGACCGTGCTCAATGAGAAGAAACAATTACTTTGTTAATAAGACGTTTGCAGAAGAGGGAACCAAGTTGATTTGAGCGTAACCCATAGCTCGGTTTGCATACGAAAAGTGTCCTGCTCAGGGAGAAGTTTGGCAGGCTATGCAGACGTTCTTTCATCTACATCGTTCACCTAGCAGTAGTTGCTGGATCGATTTGGGTGATTCGTTAATGATTGTACAACTACCTTTTCTCTTGCCACTCGTCTTTCTTACATTTCGTCCTGCGTCCTTTCTGTTGTGCTGTGGAGGATACTCTGCAACACCTTTATGGGTGGTTTTCGTTTAGAAATTATAATAATTATCAAACTTTCAATACCTTATTTGAAGGATACTGAATAGTGTGTGTATGTTGATGATGGAAAAGGAAACGGGTCTTGGTTTACATATGCGCGGCAAGGACATCTGCTTATTAAGTTTCGTTTTCAATACATGAAACGATAAATGAATGTATTAACTCAATTTCGTTATGAAGTGGTGGTTTCCTTGAAGACGTTTGTTAGCTAAGGAATACAGTTATGTAATTTATTCAAAAGTTCGAAGTTACAAAATGCTATAGTTTTTGTATAAAAAAGGAGCGGTGTGAAGTCTTCAGATAAGTAACGTATGGCAAACTATTTTTGATGCAGCATAACTGGAACTAAATATTGGATTGAATAATGTGAAAATATTGAAATTCTTTTTGGTTGCATACATTTTTACTTGAATAGTTGACTTCGTGACAAAATGTAGTGTCCAGCGATTAACATGTGAATTTCAAAATGATATCTTCCAACCTACAATAAATTTTAAACGAAGTGGACACAACTAAAATAAGAATTTAGATGTTGTCAATACCGTCTTTAGAGGTTGTCACAATCGAGTTTAAAGGCTTGGAACCGAGTTCAGAATATGTCACAACCGACTTTAGAGGTTGTCGAAACCACCTTTAGATGTTGTCACAATCCAGGGCAGAGGATTGCAGAACCGAGTTCAGAATTTGTCACAACCGACTTTCGAGGTTGTCCCAACCAACTATAGATGTTTCCACAACCGAAAACAGATGATGACACAGAGGATTTTAGAGGTTGTCACAACTGACTTTAAAGTTTAACACAACCGACTTCAGAATTTGTCACAACTGACTTTACATCTACGAATCTGGCACAAACAACCTTGAAGGAAGTCACAACCGACTTTAGATGTTGTTATAACCGATTTTAGAGGTTGCCACAAGAGAACTAAACATTTACTCCAACCGACTTTAGATGTTGACACTACCGACTTGAGATGTTGCCCCAAACGACTATAAAGGTTATTACCACCGAGTTTAAAAGCTTGGAACCGAGTTCAGAATATGTCACAACGTACTTTAGAGGTTGTCGAAACCAACTTTAGATGTTGTCACAATCCAGTGCAGAGGATTGCAGAACCGAGTTCAGAATTTGGCACAACCGACTTTGGAGGTTGCCCCAACCAACTATATATGTTTCCACAACCGAAAACAGATGATGACACAGCGGATTTTAGAGGTTGTCACAACTGACTTTAAAGTTTAACACAACCGACTTCAGAATTTGTCACAACTGACTTTACATCTAAGAATCTGGCACAACCAACCTTGAAGGAAGTCACAACCGATTTTAGATGTTGTTATAACCGATTTTCGAGGTTACCACAAGAGAACTAAACATTTACTCCAACCGACTTTAGATGTTGACACTACCGACTTGAGATGTTGCCCCAAACGACTATAGAGGTTGTTACCACCGAGTTTAAAGGCTTGGAACCGAGTTCAGAATATGTTACAACCGACTTTAGAGGTTGTCGAAACCAACTTTAGATGTTGTCACTATCCAGTGTAGAGGATTGCAGAACCGAGTTCAGAATTTGTCACAACCGACTTTCGAGGTTGTCCCAACCAACCATAGATGTTTTCACAACCGAAAACAGATGATGACACACCGGATTTTAGAGGTTGTCACAACTGACTTTAAAGTTTAACACAACCGACTTCAGAATTTGTCACAACTGACTTTACATCTACGAATCTGGCACAAACAACCTTGAAGGAAGTCACAACCGACTTTAGATGTTGTTATAACCGATTTTTGAGGTTGCCACAAGAGAACTAAATATTTACTCCAACCGATTTTAGATGTTGACACTACCGACTTGAGATGTTGCCGCAAACGACTATAGAGGTTGTTACCACCGAGTTTAAAGGCTTGGAACCGAGTTCAGAATATGTTACAAACGACTTTAGAGGTTGTCGAAACCAACTTTAGATGTTGTCACTATCCAGTGTAGAGGATTGCAGAACCGAGTTCAGAATTTGTCACAACCGACTTTCGAGGTTGTCCCAACCAACTATAGATGTTTCCACAACCCAAAACAGATGATGACACAGCGGATTTTAGAGGTTGTCACAACTGACTTTAAAGTTTAACACAACCGACTTCAGAATTTGTCACAACTGACTTTACATCTACGAATCTGGCACAACCAACCTTGAAGGAAGTCACAACCGATTTTAGATGTTGTTATAACCGATTTTAGAGGTTGCCACAAGAGAACTAAACATTTGCTCCAACCGACTTTAGATGTTGACACTACCGACTTGAGATGTTGCCCCACACGACTATAGAGGTTGTTACCACCGAGTTTAAAGGCTTGGAACCGAGTTCAGAATATGTCACAACCGACTTTTGAAATTGTTCCAACCGAGTTTCGAGGTTGTCGCAACCCACTTCGATGTTACCACAACCGACTTTAGAAGTATTAACAAACGACTTTAGATGTTGACACTAAGCACTTTAGATGGTGCCACAACCGTCTTTATAAATGCTTACAGCCGATTTTTGATGTTGTCCTAATGGACCACAGATATTGACACAACCGACTTCAGAATTTGTCACTACTGATGTTAGGTCTAAATATCTGGCACGACCAACCTTGTAGGTTGTCACAACGGACTTTAGATGTTGTAATACCGAGTTTAGAGATGGCCACAAGCGAATTTAGACAATTTTTTTGGAGTTTTTAATTTTTAAAATCATATATTTGATTTCATAAATCTGCAGAATATTTCAAACCATTCTACAATTCTTCGTTCGCCTGAGAACGAACATCAATGAAGGGCGTCATTATCAGCACAATTTCTATTTGTTTCAAAGATATGAAATTATATAATGAAAATATGGCTGAATGTCACGATATTAGGGCAAGGCACAGAAAACAAAACAAGAATTTAATGTCCTTTACCAAGGCACCCATTATTGGAAAGATGTCAAGTGGGAGTAACTGACATTTGAGTAGCTACAGCTGCAATTTGTTATGACTTCAGATTTTCAACAAAGGCACAGAACAATTGATCTAAAGGTGAACACAAGCGTCATGAAGCAAAGCGTCATACAGGCGAATGCATCGCTAAAATTTCCTCTTACTAAGTGCGTGCATTTTATGATTTACCATAGGATCAATTTGCTCGACTTAAATATATATTTTCTTAAATTTGAGGGCCGTTTTCATTATAAACCCATTATGGTAAGTTTTTGGCGTATTGCCTCAGGGTTACTAAATTTTGCCATCATTCTGTCACTTCCCTTACTTACTATTAGAAAAGATGCATGTGTACTAGACATTTGCATCAGAGGTTTTGAATGGCCATTCAAGACATTTGGTTTTTTTCAAGACATGTACTGTAGCAAAATTGCGGCAACCAAATACTTCACTGTTCTAAAAAAAAAAAACCATTCAACTGTGTGTGCGAAGCTGTTGAGCACAAAAGTACAATACTAGTAAACGCTACAATACATATCTTGAGTAAAAGCAAATGTCTTGAATGACCATTCAAGACGCCTTGTGCAGATGTCTAATGTGTACGTACTATATTCCTATACAAGACGTCTTGAATGGCAATTCAAGACAATAATTTTTTTCAAGAAATGTACTATAGCGTGTTGCAACAACCAAGAACTTCGGGGTAATGCCGACAAGGCATTCGTGTATAAGTGTATGTGTTTGTGCACAGAAACACAATACGATGTGAAGCGAAGTAGAGGAAGTAGTATTGTCACTTTGTGCTCTACAGCTTCTTAATCGTACACGAATGCTTTTTATTTAGAACACTGAAGTATTTGGTGGTCGCAATTTCACTACAGTGAATGCCTTGAAAAAACGCAAATGTCTTGAATGTCCATTCAAGACGCCTTGTGCAGATTTCTAATGTGTACTTATACATACCGTAATCAATGGTTCGCTTTACCTTCTAAGATTCCTTTTTTTTCCAAATTTTTTCCTTCAGATTTTTTTTCCAAATTTCCTTGTGTATAAACCAAAAACAAAATTCGAATGAAAATAATGATATATAATTCAGTTATGTCCACTGAATTGGAAATGAAATCAGTTGTAGCAAACGAATACAAAATAATTTCAGTTAATTTAACGGAATTAGTACAAAATTCGTTCGCCATAATATAAATCATAAGGATTTCGGTTGCAGGAACTGCATTTCCCATATATTTTGTGGTGGCATGTGAAGTCTCTTGTCTATAGGGACAAGGCAACCACGATTATCTTAAGGGACAAGGCAACCACGATTGTGTTAATAATTTCTCGTACTTAATTACTCCATTATTTAACGTAATTCATTTATCAGCAATATTAGAAAAATAACATCATTAAAATATGGATAAAAATTAAAAATAAAATTAAAAAGATATGCGACTTAACTAGGATTCGAACCGAAATCTCACGGTAGTTAGTTGCATGTGCTACCCATCATGCCACCTTTGAATTTCAAACGACGAGACAATACTTGAGTACAGTAAAATTTGAGTCCGTTTCAGGGAACACTGGAAATCATGAAACTAAAAAATGTGGACAAGTTCATATTTTCGTTTATTTTACTTTTTTTGAAACCTGACAACTCTACTATTCACTGCTCGATTTATAGGGAAAAATTATTGACTGTAACGTATACACTTTTCATTTGTATGGGGAAAAGAACGAGGCTAATACAGGGTGGGCCAAAGAAGACCTACCAATGTAGAATACGTATAACTCTTGGAATAGTGTTTTTTTTATATTAATTTTTTTATATTAACTACATTTCATGGGAATTTAGAGGGACTATGTATGAAATATGACATCAGGCAAATGTCCAACATTTTGCTCGATACGAACATTGGTTCTTTTTTTCCCTCCTTCTTTAGTTTGCAATCTATCAGATATTTGACTATCAGATATTTGACTGAAATTTAAAATTCATCTCAGTCTTAGCCTGAAGAGAAACAACCACTGCTGGTCCTCATTGTGGGTAGTGTACATTTCACCGAGTGCTTACTAGGTACGTAAGTTTGAATCTTCTTAATCTTCTGTCATGTGTAGCTACTTCTAGAAGTCTGCGTGCCAAGATGTTAGTATGTGAAGACAGCCTCAAAGCATGACGTTCGTTGATTCTGTTGATCTCCTGTTGAACTGTATTTAGTCGGAAGTCTCTGTGTAGGGTTTTAAGAGCGTTTTCCATAACACCATATACTATTTCTGGTTGCAGGCTCAGTACTTCATCTCGAATATTCTGCTTTACCTGTCTAATTGTCTCTGGGTTATTGACATACACTTTGTCTTTTAAATATCCCCATAAAAAAAGTAGGGCGCAGTTAAATCTTGGGAACGAAGTGACCAAGGAAAATCAGAATTTGTTGAAATCAAACGTTCGCCAAAAAGTTCTCGCAACAAATCCATAGTTTGCCTTGAGGTGTGCGCAGTCACTCCATCTTGTTGGAACCACAAATTAGGATGCTGCTCCAGCATTGGCCGCAAAAAGTTGTCAATTATTGTTCTGTAAGAAGCCCCGGAAATAGTTTCTGGCGTTCCATCCTCATTTTTTAAAAACTATGGACCGATAACTTTATCGGCCATAACACCACACCAAACAGTGCATCGGGATGGATGTAACTGATGCTGTTGTGTTGTCCTTGGATTTTCAGAGCCCCACAATCTACAGTTCAAATTCCTTATTATGAAGGCTGTGGGAGCTAATCTTGAATTAAAATGTTGACGATACTTTCGCTTCGTCATAACTATTGATCTTTGACAAGAATAAAAAAAATCGATAATTTTAACACGTTGTTGTGTACTGTATCTATCCATTATAAATTTCCAAGAACTCAATTATAAACTGCAAAGAAAAAACACAATTATAGTAGACAACAAAAAAGTTATGCGGGTTTAACATTGGTAGGTCTTATATGGCCCACCTGGTTGGTTGGTTGAAAAGGCTGCAAGGCAACAGGCTATCTGGCACACTTAGGCTAAAGAAGCCCATTGTGATACCTGCAGTTTCCTCTATAGCCAACCATTGACTAGTCGTCTAGCCAATTTGCCCTTTCACTGAATTTGTCGAAAAGACCAACAGGAATATTCTATATGGCTGCGGTGCTAACTAAATGTGTTCCGAATATCCTACTTCTCAGTCCTGCCAGAGCAGGACAATCCAAGATAAGGTGTTTCATCGTTTCCTCGTCCTCTTCCATGCAGCATCTACAGAGAGTAGAGTTTCTATGTACCAATCTTAGGGCGTGTTTTCCTACAAGACAATGTCCCGTAAGTGTTCCTACCATTGTGGATAACCTGCCTCTCGGCAAGTTAAGTAAATGCCTAGTCCTCTTCCTGTCCACCTGTCCTCTTCCTGGACCATGGCGTGTTTGCAAGTTGAGGTAAGCCTCCACTTGTCGTTGAACATATTATCGGCCCACTGCATGATCTGCAAACGGCAGGCAGAGATTGGCATACTAACACCTTCTTTTGCCGGAAGAACCTGTGCCGTAGTACCCTGTCTAGCTAACGCATCCGCTACGCAATTGCCTGGAATGTCGCTGTGTCCCGGTACCCAGATAAGCCTGATGTCAAAATACTCTGCCATCACCCTAAGTGATGAGTGGCATTCTTTCACCGTCAGGTACGTATCAGACATGGCTTCCAGGGATGTTATGGCAGCCTGGCTGTCTGTGTACCTTGTATATACTAAATATTGGTTACAGGCTCCACCTAGAAAGCTTCCCATTAAACAAGAAATTTCCCAACCTATGTTAGTCTAGACACAAACCAAAGCAAAACTACCCAATATAGTTCATAATATTGGGTTGTAGCATAATAGTGTTTGAAAAAAGTGGTCTAATTTATTTTTTCATTTAGTCCCCATCGCGCAAATTGCGATAAGGAACTTCGTTCCAATAAAAAAATTAAAAAAATAGCAAATTTCCACAAATATTCAGCTTTGTATTTCTTCCCTTTTTCTGTCTTCACCTTGAATTACATTGATTTCTCGTTTTACATAAGTTAACGATCGCATGATCCAATTTGTCTTCCATGTGACTTTCTTGGCTGCCTGAAGTTTTCTTCCCCCCAACTCTATAATTTTCTTTATATAAAACGTGGGAATTTTCAGCAATTTTCATAATGCTGGTCAGCCAGTCAAGTCAGTCAATTTTCAAACGACCAAATCATTATTTGTAGATTATGGGGTCATACGTACCAATCAAACTGACTGTAATATAAGTTGAAAAAAACAAACAAGTAATTGTCCATTTGTTTGTCGCAATGAAGGGGAGAAATATATGAACGCCCAAAGACACGCTACTTCAAAGAGGCAATGAAGTAGTCCAAATACTAGGGTAGAGGTAATACGATAAAATATAGTAATCGTAATGGAAGTTGTATGGAAAACTGGGTCGTGCAAAATTCCCTACACACAGAAAAAAAAAATGTCATATTATTATTAACAATTCAATCATTAAATCTCAAAACTCTGAAGAAAATACACACACTAACTTCTGTAGTGGCTCGAATCTGAACGACTGTATCTGTATGACTTGAAATGAATGTTTAAATTCGTATAAGAAAAAATAAAACATAAAATACTTGAGAAAATCACGCATTTCTTACAAAACGCTGATGATGGGAACCTGAAGCCATTGAATGAATGAATTGTTTGGCTCTCATTTGATTTAGTTTTGAGTTCAAAACAAAAGACTTAGTACCTCTAGCAAAAGAATAATAGAATGACTAGCCAGTTGTAGGTCTTGCAGAATTAAAATAAAAAGTGCGTTTGGGGTGTTCTATTGTTTTCAGAGGTATCCAGGTTTTATGGGGTTAATATGTTTGAGGCTGATTCTAGCTGCTTGTACTTGGAATTTTCTTGAGATTTTTTCCCTCCAGTTCTTGGTTTGGTTCTGGTCTATTTATTATCATAAGTTTATTAGTGGGCAAAGTTATTATTATTTTTCTTCGATAGTTTTGTGTCTTGTCTTGTTCTTATTTTTGTTTCTGTAAATATCTTTGAAAAAATCTTGGCTTGTTCGGTTTTTGTTTCGTTTCTTAACTTTAAACTAATAATTAACAATTTAAAGCTTAAATTGCCTTCTCGGCGGTTGATTCAACCGCAATTGTAAAGTCAAGCCAAGAGGTATTGCTTTGGTATTACGAAACATTTACGTCATGGGAATTTATTTCATTATTATTTTAGAGTTCAATTGTTCAATTCCAAAACATACATATGTATGTACTTATATGAGTAAACAAAGCTTTACGGATTTTGTTTCTTTCTCAAATTTAAATCCGCATTTTAGTTTTACCCACGAAATGTCTTAAATTATATGTTTGTCAATCGCTGCCACTAAAAAGAGAGACCATAATTTTATTATTATTTTAATATAAACTATAAAAAAAAACAGCAAGGCAGCAACTTTATTTTGTATATTAATCATAAACTACAGTTTCGCAAGTGGTTACACACAGGTTGTTTAATATTTGTTTGAAGGTAAACGCAAGCAATAGATTAGGTAAGTTAATACGCCGTAGCCGCTTTAAATTAAAAACTAGCTAAATATACGCAGTACAAGTAATGGCCTAATATTACGAATCAAACTTATAACTCAACCACAGCCTGTCTTTAGTTATCCTTGAGGCCTCGCGGAAGTAATACATTGAATCTTAATGAAAAGAAAATGAAATGAAAAGTTCTTCCAAGAAGAACGTGGACCCTCTTAAATCGAACCGCATCGCAGTGGTCCTTTAGTCCTTTATGATACCACGGGTTAGCGTGATTAAGCGTTGGGCCCACCGGCGACGGATTTATTTCAATTAAGCTAAAAATACTATAGGAGCTCTAATGAGTCTATTCTCAGAGATTCTTAAAGAAGAATTATACATAGCAGACATCCTCCTATTGTCGGGTTATGGGCATGTGCATAGAAAATACTCTGTAGATTCTTCTTCTTCGCATCGTTCCAACTCCGGAAAAGTAATTTGACATATCCTTCCGTATCGCCGCAAGCCTTTCCATCGGACAGAATCCCCTCAAGTTTGACACACGCATTTTGGCCTTGTTTTTAGGTAGAAACATAAGGCTCATAAGTCTCCTCCTGTCCGGTATCGGTCAAATCTATACCTCCGTTCACCGTCCCTGCACGGTCGTCCACGCAGTATATGCTCACAAGTCGCTAGGAGCAAGTTAAGCTGCTCGAGTTCCTGTGTAATCTGTAAGGTAGTCGTTAGTCTTGCCAGTTCATCAGCTCAATATTAACCCGGAAATGCCTGTGACCTAGCATCCACATGCCGCCTGACTGTCAGGGAATACATTGATCTAGACAATGATGGACTCTGCTAGGAGCATGTCAAGATGCTTGCTGCAAGTTAAGATGCTCGAGTTCCTGTGTAACCTGTAAGGTAGTCGGTTGTCTTGCCAGTTCATTCGCTCAAGATTTCTCCGGTAATGCCTGACTGTCAGAGGAATTGATCTCGACAAGATGGACTATTCTTCCTCAGCAAGGTCTCTTCTATAATCGCCAAAATATTCCCCTGAGAAATACAACAATGATCAGGCAGGCTACGTGACAGAGACAACCCCAGTTCCCTAGAATATATTCCATACCTAACCTGACCGACTGGTTGTGAGCCAAAAGCAGGAGGAATTGATCTCGACAAGATGGACTATTCTTCCTCAGCAAGGTCTCTTCTATAGTCGCCAAAATATTCCCCTGACAAATACAACAATGATCAGGCAGGCTACGTGACAGAGACAACCCCAGTTCCCTAGAATATATCCCATACCTAACCTAACCGACTGGTTGTGAGCCAAAAGCAGGACACTCACTATACGCTGAAAAATAACGGACCTAGCAGCATATTGCAGGTACCATGTACATGTTTACCAGCATTATATTCGTGAATTGGAGATCTGCTTCTATTTGTTTATTTATCGCCTTTCACCCTTTTGTTTTCAGCAGTTTTCAACAAACAACCCCAAATTGAATTATATATATTACTTATATAACCTATTAATCATAGTGCCCCAAACATGTTATATTGAGTAGGAAACACAATGTGTTTGAACACAAGTATACTATATTTGCGACAAGCTACAAACATGTTTTATTTGCATCCCAACAACAACAAAAAGACAAATTTTACAGCGTGTATGGATAAAAATAGGATTTTTTTTGGGTTTAAATAAAAAACTAAATAAAAATACATGTATTTATTTAAAATAACTCTAATTATATAAAATAACAATTCCCATTCGAGATCTTCGTGTAGCAATTCTTATACTCGTACCTCTACACGAAATTTTTTGTTTGTTGCAGGAATGCTTTACCGGTATAGGAGTCTGATCGAATATTGGTTTCGTTGTTACGTTCCCAATGTAATGTTCGAAACATCGGCCAACACTGTTCCATGACCGACTCCCACAATGCCCCACTGTGACAGTTGTGTTTAACTGATACCCGATGTAGAAGCAATATGCATAACGATATTACATTCAGTGGAGCAGTGACAGTTGTCCGTAGAGTATCCGAGATGCACATCGTCGTCATTCTCTGGAACCTAGTGAGGAGGCACCTGCCATCGGAAGATAATGCTTAGTGATGGCAACACTATCGAGTATTTAGCCATGAAAAAAAGTTTTTCAAAATACCGTTCGGAACCGGTGTAAATATGTACATCTCAATCAGTGAGTGAAAAATCTATAAAATCTATAAAAATGGTTTCCCATTACATCCCGTGAAGGGACAGGGGAGAGATTCTCACAATCACAGAGCTGTGCACTTTCCATTTTTCACTCACTGATTGGGACCAACAGTTTTACACCGATTCCGAACGGTATTTTGGGAAGCTTTTTCATGGCTAAATACTCGATAGTGTCGCCGTCATTAAAAAATCTGGAAAGCACATATCTCATTGGTTGTTAGAAGCTCTCTTCAAGCCCTTCATGGGATGTAATGGGAAATGATTCTTTAAATATGTTTGGGTAAAAAACACCAGGACTGTGTTAACCGAGTTTACGAGTACACCCAGGCGGTTTTTGCCTGCCCATCACTCCAAAGGCTGAACATTGCTCTGGTGAATAGCTCTTACTTGGCCCTTACTGTTATCGCCACGTCGTCCCATGATCAGTAACTTTTCCAACTGTAACCAGTGATCAATATTCCATTTAGAGCAAGAACCTACACATATTGAGATAAGTATACTCCTTCAGAATTGCCTGGTACAGGTTGAGGTGTCCAATTCGAAATTGACTCGTTTCCTAGTGAGCATTTCGTATACTATACTAGCGGCTTAAGGTCTACATTCACCTTCAAGTTCGGTAGCACCAACTCTATCGCTGTTGAATGTATCCTCAACGTCAAGAAAGGCAACTATCCCACCAATTCATGCAGGGTTCTCTCCATAAATCTCCTCTTGATCAACCGATAAAAATCTTTATTCTTTACACTCAAAAAAAAAGTTTGCTTGTTAATAGCAAACAACGTATGCTGCTTCTCAGCAGCCAATTTGTTTGTTATTACAGCAAATATATTGACATAACAACAACATTTTTGTAGGGTTGATAAAATACCTGACATACTTAAAAGAATATTTTTTAATATCTTATGAGATCAGTGTTTTTTTTGCAATTAGGAAAAATTTAAAAAGTCGGCACCGGGATTTGAACTCACGTTGGCGGACGATCGTTTCGAAGTATGTGACTCTTCTCACCAGCGTTGTAGCGTTCTAGGCCAGTGACCGTCTTGTTCACATTGCAACTAATTACAGTCGACGTCGGGGTTTCTCTCCTCATTCATACATACTGTTTGCTGAAACAACAAACCTATGTTTACTGAAATAGCAAATATCTTTGCTTTCCCATATCAGCAGAATTATATGCTGTATTTTTTTGAGTGTAGTTATGCACACGCCATATTGTTATGCACACACACTCCATATTTAATCAGTGAGTGTAAAACCTAAACGCGCACAGCTCACTGGTTGTGTGAAGCTCTCCCTAATCCCTACATTTTATTTTTATATTTAACCTTATCAGTCAGGGCATCGGTATATCGGTCACAACCTGAAGTTCTGTTGGTGACACCATGTCTGACCCGAGAGACTTAAAAGCTTTGATGCAACCGATGTCCTATTGAATTCCCGATTGAGTAGAAATTTCTCTGCCAATTTCTGATCTACGAGAAGTATCGGTCTCCTCGTTCAGTCAAATGGTTATGCATAGGGAGATTGGGCACATCCTCATTGCTGTGTGTCCAGTGCACAAAAGAGCTCCTCAGGTACCCTCATCTCGCGCTGGCTGAGGACAGTATTACCCTTAGTCTTGAGGCCTCGGTTTTGTCTCCTGTTAATTTTCAAACTGGCATCCACAAGTATTCTTTCGCCCCACTAAACAACATTCTTCTCGAGCCTTAGCTCCACTTTTTATCTAACCCAGTCCTACATGCCCCTCCAAGACTTGGCTCTATTAAACAGTTTCCGGTATGGCTTCCTTACAGGACCAGCAGTAGGCTTTGACGCCCACATTCTTTCGCAGGTTTTTTGATAGAGTCAGTACTCCTCGCATTCCGATGAACTAATTCAGGCTGTGTCATGCTCCAATCCAAATAGAATCCGATTTGGTTATGATCAGAGGGAATCATTATAAAACGGAAGGATCTGCTTAGTATGGCAATACTTATATCCTTAGATCCATGACTGAAAAGTTCTTCACTAAATATGGAATTGGAATGGCATTGAAATGGTGTGAAACCCCTAAGATTTAATGTGCAAGTTTAGCTGCGGATTATATATCCGTCCCTCTCTCATCTCATGTTTCTCATCCAGGTGACACCTATAGCTGAGCAAACACCTTTGCTATCTAATCCAATTTTATTAGGTTGTGCGAATCGTATTCCTCATTTAATGATGACAACACTATCGAGTACTTACCCACGGAAAATCTTCCCAAAATACTTTTCGGAACCGGTGTAAAACTGTAGGTCCCAATCAGTGGGTGTAAAAACTGGAAAGTGCATAGCTAACTGGTTGTGAGAAGTTCTAACCAATCCCTTCATGGGATGTAATGGGAAACCATTTTTGGATATGTAATGCTATACGTGTATCGAGCTTTTTTTTTACTAATTTCCAAAAGATCTTCGATTTGATCCGAATTCGAGTTTCATTCCTAGAGATGTAAATAATTGAAAATCACTGCGAAAGTCCGGCAATTAACAGAACACACGGTATGGCAAAGGCCCAGGCTGCGCTCTTTATCTCAATACAGGCTATGACATCGGTGGTCCAATTGTTAGAGTGCGAAACTCTTGTGCGTGATAACGTTGGTTCTTTTCCCCGTCTGACCACTTTGTATTTCTTTAGTCAATAGCCACATCGCTTTGGACCATTTCAAAGCATAATCACTCGGAATCGTTGTGAAACTGCAGCTGCCAATCAGTGAGTGTAAAATCACAATTTATTCTTGTGGTGTTATGGGAAACAAGGATGGATGGATATCTGAACATAGTACACCATTTCGAATTTAGGTACATAGAAATATTTCGATAACATATAGGAAACAATACAGATATTGTTTATAAAATCTGAAAGTATTGGTAAGGTTTATTTGCCCTGCAAAGTCATTTGTTCATGTTTCTGATAACAAATGGTATATTCACCAACAACAATTTAAGGTTCTTAATCCCAACGGACTCTGTGATCGTCGGTAATGCAATGATTTGCATGTGCGACTATTCGTTGCTTCCAAACGAAATCCCAGATAAATTACTTTCGTTTGTGGAACCTATTTGTCGCAGACTGACTTGCGTTCAATCAAATAAATCATTTTCTTTGCGATAAACAAATAAAATCGTTTACGAGAAACGAATATGGTTTACAGCAAACGATATATGATAACTATAGGCTCAAGAGATGCTTACGAGAAACAAAAAACGTTTTCATTACTTGTACTTATTATGTTAGAGTAACCCAAAGCTCAAAAGAACTTTGCAAGAAATGAAAAATGTTTGCGACGAACCGCTTTTTCGTTTAGCGCAAACGAGTATATAGCGGTTTTCTATAAGCCATGTAATTTATATATTTTTGTTATTAAAATTCAAAATTTAGTTTCTTACACTAGAATTACACACAAATTACAGAGTTTTAGTTAAATTAACTTTTCATCTAGAAACTATTTCCATGTAATTTAGAAAATATATGAGTAAGATTTGATTTTTATTCAGAGAAAAACCTCTGATATGAAATAAGCCATGAAATGTATATAAAGTAAATTGTGTTTCGTCGCTTCGATTCATCGAAAGTCCTTTTAAGTAGTTCTCGTTTTCACTCCCCCTCTGCCATTTTGGCCCCCCAAAAGTTTACACATAATATTTGTTGCGTACTAAGTAGTTACTACCTGTTAACTCAATTTGTCTAATTGCAGGTCTTTCAACAAGTCTAGCAACGACTTTGCAACTATAAAAAACTACAGCAACTGTTGAATTACCACACAAAATACTATTATTATTATTTAGGTAAAAAGTACTATTACTTGAAGTACGATATGAAGGTATTGGTGGAGAGAGTTTCAACTAGCGGCACAATGGAGTAGAAATATTAAAAAATTGAAACAAATTGTGCTTATATATGGTCCTGTATATGACAATAAAAGTTAATCACAATTTTAGATTTTTTTTGCCCTAAGGCTTTAAACATTCTTAAAAACTAATTTCTTAATATATTGTATATATTTGTTGGAACTATCTAACTTTAATCGATGGTATAACAATTATGCCGAGGATTTCCCCGTATACTTCAGTCTTTGCATTTTTCATTCATACAATTTGGTCAAAAAGGAGTAACAAAAAAGCCTAATCCATTACCCAGATCCCCCGCCTTCCCATTAACCATTAACGCGTCTTTTCGATCAAACTCGAATTGACCCACACGATGGTCTTCTCTACACCACATCTTCTCCAATCGTCTGCCTCAACCCCAAGCATGAGAACAGGATTCGCCTCTCCCATATTCTAAGTCTCTCCATCTGAGCTGAAAAAATTCCGCACCAGACTGGAAACGCATAGGACATGCGAGGTCTGATCAGTTGACGATAAATGAGAAATCGCACCTCATTCGCCAGCCCCTGCCTGTACCTGAATATACTCAGGTATATACGAAACAGTTTTACGACTTGCCGCAACACCTGCTCGATGTGCCCTTAGTAACTAAAATCCTCTTGGAACACCACTCCAAACTACTTCATCGTTGATGAAGTTTGTATCGTGTCATTCCCCACTTTCAATCGTAGGGTGTATCCCCTCGCGTTGGTGTACAAATAGCGCTTAACGCCACTTAAGACTATGCAGCTGTACCTAGCCATCATTTGTCAAAGTATACCGAGAACCGCCTTGTATTGACTGCCTCCACCCTGAGTCCCTTTCATCGTTGGCAACGGATTGTGTTTCATAAGCTCAAAAGTGATCACTCGGCCTTTTTTGAGAGAAATCTCATTCTTGCAAACACATGCAGACACTAATCTGTCTCTTTAATTACCCAGCGACGAAATTTACGAGGCCTTCCACGAAAAAGGCATGCGGAATCCTTCTTTGGTAATGCCTTTTGATGGGTTAACATCTATATGCACGGGTAGGGCAAGCTATCAAAGTGAACACATGCAAACAACACACAGCGTTAGCATCACATACGTGGTTGTTGTACAACAATAGTCTCTGCCTGAAAATTAGTATGATGGTATTGATGTAGCGGCAGTGAACAAATAAGCAGATCGTCGTCGCCAAAGAGTATTGAATAGTATAGACAACTCCTCGGGTGAATGATTCAAAACGTATTACTCTCTTTTTGTCATAACTTGATCTATTCATAATTTTGATGTGAAACATTGATGGCTTTTGAAACATTTATACTTTTTGTAGTGATTTATGTAATAACATTGTCGAAATGTTGCATTTATATTGAAATATTCTATAACGAGAATAAGACTCGTTTATGCTCTTTTATTCAGACTCTCTAAATAAGAGCGGAAAAAGAGTGCAGTAAGTTCTCTATATTATACAATACTTTTTGTCGTCGCTCTGTTTATGACAAAACAAAAGAAATTATTTCAGTGAGCCAAATATTGCTTTATTAATTTGAACAATATTATATCTAATGTTAAAGCAGAAGTAACAAAAAAGAAAGTGCAATAGCAACAGAGCCTTCAGCACAAAAACAATTCTTTTATTTTTTTTCCAATGCAACATTTACTAATGCGTTCATAGAAATCGAACAGGTACCGTGTAACAAAAAGGTGTTACCAGATCGCTCGTGAGTTCGAACACTCATTGATTGTTTTTAATAAATGAATGATTTTATAAAGCTTCCATAGGCCTGTTAAAAGAATGCAAGCTGGCGCTATTGTTCATGACCTTCGTGTCTTTCCATACTTATATACGCAATTCGTCATTACAAAATCATAACATGCGACAGCCCAGTAGATAAAGCATCCGAGTATAAGTACTCAGGTCGTGTGTTCGATTCTTGTGGCTGTAGATTTAAAAAAAAAACTATTTGTAAATATTAAAATTGTTGAAAGTATAAATCTTAAATATGAAAATAATTCACATAATTATCTTTTCTTTTTTGTTGAGCTCTTCTAGAACTACTCTTTTTGCAGGCCTTCGGAAACCCTTCTTGTGGAGAGGGATGATTTGCCTTGGCTCCAAATCTCACGCAATCTTAAAAATAAAAAAGGACTACAACTCAACTCTCTTCAACTACAAGCGTGATACAGACCGATGTGCGCATTTTGCTTAACCCCTTCAAGAAACGCTCTTTTTGAAGGCCTTCGTAAGCCCTTCTTGTAGAGAGGGATGATAACCCTTGCCACCAAATCTAACTTAATGTGAAAAATAAAAAAGGACTACAACTCAACTCTCTTCAACTACAAGCGTGATACAGACCGATGTGCGCTTTTTGCTTAACCCCTTCAAGAACCGCCCTTTGTGAAGGCCTTCGTAAGCCCTTCTTGTAGAGAGGGATGATAACCCTTGCCTCCAAATCTAACTTAATGTGAAAAATAAAAAAGAAATACAACTCAACTCTCTTCAACTACAACCGTGATACAGACCGGTGTGCGCAAGTCTACAGACACAATTGAGAAGGAGAACTCAATTCAGTTGACAAATGCCTTCAGTTTCGACCAGGCGTATACTTTTTGTTACCTCACAAGTAATTATACACATTTATATATAATAAAAAAGGACGTAATGTGTATGGAAGTCCTTCAGTATTCTACAGAATACATTTTAAGTCACGATTTCGGGCCTTTCATCTCACGTCGTCCGCCGCTGTATAGTTAAGCAAACCCTAATGTTAAGATTTTGTTCGTATTAGCGAATCATACGGATCATTATGGATGATTAGTTGGAAGACGGCAATGATGGAGCCTGGGTTCAACTCCATTATACACGCTGTAAAAAACGGACCTGCAACATATTTCATGAACCATGTATATGTTTGCAAGGATTGTTTTTATGAATTGAAGATCTGCTACTTTTTTGTTCCTTTGTTATCTGTCACGTTTTTGTTTTCATCAAAAAAGCCATATTTGGGTCACAAAAGATATATTATAGCCTATTAATCATTGTGTCGCCAACATGTAATTTTGAATAGCAAACACAAAGTGTTTAGATGCAAGTATACAACTATATTTGTGACAAGCTACAATCACGCTATAGTTGCAACCAAACAACAACAAAAAACAGCGATTTTTCAGCGTGTAGGGAAAGCATGTACTAAAATGATTTTTCATTTAAAATTCAATCAACTACAATTAACGATGGTACATGTTCACCCAAATTAACTGATTTTCAGCGAAACATAGAGGGCGGATCAATAAGTCCGTGGCTTTTCGGACTTCCCTCGTAGTTATATGCAAGTAGTTATATGAATTTCGGGTGCTCATTAAACATAATTTTGTGCGAAAAAACATGTCAATCAAACCTAGAAAAGCTTGATAAATACTATGGGGACTCTGCACCATCGATTTCAATGGTAAAAAAGTGGTTTATTGACTTTCGTTGTGGTCGCACCAGTACAAATGACGCTGAACGTTCTGGACGGCCAATTGAGGTCAATACAACCTAAAATGTCGAAAAAATCCACGATATGGTGTTGGCCGATCGAAGAGTAAAAGTGCGTGAGATTGTTGATGCCATATGCATTTCATATGGCAGTGTGGTTTCGATTTTAAATGATCAGATGGGTTTAAGAAAGCTGTCTGCAAGATGGGTGCCGCGTTTGCTCTCTAAGGACTGTTTGGAGTTTCATGAATTGGGGTACGGATTGGTAGCTCCTAGTGACTATTTCCTATTTCCAAACCTTAAGAAATGGCTCGGTGGAAAGAGATTTAGCTCCAACGGTGAAATTATTGATCAAACAAATTCCTTTTTTTCTGGACCTCGAAAAATTCTATTTTTTGGAAGGGATACAAAAATTGGAGAAACGTTGGACGAAGTGTATTGAGTTAAAAGGAGATTATGTTGAAAAAGTATTTTTTTTTGCAAAAAAAAAAAACTGTGTTTCACTCAAAAAGTCACGGACTTATTGATCCGCCTCGTAACTCGTTTGCGATCAACGAAACATCAGTTTATTGCAAACGTTTTTCAATTTTCGTTGTCTTCGGTCCGACTTATTTTTAGAAAGTTAAAAATGATTTTATAAAGTCGCAGGTAGGATTCAAGCTCACATTCGCTGGATCATTGATTCTATGCTTGTGACGCGTCATCTCTTGAAGCATCTAGCAGGTTAAGTCCGTTAAGCACTGCCAGTTTAAAGTTTTCACACACCAAAGTTTTTGTTTTAGTGTAGAGTGGTATTTGGCAGACATTACGAGTTGATTTCCTAGTTGTATACTAGGGTGTCCCATCAATAAAAATCAAATATTTGAAAGCTTATAGGGCAGAGTATTTTTGGGATTTTTTTTCAGATCTTTCGGAAGAGGTTTAGAGGTCGCGCAAGACGAATTTACCCCAAAAATCGGGTATTCCAGACGTTTTTTGAATTCTACATAAAACTCGGTCAATTACCACGATTTTCAAAGATTGTAAGTCAACAAACCACCAGTTTTGTCAATGAGTTTTGCTCAATAAGGTACCATGTATTAAAATTTTTCGTAAATTTTGGAGACATTTTGTAAATAACGTTTTATTGATTTTAAAATTTCTATGAAAATTTAAAATACTAATGATGCACTGTGAAAGACGGATAAGTTCCAAGAAATTTTTTGGGGCAACATGTGGAATTTGCACTTACTGTTCCTGAGATATACCAATTTAAAGCTTTTTACCCTTTGTACGAAACTAATAGTATTATAAACAGTTTCTTATTTTTGCATCGGATTTGCTACAAGTTTCTTTGAAAGTTTAAAATACTAATGATGCACTTTAAAAGAAGGATAAATTCCAAGCAATTTTGTAACAAAAAATGAAGAATTTGCAGTTACTGTTCTAGAGTTATACCATTTTAAAACTTTTTACCCATTGTATGAAACTAATAATATTATAAACTGTTTGTCATTTTTGCATCGCATTTGTTGTAAACATTGAATTGATTAAAAAATCATCCTGCGCGAAGTAACGACAAAGAATTACACGCGGCAACAACGGCCCCGGCAACATATTGAAGGAACCATATATATGTTTGCAAGCATTGTGTATGCAAATGTGGCTTTGTTTGTTTAACACTGCCGAAAAAACACCTGACAGACAACAGAGTAACAAAAACGCATCAGATTTTGAATTCATGGAAACAATGCATTACTGAGCAAAATCATTTTCAGCTAAGAGTTATGTGTTTCGGTTAGTGAAAACAATTGCAGTGGTCGTCGGTGGTGCAATGGTTAGTGTGCGTGCAATGAAAAAGCTTCTCAAAATGCACCTCGGAATCGGTGTAAAAACTGCAGGTTCCAATCAGCGAGTATAAAAAACTAGAAGGCACACAGGTCACTGGTTGTGAGAAGCTCTCCCCAATTTCTTCACGGAATGTTATGAGAAACCATTTTTTTTTTCAAAATTTCAATTTCAAAAATTTGTGGGTTGGATTCGAACCCACACTCGCTGGACGATCGTTTCGTTTTCATTCCTCGTTAAAGTTTTTTTTGAGTTTCTAATTTATTTAACTCGTTTGTGGTAAACAAAATATTGTTTAATGGAAATGTTATTCTTCATTCTTCTTTCTCTTAATCTCTGGTTATTTCGTGCATCTATTCCAACGCTTCGCCAATATTCGGCAACTTCTGCAGGGAATTTTCGAAATATTAAAATCTTCCTTATATATTTAACACAGTAAGCAAAATAATCAGAAATTAGTATCGGGTTTTTCAATAAGAACGCTACAAAAGTTTTTTTAAATAAAACAAAACCGGTTTTAGATACCAATGAAATTCGATATTCCTGAGAAAGTACGTTCTATGCCATTATGTATGGAACTCTATTTCTTTTGCGTGGCCACCACGGGCACGCTTGCAGAAGTCCAGACGCTGTACCCAATTTTCGACGGTTTTCAAGCATAAATCGGCCGATACTGCTGCAATTTCACGTTCGATATTCGTACGAAGTTCATCAATCGTTGCTGGCTTGTTGGCATAGACCATAGACTTGACGTGGCCCCACAGGAAATAATCTAACGGCGTCAAATCGCACGACCGAGGCGGCCAATCGACTGGGCCATTTCGTGAGATAACAAGTTCACCAAACTTGGTTTCCAATAAATTGATTGTGGCATTCGCTATGTGGCTTGTGGCGCCGTCCTGTTGGAACCACATGTCTTCCAAGTCCATATTGTGCAATTGGGGCCAAAAATATTCGGTTATCATTGAACGGTAGCGATTCGCATTCACAGTAATGTGCCGGTCTTGATTGATCATCACGGAAGAAGTAACCAAACTGTAATTTTTTCGGGATGCAATGATGACTCATGGATTACGTGTGGATTGCTGTCAGCCAGAAATGAGCCTCATCGCTGAAGATGATTTTCCGATGAAAATCCGAATTATTTTCAAGTTGTTGCTCAGCCCAATTCACGAACATACGACGCTTATGGTGGTCAAGCGGCTTCAGTTCTGGCGTTAATTTGATCTTGTAAGGATGTAGGCCAAGATCTTTTCGCAAAATTCGCCACAACGACGTCACAGAGATGCCCAACGCTTGAGAACGACGTGTGAGAGACACATTTGGGCTTTCTTGAACTGAGGCCCCAGCGGCAGCAATATTCTCGACACTACGGGCACTTCTTTGTCTCACTGGCACGGGAAGATTTTTGTACTGTGCCTGTGAATTAAAATTTTTCCACTAGACGCTAAATTGTGGATCTGGTAGGACGATAATGACGACCATAAATTGGACGTAGCGCTCTTAAAGTTGAGGCCACTGACTCCAAATTTCGGTAGTAAATTTTAATAATTTCGACTCGTTGTTGGCTCGTATATCTTTCCATGATGAAATGGCAAACCTTACTGAAGAGAAATGTCAAAAGAGCGGGGAAAAATATGGCTTCGTTTGCTGTCCCTATCGATTTTCTTTTGTAGCGTCTCTGTTGAAAAGCCCTTTATTTAATATTACAGTGTTTTTAGAATTTAATATAATGTAATCGCAATACTGTAATTCCCACTGATGTTGCCTGAGACCTCCCTCACATTTTTCGTTTGTCGTAAATGTAATATTGAAGTTGCAGTTACCATATATCGTTCAATATAAAGGTTTTCTGTACTCGTAAACGACTTTATTTATTTGTCACAAAAGAATTGGATGTTCAATCATTTCGTCGTTTGGCGTTTAACAGAGGTTTCATTTGGGTGTAGCGAGATCTTTCTTTGCTTGTACTATGGGTTTGAAATGTAGGGAATTGTTTCCACCCACTGTGTCTCCTAGCATTGTGTTTAAAATTGTACCTTGATATGTAGATGTGCAACAGCGTTTTGTGCAGCACGTATATAACGGTGCATTTTAGTAAAATGTTATGCACAAAACGTGTAATGGAGTATCTGTTGATCTCACAGATACAATTCGACTATGTAGTACAACAACTGTGAATTGCATTTTTCAACTATATCAGTTTAGGAAAATCTTGGAAATGCAAAGAACATTTCCAAATACAAAACTTCTATGGAAATACTGTGACTGCTTCACTTGAAAACTATTACTACCATAAACAATTAGAAATATGAAGGAACAATGTAGTAACTCTTTCATGGATTTTATATTAAGGATTGAGGTAAAACTTGTAGGTAAAGCAAGGAGTAGAGAGGAGAGGTGTTGGAGAGGTAGTTCTTAGATAACATTTCTTTATTAGCATCTACTTACATATACTTCCTATGTTCTCTACTCATTGCTTAAACAATATTGTATCCAAATCGAAATCCAAGAAATTATATTTTCCAAAACTATTGCCCTACTTGGAGCCAACCCAGTAAGTCCAAGGCAAAACTTTTATTATAATTTAGTAGTTTTCACATTAAATTCAGGTGTTATTTTCATACTCACCATCAGCATCAGGCCAATTACAAAATTTTTATAAGATTATGATAATGGAAATGGACTGGCAAAATATTGAAATTTTGTGATTTTATTTAACCATCTATTTGTTACTCTTCGGCAAAGAGAGAGCCTGCACTGAAAGAAGAAAATCTTTACATCAAATCGATGGTAAGTGTTTTTTTTTTCGCGAAGACCAACACTCCGGGGATGTCCCCTATAAATCCACTGCATTGCATTGGACTTAGGAAAAGGGGATAGGAGTAGGGGAAAAGAGAGAGAAGTACTTGTTAATGTTTGACTTAAACTTGCTGATGTTGTAAGAAGTGGGGACTACACTTGCCGGAAGCTTATTCCACATATGGTCTGTTTGGCTGAAGAACGAATTATTTGTGTAATGCGCAGTTCGATCCAACGGCCAGGAAACAGAAAAGGGATGAGTTTCACTTGAAAACCGCGTCGTACGGTTAAATACCCTAACTTCTGGAATGAGGCCATGGAACTCGGCGCAACACTTTCCATAAAAATACCTATAAAATAGCGAGACACAGCTAATATTTCGTGGATGCTCCAAGGAGGCAACAGTGCTGGATACACAGCTGTAGCTTATCAGCTTCAACGCTCTCTTTTGCACGCGGTCTTGAAGCTCCTAGGTGGACGCTGGAGCCCCAGCCCAAATATGAGAGTTGAATTCCAATTTTGGCAGAATATAGGTTTATCAATTGTTTTTCATTGAATTGATGACAAATTTCAACAATTTTGTGGAAAAGTTTTTCAATTTGAAGAATGTGCGTTTCTTCACCATTTTCACCTTCATTGAATTGATGACTTTGTTTATGTCAATCTTCATCATTGATATTTGGAATTTGGAATAAATATGGACGTATTATTGAAAAAATAAAGAGAAAAAACAAACAAAATTGTACTAGAAAATTGAAAATAAATACGTAATAGAAAATAGTGCAATGGACAGAAAACATTATCCACGGCCTGGACATTTGTTATGTGGTCATATACCCTGTGATTGTGGATGTTTCACGATGAAAAATTGGCCAAAGACTTTGGCTACTCATTAACAAACAATTTACATAAAAATTATCTCTATCTAAGTGGTTGACATGTAGAAGTGGTACTAAACGTCAGGACAAATAACTTCTGTGGAATCTGTAACGATGAGGAGGAAATATTTTGGGATTGGGGAGAATTACACGGTACAACACGAAAAAATATAACCATATACGGACACCACTACGTGATAAAAGACCAAATTAAAAAGACCCATGTCTCCCAGTTATGCCCAAAGTCATGCAATTGTATTTTATGGGCCCCCAAAGATTTGGAGCCTCGGTGTAATGTTTGCCAAAAAAGTGATCATTTTGTCACGCTCATATCTTGCAAATCGTTCGGAATTTTGATTTACTCTCTGAGGAAAAGTTGTAGCTCTTATCATAAAATTGTGAACGTATAAAATCAAAAAAACTTCATATTGAAGGTTAAAATCGCAAAAAACTTTAAAAAGTTGGATTTTTTTTACCTTTTTCCCCCTGTTCAGGTCCATAGGTAGTAAGCCGTTCAAAATTCAAGGCAACAATCAACTAAAAAATGTACCTAGGATCTCAGTAAACAAAGTTCTAGAACATCTGAACTTCCTAGGAATGATTCTTATATTGTGCGCTGCGTCCCTTGTTGCTTGTGCTGAGCTTACTGCTTTGCCTGTGGTGCTGCGGTCGGCGAGATAGCCTAGTATCTCAATGTTGAAGTAACCGGTGTTGAGAATAATTCCTAGGAAGTTCATATGTTCTAGAAAGTTGAGATCTTAGGTACATTTTTGTAGTTGATTGGTTCCTTGAATTTTGAACGATTTTCTACCTATGGGCCTGAACAGGAGAAAAAATTTAAAAAATCCAATTTTGTAAAGTTTTTGTGCGATTTTGACCTTGAAGATGAAGTTCTCTTGATTTTATATGTTCACAGTTTTTATTCTTTATGATAAGAGCTACAACTTTCCCTCAGAGAGTAAATCAAAATTCCGAACGGTTTGCAAGATATGAGCCTGATAAAATAATCACTTTTTTTTTTTTGCAAAAATTACACCCAGGCCCTAAATCTTTGGGGGCCCATAAAAAAGTGCATGACTTTGGACAAAACTTGGAGACACGGGTCTTTTTTGGTCTTTTATCACGTAGTGGTGTCCGTATATGGTTATATTTCCGTGACTTAAAAATTTACACACAGTGTTATTATTGAAAGGCGTTAACAGGATCTTGAAGCAAGCTGAATGGTGCCCTAGTTGGATTAGCGATTATTCTCGTTACTTCGTGTTATCACAATGGATTAAAAATTCTAGTGAGTCGTAAATTGACTGCCACCAATTCTAGGTTAAACTAAACTGGCCACAACAAGCAGCGTATTTCAAAAATACAAATTTTTGCAGTCTCGAAGAGTCTAATTCCTAAATTGAACTGGATGCAATGAATTTAACAAAGATAGATTAAGAGTGGTTGGTGGTGGTGCAATGGTTAATGTGCGCGGCTCTTGTACATGAGAATGTGGGTTTGATCACTGCTTTGACATTTTTTTCGACGATGTTCACCTCGCCTTCTGATGGCGAGACAAGCGAATACTTAGCCACGACAAAGTTTCTCAAAATATCGTTCGAAACCGATGAAAACTGTATGTTGCAATCAGTGAGTGTAACAACTAGAAATCGAACATTCCACTGGCTGTGAGAATCTCTCCACAATCCCGTCATGGGACGTACTGGGAAACCGTTTCTTTTTAGGTCAAGAGGGGGGTGTTGCTGTTGTGGTGTTTTATTGGATTTGATTTGAACCTAAATCATCTAAATCATAAACTCAAGTTAAGATCATAATAAATTATATTTTACTGGCATTTTTTTAAGATTTGTTAAAGTATTTCTTTTGAACAGGTTGTATGAAAAGGAGAATGAATTTAAGCACACAAAAATGTGCAATAAAAGAAAAATTATTTATTTTTTATTATTTATTATTTATTTATTTATTTTTTTTATGAATTTTTGTAATGTTCACTTAACGTTACATAAGTTTTTTTGGTCATATTATCGAACTACTGCTAAAGTTTGATTGTACAAATTTATGCCAGTATGGACTTTTTATATAAATTATTCTATCCATAGCGTTTACAAAGCGAAACAACTCTTTGATGGATTTTGCATTAAGGATTCACAAAAAAAAAACAATTTGCATAAATTACCAGTAAATCATTAAAAATTTAAAAAAAAACATCAGCCAGCTATTGAAATTGAAGTTTTAATAATGAAAGGACTTGTATCACTAACATCC
The DNA here is from genome assembly GCA_963931995.1 of Phaonia tiefii. Classification (NCBI taxonomy): domain Eukaryota; kingdom Metazoa; phylum Arthropoda; class Insecta; order Diptera; family Muscidae; genus Phaonia; species Phaonia tiefii. Next base: position 29,652,252 of record OZ008370.1, on the reverse strand, counting down.
TTGCATTGATTGTGGAGATTTATGACTGTTACATATGCCGGTGTTTCACAGCAAAGACATACACGTTATGAAAACATTTTTAAAATAATATTGAGTGGTAATTAATGTGGCTTCTTGTAAAATCCACACTGTTTGTTTTCGATTCGAGTCTAACACCCCATCTAGATGGTATTTATGATATGATAGGATATGGCAGGGTATAGGTACATATCAGTTGCATCCTTAGGGGATATCTGCCCTCTACTGGCGCATTTAGAAACTATAAAGGCCAAATGTTTACTTTTTTCGCCCCCTCTGATTTTGCTAACATTCTCTCTGTTAACCTTTTAGAATGAGGTCCTGTTGTATTGCCTTGCACTGTGTCCTTTTTAAGGTTTGTTGTTATCTGTTTTGATAATGCAGATTTTCCTTCGTATGACCTTTCCTGTAGAAGCGTGATGATGTTGGCCTCCTTTTCTATTATCAACCACCCAGTGCAATCCTGTTAATTTCTTTTTACATCTCGTATACTTATGATGAGTTCCTTTCGCTCTTCATTCTGTCTGACGTTGAGTTAAAATATGCAAATTACTTTGCTTATACAAAAATATGGTTTAAAATAATCTCTGGTATGGGGATTTTTGTTAAAATGCAATTGATAGGCTGCTGTGGCAATTGAAATTATTCATAATACTCGGGCAGAGGTAATGAAAGTTTAATTTCTTCCTTTATGAATTGCAATACCCAATCATAATCAAAAATTCAAATAAACTGGAAGCCATTAAAGGCGAACAATCTTGTGGAAAGATTAAAAGTGATAAAATATTGAACAATTTATCAATTTTTTTTTTTAAAACACAAAATTTACCATTTTAAATTTATGAACCAACATATTGCAATACTCTTGATTATTACACCCACAGAACTATGTGTTTCAAAAGAGGTTGTAGCAACCGAATTACGATTGCCACAATCGAATTGAGATTGCAACAACTGACTTCAGGCAATGCAAGGCAAAATCGTTGGTTTGAAAGAGTGTTCTAAAGCGATGGATCTACACCACCGTTAACCAACCCATGCACTCGCGAGGAAGACAATAATCATATTTTTCACACACACACGATCGGCAATTCACATGTACACAACAACTATGTTTGATTAAAAGCATCAGTCTCTGCTTGTGCGTTGTGCAGTATTCGACAGCGACTTTGGGAAGTCATGACCTGGAAGGCCTGAAATCATGACCACACAGACATTCTTTAAAATACGGAAGGCCTTCCCTACACATTACCTCCGCCTTTCTTTTTAACATTGCGTGAGATTGGGAGGCAAGACCTTCCTTGTCCATTGCCTGAAGAAGGCCTTAGAAGGCATTTACTTTAATTTATTTTTGTTAAACAAAAATAGAATTAAAATAATTTATTTTATCACAAAATGAGGCAAGGTCTATGGATACTGTTTTATCTATACAGCCAATTGGGATTGCTGTCAAATACAAGGCTGCCCTTGTGGCAAAACGACTACAGGCGATAGGTGAATAGATCAACAGAGATCACAAGTCGAAACACATTAAAGATGCGAGTGAATTCGACTGAATATCCGAAGTAAGGCCTAAGGCGAACTGCGTGTCTATGACGCCACCTAGGGACGACTAACAATATGCAACCCTCCACAAAGGACAATTTGAACCTGCTGTTATACTGATGGCTCAACGCTAGGGGAAAGAACATGTCTATGACTTTTCGGTAGTTCGAGCGATTACGGAATGTATTAACTAGCTCGATAACACTACGAGCCCAATGGGCGTGAATCGCTTCACGAACGGCCAGATGGCGATTAAGGCAATATCGTCGTAAATTGTTAAATCTAGAACGGTCCTTAACTGCAAAAAGGAGATCAATGATTACTACACGCACTGAAGCCTTAACATCATCTGGGTGTCGAGAAATAGTGGAGGTATCGGTAATGAGCGTTCGCACTTTCTGGCAACAAAAACCAGGATACTTCATACGGTGAGCCTGAAGGAGGTGACATGTTTCGGGGAGACGAAGGCTGAGTTGAGCCAATGGGAATCAGGATAAAGTGGTCAGGGTGACAAGGATCCTATGGAGAAACCCCGATGGGGTGAAGACAAAAGTCTTGCTGAAATTGGGAATGTATGAAATGATCAAGATGATGGGAGTCTTAGCGGAACTCTCAGGCTTACAAGCCCACCAACACCATATTGGGTAAGTGAGAAATAGTGAATGCAGGGCGTGCAGGGAGGACGATGAGACGATGAAGCATTTCCTGTGTCACTGTCTGGCTTTCATACATGCCAGATCTAACAATCTCTCAGACAGTACAATACCGGACATAACCAATCTTATGAGAAGAGACTGGAACTTTCTGAGGAACTTCGTGCATAGCACCGAATTCCTATGAGGGTATAATGATTTCGTTAAACCAAACTAGAATTAAAATAATTTATTTTATCACAAAATAATTATCAACTTCTACATATTTATTAATAAGAATGTTTTACCACGCCCAACTTCAAATTGAAAATTGTAAAAACATTCTGAAAAATATTAAATAAACAATATAATTTTAAAATTTTTATGAACTTTTCCAATTAAATTATGGTTAAAAATCGGAAAAGAAATTTCGCAAAATTGTAAATATCTTCTTCTTGGTTATATCTGATGAAAAAAATGCATGCATTCCGCAGGCCTTATTTTAGGAAGACATTACAAAAGAACCATTCCGCATGCCTTATTTGTGGAAGGCGTTGCGACTTCCGCCGCTGGCTTCTGTTTGCGGCCGCACAAAAGCACATAATATATTGATGTTCGTGCGTTCGGTCTTGCCTATCTCTGGTCTAGACTATACCCAAAAGCTAACTGTTAGAAGTCAAGGCAATATATGACCTTTCCATGGGACTAAATGTCATCACCACCTGAGGTCTTAAAATCTACTTTGATAGTCAGGCTGCTGAAAAATCTTTGGTCGCTATATTCATGATTGCGGGAACTGTCCACAATTATCGCGTATCTCTAAATGGTTTGATGTCACCCTTAGATGGGTGCTATAGAACGGATGAGCTAGCGAAATTGGGGTCTACCTTTCCAGTTCCACTGAATCTGGAGCATATGATTATGCCCCGTTCTTCAAGTAAGTCCTTGCCTAAAGTCGAAACTCTCAGACATGTAAACAATACATGGTCGCGAGGCATAAAATGCAGGGTCGTCAATTAAATATACTTATAGACTGAAATTCCAGGCCACAAGGGTCTCCTAGGGAACGAAATGGCAGACGAACTAGCCAGGGCATAGGGTTGGTCAAATGATGTATTTTCCTGCATTACCTTGAACGAGCGAAGACCAGCTGGGATAGGACGGGCACGTGCCGCATATCCAGAAACACATGGCCAGAATATTACATTCACCGGACTAACTCCCTGATTAGCCATAATCGGGGAGACATATCTAGGCTAACTGGCATGCTGACCGGGCACTGGCCAATCGGTAATCACGCAAAACGGTTGAAGCTGCCATATAATGACCACTGCCGTGCCTGCGATGACGCAGAAGAGGAGGAGACGGTGGGGCATCTCGTCTGCAGTTGTCCGGATCTGATGAATAGACTCCTGAAGACTATGGCCATCCCTTACTAACCTCACTAAGATATACGAGATAGATCTAGGGGATCTAATGAGATATCTCCGATTAACAGGCTGGATATAGGCACGGTACTTTGGAATGCCCGGAATGATGTGGTATGCAAAACGGTGTCTCAAGACACTAATTGATGCTAAACAGTATCTTTAGCAACCACGAAAACCAACCAACCAGACTGAAATGTACGACAAAATGGTTATCAATTTCTAGACAGGATATCCCTACACCCTAAAAAATCTGTATTTTTTCATGTTTGGATGCAAATGCAATGAGTATATTAGAGTGTATAATGAGTGTCGCAAATATAGAATATTTGTGTCCAAACACATAATATCTGCAATTCAATACAACATGTTATAATATATTTGTTTGTGACCTACATACAATTTTGTTTGAGACACAATGATTAATATGTTATAATATGTGTGTTTGTGATCCACATACAGCTTTGATTGTGGACCAAATACTTCTGTGTTTCGTGCACTGTTTACTAAATTTGTATGCAAGTGACAGAAATATAATAAAAGGCGCACAAAGACATATTGTTTTCAGCTTAAGTTAATGTTATTGCAAGTGTATAACTGTATTTTTGCATTATTTTTTCAGTCAGTGACTCATAAACATTTCTGAATGCGTGTGTAAATGAATTGAGATCTATTGCGTCTTGGTTTCATGCATTCAGTGGTCACTCGTTCAGTTGGATCGTTTGGGAGGAAACACATGAATACTTCGACGTAAGCATATGGATATTTGAGATGAAACACGCATAAGGCTCCATGCAAATGTAAGAATCTTTGGAAGCAAACATGATACTGTTTGCATTTAAATATAAGTGTGTTTTGACCTTGCAAATATACGATTTTTTAGAGTGTGTTCCAAACATATACATGGTTCCTGTAGAATATGTTTTGGAGAATATATTACAGGAATCGAGTTTTTGTCAGCGTGTATATTACATGCTAAAAAGGCGGCCTCAGCAATATGTTGCAGGATCCATGTACATATATGTTTGCAAACATTGTTTTCGTGAATTTTTGTTTCTTTGTTGCCTGTTAAATTTTTGTTTTCAGCAGTTTTCAACAAACAGAGCCACATTTAGGTAACAAAACTATATATTATATCCTATTAGTCATTGTGTCTCCAACATATAATATTAAATAGCAAACACAATGTGTTTGGACACAAGTGTACTATTTTCAAGCTACACTCACGTTATACTTGCATCCAACCAAAAAAAAGATATTTTCTAATGTGTAGTAGCTGTGATCATTGGGCACTGTTTAATAAGCAGAATCTCGTGTAGACTTCTACGATAATCTCAACTCATTATTGGTATACATACAGCTGTGGGGATGAAGAGGAGGACAAGAGCTTTGAACACCTAAAATGCTAAACTTAAAAAAATTTGAGAAAAAATAAACAGCAGAAAAGTCTAGGTTAGGTTTGTTGTTTCAGCAACGAGTATGCCAGATATTTTATCCATCCTACCAAAAGTTTGTTGTTGTTACAAAACATTTGCTGTAATGACAAACAAATTTCCTGGTGATCAGTAGCATATAATGTTTGCTGTTAATTGCAAACTTAAATTTTTTTTAGTGTACTGCTCGGTCTTTGGTGTTAGTGAGAGACAATATCTGGGTTCTTACGTCAGGTTAAAGCTAACAGGTAGTTAAGCTGAATGATCTGGGTTCTTATGTCATGTTAAATCCAACATGTAGTTAAGCTGAATGATCTTAGGTCCTTTCTGAAGAATACTAATTGGATCACCAGGGGCTAACATATGTCTCTTCTTCAGCTATATGCTTGAATATGGGGATGAGCTACTATATAACTTCAACGCGCTTGTTAGTAAGTTTTATGGTTGGAAAAGAGGGGTATGATAGAAAAAAGACTCCCTGATCCGTCCCATGTCCATAGACATACACTTAAGCCGCTGGTTCGACGTATTGATCGCTCTAAATTTATCCTACTAAGTCATTATACCCTCATAGGAATTCGGTGCTATTCACGAAGTTACTCAGAAAGATCCAGTCTCTTCTCATAAGATGAGTTATGTCCGGTATTGTACTGTTGGAGAGGTTGTTGGATATGGCCTAGGTGAAAGCCGTCCAATGACAAAGGAAATGCTTCATCATCTCATCGTCCTCCCTGCATGCCCTGCATTCACTATTTCCCACTTGCCCAATATAGTATAGGTGGGCTTGTAAGCCTGGGTGTCCCCTTAAGACTCTCATCATCTTGATCATTCATACATTCCCAATTTCAACCAGACTTTTGTCTTCAATCCGTCACCCTAACTCCTTTTCCAGAATCCGCAGGGTTCTGTGAGCCGGTTCCGCCCATTGGCTCAACTCAGCCTTTGTCGCCGCGAAAGGTTTCGCGTTCTCCACTTTCATTGTATGAAGTTTCCTGGCTCTTGATGCCAGAATGTTCGCACGCTAATAACTGATGACTCCACCGTGTCCCGGTGCCCAGATGATGTGAAGTCTGTCGTGCGTGGAATAATCAAAAATCACCTTTTTGCGGTTACGGACCGTTCTAGATTTGACAGTTTCCGATGATATTGCCATAACTGCCATCTGGCTATCCGTGAAGCTATACACATCCATTGGGCTCGTAGTGTTTTCGAGCTAGTTAATACATTCCGTAATCGCCCGAACTTCCGCATGAAAGTTCGTATTGTGATACGGGAGGAATGTCAGTGAAAAGTTCTAGACCTGTTATTTCCTCTAGCATTGAGCCATCCGTATAACAGTAGGTTCAAATTGGCTTCCAATTCAATTTCCGGTCTGAGATTACCCCTAAATATTTAACCTCATCGGATATTTTAATCGTCTTATCCAGGAACCGAGGCTCTTCAAACTCTGAGATTTTCTTTTGTTGTGATTGGGCATATTTCCGCTTTTCCTGGGTTAACAGATATATATTTTTTGTTTAACGAAGCATTCGGAGTTGCAGGATTTTAGTCAGGTTTATGATTAATTTCTCCGTCCCTCAAAATAAAACAAAATTCAGCATTATATCGAAAAGAAAATATTGTTTTATTTGCGTTCCCACACTTCGGTTGAAGCCACCGAATTGTAGTTGCAACAAACGAATTGAAGTTGGCACAACCAAATTTAGTCCCCACAACAGAAATTCGGTTGAAAAAACTTCTAATAGGTTGTGACAACTTCAAAGTCGAATGTGATTGACATCTAATTCCGTTGTGACAATCTCTAAATTCAGTTGTGATAACCTCTAAATTCGATATGGCCGACTAGGTTATTTTTTGTGGGTGCAGACTTGTGCGTTCGTACGAGTTGAAATTATCAATCATTCCTATCGACCTGAGTGATTCACCCCAATAACACACAAAACGGGTCAAGCCGTGATTAAATTCGTCTTATAGCAAGTGTGCTGTTGGAATAGTGGGAACCATAATTTTCATGTGTGTACACGCAAAGAAAACACTCGTTCCTCCCAAACGAAATCTCAGATAACTGAAGTTCGTTTGGGGACTCTAGTTGGGAGAAACGAACTTCTGTTAATCCATACATGTCACTTCGTTTGGGAGAACCGAAAAATGTTTACAGCAGACGAGTTATGAAAAATATGAGCTGAAAAAAATGTTTGCGGGAAAAGAAAAACGGTTCCGCCAACTGTTTTTTCGGTTACAGCAACCGAGTTCTAGTTATTCCAAAATAATAAAACGTTTGCGTGAACTGAAAAACTTTTGTAGTAAACGAGTTATGAGCAATGAGAACTGAAACAACTTGCAACTTTTATGATTTTGGTTTTACCCCTAAAGTTTGTTTTAAAAAAAGTTGTAATTTTTGCAAATTTTTTCAGTGTCTACTTACACGTCTGTCTCGCCTTGCATTCAAATAACAACTAAAAGCGCAGCAAACTACAACGCGTCAATTGCCCATCCAAGATATACTTACTTACTTATACGGTCTCGGACAACCCCGGGGGGTCAGGGACCTTACAAAATGAAGATAACATATTTCGCCACCCAGTTCGATCTTTTGCTTTATCTCTCCAGTTGGCAATACCAAGTGTACGCAGGGATTCGTCAACCTGATCCCTCCAGCGGAGTCTTGGTCTTCCTATTTTTCGTCTTCCTTCGAGTTCGGTTTCGAAAACCCTTCGTGCTGGTACGTCTTCATCCATTCTACTGACATGGCCTAGCCAGCGCTTGTTATCTTGATCGGCTTAACTATGTCAATGTCGGGATATAGCTCATACACTCATGGTTCATGCGTCGCCGATACTCGCCGTTGTGCACTATAGGGCCATACATTTTTCGGAGTATTTTTCTCTCGAAGACTCCTACACATGTTTCGTCTGCTTGCGATAGGACCCAGGATTCTGCGCCATAAAGCAAGACAGGTTGAATGAGAATCTGGTACAGCTGGACTTTTGTCACTCGAGAGAGGGCTTTATCTCTAAAGTGCTTGCTTAGCCCAAAATAACATCTATTCGCAAGCACAATTCTCCGCTTGATCTCAAGGCTGACGTTGTTGTTTTTGTTCACGGCAGATCCGAGGTATATAAATTCGTCCACTACCTCGAAGTTATAACGGTTATCAACGTTCACGCTTTGGTCTAATCGCGTGGAGGCCCTGTTCGTTGAAACCATTAATTTTGTCTTGTCCTCATTTACCGTCAGACCCACTTTTGCTGACTCCTTCTCAATTCTCGAAAAAACCGCAGTAACTTCTCTAATTGTGCGCCCAATGATATCTATATCAGCAGCATACGCGAGCAGCATGTGACTTTTGCTGCTGATGGTTTTATTCATGTTGACTGCAGCTGTTCTCATAATGATCTCCATTAAGATGTTAAAGAGATCGCACGATAGGGTGTCGCCTTGCCTGAGGCCTCGCTTAGTTTCGAAAGGTTCGGTAAGATCCTTACCAACTTTCACTGCGGATTTGGTGTTCGTCAAGGTCATCCTGCAAAGGCGTATGAGTTTTGCAGGAATACCAAGCTCAGACATTGCTTCATAAAGTTTCTCCCGTATCGGACTATCGAAGGCTGCTTTATAATCGATAAATAGATGATAGGTGTCGATTTGTTTTTCGTGTGTCTTCTCCAGGATTTGGCGTAGCGTGAAAATCTGGTCAGTTGTCGATTTTCCAGGCCTAAAGCCACACTGGTATGGTCCAATCAGGTCAGCGATAATTGGTTTTAGTCTTTCGCACATTATACTTGCTAGAACCTTATATGCTATGGATAAAAGGCTTATTCCACGGTAGTTGGCACAGATACTCGGGTCACCTTTTTTAAATATGGGACATAGTACACTGAGACTCCAATCGCCGGGCATGCATTCATCTAACCAAATTTTGCTAATAGCTGATGCATGCACCTTATCAGCTCAGCGCCGCCAGCCTCAAACAGCTCCGCCGGTAATCCATCGGCTCCTGCGGCTTTGTTATTCTTAAGCCGGGCAATAGCTGTTCTGACCTCGTCTTGGTTAGGGGGGGGGGGGGGGGGGCAATCGATGTTGTCGTCCATATTGTGATCATCCAAGATATATTGACAAGAAAGCAGCATTAGAGTGTGTGATAACTTTTATGTGTATGCGTGAGTGTGTATGTCAAACGAGTGGATAAGACTGTGTATACAGTCGACAGAGTGAGAGAAATCTACGTTCTTCGTAATTTGTGCTCTCATTAGAAAAATTGGTAATTTCAGTTATCGCAAACACTTTTTAAATTTGGCGGCAAATGTAATTTTGTACGCGTTTGATGCAAACGAGAATTCGCTTGCAACAACATGATACACATTTGCGATATATGGGTTTATTTGGCAGAACTACTTGATCGGTTGCGATTAATAAATTAAGACAAATCAATCAAAGTATTGTTGCGGCAACCGAGCAATTAAGGTTTTTTTCTTTGTGTGTGCCTGCACTTAATTCTTACTGCAAGGCAGAGGGTTTGTTAGGATTTTAAAGGCATCGGGGCTAATTCCTTCACATGGATATCTATTTCCAATTCTGCCAGGCAGTGTGAAGAAAATTGAAGTATTGAAATTTTACTTGGCTCAAAGTCTTAAAAACTTAAGAGGGGATCACCTCATTTAAATAGTTATGCGGTTGTGGTAACCGACTTTTTCGGTAACTGCAACCTTGTTTATTAAAAATGGGGTTATGACAAGCAACAAAGGTAGTGGTCGCAACCGATTTAGAAAAGTCTTCGGTTGTCACAATGAAATTTTGTTAGGTGATTCCAGATACACTAGGTCACAAATAACAAAATTTTCTCTGTGATTTGTTTCTAGCATACTTTTTCTCATTGATTTTGACCTACTAAACACGAAAATGAGTTTTAAAAATTTTTCTGTTGATTGGTTTTCGAGATACAAATTTTTGAACTTTTTTTTTTAAATTTTTGGAGGTACACTTACAATTTTGAGCATATCTTTCGTCTTCTTTGACGTATTTGATCCTACTACTACTCAAATTAAAGAAAATTGAGCCGTCTACAACTGATTCTCAGAAAATTTTCAAATCGGGTGAGTAGTTTTGATGTTGGCGGCTTAAAAAGGTTAAAAAACTGCGTTTTTTTAGTAAAAATGTGGCAGAAAAATTCATATAAAAATTCATATAAAATATAAAACGCGATGCTAACAGCGATTTTGGTTTTTTTACGTATAGCTGGCATTTTTCCAAAGAAAATAAGCACTTACTTAACAAAATCTGACAACAAATGGCGGACTTATAATTTTTTTGGTAAAACACCGAAATTCCGCTATTTCACGATATTTTGATTTTCATTATTTGCACAGCTAACCTACTAGGAGGGATCGAAAAAGCAAGTTTTTTATAATCCTTTTGGAATAGAACGGAACAGTTGCTCCTATACATAAGTTACTTCTGTTCAAAATTTCACCACCCTGGGTTAATGTCTTCTGTTCTGGCAAGGGACGTGAAATTTCAAAAATTTAGTGAAATCAGCAATTTTTTTTTTTGGAAATTTTTTTCAAATGTCACAGCACTTAGCAGTTTTGATAAAATTTTTAAATTAATATTAATAACACAAATATTTCATAATTGTAAAAAACCTATTTACAATACCGTAGGGACGTTTCGTCGATGTTTTTAAGAAAATGATATAATGAAAATGCAGAACATAGAAACACAGGTGCATTTTACGATACGAATTTTGGCAAACCCACTTTACATGTACAAAATTGTTTGGAAAAAACGTTTACGTAATTTTTATGATTCTCAGAATTAAAAAAAATAAGTAATACACAAATAGTTATTTAATTTTTATGATTGTGGTTGCAGAGTAATATACGCTTCTGAATGTGCGTGGACGCTCTTCGTGTTCCTTTATGACTGCTACTCCGTTCACAGTCAATTAAAGGGAATTACACTTTTTTACTGATGTGTGTTTTCCCGATGGCTACCTGTATCGGATTTTTTTACAGAAATTCCCCGCACATTTGTGAGTGGTCATTATTTGGAAACTTTTCCACAATTTGAAACGCACACTTGCTGAATCAGGTATATAGCCAGGTATAGTATTTATAGGTGTTCATTTATCGTTTTTTGTCATTCAACAAGTGTCTACGAACGCGAGTAGTACGAGTAAAAAGTGAAACAAATTGAATTTAAGTGCATATAATACCTACCCAACAAGTAAGACAATGAGTAAAAGACTACGTGTGTTCGAGTGTTTGAACAATCCAGACAATTTCTGCAATGTTTGTGGCGAGTTTATAAAGAATAATCACGCACACACGTTTACTCCAGCAGTGCAATTGCACTATTTGAATTATTTTGGTATTTCACCAAATATCACAGAATCATGGACACCTAAGTCGCTATGTGATCTTTGCTATATAATCCTAACCAACTGGCGGAAGGTAAGAATTTTTATTTAAACACATTAAGCAAAGCAAATATAGTAATTTATTTTAATTTTAGGCGCCATATGAAATTCGATACACCAATGATGTGGAAAAAGCCGCTATGCCATTCCACAGACTGTTATTTTTGCCTCACCACAAACAGTGGGGTAGGGAGATTTTTAAAATGGAACTACGCTCAAGTGGGATCGTTTGCACTTCCAGTACTACATTCGAATGATGTACCATATCCAGTGTGCCCTGGTGCATCTCTTCAAAAAGCAGAATCGTCAGATCAAGAGTCCGAGTCAAGTGCAAGCGAATTTGGGGCGTGCAGAAAGCGAAAATTACTGTCACAGGCCGAACTAAACGATTGGGTGCGCGATTTTGGTCTCACTAAGGAGAAATCCGAACTTTTTGCGTCTCGGATGGTACAGTGTGGATTTGCGGATTCAGAAGTGAAAGTAACAGCGTACAGGAAGCGTCACCAGCAGTCGCCCTAATACGTGAGACCAATTGCAGCGAATACAAAAAACAAAGAAGAAGTCAGCTGTTTTTCCACATGGCATAAAATGTACAGTTATATCTTTGTTTCTACTCATTTTTTATGGGCGTTGATTTGGTTAATTTCGTTAGTTTAGCTAACCTGGCACATCCATTTCTAATTGTGCCATACATTGAGTATGTAGTGCTCTAAATAAATTAAAAAATAATATACTAAGACTAATTTGTTTATTTTAAATTAAGTTCAAATGTATTTATTCGTTTGCGTTGGGTAGGTAAGCTGTGCAAATAATGAAAATCAAAATATCGTGAAATAGCGGAATTTCGGTGTTTTACCAAAAAAATTATAAGTCCGCCATTTGTTGTCAGATTTTGTTAAGTAAGTGCTTATTTTCTTTGGAAAAATGCCAGCTATACGTAAAAAAACCAAAATCGCTGTTAGCATCGCGTTTTATATTTTATATGAATTTTTATATGAATTTTTCTGCCACATTTTTACTAAAAAAACGCAGTTTTTTAACCTTTTTAAGCCGCCAACATCAAAACTACTCACCCGATTTGAAAATTTTCTGAGAATGAGTTGTAGACGGCTCAATTTGCTTTAATTTGAGTAGTAGTAGGATCAAATACGTCAAAGAAGACGAAAGATATGCTCAAAATTGTAAGTGTACCTCCAAAAATTTAAAAAAAAAAGTTCGAAAATTTGTATCTCGAAAACCAATCAACAGAAAAATTTTTAAAGCTCATTTTCGTGTTTAGTAGGTCAAAATCAATGAGAAAAAGTATGCTAGAAACAAATCACAAAACGACTGTTGGCTAGTGATATCAATTTGATCACACTTTAATATTTTTATAAACATAAAGGAAAATCAATAAATCAAAATTTGTTACAAACTTGGTTTTACTGATTGTGTATAAGACTGAAAAATTAAGTTGGAACCACATCATTTGAAAATTTCGTCGGTTGAGTCAACTGAATTTAGCGCTTATCGCGACCTTGTTTATAATACAGTGCAACATGAAAAAATATAACCATATACGGACACCACTAAGTGATAAAAGACCAAAAAAAAAGACCCGTGTCATGTACTTTTTTTATGGGCCCCCAAAGATTTGGGGTCTCGGTGTCATTTTTGCAACAAAAAGTTATCATTTTGTCAGGCTCATATCTTGCAAACCGTTTGGAATTTTGATTTACTCTCTGAGGGAAATTTGTAGCTCTTGTTGTAAAGAACGAAAATTGTGAAAATCAAACAAACTTCATCTTCAAGGTCAAAATCGCAAAAATCTTAAAAAAATTCGATTTTTTTAAACTTTTTTCCCCTGTTCAGGTTCATAGGTAGCAAACCGTTCAAAATACAAGGACAAAATCAACTAGAGAAAGGTATCTAAGTTCGCTACCTAAACGGTGTTGAGAATTATTCCTGTTCTAGAAAGATGTTTATTGACGGTTATATTTCCATGACTTAAAAAATTACAAATTACACAAATTACACTGTAATCAATTCGGTCATGGCAACAAACAAAGTTAGTTGTTACAACGGAATCGTAAGCTATTTGTTAATGACAAGTGCATTTTTCGTTATATTCAATTTTTGATTCGGTTACGGCAAATTCGGTTGTCTCAACCGCATATTTGTGGGAGTGTATCTTAATTAGGACAATTTTGATTTTTAACAGTTTTTAAATCTCCCTGTTTCTTTCAAAATCAAATTGCAAATATAATTCTTGAAGATCTAAGTACTAATTTGTTGAGGCTACTACTCCTCTTTAGCTTTTGCTCTGCAGTCCCACAAATTTCCAATTATGCAATTTTTAATTATCCGACTTTATTTTTTCTCTCATGGCGTAACATGATTCTGGCATGTGCAGACTTGTTGATGTATTTTTGTTGTTGTTAAACTTAAATTGCTATTAATTCCTTTAATATTTTATCTTAAAGCAAATATTCTCCCACAATTGGCGAGACAGAGAGTAAATGCTTAGATTTTTAAATATCAAATGATAACAGTTGATAGGAATTTTATCTTCCGCAAAAAAATGCAGAAATTAGGTCGACCTAAGGTGAATTATTTTTTGAAATAAATATAAATTTTAGGTGGACATTTTAAAATTTAATTTTTTCAATATTTTGTGTAGAGTACTTGAAATTTTCTCTAGCTTCCAAGATTTTGCGTTCTAATTACGTCGTCTTTATTCGAATGACAAATAATGGAAACGAAAAATGTTGAAAGCAAATAATGATACTCTACTTTGTTATATTTTACTTTATACACTATATTTATCATGTGATACCGAAAATGATTAGATGTGTTGAGATGACAAAAACAAAATTGAAAAAAAAATCAGAAATATATAATATTTTATTATAAAAAGAGATAACTAAGTTGAGACGTAGGAGATGCCATATAAATTTATATGGGTGATTCCAAAGGGAAAAGTTTGGAAAAAGAGAAAATAACAAAGTGTTTCTAAACGAATCCTATATAATCTATAGATTTTCTGTATTCAGCCGTGAAATCAATTATCTATATAAATTGGGTTACATATTTTTTTTAATTTGTTGTAACCTAACCTATAATAAACCACAAATCGCTCTTAATAGATCATTATATTTTCTTTGAGTTTCCAGACAGTTGTTATATCCAGTTTTATAGGGAACTACAGTTGTTATATCCAGTTCATGACTTTTTGAATGAAACACAGTTTTTTTTCCAAAAAAAAATTTACTTTTCATCATAATCTCCTTTTAGCACCATACACTTAGTCCAACGTTTCTCCAATTGTTGTATCCCTACCAAAAAATAGAATTTTTCGAGGTCCATAAAATAGGTTTTTGTTTGATCAATAATTTCATCGTTGGAGCTAAATCTCTTTCCACCGAGCCATTTCTTTAGGCTTGGAAATAGGAAATAGTCACTGGGGGCCAAATCCGGAGAATATGGTGGATGAGGTACCAATTCGTAGCCCAATTAAACAACTCCAAACAATCCTTTTGAAGTTGTCACACGATTACGTTTATGGTCAATTGAGAGCAAACGCGGCACCCATCTTACAGACAGCTTTCTTAAAGCCAACTGATCATTTAAAATCGAAACCACACTGCCATATGAAAAGCCTATGGTATCAACAGTCTCACTCACTTTTACTCTTCGATCGGCCAACACCATATCGTGGATTTTTTCGACATTTTCGGTTGCATTGACCTCAATTGGCTGTCCAGAACGTTCAGCGTCATTTGTACTGGTGCGATCACAACGAAAGTCAGTAAACCATTTTTTTTACCACTGAAATCGATGGTGCACAGACCCCATAGTATTTATCAAGCTTTTCCTTGTTTTGATTGGCTGTTTTTTTTTCGCAAAAAATAATGTTTAATGAGCAGCCGAAGTTCACCTTTTTCCATATTTAAAAAAATTCACGAGGTTGTATGTTTTCAACAGCTGTGAAACACAAAGTAAATGACGAAACTTGCTCAAAATTTGACAGTGGTCTATTGACAGGTGGTACTAGATGGTAGCAGTGTTGCATTTCATATAACTATGAGGGAAGTTCGATAAGTCACGGACTTATTGATCCGCCCTTATACCATTTCCATTCGTGAAGAGAAGTGATGAGAAGCTCTCCCCAATCATTAGTATTCGGTTAGTACATATTTTTTAGTTTACAGCACAATTTAAAAATATATGAGCCCAACTGAACCTACTTACTTACTTACTTGGATGACGTCCAACAACGCAGATTAGTCAAGGTCCTTACAAAATGTGGATAACATATTTTTCCAATCTGCTCGTTATTCAACTTTTCGCCTCCAGCTGGTAGAGGACCTTGCATGCAATGGATAAAAGGCTTATTCCACAATAATTTGTACATATATGTGCTCGGGTCGCCTTTTTGATGTGTTAACATCTATCTATCAAGGCAATCTATCAAAGAGAACACATGCAAACAACACACAACGTTAGCATCACATACGTGGTTGTTGTCCAACAATAGTCTCTGCCTGAAAATAAGTATGATGGTATTGATGTAGCGGCAGCGAACAAACAAGCAGGTCGTCATCGCCAAAGAGTATTGAATATAAATATTATAGTATAGAATAGAAACATTGATGCATTTTGAAACATTTATGCTGTTTGAATTGTTTTATGTAATAACATTGTCGAAATGGTGTATTTATATTGATATTATATAAAGAGAATAAGACTCGTTTATACTCTTTTACTCAGGCTCTCTACATGAGAGCGGAAAAAGAGTGCAATAAGTTCTCTATACTATTTATTGTAGAAATATAATGGTAGATGCAGTACGACAACAAATAGAACAAGCCAAAAACAACAGGCATGCATGTATTCGGCATGTATTCGTCTAGCCAGATTTTGCATATGAGGTGTTTTATGCACTTTTCCAACTCATATCCTCCAGCCTTAAACAGTTCTGCCAGTAATCTATCAGCACCAGCGGTTTTGTTTCTTTAAGCCGGGAAATTGTAGTTATGTGATTATGATGGGGATAGTCGACGCCATCGTCCTGTATGTTCTCAACCACCTCATCTATATTGAAGGCTCGTTGGTTTGGGTTTGTGATTTTCGGTAAAATTTACAAGCCTCATTCTTCCTTCTGTAAGATTCAATATGCCCACTGTCGCGCTTTCTCCACAGCCGTTTATCTTCTTAAACAAACGAATTTCCTCTTTCCTCTTCCCCTTTTACCGCTCTGTCACCGCTTGCGTTGCAACTGGCTGAAGCACTGCCATACCTGCAGCGTTCCCTTCATTACTTGCCTTGCGACACTCTTCTTCGTACTATGGTTTGTCTGTAAGCCGTTTTCATAATCAAGTACGTTCTCCGCAGCAGTTTTCATAGAGTGGGAAATGTACTGCTACTGCGCTTCAGGGTCATGAGGCTGGGGTGCGTTCTGCGCCAGTATCTGAGTGAGCTCCTGTGCATAGACCATGGCTATTTCTGATAGTTTCAGCTTTCCGATGTCCAGCTTGCTATAAGTCTGGTGTAACAACCCGCTTCTTAATCATCAATAAAATACCCTTTATTACTATCAAAATCTGTTCTTCAATTTATTTATCTTTCACTCGTGGTAAATCCAAAAATAATATAAATTAGATACAATCAGCTGATTGTCAAAACTACACATCATCGCCAAGCAAACATCAACGCCGACGCCGAAGTGTTGGCGGCTTATGCCGGTCGCCACATCTGGTTTCGTACGACTTCCGTGCGGCTGCCTATCTCAGTGCGAACTTTAGCTGCAACCAGGTAGTGATCCGAATCGATGTTAGCTCCAAGGATATCCAAGTAGCCTTATGTTTATTTTTATGTTAGAATTTCGTACAATATCATTCCGTTATAGGAAGTGCTAGCGTGTAAGTGGAACTTACCGATGGTTGGTTCAAAGGCATTTCCCTGCCGAATGTAGCATTAAATTTATCTAGAACAATCGTAATATCACGGCCCGGACAGCGGTCGTATATTTCCTCTGGCAGCTCATAGAACATGCTCTTGGTGTCGTCGTCTTTTTCTTTTGTCGGGGCATGTATACAGATTAGCGATATGTTAAAGTATTCCGCTTTTATGCCGATGGTGGCTATACGTTCGTTCACTCATGGGGATGAATCTTGAGACCAGATGTCGCTGTCGTTTGCCAACTACCAATCCGCAACCAAGTTAATGCTCTTTTCCTTTAAGCTAAGTCTTACTTTATCCTGAGGGCTCTTTTTGTGGTTTTTGGTGGACCTACATTCTCTCAAAGCTCCGACCAATTATAGGAGTCCAATTTCACAATACTTTCTAAATCTGATATAGCCTAGCCACCGTTGCCTTATGATTAGCTCACTACTTCTTTCTGGGAATAACAACGTGTTTAAAACACAACTTATACGAAACTTATTCTCAAAGAGTCTTGAATTCCTAAATCTAGACTAACCTAGCCTAGGCTTAGAGATTCCCAATTAAGTAAACACTTGTCGTCAAACCAACAAAGTCAAACTTTTTCCTGAAGATTCGTTTAAACAAGGACAACATCGGACATAACCTAATCTTATCTTGAATCAACATAGTTACCGTGTGTTACAGTAATTTTCCTACAACGGACCACAATTTACTTAAAAAAGTCAATTTTTTTCGCGAAGCTATGTTTATACTAACCATCGAAAGACCCAACATAACCTGACATACCTAGAATCAAAATGGGCACTGTGGGTTAGAGACATTTTTCTACAACCTAAACCAAACCTAGGCACGCCTAAGCTTTTCGTAACCCAGTGAAAGTTTTTCTTGAAGGTATGTCTGTACAAAGTATGTAAAAAAATATTCTAACATAACCGAGCTTTAGCTAGATTGAAAATGGGCACCGCGTGTGGGAGTAATTTCTTCAAAAAGCAGTCGAATTTTTTTCCTGTGTCTGTAGACACTTACTTTTTACTTTTATTGACCATATTACAACCTCATGAGGTCAGACGTCTTCCACATATTAATTAAACAAACAAATTAAACAAATTTCAACATATTCTTCCAACTGGCTCTATCCTTCGCCTTTTCTCGCCAGTTGGTAACACCAAGGATACGGAGGGATTCTTCTGCCTGGTCTTTCCAGCGGAGTCTTGGTCGTCCTCATTTCCTGCTTCCATCGGGTACGTTATCAAAAATATTTCGCGCTGGCTCATCTTCATCCATTCTGATAACATGGCCTAGCCAACGCAATTGACACACTTTGATTCGTCTAGCTATGTCCACGTCAGAATAGTGACTATATAGCTCTGCGTTCCAGCGACGTCGGTACTCGCCGTTTTCCCTAACAGGCCCATATATTTTACGGAGAATTTTTCTCTCGAAAACTCCCAGGTGTTTTTCATCCGCTTGCGATATGACCCAAGTTTCGGAGCCATATGTGAAGACAGGTAAAATGAGAGTCTGATATAGCTGGACTTTTGTCCGTCGAGAGAGGGCTTTGTTCCTAAACTGCTTGCTGAACCCAAAATAACATCTATTTGCAAGCACAATTCTCCTATCTATCTCCAGGCTGACGTTGTTGTCCTTGTTCACGGCGGTTCCAAGGTAGACAAATTCATCTACCACTTCAAAATTAAATCGGTTGTCAACGTTCAAGTGCGGACCAAGTCGAAAGGTTTCTCTAGTCGTTGACACCATCAATTTTGTCTTGCCCTCATTAACAGCAAGACCCACCTTAGCTGATGCCTTTCCGATTCTTGAAAATACTGCAGTAACCTCTCGCAAATTTCGCCCAATGATGTCTATGTCGTCAGCATACGCCAGCAACATATGGCTTTTCGTGTTAATGGTCTTGTTCGTATTTACTGCAGCCTTTCTCATTATTATCTCCATTAAGATGTTGAAGAGATTGCACGAAAGTGTGTCGCCTTGTCTAAGTCCCCGCTTGGTACAGAATGGTTCAGTGAGGTCTTTCCCCACTTTCACTGCTGATTTGGTGTTGGTCAGCGTTATTCTACAGAGGCGGATCAGTTTTGCCGGAATACCAAGTTCAGACATAGCTTCGTACAGTTTTCCCCGTATGGGGCTATCGAAAGCAGCTTTGTAATCGACAAAAAGGTGGTATGTATCGGTTTGCTTTTCGTGGGTCTTTTCCAGGATTTGGCGTAGCGTAAATATTTGGTCAGTTGTGGACTTGCCTGGTCTAAAACCACACTGATAAGGTCCAATCAGGTTTTCAATAATTGGCTTTAGTCTTTCACATAATACGCTCGACAAGACCTTATACGCGATGGATAAAAGACTGATATCGCGATAGTTGGGACAGACACACGGATCACGCTTTTTAAATACAGGACATAATACACTGAGACTCCAGTCGTCGGGCATAGATTCCCCCAGCCATTTACTGTAGACACCATGTGTCTACAATTTGGCAAAACTTACCTTACCTTATGTGATACAAACTAGCCTTGCCCAACGAGCAGACACAGTTTTTTGACGCAAACACAATATACCTGAACCCTAATTCGTCCTTCCTACTTCTCGAAAGAATGTTTAAACATATCTTGATAAATAAGACAGTTAACGAATTTTAAATAAGTACATAAGTTTAAATTCTTTCGAGTTGTGCTCGTTTGAAGGTCCTCCGAGCGCTAATTTGATTAAAGTACCTTGGTACACATTTTGCGGAAACCCCCATATACATCAAGCATAGAGGCTACTCAAACGATCTGAAATGAGGTTGAAGTCATTGGATATTGTTTTAAAAATACAAATATTGTCTAACAAATTGAAAAGGTACAACAACACATTTAAAGACGACAATCACAGCAGCAGCATTTAAAGGTAATAAAATAAAAATAACTGATATAGTTGATATAGTAGAGTCACCCCTGGCAACACCTCAATCGTCTGCCGCTCCACCTAAACTACTTATAGACGTACAGTAGTTGTATCTTATCTGCTGCTGGAAGATGTTGAAGCAGAAAAAACTGATCTTTTATATGCTTTACATACGATTCGAAAAGTGTTCAGCTTTCATTAGGGAGCTTAAATTACCTATTGTTGGTAATGGTTGTTACCATTCAGCCCAGCCATCCATCCATCCATTTCTAGGTTCGTCTGTTGGTCTGCCGTTTTGTGTGTCTACCCTTGCGTTCGAGGCGTTTTATATTTCTGATCAAATTCGTTTTAAAGCTGAAAGAAAAAATCAAAAAAAAAAAACAAAACATTAGTTAAATGTAATTTAAACAAGCGTGATTATGTTTTCAAAAGCTTTCTTGCAATTTGCATTTCAATTGAAATCATCTCCAACTCCATGCGATTCGCATTGTAGCGGCGGCGCGGCTGGCTGCTGATTGTCTTGTGTTCAATGGCCAAAATGGAAGCGTCATCATCAGCGTCGTCGTCGTTTTGTGATCTGTAACATTATCATTGCTGAAAAATCAAAAATCTCAATTTTTTTATTTCAATATAGAGTCGTTTTCTTCTACTTTTCAAAAGCAAAAAAAAAAAAGAAGAAGTGAAATATCATACAATTGCAAGAAAGACGACAACATTATATTACAATACTCGCAGTAGCCCAAAGGGTTTCAGTTATAGGAAATCTTTTCTGTTTTGTATTTTATGGAGCTGCTTATACACGTATAAAAAGCCACTGGAGCTTAGCTGTTTATTCAGAAGACACCAGTTTTTTTTTTGTTGAAAAAGGCGTAGAAGATCAATTTCAATTTGAGTGAGATCAATTTCAATTCCAAACGTAACAACAGAAATTTAAATTCTAATTCAAAGAAATGTGGATCAAAAACGTGGAAAATGTTTAAGAGACGGAAGTCAAAAAGATAAAGGGAAACTTTGAAGTATTTTTTTATAAAAATATGTATTTTTAAAGGTAAAGATTGAATATAAATATTCAATTTAATCAATTTCAATTCCATTTAATATTATTCTGTAAAGTCTAATGAAAGTTTCCACCGTGAGAGGCCACTCTATTAGTTTAAGTATTCGACCACTAAACGTTAACACAGGGTTGGTTTCAAAATGCTGTGTGTCTTGGCCTAACAATGTCTGAAGTCTCTCTCAAATCTCACTGTATTAGTCCACACTCAGAGAATCAAGTGTTGAAGCAACCGTAAATACGACTGTTGTCACCGAATTGTGATTGCCACCACCGAAGTGAAAAAATATGTCTTTTTAAAGGTAAAAATTAAACATAAATATTCCATTTAATCAATTTCAATTCTATTTAAAATTATTTTGTAAAATCGATTGAAAGTTTCAACCGTGAGAGGCCACTGTATTAGTTTAAGTATTCGACCACTAAGCGTTAACACAGGGTTGGTTTCAAAATGCTGTGTGTCTTGGCCCAACAATGTCTGAAGTCTCTCACACTCAGAGAATCAAGTGTCTGAAGATAGGTTGAAGCAACCGTAACTACTGTTGTTGTCACCGAATTGCGGTTGCAATAACCGAAGTGAGGTTATCACGACTGAATTTAGAACCCGCAACTGAAATTCAAATGATCAAAAATCGGTCATATGTAACAACTGAATCTTCAATTATGTTCCTTCTGGGAACTACATTTCTACAATTTCTGTTGCAACAATCGAATTTGGAACTAATTCGAATGCAACAACCAACATTTGTGACAAGTTCGGTTGCAACAGAAGTATGTGGCATTAGTTCAGGTGCGGCAACGGAATTTGGCATCAATTCGGTTGCAGCGATCGTACTTGATGTTAATTCGCTTGCTGCAAACCAATCTTTCATAAATTCTGGTGGTACAACCGAATTCATTATGCCCTCACCCATAGGGATGTGGTATACACCATTTAATACGGAAAATAATTTAACACATAGATCGAGCCATAGTAGATCCTTAGTATATTTGGAATAAATTCGTTTTAGAATGTTCTATGATGAGTGGGCCATGCCCGTCAGTCTGTCTGGCTGGCTGGTCAACACGATAAATACTCCGAATCTTTCCCGATCACCATGAAATTTTGTCAGTGACTATTAATGTCTAAACCTTAGATTGGAATTGAAACTGGGTGTTTTGACCACGCCCTTCTGATACCTTCGTACAAACCGACACATTAGGTACAATATCATGTTTCTCCTAATGCTTAAATAAATAAATAAATAAATGGTTTCCCATTACATCCCATGAAGGGACCGGGGAGAACTTCTCACAATCACTGAGCTGTGCGCTTTCCAGTTTTCACTCACTGATTGGGACCTACAGTTTTTCACCGATTCCGAACGGTAATTTGAGAAGCTTTTTCATGGCTATATACTCGATAGTGTCGCCGTCACTATGCGAGGTGACCGTCGTCGAAAGAAATTTTAAGGTGGTTGGAGCAGGGATCGAACCCAGGATCTCCTGTACAAGAGGCGCGCACACTACCCATTGCACCACCGACGGCCACAATCTCCTAATGCTTATGTGTGATTAACTCAGGCACTGGTTAGTAATCCGTAAATACCTACTTAACTGGAGAATCTTGACGAGGCTGCCATACCCACTCTGGTACCTCGCACACAAAAGCTTGGTGGTCGTTCGGGTTGTCAATGTCCTGTGGGGATCGCTCTTCAGATCCCACTTCATTAGGCTACACTCAGAGAATTAATTGTTTGAAAACAGGTTATAGCAACCGTAAGTGCGGCTGTTGCCACCGAATTATGGTTGTCACAACTGAAGTGAGTTTGTCACGACTTAATTTAGAACCCGCAACAGAAATTCAAATTAAGCAACGTCGGTTCATAGTCGATTCATTTGTAACAACTGAATCTTCAATTATGTTCGCTCTGTGAACTAAATCTTCCATACTTTCGGTTGCAACAACCGAATTTCCAATTATTTCGAATGCAACAACCAAAATTGGTGAGAAATTCGGTTGCAACAACAGAATGCGGCATTAGTTCACGTACTTACTTACTTAGATGGCCGCAAACAACCCAGTTGGGTCAAGGACCTTACAAAATGAGGATAACATGTTTCTCCAGCTGTCTGGATCTTCATCTTTTCTCCTCCAGCTGATAACAGCAAGCTCTCGCCGGCAATAATCCACCTGGTCTTTCCAGCGTCGTCTTTGTCGCCCTATTTATCGATGGCCTTCAAGTACATCTTCGAATACTTTTCGCACTGGTTCATTCTGATGCATTCTACTGACATGTCCTAAGTCGGGATAGAGATAATACAGCTCCGTCGTTTATACTCGCCTTTCCCTGTTACCGCACCATATATTTTTCCGAACATTGTTCTCTCTAAGACTCGTAATATTTCATCAGCATGCGATATGACCCAGGATTTTGCGGCCGTTAGCAACTCAGTTAGTATGAGGGTCTGATATAGTTGGATTTTCATTTCTCGAGAGAGGATTTTATCTCTGAAGTGCTTGGTTAGCCCTAAATAACACCTATTTGCAAGCACAATTCTCCATTTGATTTTCAGGCTGATGTTATTGCTTCTGTTCACGGCAGTTCCTAGATAAATAAATTCGTCCACTGCCTCGAAATTATAACGGTGATTAAGGTACACTCTTGCATCCAACCGAGTGAATGTTCTGCTTGTCGATACCATTAATTTTCATTTGCCCTCGTTTACTGCCAAGCCCAAGTTTAATCATTTCTTCTCAATTATCGAAAATACTGCGGTAACTTCTCGCAGATTTCGCACAGAGATGTTGAAATCATCAGCATACGCGAGCAGCATATGACTTTTGCTGCTGATAGTTTTATTCGTGTTCTCTGCAGATTTTCTCACAATTGTCTCAATTAATATGTTGAAGAGATCGCCTGATAGGGTGTCACCCTACCTAAGGCCACACCAGTGCAGGTGCAGTATCTGAATTTAGCATAAATTCGGTTGTAACGACCAGATTTGACGTTAGTTGGGCTCCTGTAACCGAATGACACTTAAATTCAGGTGGTACAAGATAACCTCACCCATAGAGATGGGTGTTTATATCGTAGCATTTAATACGGAAAATATTTACCAAATAGAAGGAGACATATTATACCCTAAGTATATTTGGACGAAATTCGTTTAAGGAATTTCTAAGACGATCTACCACCCATACAAAATTGTTCCGGCCGGCTGGTGTTTCGGTAAGATAACTCCCGCAAAACCGAACCAATCTTTAAGAAAGTTAGTCTTAGACAATATTCAGTCAACCCCATTCTGGTACCTTCCATAAAAAGTTGGGTGAATTTGCGGCTGATCGTCACGATAACACTCAAAAACTACAACCTGTCTTAATGAAATTCGGTACTAGGCAACGTTCTGTTAAGAGCTGCTGTGTACTTTAATTAAAAATTGACTACTGTGGCACACCCATTCTTGTGCCTCCCATACAAAAATTGGACGGCTTTCCGGTTCGCCGACACGATATCTCCGGTAAATCACAACCGATTTTAATAAAGTTTGGCACTGGGCTATTTGTCTCAATAGCCTCTGTATATTTTGCCATGCCCATTTTTGCACCTCCCATATAAATATTGGTAATAAGAAAAATCTTTAAGATAAGGTATTTTTTAAGAAAAGGTACTTTGTTTAAGAACATGAATTGGTATTTTTTTTTGAGAAAATATACTATTTTTTAATAAAAGGCACTTATTTAATAAAATTTCACTTTTTAAACTTCTTTCCCTTTGGCTTTTCTAAATTTACTTTTTATTGGGTTCAAAACTACAATATATACTAAATATTAGTTACTGGCTCCACCTAGAAAACTTCCCATTAAACAAGTAATTCCCCAACATATGTTAGTCTAGACACAAACCAATGCAAAAGTATCCACTATAGTTGATAATACTGGGTTGTAGCATAACAGTGTTAAAAAAAGTTGTTCAATTTTTTTTTCATTTAGCCCCCATCCCGCAACGTGAGATAAGGAACTTCGTTTCAATAACAAAAAAGTTACAGAGTGTGCAATTCTTGCTGTTGCATTGATATCAAGTTTTTTTTTAGATATTAAAAATGGTACACGCTAAAAAATCTGAATTTTTCTGTTGTGTGGATGGAAATAAAACGTGTTTGTAGCTTGTCGCAAATATAGAATATTTGTGCTCAAACACTTTGTGTTTGCTATTCAATATTCCTTGTTGGAGACACAATGATTATGACGGTTATGGTTATAATATATGCTTTTTTAACCCAAATGTGGCATTGTTTGTTGAAAAGTACTGAAGACAAAAACCTGACCAACAACAAAGAAATATAAAGCAGCAGATTTTCAATTCATGAAAACAATGCTTGGAAACATATACATGGTTGCTGCAGTATATTACTGGGGCCATATTTTTCAGCATGTATATACAAATTTTGTAGTTACGGGTTTTGCGTTAAAAATTCTTATTTTGCAGAACATTTACACATCTCTAAGCGTGCAGTACAAGCTAACGTCTACAGTTCTGAAGTTTTTCACTGTTGGTTGTTTTGCGATGCGGTTAAGACCTAAAGCGTCAGACATATCACGTCAGAATTGGTGCAATGGGACTGTAAGTGGCATGTAAATTAGTGGCGTGTCATCAGATGCGAAATCACGCTCTAGTGGAGAAGACTGTGGAAATCTGCTCGAACAGCCAAGCTGTGATAAGGGATCTATTGTCAGTGGAGAATATATCGATACTGGTTAGTGAATGCGGTAGTCTGCTAGACCAGATCGGCGGTATGACAAGACTTTTCCTAGTGTGGGTTCAGAGTGAAAATGTTTGGAAACGAATCCGCTGATGAACTATCCAGAAAAGGCTCTACACTCTGAAAAATTTGTGTTTTTTTATTGTATGGATGCAAATATAACGTGTTTGTAGCTTGCCGCAAATATAGTATACTTGTGTCCAAACGCATTATGTTTGCTATTCAATATAACATGTTTGGCACACAATGATTAATAGGTTATAATATATGTATTTGTGACCCCAATGTGGATTTGTTTGTTGAAAGCTGCTGAAAACACTGATGTTCAGATCTTCAATTCACGAAAACAATGCTTGCAACCATGTACATGGTTCCTGCAATATGTTGCTGGGGCCATTATTTTCAGCGTGTAGTGGAAGTGCGGATGGACGAAACGTGACTGAATCGTCTTTAAGGGTGGTGGGCAACGCAATTCCCCACTTCCAGTACGCGAACCCCACTTCTACGACGAAGCAGACGGAAACTGGATCGACCTCACTGCCTGTCGCATATCACGGGAAATTTGGCCTCAATATTACGTTTGAAGAACTGAGTTCCCGATGACTCTGAACACCAATAGAATAGCAGGAATGGCGTATGTCAGATCCGGTCACTGGAGGATTGATACACATGGTGTTCACATTGGAAAACAATACAGGCGTTACTGTTGTAGTTGTTACGACGAGTTTATGGGGGAAACCTCTGAAGACTATCTACAACAGTGCCCAGCCTTGGGAAACATAAGGATAAGAACTTTATTACTGGAACATTATCTTCTCTATTTTCTTTTCAAGCTAACGTGGCTATTCAAAACGGCATCTTGGATGAGCTTGGGTGAGCTTCTTTGGGAGGAATTCACAGTCACTCTAACCTAGTCTAACATACGAGTAGTATCCCGAGACACCCAACTTTGTATATGAGGTGGTGCGTGTACCTTTCCACCTTGCCATCTAATTGCCGACAGCCCTGAATAGCTCGGCCGGTAGTTCATCAGCACCTCGGGCTGGCTTTGTTGTCATTAAGCCGGAAAATTTGCTGTCATGACCTCGTATATATTAATAGCGGAACAACCGACATGATAGTCCTCAATTTTCTCAAATCCCTCAGCTGCATTTGATTTCTCTAAGACAAGTAATCCAGAGAAATTATCTCTCCATATCCCCAACATACTCTGCATACATATCTGTGACTAAAGTTCCATTGAAATTTTTGCAGAACGAGGCTCTACTAAGGCCACGTTCTTCCTTCTGTAAACTTAAATTGTATCACTCACACACTGCCGGCGCTGACGTTTTTTTTCTCAAATAGGCGGGTTTTCTTCTCTCCTATGGTCCTTATCCACTTTGTCGCAACTCTTTGAAGCATTACCATACGTACAGTGTTGTTGTTATTTGTTGTCATTGGACACTCTTCATCGTAGCATGGTTTGCCTTGAAAGTGTTTTTTCTCAGAACCAAATGCGGGTTTTGTATCAGTTCTGATAGAGTCAGAAACTCAGCTTTAGAATCATCAGGAGGCGGAGCGTTATGCGACATTAATAATTGAGAGTCTCTTTGAGTAGGGTATGGCAACCTCGAGTAAGTTCAGCTTTCTCTCCGTTGGGTTTCATGCTATTTTCGCTCTGCTTACACTGTGTGTAATTTTTTAAGTCTTGGAGATAAAACCATATACGGACACCAGTACGTGATAAAATACCAAAATAAAAAAGATCCGTGTCTGCCAGTTTTGCCCAAAGTCATGGTCTTTTTTTTATGGGCCCCCAAAGATTTGGGGCCTTGGTGACATTCTTGAAAATCGTTCAGAATTCTGATTTACTCTCTGAGGGAAAGTTGTAGCTCTTTTCATAAAGAACCTAAGATCTCAATAAACAACGTTCTAGAACATATGAACTTCGTTGGAATGATTCTTAACACCGTTTACTTCAACACTGAGATACTATGCTATCTCACCGACCGCAGCAGGACAGGCAAAGCCGTAAGCTCAGCACACGCATCAAGGAACCCTTCACACAATATAAGAATCATTCCTAGGAAGTTCAGATTTTCTAGAAAGATGTTTACATAGAGTTTATGTACATTTGATGTTCTAGAAGGTTGTTTATTGAGATCGTAGGTATATTTCTGTAATTGATTGTTTCCTTGAACGGTTTTGAACGGTTTGCTACCTATGGACCTGAATAGGGGGAAAATGGTAAAAAATCCAATTTTTTAAAGTTTTGCTATTTTAACCTTGAAGATGAAGTTTTTTTTGATTTTATATGTTAACAATTTTTGTTCTTTGTGACAAGAGCTACAACCTTTCCTCAGAGAGTAGATCAAAATTTCGAACGGTTTGCAAGATATGAGCCTGATAAAATGACCACTTTTTTGCAAAAATGACACCAAGGCACCAAATTTTTGGGGCCCATAAAAAAAGTGCATGACTTTGGGTAAAACTGGGAGACACGGGACTTTTTTTGGTCTATTATCACGTAGTGGTGTGGGTATATGGTTATATTTTTTCGTGTTGCACTGTGTTATTCTTGTGCAAACCTGTGCTGTAACCATTACCTCCTTATCGATATTAGTGGTTAAAATCACTCGTACAACGTGCTTCTAGTAAAATCTCGTAGCACTGGCAACCATATTTTTTGACGCGGACAAATCTATCAGTTGCACTCCGTTATCGGAACTGCTTGCATGTGGACTGAAATTTCCGGCGATAGATTGAAAGAAATTTTCCCTGGCAATTGTGACAAAATCACCATCAATTTAAGGTTTACATTTTCAGGAAATTTTTTCAATTAATATTGTTTTTTAATAAAATTTCCATATGAAACATTTCATAGGCACGGTGATTTTAGAAATATTTATATTACGGTGAAACGTAAATAGAATTTTAGTTATGCAAATGTCCCATCCGTGTAATGTGCTTCTATTTTTCCTTAACAGCTTTAGTCTCAGTTGAGGCTCTAAACTGTTTCCAGAAGCTTAATTAATTACTCCACCAAATCTATTATAGTTTCCAATGATTGTGCCTTTGGAGGTTAAACCAAGTTGTCTCACACAATAAGTAAATCAAAGAGATTTTATAAATTCCTCGAATCTCCAGATTTCATCTTAAATATGGCCTGGATATTTGTGGAACAACAAAAGAAAGACACATACAACAGACGATATCATATATTTCATACTGAATATTTTTTTTTGTATTTTGAGTTTTTGTTTTATTTTTATTGTTATTTTATTAAAACTACAACAACAACTGCAACAAGAGCAACATGTATCAGATGTAATATAGAAAAACTTAATTTCAAAATTATTACACCTCAATGGGTGATCACGTAGCGGCGTGACAAACTCACACACGGCACGCAATCAATAAATTTCACAAGAATGGACGGATGGACGGACAAATATCTTTTCTACGTCGAAGAAGGTGTAATCTGTTTTCCAACAGACAATGATGTTGTTGTAACTTTTGGTCCACTGAAAAATGTTAACAGAGCTAATATGTGTTTTGCCATTGAAAGAGGAAACAACGACGACAGAGCAGCGGACGTGTAAAAAGTCTGATTGAAAAGACAGACAGGGGACAGTGGGAGAAAATGTTAAAATATTGTAAAATATTAATATCACAACTACACCTTAACTCAAAAAGAGCCATAACTCAAACTTTATAAATTTTAAGTAGAGGCAAAATACTGGCAATAAATTTATGACAATTTACAACAATTGTCGTAATAGTACGGGATATTTCAATGAAAGTGAATCGAAAATGTACCCAGATTTGTACAGTGGATATGAATGGTTTCTGATTATTGTTTTTTTTTTTTGCTGCAGAGCCACCCGAGGACATTCCAGAGTTGCTATTACGATCAAGACGAATCAACGGTTTGGCGTGGTTTATGGGCCCATTTCGTCAATGATATTACAGAAAACAATAAAAAAAGCATAAATGTTTCAAACCGCATCAATGCTTCACATCAATATTATAAATGGACCAAGTTATCACAAAATGAGAGTAATATGTTTTGAAGCATTCGCCAGATGTCGCCATTGCCTTTGAGTCATACAATTTGTTCCATGAGTTCTCTATACTATTCAATATTCTTTGGCGACGACGACCTGCTTGTTTGTTCGCTGCCGCAACATCAATCCCATCATACTTATATTCAATCAGAGACTACTTTTTTGTACAACATATGTGATGTTTGCATGTGTTCACTTTGATAGAATGCCCTACCCGTGCCTATAGATGTTACTACATCAAAAACATGGATTCTCACTATATTTTGGAGAGCTTCTGACTATATGGACTATTTGCTGCCTTGCATTGAAGCTCGTGATCTCGAAGACATTTATTTCCAACAAGAGGGCGCTACTTGTCATACATCCTATAAAGTCATGATATTATTAAGAGAACAGTTTGGCAAACAGTTAATTTCGCACCGCCTAGATCATATCACATCACACCTCAATACTCTCGTTTGGACTTACGTATAGTTCAAAGTGTACATGGATAATCCGGCTGCGATTGGGAAATTGGTAGTCAAAGTTACTCGCGGCATTCGCCTAATACCACTTGAAATGCTCGGTTATCGAAAATTGTTATCTCAGAATGGGTCATAAAAAATATGGTTTCCCATTACATCCCATGAAGGGATTGATTAGAGCTTCTAGCTTTCTAGTTTTATACACACTGATTTAGACCTACAATTTTACACCAGTTCCGAACGGAATTTTGAGAAGCTGTTTCATGTATCGAATCAAGGATCTCATGTACCAGAGGCGCGTACACCAGCCATCGCACCACAGACGGCCGCGAGTCAACACACATACTGTTTGCTAATCCAATATATCATTTTGGACGATTGGACGCTCCGTTTCCGAGATATAAACATAAGGTCATTGTAGCAATTTTTGAGTTTTAATTATTTTTTGAGATCCATTGCTTAAAACTTCCCAAAGAGGTGAAAAATTTTTTATTTTTGGGATTGGACGTACCGGTTCCGAGTTATAGCCATTTTTAATTTCAACGATTTTCTCAGGTTGGCGATTTTTTTGGAAAAAATGTCTTCCATACGAAGAAAACCCTTCCATACCCTTAGAAACCCCAAAAAGTTGTTATTTTTTCGATGCGACGCTCCGTTTCCGAGATATAAATATTGTTCCTAATTTTTCATATTTTCGATCAAAACTGGGGATGGGTTACCCTTCGTAAACCCATTATCCATCGCCGTGGGTAAAGCTTAAAGGCTGCTTACCCATTCCCCATGTGTAATGGGTAGTCTAGATGGGTATCTCCTCACCGCCGTGGGTATGTACCCACTTTTTTCCCAATTACCCTGTGGGTGACGGCTAAGCGAGATGGGTAATTCTCCATTGCCGTGGGTACCTACCCTTTATTTTCCCCATTACCCTGTGGGTAATGGGTAAGCGAGATGGGTTATTCTCCATTGCCGTGGGTAACTACCCATTATTTTCCCCATTACCCTTTGGGTAATCGTGTTGGGTAATTCCCCCATGTCGTGGTATTTTCACCATACCCTGTGGGTAATGGGTAAACGATGGGTAAATGGGTATTGCCCACGGCAATAATAATGGGTAACCCTGGGTAACCCATTACCCACGAAATACGAACCCTGGTTGTAAAATAGCATTTCTTTTACTGCTACTAAGTTCAATCAATTTTATGCCTTTACAGTTACTCTTTTCGCCCATTGTGCACATTTGAGGACAGACATTTAAATATTCATTACCTGTAAAGTTTGAGAATCTTTTTGCTCGTGCTTTCGACATTACAGCGAGAATGACAGTTGTAAAGAAGAAAAGATCATCTGCCGAGTCTTCAACATGTCATCTACTAAGGAAACAATTCAAAATTTCATAATAGTACTGGCGGAGTTGGAAAAAATTAATTAAAGCTTTGAGCACGCACTAGATTCAAATGTGATGATTTTGTTTTGATTTAAGTTTTAACGAAAAAAGAGAACTATGAACAGATATCATCATCATCATAATCCTAAGCCATGAAAACTGAAGGCGGTTTTGCCAGAGAACAACACTGGGCTCATCCGTAGCTGATCTAGCAAAGAGCGATAAATCAGTCACTCAATGTCTTTTTAAGGGGCTAGAGAACAAAGGAGCTGCTTAGAATAATTGTCTAACAATGCAAAAAGATGTCATTGATATAAGAAAATATTTGCAAACCTTAGCTATTGTGCACGGGCACTAAGTAATTGCTGATGGTTTGCCAAGGCACAGAGAAAGAGAGAGAGAGAGCAGCGGTTCCTGGTTTAACCCTTTTCACTGTTATGATCCTTTTAACTGCTATAAATTTTCGCCAACAATTGACTAGACAAAAGAGATATTTTCACCACACAAATGGCAAATTTGATGATTTCACAATAGAAAGAATAGAAGAAAGCAACAAAGAAAGTGTGCAAAAGGATAACAAGGATTTTGGCAAAATCGCGAAGAAAATTGCATTGACAAATCTAAAACCCTATCAATTGCTAAGCCTCATCAAAACACATAATCACTGAACACCAAACGTTTAACGAAAATCAATAGCCAAAGACACGAGTGGCGCACTCATGAGATCCTACATAATAAAGGGGTAGTTTTTAAAACCCCTTTAAGAGTCCTTGGTTACCTACTACTTCCTAACTGCGCTCAATTTCTTGTAAGATTAAATTTCTTTGCTTTCGTGAAAATATAAATTTGCATATCAAAGAAATCGAAATTGAAGGAATCTCTTTTATCTTGACATTTAGAAGGGCAAGCTGCATTTGGGCGTCCTTGCAGATGTCTGAATAACTTAAGCAGTTTTTGCTTTACCGTCCTTAGAAGCAAATTTGCATAATGTGTGTGTTTCTTGCATATGAATCCTGACACATTTCTCATGATTATAAATGCACTGCTAGGCCATTTTATGGCTTCGACATTTGCGCATGCGCAAAGGTGTTGCGTGGAAACCAGCAGCCGCATTAGTTCAATCTATTGATTGACTACGGTAGCGGAAATGTTAAGCCATTGTGGCCATGTCCACATATTTTCAACGCTAACAATTCATATGATAATATGGTTTAATAAGAATTTGCATAATTTTACTGTCAGAAAAAGGACACTGATATCCTTTCGTTGTTAAAGACATCGAGTATGTATCGAGTTCGCGTCAATTACTTTGTGAAGATGCGTTTTTCTCTCATTGTCTCTTTCTCTCTCTCTCTACCCCCTTTGTACGTAGAAAATTAATTTAGATTTGGAATTTTGTTCTCTATCTAGATTTATTATTGATGACAATTTCTGGTTTTGAAAAAGGAAACAGCTGCTTTCAAAGGAAGTTTCTCAGGAGACAACAAGAAAAATATTTGAATAGCCTGTGGACAACATGCTAATTTCTTTAAATCAATCTAAAGTACGGCGGGGAGCTTTAGAAGTTCATGTATTCTCAAGGTCAATAAAGTTCAGTATGTAAATTTTTGTAGTACATTAATAAATAATCTCAGAACTTTAGAGAAATGTAAGAGTTTGTTGGAAGAAGTAAAATTTTAACTAAACGATTCTTATGTTCTTAGCAGGGTTCGTATTTCGTGGATAATGAGTTACCCTGGGTTACCCAGGGTAACCCATTATTATTGCCGTGGGGAATGAGTAGCGATCGTTTACCCATTACCCGCAGGGTATGGGGTAAATAATGGGTAGCTACCCACGAAAATGAGAATTACCCATCAAGATTACCCATTACCCTCAGGGCAATGGGGAAAATTATGGGTAGCTACCCACGAAATGGGGAATTACTTATCACGATTTCCTATTACCCTCAGGGAAATGGCGAAAATAATGGGTAGCTACCCATGACGATGGGCAATGGGTTAACAAGGTACGCACCTTTCAAAAATGGGATAAAAAATGGGGATGAGTAACCCTGGGTAACCCATTGCCCATCGTCGTGGGTAGCTACCCATTATATTCCCCATTACCCTGAGGGTAATAGGAAATCGTGATGAGTAATTCCCCATTTCGTGGGTAGCTACCCATTATTTTCCCAATACCCTGCGGGTAATGGGTAATCGTGATGGGTAATTCCTCATTTTCGTGGGTAGCTACCCATTATTTTCCCAATGGGTAAACGTTCATTACACATTCCCCACGACGATGTGTATGGGTTACTCATGGGGGGGGGGGGGGTGGTAAATACGGACTCTGGTTCTTTGGGCAACACTGGGAGACACGGGTCTTTTTTTTATTCTTTTATCACGTAGTGGTGTCCGTATATGGTTATATTTCCATGACTTAAAAAATTACACACGGTGTTATTAATTAAAATAAAAAAATAAATGGTTTCCCGTTACATCCCATGTAGGGATTAGGGAGAGCGTCTCACAACCAGTGAGCTGTGCGCGTTCTAGGTTTACACTGACTGATAGGGACCTACAGCTATATATCTACCGGTTCGAAACGGAATTTTGAGAAGCGTTTTCATGGTTAAATACTCGATACTGTCGCCGTCACTAAGCGAGGTGACCGCCATCGAAAGAAATTTAAGGTGGTCAGGGCAGGGATCGAACCCACGTTCTCATGCACAAGAGCCGCCCACACTACCATTGCGCCACCGACGGCCACTGAATTATTAATTAGAGTTTGGAAATTTGGTTTGGAATAGGCCACTTTATGCTCAAAGAAAACTGGGAAATATTAAAAAAGTTGCGAGTCTTCAACTCCAACTGTGAGGAATTTCCGAAATAAATTCTATAGAAATAAAGTGACATCAACGCAGTTTGTATTTTGTTGAAGCGACTTCGCCAATACGGGTCAATACAATAAACCTCGTGTACGTGCTCATCTAGTTCACTCAGTGGACAATGTTGCCTCTGTAGCTGAAGGTGCGCCCGAACTTCGTTGCGAATAATTTTGAACGAAGATCTCGGTATGAAGGCTTATAAAGTTCAATTAGTCCAAGAACTCAAGTCTCGTGACCATCCGATGTATTTTCGCCTAGCTGAATGGAAAAATGAAATATTTTCTGAAAAAACATCTTTTGCGGCGTAGCCCATCTTCACCTCGGAGGTTACGTTAACAAAAATTGTCCAATATAGGGATCAGAAAGCCCACACGACGTCGGGGAGAAGCCGATGCATCCACAACGAGTGACTGTTTGGTGTGGTTTTTGACATGGCGGCATCATAGGCCCATTTGCGAGCATTACCGTGCCATTCTCTGCGATTTTTTGTTTCCAGAAGTTGAAGAGGATGACTTGGGTGACTTCAACAGGACTACGCTATGTGCCACATAGTCAACGATACGAAACAATCGATATTTTGCGCATTGTGTTCGAAAACCGCATATTCAGTCGAAAGTCGGAAATACACTGGCTCGGTGCTGCAATTTAACACTCTTAAACTATTATATCTGAGATGCTGTAAAAGATAAATGTTACGTAAACAATCCCTAGTCCATTGAGACTTTAAAACACGAAATAGACACTGTAAGGTGGTACATTCTAAGGTTCCGATTATCGATGACGCAGTCGAGCATTTTACAAACCCAGCCGCTTTTGTTCGATAATTACGTTGAACATATTCCTGAATACGAATCCAAAGGCGTAACGACATTTTAGCCTATCATCCTTCTAACCTTAAACCTTGAAGCGAATTTTCGATGGCGGGGAAATATCGCAGATCCCAGACGGGCTGAAAAAATTCAAATAACATGCTTACGCTACGGGGAGATCTGTGAAAATGGCTGCAATGCAGGCTGTCTCGGAACTGTTGGTCGAAGAGAGTGGAGAGTGTGCGTGGCTTATAGTGGCTGACGGGAGATTTGTATTCGTCTTCCTTTCAGTTGCCATCATGCATTGGACACTTGAGGAGAGGCATTTTGTGTTGAAGCGTATTTTTCAAATGCGCACTCGATCATTGCAGTGCAGCGTGCTTTTCGTTTACAAACAAAATATACGGTACTGGAGTGAAACAGACACCCAGAAAACTTCATCAGATACCTCTGCATACGGACCGCGTCACTGTGTGGTGCACCATATCACGAGTAGGCAGCATTATGCCTTATTTTTTCCAAGATAACCGTCTTGCCGTAACTGCGAACTCCGAATGGTACTTGACTATAATACAGTAGTTTTTTCAGCCGGCTCTAGAGGCAATGCAATTAGAGGATACATGGTTCCAACAGGATGGTGTTTGAATTTTGAATTGTTTGAGGCAAATGTTTCAAATGACTTAACCCCATGCGATGTTTTCCTTTGGGGTTACCTGAAGTCGAAGGTGTATATCACGCGTCCCAACTACTTGGAAGACCTAATTAACAATATTGAAGCTGAAATTGACAGAATACCAGTCGACATGCTTTTTAGAGTTCATGATAACTTCAGAAAACGTATGCAGTATTGTGTGGATAGCGAAGGTCGCCATTTGCCAGATACGCTATTTAAAACCATGTAATTAAAAAATTTCCTAACTGTTCAATTTAATTAAAATATAAAATAAATTTTTCTAAGGTTCATAATTTTTTTTATTCTATTCCCAAATAAGCAAATTGCCGCGCTGCACCCTATACATGGTTCTTGCGGAATGTTACAGGGACCGCGTTTTATTGCGTTTAGAAAAGTTAGATTTCAAGCGGAAAATAATAGACTCCATCAGTTATATGCTAAGAAACAGGTTGATGAGCTTTCGGACTCTCCAATTAACAGGCTGGATATAGAAACTGTGCTTCGGAGTTGCCGGAGTGATGTGGTATGCAAAACGGTGTCTCCAGACACTAACTGATGCTAAATAGTATCTTTAGCAACCACGAAAACCAACCAACCAGGAATGCCATTGAGGACCTAAATATAGAGCGGTATTTTCGCCTTCATGGTCACAACACTGTGTTTCAGGCAGAGGTTAAAGCAATCATGGAGTATGTAAGATGGTGAGATGTGAAGATATATGGAGATTGTCAGGTGGTGATCAATACAATATCGTCGCAAACTGTTCGCTTGCTTACGACACTCGAATGCAAGGACGAGATAAACAAATTCTCCAACAACGGCAGCCTTGTGATCGTATGGACTCCAGGGCACCACGTCATTTAGGGAAATGAAAGGGCGAAGGGCAGCAACCCCCGAACTATGAATATGGAAAATGTGAATCCTTTCCAGGCCATAAAGATCGAACTTGAATAATGGGCAAGAATACCTTGATTTGGAACGCATTAGATAATGGAACGCGTCACATGGAAGCAGAACGGAAAAGAGCCAGTGTGGCGACTGAGTTAGGAACAAGAGCACAGGGCTGATAAAGCTGGACAAACTTAAACTGACTCATGGCTGGTCTAACTGGACACTCCACTCTGCAAGCACATCTGTATATATTTGAGAGGATCAATGAAAATTAATGCAGGCCCTGCGAAGAGAACAGCGAAACGATGGAACCATCCATTTATCTCCCAAGTTCCTGCTTTTGGAGGATCAAATCTTCCACAGCTCTCAGGCGATACATTAAGAATCTAAGAGGAATGGATTGGAGAACAGTGAGGAACAGTGGAGGCACAAGTGTTTCGAATCCTCTCTCTCAACCTACCGTGTCCTAACCTACCACTGAAAGAGGCAAATTCGATGTCGTCATCACTTCAGGCG
Source organism: Phaonia tiefii (assembly GCA_963931995.1). Lineage (NCBI taxonomy): Eukaryota > Metazoa > Arthropoda > Insecta > Diptera > Muscidae > Phaonia > Phaonia tiefii. Next base: position 29,614,501 of record OZ008370.1, on the reverse strand, counting down.
GCGATTTCACTTGCTGGAACTTTTAAGTATAAGAACGAGTTTTCTTTTATATTCGCTGAAGTAAAGGGTGTTTCAGAAAGAATGCACGTTTTCATTTTAAAATAAAATCACGTATTTTGCGATAGTAGTTATTTTTTTATTGGATTATAAAGCAGACATATTTCGATTAAGAATTCAATAAAATATCCGTCAAATGGCTCCTACGGCTCTGATGACAGGCCATTACTATTTTCAAGAAATTTTCCATGACTTTTTCACAGCGATGTGGCTGTATCTCACTGATGACGCGTTGGATCTCGCATTTGAATTTTTTTTTGGTTTATTCGCATAAACCTGAAATGTCACAAAAACCCAAAAAAAGAAATCGCAAGGCGTTAAATCGCATGATCTTGGTGGGGAGTTGACATCAGAATTTCTTGAGATAATTTGTTCTGGAAATCGTTGCCGCAATAAATTGATTGTTTTAGGCACGGTGGCGCCTACTTGCTGAAGCCACATGTTGTTCAGATCCATGCCGTCCAGTTGAAGCCACAAGAACTCCGTTATCATGTTCCTGTAATGAATGCCGTTCACAGCCACTGCATTTTCGGCCTCATCTTCAAAAATGTAAGGCCCAATCACGCCGCCTGACCATAATCCGCACCAGACAGTTGGCCGTTGTGAGTCCTTTTGTTTCTCATGGATTGCATGAGGATTTTCTGAGTCCCAAATTCCACAATTTTGTGTATTCACGAAAGCCATTCAGATGGAAATGCGCTTCATCGGAGAATATGACTTTTTTTGGAAAAAATGGCATTGACTTCACTTTGCTCCATTAAAAAAAAATAAATGGTTTCCCATTACATCCCATGAAGGGACTGGGGAAAACTTCTCACAATCACTGAGCTGTGCGCTTTCCAGTTTTCACTCATTGATTGGGACCTACAGTTTTACACCGATTCCGAACGGTATTTTGAGAAGCTTTTTCATGGCTATATACTCGATAGTGTCGCCGTCACTATGCGAGGTGACTGCAGCCGAAAGAAATTTTTTTTGAAGGTGGTCAGAGCAGGGTTCGAACCCAGGATCTCATGTACAAGAGCCGCGCACACTAACCATTGCACCACCGACGGCCATTACCCATTGAAATAATTACCGGCTGGTGGTTTGAGCTGGTTTAAGCTGCATTTGGTGCCCATGAAGGTGGAGGTCTTCTGTCAAAATTCGATGCATAGTGTTTAATGAAATTTAAAGTTATTGAGAACGAAGCCGAATTGATGTTTTCGGGCTTTCGGCGACACTCTCGATTACAGCAGCAATGTTTTCAAAAGACCGACCGGTACGTTGACGCACAGCAGTCGTACTGTCCATAACCGATCCAGTTTCTTCAAATTTGTTTGACCACTCTTCGAATGGTTGACACATTATGTTCACATTCTCGACTGAAAATTCTTCGAAGTTTGCGAGCGATCTCAGCAAAACTTTCCAAATTTTTATAATAAGTTTTTACAATTACAACGCGTTGTTCTTTCGTAAAGCGACAGCTGCCACATTTCAGAGTTTTTTTTAAATTTAAAAAGTGCAATGTTACTGAGACACCCCTTACTGTAAGAATTCGTACACTGGAAGAAAAACCTTCATACCATTAATGAATTCTTACATTGCATCAATGAAAAGTGTCATTATTTTTGAGCCAATGTCGGGCTTCATTAATGCTATGAACAATGTTACATTAAACGAAAAATGTTTCATAGACCTGAGATTAATGTAAACTTTCTAACCGGAATGGAACATTATCATTGTATTAAAGAAAATTTTGCATTGATATTATAAACCGTTTCATTGATGTAATGAAATATTATCATTGTATTAAAGAACATTTTACATTGATATTATAAACCGTTTCATTGATGTAATGACATATTTTTATTGATGTTATTATGATGATGCTATGAACATGTTTCATTAATGCTATGAACATGTTTCATTAATGTAATAAACAGGTTTCATTTATGGTATGAACATGTTTCATTGAAGGTCTGAATATATTTCATTGATTGTATGAACATAGTTCATTGATGGTATAACACGTTTCATTGATGGTATGAACAAGTTTCATAGTTGGTATGAATAGGTTTCATTGATAATATGAACAGGTTTCATTGATGGTATGAACCGGCTTCATTCATGGTATGAATATGTTTCATTATTGGTATAAGAAAGTTTCCATAACTAAATGCAATTTTAACTTTTGCCACACTATCATGTAAATTAGTTGGAAAAAATGCACCCCGCGCCATTTAAAAATAAAACGAAAATCGAGCAAAATATGGGGTCCATAGGGTCCAAAAATGGTCAGAAAAAAATTGTGGGGGGGGGGAGGTAGAACACACGACTCTAAGCAAAAAATGTTAAATGGAAAAGTTAGAGGGAATCCCTATTTTAGGAGTTATGGGTCTCCAAAGTTCGGGCTTTTTGTGGCACGATTTTTTCGACGATTATTAATTAGGTTTTCTGGGACGGGGCCAGGGAGAGGAATATCTCTGTTTCAAATTTTTTATTTCGGAATTTTTTGATTTTTTGAAAGTTTTTGGACCTGTGGGTTCCAATAGGTCCGGCCGACAAAAAATTTGGGTTTTTGAAATCCCCTGATTTTGCTCGATTTTCGTTTTTTTTTAAATGGCGCGGGATTCTGCATTTCAGCCTTTTACTTTTTTCTTATTTAATCCTTATCTCATACTGGCACTCATATATTGTGTCACAGCTACTGTACATACATACATAAATACATACATTTATACAAATCGTACCTACATATGTACAAATTATCCTTTAACCAAATTAATGAATCGTTCAAAATTAATGAAATGGTACATTATATTAAAGAAAGATGTTTCATTATTGCTTTTTTAGAAAATATATTTTAAAATTCAATAAAATGAGTGTAATGTAAAGAATGGCCTATTTAATAGATTCTACTTTACAATGTCGATAAAAAGTCTGCAATTGTTCTCTATAGTTTCCCATATTTACATGAAAAACATATTTCATTCCATCAATGTAAAAGTTTTCTTAGCATTAATGACGGTCCACAAATTCAAAAACTGCAGCAATGAAGGAGTTCATTGAAGTAATGTAACATTTCATAGCATCAAAGAAACTTTTCATTGCATCAATGTAAACCCATTAATGTAACCCATTCATTGATGCTATGAAGTGTTGTTCTTTCAGTGTAGAGATTTCCAAAATGTCTTCCAGACGTCTCGTTTTCCGAATTTTTTATAACAAGATGTCATGGTTCTTCGCAACCACTTTTATTATTTCGTCGGTGGTGCAGTGGATACAGTGTGCGACTGTTGTACATGAGAACATGGGTTCGAACTCTGCTCTGATATCTTTATATTAGTCTCAACGACGGTAAACACGATTAGTGACGGCGGCACTATCGAGTAACTGGCCGGGAGAAAGCTTTTCAAAAATCCTTTCGGAACCGGTGTAAAGCTGTATGTCGCAGTCCGTTTTAAATCCGAGTTCAAATCCATGTTTATTTTGTTTCATTAGGACTGAGAAAAACGTCCTTCCTTCTTTTCAAGTACTGATGACATTTTCACGCTTTCTTCCATAGTTTAAAGACTTCTTTGTTCAGCAAACACTTTCAAGTATTCAGGGATTAGAAAAAAGCATACAAAACTATGTTTTTGAACTCCTTTAACGTAAATTACATGCGTAATTTCATTCAAGCAAGTGAAAGAACAAAACACAAAAAACATCATTAATATGCATTAATTCCAGATCAAGAATTACTTCCGTATGCCCATGCAAACACAGATCCAGCCAAACCCAAATCCAAACAGACCTCACCCATAACCAAGAAAATTCGACACTTTTTCCAAATTCAGGGTTAGAAGGAAAGAAAAAATATGAAGAAATAATGATATTTCTATCAAAAAAAAAATCTGTTAAGAACAAAGAAAAATTACACACGCACACGAAGAGAAGAAAAGGATTTAAAGCAAACGGAAGTGAAAGGAGAACAAGAGCACACACACTCATAATACTAACACACAGAAATTACAAAACACATTTGGTTACGTTATAGGGAATAGTTTTGTATGTGTGTGTGTTAGTGTTTAAGGATGTCAAGGAATGGTTTCGAATTTTGTTCCTCTGATAAAGCAAAAGCCTAATGACATTTTGAGGTTGAGCTGATTGTATAGATGAACTGTAGATGCTGCTGCTGCTGCTGATTCTGATGATGATGATGCTGATGATGCTAAAAAGCAAATGATGTTGCTCCTCATTGCCTGTGGAACTGTTGATGTGTCGCCTGATATTTCTTTCCATTTGTTTAGAGAGAAAAGGAAAGGGTGAATGAAACTGAGAAATATGACGTTTGTTTATTTGCATCATTTACCTTTTTTCCAACATGTGGAACGAAAAACAAAACAAAAAAAAAAAAAGAAATACTTTGCGACATCAAGGATGTCGCATGAATTTGACATAATCTGTAATTCAAACATGTCTAGGATTTGAGGATGTACAGTAGCAAGAGATACATAAAGATCAGCAAATTTAAAACAACCCATAAACAGTGGTCTAAAAACCATTTCAAAAGGTCACATCATAGCTTCCCCATTCAAGGATAATGAAAAAAATTAAATTGAGGGCTAAGTACTTTTCAATTTTCCTTGGTCTACAAGAAAATAGTGAATGCCTTTACACCGGGTAAAATTACACGGGAATTTAAAGCAGCTAACGAATCTCCAAGGGCTGCATTTTCTGCCAATAAACGCACAGCCAAACTACTGTCCCTAAACGAAAGATTAACCAAAAAACGCAAAATTGTACATGCAAACCAAGCGAGGAAAATAAATGAATTGTAAAGGACTAAAACAGAGAGAACGAGCAAAAAAACAAAACGGCAAACAACAAATTATTTGTAACCAACATAATGATGATATTTTTGGGCCTTTATAAACACACGACGATGGCTTTCAAAAGGACATGTGTAATGCAGCCTAAAACCCCATAACAAGGATCTATGTCACAGCATCGGAAATGTGCTTTCGAATGCTAATAGTTAATGATACAATTCGCTACGTTTCTCTCTCTCTCACCCTTTCTATGTCTCTCTGTCTATAATGTTAAGAGAGATTTTGTAATGTTCAAGACATATTTGAGCAAAAAGAAAAATCTAAATTTAATATGACTTTGTTTGGTTACACATACGTGAATGTACATTGAAACGACTGACTGGCTGTCATTGCTCATACGAGTAGTTTCAATCAAAAGGATTATTAATGATTGCACTGACAAGTCAAAGGATTCATACGTTTGTGTAACATTCAAATGTTTTTGAACACAAACGTAAAACATAAAATAACCTTAAACTGTTTTGGAAACGTATCCTTTTCTTGTTTTTTTTTTTGTTCGTTTTCTTCAGAGTCCCCACCACTTGCCAAAAATGATTTATGAAGTGTTGAGCGTAGATGTGGGAAAGCTTGAATGATAGATTTAGTTTCAAATCGATTCAAAATAGACATAAACTGCGATAAAGTCATGTAACCGGGAGTTTAACACGTTCTAAATAGGATGTTTTCTAAAAGGAAATTTAGATAAGGTTTAGTGGAGGAAGAGCAGTCGTATTATTTGTGCCTGGAATCACGACACATTCCATGCATCATGCACTTACGCCAATAGGTAGGTCTGTTTAGCGTACTTTGACTTCACGGAAAAATTTCAAATTTTCTATAGGAAATATAGTATGTTTCGCATCAATTTCCTCTCTGTTCTACAATCGATTCCACTTACATTCTCCAGAATAGGTATTTTAGTCCCTGAGGGGTGTTAGATTCTTAATCATACAAAAGCAGAACAATGACAACCTACAATCCGTTCCACTTTTTGTTTCCGCTCCACGGTCTGTTTTGCGCACTTCCCGTTCACAAGAAAAATTTTAAATTTTCTGTAGGAAATTTATGCTTCGTTTTAATTTCCTCACTATTCTACAATCCAACAAAAAAAAAATGGTTTGCCATTACATCCCACGAAGGAATCGGGGAGAGCTTCTCACAACCAGTGAGATGCGCACTTTCGAGTTTTTACACTCAGTGATTGGGACCTACAGTTTTACACCGGTTCCGAACGATAATTTTGAGAAGCATTTTCATGGCTAAATACTCGATAGTGTCGCCGTCACTATGCGAGATGACCGCCGTCGAAACAAATTTTAAGGTGGTCAGAGCAGGAATCGAACCCAGGATCTCAAGTACAAGAGGCGCGCACACTACCCATTGCACCATCGACGGCCTATATTATACAATCCGCTTTACTCATATTCTTCAGACTAGGTATTTTAGCGCGTGAGAGGTGTTAGATTCTCAATGGTGCAACAGTGGAACAAGGAAAACGATAGTGCACCATCGTTTGTTTGGATGCAAATATAACGTGTTTGCAGCTTGTCGCAAATTTACAATACTTGTGTCCAAACACAATGTGTTTGCTATTCAATATAACATGTTTGAGACATAAGGATTAGTAGGTTATAATGTATGTTTTTTTGACCCAAATGTGGGGTTGTTTGTTGAAAACTTGTGAAACAAAAACGTGACAGACAACAAAGTAATAAAACAGCAGCAGGTTTTCAATTCATGGAAACAATGCTTGCAAACATATACATGTTTACTGCAATATGCTGCTGGTCCCTTTTTGTAGTGTGTACACGCTGAAAAACAACGGCCCCAGCAACGTATTGCAGGAACCATTTACATGTTTGCAAGCATAGTTTTCGTGTATTGAAGATTTTCTGCTTTTTTTCTTTAGTATCTGTCACTCTTTTTGTTTCAGCAGTTTTCAACAAACAAAACCACATTTGGGTCACAAATACATACATACATATATTATAACCTATTAAGCATTGTGTCCCAAACATGTTGTTTTGTGTTGCGAACACAATGTGTTTGGACACGAGTATAATATATTTGCGGCAAGCGCGTTATATTTGCACCCAAACAACAATATAGACATATTTTTTAGCGTGTATGTCCTCCTCACACGCCCTTCTGGAATTTACATCGGCCCGCTCGATTTTATGCAGGATACGAACGCAAGGTGGAGGGTTCAGTTACGAGTATGCCCCACAAGTTCATTGCCGTTCTGCTTATTTTGTGTGTGTGTTATTCTCGACTACCCAGTTGGAAATGTTGTCTTGAAGACATTGCCAGTAGTATGTATTTCCTTAGGACAATATATTGTTGAAATGCAGTCTTTATGTTCTGAAAAAGTTTCGCGTGTTTGGTATTCCCGTTAGCCGGTTGGAGTCGATCCATTCCAGTTTATTTGCTGTTTCACTTCGCAAGATGCCGCGAAACCCTGGAGTCCATATGACCCGCTGAGCCTGTCGGTGGTGGAGATTTTCTTTATGTCATCCTTACGCTCGAGTACTGCAAGCATTCCAAAACTTTCCTAGGATATCGCATTGATCGTTACGTCTGTAAACCTATGTGTAGGACCCAGCCCTGGAGAATTATTTTTTTTGGCTGTTGGGTTTCCTCATTTCTCGGAACACTTCTGGCAAACAAATGGTGGTGTACACATCGGAATTGACCGTTCTACGTTCCTCTAAGGGGATTATTGACACGAGACCAGTTTTGCCCAAAAAAAAAACAGTTGACCATTTGATTCGAAGTGTTTCAATATCGAAGTGCTTCAACAGTGAGTACCTGAAAAAACGTGGTGAGGACTTAGACAGCTAAATTGCTCCAGATTACTATAACATTACAATCCGATTGTTAAAACTGGTTAAATTTGAGTTCGAATGTCCCAGATGTTGTAAACAATTTCATACAGCCTCATTAAATAAGTGAACATGTAATAAAGTTAAAAATCGAAGAGGAATAAGACCTGTCCGCCCATTTACTTTAACAACGTGGTTTTAAATGATCAACATTTCATTAATTTTCATTTTTTTAAAAAGGTTAGCACCTTCTCTTTATATCACAAATCAAAAATTTGCAATCGAAAAATTATTAATCACCCCATTCTCTTTGACATTTTGTTTATCTTCTTTGATATTTCTGTTGTTTTTTTTTCAATGTTTGCAAATTCTTTTCAAATGTCGATCATAATGTTTCCGTATTGTATTACTGAAATGATTTATGAAGTGTTGAGAGTTAATGTGGGAACTCTCTTAGACATCCCGCTCAACTCGATCCTTACAACAAAGAACAAGTGTTTAAACCATTTAATACAAAGTTAAACACGTTCTGTGTTCCCCACTCGACTCTTTTCCATTTTCCATCCAACGAATGTAAAATAAATCTATGGTTTGATACTGATACGAATGTTTTCGAGTATCAGTATGTGATGGGAATTTTCAAATTCTTATATTTCGAGATTTCGAATCGCACCTTTTGTTGTGTCGATCTTGTATTCTGTTTGCTGGATCATTTCAAAATCTTAAACCTCGAACTCCAAATAATTTCACACAATGATTTTCATTTCAATTCTTTAACAAATTATGCAAATTAATCGGAACTTTAGAAAAAACGCACAAAATTTTCAATACAGTTTCAAGCGTCAGAAAAATATCATGTTTGCTCGAGAGATTTGCATAATTCTCACATTTAATAGTAAAATTTCAATACTCAACGATTTGAGGTCGTCGTTGTTGGTGGTAGCAGCATTTGTTTGAGAGCAGTATATGTTTCTTCGTTGTGATCTAGAATTGACTGAGAATTTATGTTTGATATGCGTGTCCTTGAATTTAAAAAATTTACTATTGTTTTCGTTATTGCCTTTATAGGCGATCATGTCAAATTCTTGTACATGAGAATATCAATTTCACGCAAAATATTCAATAGAATGACTAGAAGTTGAAGCTGGAAAATGTATGCATTGACATGATGCGGAGAGAAGAAGGGTGTTCCGAGGAATCTTAAATGTGAAACCTACGAAGAATATAATTTATAAGGTTGATATTTAAAAAGAAAAGAATTGTAACTTTCGTATGACTAAACAGTCAGTAGTTTTCATGTTTTTAAATCTGGTTCGAGAGCACATTTTTTATTACGAATTAAATATGAGTTATATCTAATATACAAAATTCTTGAAAAATGTAAGAAGTTTATTATTTGGTGATTTCCCATTACAACCGTCGGTGGTGCAATGGGTAGCGTGCTCGCCTCTTATCATGGGTTCGATCCCTGCTCTGATCACCTTAAAAATGTCTTTCGGCGGCAGTCACCTCGCATAGTGACGGCGACACTATCGAGTATTTAGCCATGAAAAATCTTCTCCAAATACCGTTCGGAATCGGTGTAAAACTGTAGGTCCCTATCAGTGAGTGAAAAAATTAGAAAGCGCACAGCTCACTGGTTGTGAGACGCTCTCCCCAATCCCTTCATGGGATGTAATGGGAAACGGTTTTTTTTTTTTTTCAAAAACTTGAATGTATTATAGTAACGTGTAGTCCAAATAAAGGGTGCCATTTTGATTTAGCTTTAATTTTTTTTTCTAACTTGAATTTTATTCTAAATTTTTAGTTTCGCATTCTAAATACATTCCGGTTTGTTAATATGGAACGTTATACGAGGGAACAACGTCCTTTTGTTATTAGAACATTTTTTGAAAATAGCAAAAGTTTTCAAGTTATAATTACGAAATTTATACTTATAACAAAATAATCTTCAGTGACGAAACCAATTTCCAGCTCAATGGCTACGTCAACAAGCGGAATTGCCGCATTCGGGGTGAAGAGAATCCAAGATTTATCTTAGATCAACCATGGTTGGTTGGTTGAAAAGGCTGCAAGACAGCACGCTGTCTAGCACACTTAGGCTAAAGAAGCCCATTGTGATACCTGCAGTTTCCTCCATAGCAACTATTGACTAGTCGTCAAGCCAATTTGCCATTTCAATAAATTTGTCTATAAGACCTACAGGAATATCCTGTAGGGCTACGGTGCTAACTTAGGGTGTACCGAATATCCTACTTCTCACTCCTGCCAGAGCAGGGCAATCCAAAAGAAGGTGTTTTGTCGTTTCCTCGTCATCTTTCTATGCAGCATCTACAGAGAGTGAAATTTCTATGTCCCAATCTTAGGGCGTGTTTTCCTAAGAGACAAAGTGTTCCTATCATTGTGGATAACCTGCCTCTCGGGCAGTTAAGTAGTTTCCTAGTCCTCTTCCTGTCCACCTGTGGCCAGAGGACCCTGGCTTGTTTGCAAGTTGAAGAAATTCTCCACTTGTCCTTGAACATATTATCGGCCCACTGCCTGATCTGCACATGGCAGGCAGACACCTACTTTTGTCGGAAGAACCTGTGCCGTAGTACCCTGTCTAGCTAACGCATCCCCTATGCAATTGCGTGGAATGTCGCTGTGTCTCGGTACACAGATGAGCCTGATGTCAAAATAGTCTGCCATCACCCTAAGTGATGAGTGGCATTCTTTCACCGTCACAGACGTAGCAAACATCACTTCCAGGGATTTTATGGCAGCCTGGCTGTCCGTGTAGATACATATTCTTCGGAGGGTTGTGCCACTACTTTTCAGTATTCAGCAACCTCCAGTATGGCGGTAATTTCCGCCTGAAATACACTATAGTGATCAGGCAGCTTGAAGGAGGATCAACCATTGCATCCACAAAAAGTTACGGTTTGGTGTGGTTAGTGGAATCATCGGAACTTATTTTTTTGAAAACGAAAATGGAACTGAGATTCCGGTCAATGTAAATCGCTATAGGGAGATGATCCCAAGCTTTTTGTGGCGGAAAATTGATGATTTCGACGTACAGAATATGTGGTTTCAACAGGATGGTGCCACTTGCCACACAGCAACAGAAACCATGGATCTTTTGAAAGAAAAGTTCTCTCTCGTAGAGCAGGAGTGAATTGACCACCAAAATCGTGCGATTTGACACCTTTAAATTTTATTGGTGGGGTTTTCTGAAATCGGGTAGTGTGCAGCAATAATCCCACAATAGTTCAAGAGCTTAAAAACAACATAATCGAGCAGATATCGGCCATTCGCAATAGTTTATTGGAAAACGTGATTGAGAATTTTGGTAAAAGATTGCGAGCCTGCCGAGGAAGTAGGAGGATCACTTGACCGACTTAATTTGTCATAATTTACCGGAACCTATTTGCAATAAACTTAAATATAAATATTTTTAGTATCTCAAAAAAGAAATTCTTTTTGATGTGTTAACATCTATGGGCTTTTGAGTCATACAATTCGTTCCATGACTTCTCTACCTACCCTACCAGTCTACCAAAGTGAACACATGCAAACAACACACAGCGTTAGCATCACATACATACGTGGTTGTTGTACCATAATAGTCTCTGCCTGAAAATAAGAATGATAGTATTGATGTAGCGGCAGCGAACAAACAAGCAAGTCGTCGTCGCCAAAGAGTATTGAATAGTATAGAGAACTCATGGAACGGAGTGTATAACTCAAAAGCACTGGCAAGATCTGGCGAGTGATTAAAAACGTAGTACTCTCTTTTTTCATAACTTGGTCCATTTATAATTTTGATGTGAAACATTGATGCCTTTTGAAACATTTATGCTTTTTGTATTGTTTTATGTAATAACATTGTCGAAATGGTGCATTTATATTGAAATATTCTATATATAGAATAAGACTCGTTTATGCTCTTTTATTCAGATTCTCTACATGAGAGCGGAGAAACAGTGCAATAAGTTCTCTATACTATTCAATACTTTTTGTCGTCGCTCTGTTTATGACAAAACAAAAACAACTATTTCAGTGAGCTAAATATTGCTTTATTTATTTTAACAAAATTACATCTAATGTTAAAGCAGATGTAAGAAAAAAGAAAGGGGAATAGCCAAAGAGCCTTCGGCACAAAAACTATTCTTTTTTTTATTTTCCTATGTAACATTTACTAATGTGTTCATAGAAATCGAACAGGTACAGTGTAACAAAAAGGTGTTAGCATATCGCCGGTGAGTTGGAACACACTTTTGTTTTAAATGAAAATGATACCTCAATTTCGGACACCCCTTACTAATATCTTTTTAAAAAAATAATTAAACTTAATTTCGTTTGGTATATTATGGCTTTATTAGAAATTAATCCCATTATTTATGGAACACGATTTCATTGATGTGGCTGCCGCGTTTGCCTTCGAAGAAGCTCATCCTGTCAGTTAAATTTTCCAAGACTATGTTGACAGTTTCTTGTTATATCTCACGAATTGCTCGGATGATATTAGCCTTACGGGCATATATAGTTTCTGGATTATTCGCATAGCATCGGTCTTTACCGGCACTTCACAAGAAAAAGTCTAAAGGGGTCAAATCACAGCCCCGAGGCGGCCAATTGACATTGTCAAGACGGCTGATAACACGACTACAGAACTTAGTGCTCAACAAATTTATTGTTTGATGAGATATGTAACCTGGCGCGCTATCCTGCTGAAATCTAAGACAATACAAGTAAATATCTCTCATTTCAGCCCATAAAAAGGTCGAAATCATGACTTTGCAGTGCTCGCCATTGCTTGAAATTGTGTTTCCGGCAGCATTTTCGAAAACAAATGTCCCAATGATACCAACTCTCTAAAATCCACACCAACCCAATAGAACTTTTCCCGAATACTTCGAAAGGTATACAGAGATTGTGTATGAGATAAAAAGACAGCTCCACACATCTTTGCATACTTTGTATATAGAGGGCAAATGCAGTTAGGAATATGACAAATTTGTGTTCGTCTCTAATTCAACTTCATACATCTTTACATACATTGTTTACTGAAAAAGTGTACATTGACGAAGCATACAATTTGTGATTGAATTTCGTAATAATTTTGATTGGATTTTATACTTCTTGGCATACGTACATTGTTTATTGAGAACGTGAACAATAATAATGAGTATATTCGTAATAAACTGTTAGTTTGGTTGATTGTGCACTGTTCTTTTCTCAGTAGTCTATGTTACGTGTCAGCGTGCGCACATGATTTAGACACATATGTAAATGAAATTCAAATTTAAATGTACAAAAATATTTAAAATTTTTAATAAGCAATCGAAAACTTATATTTTTTTTAATAATTCGAGTGGTTCTACACGCCTCGGAATACATGGTATATGTAGTGGTATTGGTGTTGTACACAGGTCATTATATTTTCTCTGCAGCATTCAGGACTATGTTACAAACGTTTCTATATACATAGAATTTATTTCGACTGTAGGTACGGATTGTATATCAATCTGCCATACATTTTCATCAGAACTGTATTGAAATTGTAAACATGACAATAAACAAAGTGGTAAAGGCTGTATATCAGATACGAAGACAAAACCCGAAGATTATTTGTAAACATTTCTATATACTTTGTATGCTATATTATTTGTACCCACACAAACGGCCATTTCTTAACAAACGTATATTAGAGCAGAAGATCACAGTAGCCCTCCCTAGTTTGTATACCATACTACTGCGAACACGTATAGTATACTGGTCCTAGTGGGAAACTGTCATTCTCTGTGGATGCACTGGCTTCTCGACAATGATGCGCGGTCCCCAGATGCGTAAATTTTGTTTGTTGGCATTGCGGCCGAGATGAAAACGTGCCTCGGTATTTTCTGAGAAATTCAATGTCCGACTGGAATTTGAAACATTTCCCAACGTTGTTCAAGCGTCACAATAGTCAATATTTCGAGCGGAAATAAATCTATCAGTGTCTAAATAACATATGATTTATAAAGATATCTGTATTTGGACCACCCATTTTATATACATCCTTAATTTATTTCTCTCTGTGGATGCACCACCCATTTTATATACATCCTTAATTTATTTTTGCTAAGTATAACAATATTGTGTGTCGGTGTTTTTCGTGGGGTTTCTCCAGGATTTGTCTTAATGTCGATAGTTGACTTTTTATGCCTAAAGCCACAGCGATAAAGTGCGATTACGTTTGCATCAATCGGTTTTAGTCTTGCGCATATTGCGCTCGAGAGGACCTTGTTTGCGTTGGATAACAAACTTTTTAAACGATAGTTGGTACCTATATTCGGGTCGCCCTTTTGAAAACTGGACACCCTATGATAAGGCTCCAATCGTCGAGCATACTTTTGTCTAGCCAGATTTTTCATATGAGCAGATGCATGCAACTTTCCAACTCACAAGCGCTGTAAAATAACGGCCTCTGTAACATATTCTCCCAAACATATTCTACAGGAACCGTGTATATGTTTGGAACACACTACAAATATTCATATGTTTGCAAGTCCCAAACTCACTTGTATTTAAATGCAAATAGTAGCATGTTAACTGGCAAACATGTATGCGTTTACGTGGACACATATGTGTTCTTCATCCCAAACATCCATATAGTTACGTGGAAACATATGCGTATTTCCTCCAGAAGATAATAATATTTAGACACGAATTATTCATTGAACTCAATATATATATATTATTATAATTAATTTTATTATTATAAATCCACATTTATAAATTAATACAACAAATTAAAAAAACTTGTAATGCATTGCATCGAATGCATTATTTGCTTTTTTCTGCTGCTGTTTTACTTCTCCGTTCGTTGCTGTCTCTCAGGTTTTTGGTTTTAGAAGGTTTCAACTACGCGTTGGTTATCACTATGCGTTGGTACACAAACAATATACTTATGTACAAATCTAGTTCGTGTAAGACAAGCGTGTATTAATTAATTGTATTTGTTTTTATTATATTTCACAAATGGTCCGCCTTTCCGATTTTCTCAGAATTATAGCGGCTTGAAGAAAACGGAACAACAAAAGACAGAAAGACGGTTCGGGCAGAAAACGGGCTTCCCGTTGTTGTCCTTTCCAGTTTCTTTCCTCAAATTCGTTTTTCACTTTGGTAGCACACATAAATGCATATATACTGAAGGCATACAGAAAAACCAATGCAACATCAGCAACTATTTAACCTTCCGAGCCTTTGCTTATTGTTTTTTCACTGATCAAGCGCTTTTGATATCCTCTGTCCGATGAATTATTGACGACTGAATACATGAAACTATATCGCAATACATCAGCCAAAGTAAGAAACACTGACTTTGTCTACAATTTACACGCACTTTCAGTAATATTTATGAATCACTGACTGAGTGAATAATGCAAAAATAGAGAAACACACTTACAAGATAGACTCTCTGGTTGTAATTTTTTATTCTCTTGCTCTCGAGAGAGTATAAAGAGTGCAACAAACACAGCTGTTTTTGTATCACAAACACATATATGTTTGGGGCGCAAACACATATCTTATAACATATTAATCATTGTGTCTCAAACATGTTATATTGAATAGCAAACACAATGTGTTTGCACACAAGTATATTATATTTGCGACAAGCTCCAAACACATGTTATATTTGCATCCAAAAAGCAAAAAACGACAGATTTCGCAGCGTGTAGCCGCCAGCCTTGAACAGCTCAACCGGTAGTCAGTCAGCACCAGCGGGATTACACTTTTAAGGCGGGAAATTGCAGTTGTAACTACGCTTTAGCCATGACCGGGCAGTCGACGCCGTCGACGTGTATGTGCTCGACACCCTCTTCTATATTGAAGTCTCCTGGGACAAGTAAAACAGAGAAGAGATCTCTCTATATGCCAAACATACTCTGAACATCTGCGACAAGATTCCCGTCGATATAGTTACAAAAGGGGGATCCTGATCGTCGACATACGGAGTCTAACTCAAAGAGCGAACAGAAATATGCGATCATGAGCCGCAGCCATTCCAGCGATCTCTTCGGCATGTAGATATTTTACTAAACTATAATATTTCACTAATATTTCAATATATAGGAATGTATCTGTGGCAGTTCGTGTAGAATATAATACAAATTTTAAATTTCATGAATAATTTATCATAAATACCAAACGGAAATGAAACGAATTCAGCTCAAACACCTGTCTCTAATCCACCTTAAAACAATAACGTCGCATTAACCCAGAAATTGTTTGAACTGAATGATATCATATTCGACCTGACTGTGAATTTTATGGTCGTTGTCAATTTAACAAAACTGAAATTTCTCCATTTCTCTCAGCAGTTTTAAAAATGCTTAATACCACAATAAACTGTCAGTCATATAGAAAATTTATGCAAATTACAAATAACCCCGAAAATAAAAAATAAAAACTCAAACCCCCAGAGTCATAATTAAACCATAATAATAGCGAGTATTAACATTAGAAAGTTCACAGAAAAACGAGTCAACAAAAATGGCGTTTTCAGTCAAATCTTGTACTTAGCCAAAAGAAATGAATGATCACAAAACTTGAGATTAGTTCGAGGGAAACCCCTGAATTTCCATTCGCTCTTATTATGTTGTGTGGTTTAATTTCTTTTGTGCTTCTCCTCATATGTCAGTTATGACGTTGATCTTTGTGCCTCGTTATGGATCAACTACTACGCTTGTTAGAGTCGAAACTTTTTCGGCGGCAATGTCATGGTTAAGCGTTTGTTTTCCTTAGTTCTCCATTTTGTCGGTTTTCTTGGAGGTTTTCTGTTTGTTTTTCACTCTATTGCGATGCGTAAAAAGATGATCTCTTTCCAAACGTGTTCAAATGAAACGGATCAAGTGTTTTTTCGTGCTGCGATCGTCGAATGGAGTTTGGCGTATACAGTGACTTTAAAGAGTAGGTTGTGCATTTTAATACTTTTGTCATGGTTGTGCTGAGTTAAAGACATCAGTATAAAATATTATTTAAACCTCTACTATTGGTGGCACTATGGCAAAGAATTCGCGATTATCGCGTAATGACCCAAGACAAACAATAATCCTGCGGATTCGGTGTAAATTAATCATCTGCCCGAATTCTTTTATACAGTAAATACATATCCGCATTCATGAATATTTCTTGTTCCTCAGTATCCAATACTGCGCTCGATTGAGCACAGCCACTGAAGTTGTGTAGTACTTCGTTGTGCTTCGAGATTGTACTCATTCGTCCCATAAAACAATTAAACTCGAAGTCACAATATTCAATCACAGAGAACACATGGCGACTAGCCATGAGAGCACCACGAAGTACAACACAACCAGTGTTGCCAGAAGCTGTCAAAAAAAAAACATGCCAGAAAAAGAGCAATTTGCAAAAAAAAGTGCTAAAACTGAAATCTCTATCTCTATCTCTATCTCTATCTCTATCTCTATCTCTATCTCTATCTCTATCTCTATCTCTATCTCTATCTCTATCTCTATCTCTATCTCTATCTCTATCTCTATCTCTATCTCTATCTCTATCTCTATCTCTATCTCTATCTCTATCTCTATCTCTATCTCTATCTCTATCTCTATCTCTATCTCTATCTCTATCTCTATCTCTATCTCTATCTCTATCTCTATCTCTATCTCTATCTCTATCTCTATCTCTATCTCTATCTCTATCTCTATCTCTATCTCTATCTCTATCTCTATCTCTATCTCTATCTCTATCTCTATCTCTATCTCTATCTCTATCTCTATCTCTATCTCTATCTCTATCTCTATCTCTATCTCTATCTCTATCTCTATCTCTATCTCTATCTCTATCTCTATCTCTATCTCTATCTCTATCTCTATCTCTATCTCTATCTCTATCTCTATCTCTATCTCTATCTCTATCTCTATCTCTATCTCTATCTCTATCTCTATCTCTATCTCTATCTCTATCTCTATCTCTATCTCTATCTCTATCTCTATCTCTATCTCTATCTCTATCTCTATCTCTATCTCTATCTCTATCTCTATCTCTATCTCTATCTCTATCTCTATCTCTATCTCTATCTCTATCTCTATCTCTATCTCTATCTCTATCTCTATCTCTATCTCTATCTCTATCTCTATCTCTATCTCTATCTCTATCTCTATCTCTATCTCTATCTCTATCTCTATCTCTATCTCTATCTCTATCTCTATCTCTATCTCTATCTCTATCTCTATCTCTATCTCTATCTCTATCTCTATCTCTATCTCTATCTCTATCTCTATCTCTATCTCTATCTCTATCTCTATCTCTATCTCTATCTCCATCTCTATCTCTATCTCTATTTCTATCTCTTTCTCTATCTCTATCTATCTATCCCTATCCTTCGACCCTCGACCGCCCTAACATTGAAACATCATTCTATGGTCAGTTATTGTCTTGTTCTTCCAACCCTTATAAATCTAGCAATGCATCCATGGATATGCTGCAGCTATCTCCTTAACTTTCCACGGATTTTTAGCTAATATATGAGAAATGTTTTGTTTTGGATTTGTTTTGAATTGGAGCCAAATGCTCTTCCCAACCCCATGTAATATTTCTTTTTGGTAATTCAATGAAATTATGATCTTCACAATCAGAAGTTACATGTCTCTCAAACTATTGCCCTACTTTTGGTAATCGCTGTGTAGTAAAGCTGGCAAACGTTGACTTTTTTACTTAAGGTTGGCTTAAGTCTTGTATTCCTTCCGAGATGTGTATTTGGCCTAGAGCTTGGGACAGGGGTTGGCTATAGACACAAGTTTTTGACTTTGTCTATCATGGCTTATCTATACATATGTGTTTTTTCTATTCCATTCCACATGTTACGGACGAATGACTTCTTCGTTAGTATTCACTCCTAGTGACTTAACAGAAAAATTTGTGAGCCCTGGTTCATAGCATTTAGTCTGAGCCCCCCTATCGCAATCTCCCTAAGTGTAACGTAGTGGTGGTGGTGCTTGGAGTTGACTGGAAAATACATAAAACAATGTTGGCTTTATGCTGTTTTTGGCTAATTAGCGTTATCGTTTAGTCAAGTTTTCTATTTTAGCATTTCAGTTTATAGTTTTTCATTCGTTTGTGTAATGATGTATGGCGCAGTTTAACAAGGGTTTAAGGTTAAACTCTAGATAAATTCAAAGCGATGTTGCGTTAGATACGACTGACGACGAAAATACCACCCTCGTTGAGGATCAAGTTTTGAATTTATTACTTTTTGTAATTAAAATTGTATGTTAAATGTGGAAATTTGTTAGAGCTCCCTGGGGTCCAGTGGGAAATATGTGATCTTTCGATAAATACGATTTGTTGTCGTACCAAGACTTCAAACCAAAAGTTTAATGTATTTTTCCTTTAGATATCAAAACTTGTTGTTGGAGTTAATAGAGAATGGCAGCATTGAGTGCCCACACTCCCAGCTGTATTTTTGGAAAAGTAGTTGATAAACCGCAACCTCAGCTGGTGTCACCATATTGCGGTTATCACAACCAAATTGAAATCGGCTCAAATGAGTTCTATTGCTACAGCTGAAATTCGGTTGAATGCATCTCGTCTCATAATTGATTCGGTTGTAGCAACTAAAGTTCCCATTTTCTTCGTTGCAGCAACAACATTTTTTATTATTTCCGTCGCATGAATCGAATTTTGTATTGGAACAACAGAGTTTTACTTCAATTCGGTGACAACAGGCGAATTTGGCTGTAATTCAGTTGCAATAACCGAATTTGGTATTAATTCGATTGAAGCAAATGACATCACCATTAATTCGGGCGCAACAATCGAATTTCTTATGATCATATATATATTGCAAGTATTGCTACTCAAATTGTTAGAAATTTTATCATGATTCCAATGGCGTTATTTTCTGATTCCTTGTATGCCGCTTTTGCTACGAGTTGAACCCAGTTGAGGGGCGTTGCCTGTATTTTTCCTGCTTTTGTAGAATGAAGGTTTCTGAGTAGCCAGCCTTCGGCAGGTCTAAGCAATTGTTTCTGTCTGCCCAAAAATCGCACAAAGTCAGATCTAAATTGTCAAACATACTAAATGCGGTAACCTCATTGAAGAAAATTGTTGGTTGTGTCAAGTCTGTAAGTTCAGTTGTAACTACCTCTAAATTCATTTGAAACTACCTTAATTTCGATTGTGGCAACTTTTGAATTCGGTTACGTCTAATTTGCTTGCCTCAACCGAATTGTGCATTTATAAACCAAGACGAGGTTGTATCTTGGAAATGGTAAATGGCAGAATCAGTTGCCTATGAAAGCCTGAAAATTCCTAGCTGAGTCGATTGTTGGAAATTAGAAAAAAATAAATGGTTTCCCATTACATCCCATGAAGGGACTGGGGAGAGCTTCTCACAATCACTGAGCTGTGCGCTTGCCAGGTTTCACTCACTGATTGGGACCTACAGTTTTACACCGATTGCGAACGGTATTTTGTAGGCCCTCGGTGGTGCAATGGGTAGTGTGCGCGCCTCTTGTACATGAGATCCTGGGTTCGATTCATGCTCAGACCACCTTAAATTTCTTTCGACGACGGTCAACTCGCATAGTGACGGCGACACTATCGAGTATATAGCCATGAAAAGGCTGCTCAAAATACCGACTGTTGGACATTAATGAGGCTAAATTTGGCGAGCACAGAGAATGTCGCATACAAAAGCTAATGATGGCACGGAGATATCATCACCAGCTTAGCAAGTGGAGAGATGGCGTGAATTCTTTACAACACAATCTAGACTTCCGGATGATGAAGATCAGTGTACCCCTTCGGCAGCACACTCATGTCTCAACCCGAAAAGGGTTATTTCAACGGAACCTGCATTGGTTAGAATGAAGGATCACAAATCTTGTGGTCCTGATAATATTCCAGCGGAACAGATAAAAGGTGGGCGCATCAGCGTTAGCAGATGTTATTACGCCGGTCATCAGAAGTGCTTGGATATACATAAAAATCCCTGCGGAGCGGAAAGAGGGAATGGTTATCAGTATCCCGAAAAAGGCGATTTAACGCTGTGCAGGAACTGAAGAGGTATTACATTGCTAAATGCTATAGGCAAGTAATGGCGACCTTTATACTTCAGCCGATCTCGCCAGTGGTGGAACAAATTGTGCGAAAGGGCCAGTCATGTTTCAGGCCTGTTCTTTTGTGTGCCGACCACGTGGACATACTGCGTATAATCATAGAACAATCAGGTGAACTAAATTCGCCTCTGCATCTACTTTTCGTAGACCTGGAGCAAGCGTTTGAGTGTGTCGCCATTGACCAAAATGGGGATACCGGACAATATTGTGTCCGTGAACTGTACAGAGGAGCAGCTTAGAAAGTTGGTTTTAATTTGAAGGAAAGCCAACCTTTCACCACATCTGCGGGAGTTAGACAAGGAAGTGTCTTGTCCCTCACATTATTTCTTCTACTTATGAACCAGGTAATGGAGACAACTAATGCAGAAGCACCATACGGCATTCATTGGTGTATGTATGAACATCTATATGATATCGACTACACAGATGACATATGGCTTATGGTCCCAACAATTGATGACATCGAGGACAAGTTTAAGAGACTCTCCGAAAATGCGAAAAAGGTTGGTTAGAGAATACAAATGGAGAAGGGAAAGCTAATGCGTATTCGAACAGAACGGAATACTGCACTAACAGTTGAAGACGTGGACTCAATCAGCTATTTAGGATGGAAGATTACCAAGGATAGATGCTCTGCGGTGGATATAGGTGATCGAATAAATAGGGCCAGTGTTGCATTCCTAAACCTGCAGAAAATCTGGCGCTATAAGAGAATATAGGAACAGACGAAATTGCGAATATCCAGTTAGTGTGAAGTCTGTGCTGTTGTACTACTTGGGGCTGGAAGAAGCTGACAATGAAGAAGGTGCAACTGCTCGTCAATCGCTATAAGAGAATATAGGAACAGACGAAATTGCGAATATCCAGTTACAGTGTGAAGTCTGTGCTGTTGTACTACTTGGGGCTGGACGAAGCTGACAATGAAGAAGGTGCAACTGCTCGTCAATCGTTGTCTGAGACCAATTTTTCGTATCTACTGGCCCAAGATAATATCTAATGAAGTACTCTGGCAACATACATGTAATAAGTCCTATTGAATTGGATATACATATGTAGAAGAAAATGAAACTTAGGGTCCCAACATCAGATATTGCTAAAGCGGCACTTGAATGGAACACGCGGTGATATCGAAAGCTAGTAAGACCACCAAATAATGGAAACGGTGCCTGGAAAATGATACAACCAAACTCGACTATCATGGAACCAAATTAAGTCACTTGCCAGAAACAGAAATCGATGGAGAAAATTCGTTGACGCCCTATGCTCTTCGTGAAACTTTAGTTTAAACTTTGTATTGTAATATTGTTTTATATTGTTATGGTTTGTTTACAACGGTGATTGAAATTGTTGTGATCGATGCCGAATTGATGTAGCCGTGTTTTTGACGACACTCTCATTTCAGACAGCAGTAATATTTTCGAGAGTACTATTTTCGTTGCCACACAAGAGATTCACTGGCCAGAATCGACACAGTTTCTTGAAATTTTTTAGATCACACTTCGTATTGTTGACACATTAGTTGCACTGCCACCACCGAAAATTCCTCGAAGTTTTCGTGCGTTGTCAGCGTAACTTCCATCATTTTTGAAACAGGTTTTCACAAGGATAAAGCGTTATTCTTTTGTCCTAATTTTAATAAGCGGAACAATCGCGTACGACAGCTGTCAATTTTCAGAGATGTCATTTCCAGAGAAAATAATAAAAAAAATCGTGCACTTTTGTTGGGACACCCTTTAGAAATAGTTTGTTGAATAAATTTGTTGTAATTTCCTTTAAGGCTGTATGAGGTCATGTTTTCTCCGGTTAGTGAAAAAAATGTAAATGCCGCAGGTGGGATTGGAACTCACATTCGCTGGACGATCGTTTCGATGTTTGTGAAGCATCATCTCCAGCAGCGTCTAGCCCGTTAAGCCACTGCGGTATATATTTACACAAGTCACTAACAGAAGACATTTATTGATTGTGTGCAGAGTGATTGTTGTCGCTACTTACACATTGCTTTCCTACTTACACGCACTGATGCAGAAGTTTTGAAGATTCTATTTATAGAACGAACTATTCTAATCGTAGTTGTCTCGTTCTGTTTTGGTTTGGCCCTACCATACGTTTCAAATTTAGTTGTTTTAGATCCTCGTTATGTTTAAAGTTGTAATTTCCTTTAAGGCTTTCCTTTAAGGCCGGTTAGTGAAACCGGAGAAAACATGATCTCTTACTGCCTTAAAGGAAATTACAACTTTAAACATAACGAGGATCGAAAACAACTAAATTTGAAATTTGTTTGTTATTTGTTGAAAAATCTCCTAACTTAAGTGATAGTTATTTTATGACAGATCAGACTGTCGAACAGTACTGATCAAGCTTTCAAACTATATGACAGATCTAGCTGCCAAACTTTATGACAGATCAAGTTGTCAGACCCAGCACAGCATCTACAAATTGTTCAGCTGTATTACTAAAATTACCGTTCTACGAGGAATGTGTTTCGTGGCCTTAGGGCAAAATTTTGTACAGTGATAAGACCTATGAGGTACAATACCTTTCATTACATCCAAACAAATCAACGATTTGGTGTGGCTTCTGGGCTGGTTAAATCATCTTCCCATTTTCATCATCTTCTCATCATTTATTCAAAAATAAAGCCGGCCGGAACGTAACTGTGAACGGCACCAGTTCTCGTCCAGTGGTAACGGGATATGTTCTGCCTGCACCCAGAGAACTAATTGGTTGAAAACGTAAACTCAGTTATTACCACCGAATTGGGGGAGCCCAAACCTAATTAAGGTTGTCACGACCGAATTTAGTCCTCACAACTAAAATTCGGTTGAAGCAACCTCGTTGCATAATTGATTCGGTTGTGACAACTGAATCTGGAATTATATTCGTTCTGTCAACCAAATTTTTGTTTGTAACAACCGAATTTGGAAATAATTCGGATACAACAACCGAAATTGGTTCTAAATTCGGTTGGAGTAACGGAAAGTGACATCAATTCAAGTGCAATAACCGAATTTAGTATCAATTCGGTCGCAATAACCGAACTAACCGTTAAGTCGGTTGCAACGACCGAAGTCGGCGTCAATTCGGTTGCTGTAACCGAATTTCTCACGAACTCTGTAGGTACAACTGAATTTCGTTTTTAATTCGGTTACCACAACAAAATTCTATGTATTTAAAACTTGACGTTTAAAATTATAAAAACAAATATTGAAAGAATTTAAAGAATTCCTTCTGTTGCTGTTCCTTTCTCGGCGATTAATATTTATTATGGTTATTGAGAAAGGTAAGTAAAAATATTGTAATTATGGTTTTTGTATTAAATCGTCTTATTTTGCAGAAAATGTTCAAGCAGATGTCAACAGTTTTGAAACTTTTCAAGGTTGGTCGGTGGAGATATGCTGCAATCATCTGTATATGAATCGGTTTAGTACCCAAATTATTAGATACAATACACCAAAATTGGAGCGGTGACCCATGATGGCTGGGACTTCAAAAATGGTCGGTAGTGACATGTAAAAGAAATGTGTTACCCTAAAAATTACCTAAAGATAACTTTACTTTCTCGCTTTCGAATTTTTTAATAAGAATATAGGAAAATAAAACACTGCTTAATAATAAATACACTTCCAAAATTCATTTGTGACACTATAAAAATTTGGTTGTGATATCCACTATTCTCTAATGAGGTCGGGTTAACCTATAATGAGGTTGTGTCAACCTCTAATGAGGTTGTGTCAACCTCTAATGAGGTTGTGTCAACCTCTAATGAGGTTGTGTCAACCTCTAATGAGGTTGTGTCAACCTCTAATGAGGTTGTGTCAACCTCTAATGAGGTTGTGTCAACCTCTAATGAGGTTGTGTCACCTTTACTGAAGTTGTGTCAACCTTGAATGAGGTTGTGTCAAACTCAAATGAGGTTGTGCGGTTGTATAAACTTCTAGTGAGGTTGTGTCAACCTCTAATGAGGTTGTGTCAACCTCTAAATTCGGTTACGGCTAATTCGGATGTCTCACCCGATTTGAGCTGTGAGCGTGAAACTCAAGATCGTGATCGCGACGACATTTGGTTCTTGTCACACAGGCCATGAAACCGTGGCATTATAGCTAAAAAATTTGTTGACCAGTCCATTTCACTCTTCGGCCCGGTGTATTATTAAGCGCCTTCATCATGTAATATTGCACCTCTATATTTTCTTTTAGAGCTACTTAATATCCAAGGTTTACATGGATTAGACGGCAACGACGGAGGGATTGGAAGCCAACATTCGAAAGGTTCGAACGCATCATCTAAAATTGGAACACCAGAACTGACCATGTTAGTCGCAGTTATTTCCAACATTTGAGAGAATTTTTGAAACAAGTATCTAAAGTGAAGGGAAGATAATAATTTTGTTTTACTAGTTGTTCTAATTTTTCCTTCGAGATTATGTTCTTATTTTTTTATTAATTTAATTAATTTCCACAATAATTCCATTACGGGTCCTCTTTTATATACACGCTGAAAACTAACGGCCCCTCTAACATATTCTCTCAAACATATTCTACAGAAATCATTTATATGTTTGGAACACGCTTCAAACATTCATATGTTTGCAAGTCCCAAACTCACGTGTATTTAAATATAAACATTATCATTTTTACTGGCAAACATACATGCTTTTACGTGGAAATATATGCGTTCTTCGTTCCAAACATCCATATACTTACGTGGAAGCATTCGCGTGTTTCCCCCCAAACCTGCATATACTTACGTGGAAACATATGCAAATTTCCTCCGAAATATAATAGTATTTAGAAAAGAATTATTCTTCGATTTCAATATATATGTATTATTTATTATAATTAATTTTAACAATATAAATCCACATTTATAAATAATTAATATTAAAAAATTAATAGATTTAAAACGGCCCTTTTTACATTAATTTGCATTGAATGCACTATTTGTTTTTATTTTTCAAGAAATAAAAACAAAATAAGAATCTGCTGCCCTTTTGCTTCTCCTTGTTTTGTTGTCTCCCACGTTTTTGTTTTGAGAAGGTTTCAGCTATGCGTTGGTACACAAACAAGATATTTATATACAAACAAAGTTCATGCAATTAATTACTTGAATTTTTTTATTACACTTATTTCGCAAATGGTCCGCCATTCCGATTTTCTCAGTAAAGGCTTGGACAGACAAAGGGCTTCACGTTGTTGCCCTTTCCAGATTCTTTCCTCCAAGTCGTTACTCACTTTGGTAGGCACATACATATATATATATATGAAACACATACACAAAAACCAAGGTAATATCATAAACCATTTAACCGTCCGAGCCTTCGTTTATTCTTTTTTCACTGATCAAGCGCTTTTGATATCCTCTGTCCGATGAAGCATTGACGACTGAATACATAAAACTAAAATGCAATAAAGGGTGTTTTCTCAAGCCCCATAGAACTTCAAATTGTAAAAAATAACACAAAAAATTAAATTTTAATAAAAACATTTCTATTATTTGTTTCAGTATACTCTGGCAAATCATCATGAATAGACTCACGCTTGAACAACGCTGCCAAATTATCCAAATTTACTTTGAAACTCAGTTGGAAACTGACCCGTTGTGTTATCGCCAAATTGTGTTCAGCGATGAGGCTCATTTTTGGCTTAACGGGTTTGTTAATAAGCAAAAGTGCCGTATATGGAGTGAGACAAATCCACAAGAGACCCTACAGACTCCATTACATCCAGAAAAATGCACCGTTTGGTGCGGCTTACACGCTGGTGGCATCATCGGACCTTATTTCTTTAAAAATCGTTACCGCACCATGATCAATGATTTTCTGTTTGAAAATATGGATGACATTGATCCAGACGAGATGTGGTTTCAACAGGATGGCGCTACGTGCCATACGGCGATCGCAACCATCGACTTATTGAAATCAAAATTTGGCGATAAGTTGATTTCGAGAAATGGACCTGTCAATTGGCCTCCAAGGTCGTGCGATTTGACACCTCTCGATTATTTCCTGTGGGGCTACGTGAAGGCACTGGTTTATGCTGATAAACGAGCAACAATTGACACCTTGGAGGCCAACATTGTTCGTGTTCTTCGTGACATACGGCCAGCAGTGCTCGAAAAAGTGGCCAAACATTGGACGTCCAGAATGCGCTTCGTCAAGAACAGCCACGGTGCCCATATGCCCAAAATCATTCTCAAATGTTAATGCCACGTATTGATCTTTCGAATAAAAAAAAAAACTTTATTAAAATTTAATTTTTTGTGTTATTTTTTTACAATTTTAAGTTCTATCAGGTTTGAAAAACACCCTTTACATCAGCCTAAAAAATTATATATATTTATTATTATAAATAAAATTTAAAAGATTATCCTTATATTTATAGCTTTGAAGGCTATAAATAATATAATAAACACTGACTTCGTATGCAATTTGCAAGCACCTTTGGGAATATTTATGACTCACTGACTGAGAGAATAATACAAAAATGCAGACACAATTAAAAGACAGACTCTCTCGTTGTCCCTCTTTTATTCTCTTGCTCTCGAGAGAGCATTGACAGTGCAACAAACACAGCTGTATTTGTATCACAAACATAAATCAATGGGGTCGCAAACACATATATTATAACATATTAATCATTGTGTCTCAAACATGTAATATTGAATAGCAAACGCAATGTGTTTGGAGACAAGTATGTTATATTTGCGACAAGCTCCAAACACATGTTATATTTATTTGCATCCAAACAACAAAAAGGACAGATTTTTCAGCGTGTACATACTACTCATAATTTCATCTCTGGATCATACCCTAGTTATAAATAATTGTTGTACTAAGCTGTAATTGTGTTTTTTGAAAAAAAAAGATGATCGAGACTCATCTGCCTCTTTGGCTGAGGACATAAATAAACAAATAACAAAACATCTGCCACTTTTAGCATCGATTCATCGCAAACCACTTAGGCCTTTCGTAGTTTATGTAGTCAGGGTAAAACTGCTAAGCGGCAATTAATTTTCAAATCTTGCAACTGATTGTAACATTTTGAACTATTTTCCTACATTAGCGTTTTTGTACAACCACCTACCTTTGTCGGCCCACGCCTTGTCTTACCTTCAAATTTACCGACAAACCCGAAGGAAATTTCACCTACGTATTTGCATTTCATTGATAACCCACAAGCAACAGTTTAAACAGATCCTGTGTTATAATAAAAAAAATCCGCGGTCCTTAACAAGATCTCTGACAAATTGTTTTATAGTCCCATAAACTTTTCAAACATTTCGGTTTTATATAGAATTTTATAAAATTAAATTTTATCTCAGTATCACAAGCAAATAAGAAAATCGTAACGAAAATACTTTCGTTCAGTTTACGATCTTCACTATTTAACAGGAAATCCGCGCACTAGTGTGAGTTCCTGGAAGGATCACTTCAAAGGCTTTGTTGTGGCCACAAACTGTGGTAATTGATAATTAAGGACGGCGCGGTAAAATGGGTAAACAATGTAACAAGTTGTGAAAAGGAAAATGAAAGTAGAGCAGGTAAGGTAGTAGTTAGGTACACAATTGTCTGTGTGTGGTGTAGTGGTTTTGGAAAATTCCTAGAAATCTAGCTTCTTTCGATTGAGGTCATCTATGGGATGTCTGGTTCAGTAGGTTCATATAAAAAAATATTGCAAATGCTTCCAGTCGATTCCGTCAACATTAATTTCCATTTTCGTTGAGAAGTTTTCACTCATAATTCACATTTTGATTTTTTTCAGGCCAGCATAATCCACGTCTTCCTTCCAGCACGTTGTCAATTGGAATCAATCTTATTTTGTGTCCTTTCGAAACAACGCTAACTATAATATATATGTCCCAATACAACCCTAATTGCAACATAATCATCATAAAGGCATTCAGTTTAAAACATTCATTTGTCCCTGGTCAATCATTTGGTCTCTCGTCAATCATTTGTCTCTGTACAACAAGTTCAACACAGTACAGACCAAATTAGATGCTATGATCTATATAGGAGAACACTGACAGAGGTAAAAATACCACCTAGTGTTGCTGGATTTTCATTGATCGAGAGAAGATCAAGATCACACATCTCTTCGGCAACACAAATTCTCCGTCGGTGGTGCGCACACTAAGCGGCTATTGTGCATGAGGACGTGGGTTCGATCCCTACTCAGACCACCTTAAAATTTCTTTCGACGGTGGTTACCGCGCTTAGTGATGGCGACACTATCGAGTATTTAGCCATGAAAAAGCTTCTAAAAATATCGTTCGGAACCGGTGTAAAACTGTAGCTCTCAATCAGTGAGTGTAAAACTAGAACGCGCACAGTGCACTGGTTGTGAGAAGCTCTCCCTAATCTCTTCATGGGATGTAACGGGAAACCATATATTTTATTTTTAATTTCCAGGTTGCACTGAAAGAAAAATGCTCCGTCGCAGGAATGAAATATGTTCACTAGTGTATTTACATTACCCCAATGTGAAGTTTCGTACATCCAACGATTTTGTCGTTCCTACAACGAAATATAACATTCAAGATGTTTGTACAGTTGTTCGTTGCTGCAACGATACAATTATTGTGGATTTTGGTGGAAAGAGGATTAAACAGTACAAAGTAAAAACGTTTAGTTTAGGATTTAAACTAATACTGATACTATGAAAGCTTTTCCAATGACACTGTTCCAGTTGCCATATTTCAAAAGCTGTCAAAGCTGTCAAATGACATCAAGCTGAAAAAATATTCAGTAAAGTTTGCCACTTCTTCAAGCATCGTTTCACTCCTGCCACGCCTGTGGAAATTGTTAAAATAATATTATCGAAATTTCGGTTGTAAATACAAAAAATGGTATCGCATTACATCCCATGACAGAGTTGGGGAGAGTTACTCACAGCGAGTTTTACACTAGTTCCGAACGGTAGTTTAAGAAGATTTTTCATGGCTAACTACCTGATAGTGTCGCCGTCAATATGCGAGGTGACCGCCATCGAACGAATCTAAGATGGTCAGAGCAGGGATCTTACCCACGTTCTCATGAACAAGAGCCGCGCACACTACCAGTGCACCACCGACGGCCACCTGGTTGTAAATACGAAACGCGACTTTCGTCGTCATCATGGCTTTAGTGCGCAGGCAATTCGTCACACCGTGGAAAAGTTTGAGCATGAGTACCCTCTTTTGAACCTTAAGCCACCAAAGAGACAAAGAGTGGTGCGAAGTGAAGAAAATGTAACCACCATAGCGGGCAGTATCGAAAGGTCCAGCAATGTAGATTCGGCACCGATCAGCCAGAGAGTCAATCCGGCTGATTTTACGGATGGATTTAAGACTACATTCGTAATAGATTGTGCTCATGCAAGAATTTAAGCCGACAAACCATCGACAACGCCGCGAGTTCACTAATTAGATGCTGGAAATGTTGGCTGTAGATTCGGATTTTGACCAAAAAGTCATCTTCTTGGACAAGACCAATTTTTGGCTCAGTGGATATTTAACAAGAAAAATTCACCTTATTGGAAAATAATCCATACGTGTTCGATCAAAGATCCCTGCATCCACAACGAGACTGGTTTTTGCGGTTTATCGTATGGCGGTATCATCAGCCCATATTTTTCTCGAAGGAGGCACCGTTACCTCCAATGGTGATAGGTATAGAGCGATGTTAAATGGCTTTATGTGACCAGAGCTCGACAACATCCATATCGTACACGGGGCAAATTAATTATATGACAATTATAATTTGTAGTTTAATTGGAATTACCTTTCGAAATGCAAATTCAAAAAGATTTCAATACCATTGGCAATTGTACTTATTTTGAAAGCATTGCCTTCATATTGACACTTTTGGTTTTCAAATATTTTATACAGTACATTGTACTGAAGTCACAAACCTCTACATATCAAATACATTAAAAACAGAATTGCCAGCAGTCAAACAAATTCAAAAAAATTAAAATCATTCCCATATTTATTACAATTATCATCCGATTCGACAACCTGCATTTGCATTGCCTAAACAAATGGAAATTACAAATTTTGTAATTGCCATTGCTAACATTGTTAATTATTTTGAAAATCCAATGCAAATTAAAAAATTAAAAACCCTGAAGCATATATGTCCGAACTTTGATTCCGACAAGGACGGCGGTACTTGTCATACAAGCGACTCAACGCTCGAAGTTGTGATGGAAAATTTGGCGACTGGGTCATCTCACGGCGAGCGTTCATCAATTGGCCTTCACGGTCACGCGACTTGATACCACTCGATTATATTCTCTAGGGCTACATCAAGTCCTTAGTCCACGCTAAAAAGCCAACCACTTTGGACTAGCTCCAGCCTTACATTCGAAGTGCTATTGCCGCAATAACGCCGCAAATATTAGTCCAAGCCATCATTGAATCACTGTCAGCAACGACGAGGCGAGCATTTGAATGATGTGGTATTCCCTACGTAAAGCCTGTTTTTTTATTCCCTGCTAAACTTATTTTTCGACGACTTTGTATGACTTGCCGCTTAAAATCGCTTAGTTCCTCATACAAAGTCGTCGAAAAATTAGTTTAGCAGGGAATAAAAAACAGACTTATAATGTCGTAAATCTAGCTTCAAAATACAGCCAGAATCAACTTGATATCGAGCACCGTTGTTGTTTTATTTAAATTTATTTTCCTACCGTTCTTATCTGATCACCCTTTTGTTCCCAACTATTACAGTTGACAAAACACAAAGGCGATCAAGAATTAGACAACCAGAAGATGTTCGCAATGTGGTAACCCTGGTAAAAGAGAACCAAAAATGTCAGTAAGTCACTCAAACGCATTTCTCTCTCGCGTCATATCTTGATTATTTCATACTTTTTGCATAGTTTATGCAATTTTACTTCGACATGGTTGGAATTTGTGTAGTTATATACAATAACACTATCAAAAAGCTACTCGTGTATTGAAATATTCAATGAAGAGAGTAAGAGACTCACTTGTTTTGTTTGTTGGCATTTGAGTGAAGAGAAATTTTAACTGTCTACTTGTACATCGGTTTTGCAAAACAAGTGCGTTGTGATAACAAAACATTCGTCAATGGGACAAAAGTTAAATGTTTGAAATTACCGTATGTAATGAGGTTTTTCGTCCTCTAAATGCCATCCCTTCATGGGCTGTAACAGGAACCCATTTATTTATTTTTTATTTAAATACAATTAATACCATTTTAGGGAAAACGAAACCTTGCCAGGACATAAAGTCCTAGCTTTTACCAAAAGCAACTTACTGGCTTGGTGGGTCTTTATGACAAGAGCTACAACTTTCCTTCAGAGAGTGAATCAATATTCCGAACGGTGTGCAAGATATGAGCCTGACAAAATGATCATTGTTTTTTGGAAAAATGACACCGAGGCCCTAAATCTTTGGGGGTCATAAAAGAAGTGCATGGCTTTTGGGCAAAACTGGGAGACGTAGTGGTGTCCATATATGGTTATATTTGATCGTGTTGCACTGTGATATTAAACGCTATAATAGAATATATTCACTGCAACAGTGAAAAGTATTTATTGCATTAACAAAGCGTTCATTCCAGTGATATAATGGATGATTTTTTTTATAATTTTTTTTTGAAAATTAAATATTATTTCAGACAACTGTTGCCCACGGCTACGTATCACGTGGTCCGTTCTAAAAGTCAAATTGTTTCAAATATTTCGGACGGCATCTCAGCAATGACACGTGTACTGTTGTCCTCCAATTCAGTAATCATGGCCCCCACAAAAAGTAGCCCAATTGGGTCAAATTGCACGAACGAGGAACGTGGCACTGTTCTGTTGAAACCACATGCCAACCAAGTTGAATTCTTCCATTGTGTTCCTTGTTCTATTGACCGTAACTTTGCGGCCATCATCGTATTTGCAAAAGTACAGTTCAATGGTGGCGCCGACCCATATACAGCACCAAACAGGGATTTTCAGGGTGCATTGACAGTTCGTGAAAAGCCAGTGGCTGCTCTTCGGGCCAAATTCGGAAATTCTGTTTCTGGATGTACATACTAAGCCAAAAATGAGCCTCATCGCTGAACACCATAAAATGGATGTAACTTGCGAAACACATTTTTCACACAGCACAATTTCGGATTTCTGACTCAATGATTTGCAAGAGTTGTTCGATTCTAAGTATTATTATATATTAATAGATTCATACAGTTCAAAATAATTAGTATTAGAAAATAGAGTTATGATCTATAATTGGCGAAGCATTTATTGCTGTAGCCAGATTGGCAATTAAGTATTACACATTTTTAGCAAATTTCCTCCCCTTTATATAATGCAAATGTAGTTAAGTATTATAAATGACTAAATCTCAAATTCTTTCATTATTCACTTTCTAAATTTCAAACATGATTCTAAATATAAATAGAGCGAGTTGAAATTATTGCCATTTAATATATTAATTACTTCATTATAATCTACAGAAGTATGACCAAAGTGAATTCTTCTTATTTCTCTATAAATGGGGCAAATGCCAATGAAGTGAAATGTATTTTCTGACTCGTGCATGTTGCAAATTGTACAAAAATACCATCAGTGTTGTTCTTGAAGCATCTAGAATTAAGATCTAATATTCCACCTCTAGCTCTTATAATCAGGCTCGTAGCGCGCGCTGAAAATTCAGACGTCAGGAATGGTGTGATGCTGTACTCAAGCTGCGAATATAAATCGTGAAACTGAGAATTTGACGCATCGATGGCAAAGTTGTCGCTCTCCTTAATCACCAACAAATCTAATATCTCCCTCCAGTATAGACAAAGAGGACTGCCACTATTCGGAGGGGAAAAATTTACCACGTCACATAAATTCACCCATTCCTTTGCCCAAAATACGTTCGTTCGTATTATCGTCTCTGCCAATTTTCTAGGTATTCTATCTGAGCCTAAGGAAAGTACCTTATTTACGTAGATGAAGTGTAGTTGTAGTGAAGAAATATAAAGTGAGTTAAACCCGGTTTCTAAATATAGCATATAATTTGGAGTATTAGCCGGAAGGTATAGCATTTTTATACCCTCCACTGTAAGTGATAGAGGGTATATATCAGTTTGTCATTCTGATTATAACATATAGAAATAGGGCTTTGCGACCCCATAAAGTAAATATATTCTTGATCCTTATAACAACCGGAGTCGATATAGCCATGTCCGTCTGTCCGTCTGTTGAAAACATTCTCACGACTTCAATCGGCGGTAACGCGGTTTGGTTTTTGGCCAGAATGTTCCCCGTATTCCTGAGCAGTTTGGTATTGAAAATCAGCGAAATTGGTCCATTGGAAAAAATTTTATGATTGGAAACGTAAAAAAACTCATAAAATTTTCACACTAATTTTTGTAGTTTTCTACTAAACTACTCCTTTTGCCGTGTGGTGAATTTCCATGTTGAAAATCTTTGTTGTTCCTTTATAATAGGTAAGTACTTTAGAATGTTTAGATGTACTTTCATGTGTTCATAGATTTATATGAATTGTCACGCTTCATCCAAGGTCGCTGTGGCCTGATGTGTAAAGGGGGGTTGCGCGTTGGAGTCTGTGGGTTGTCGGTTCAACTCTCGTCCCCCAGCTTGTTTTTTTTTTTTTTTTTTAACAGTTCTTCAAAAAATGCTTTTTTGTTTTTACAAAATCCTTTTTGCAGCTTGTTTTTTTTTTTAACAGTTCTTCAAAAAATGCTTTTTTTATTTTTAAAAAATGCTTTTTTATTTTACTACTACTCCTTTTGCCGTGTGGTGAATTTCCATGTTGAAAATCTTTGTTGTTTCTTTATAATAGGTAAGTACTTTAGAATGTTTAGATGTACTTTCATGTGTTCATACATTTATATGAATTGTCACGCTTCATCCAAGGTCGCTGTGGCCTGATGTGTAAAGGGGGGTTGCGCGTTGGAGTCTGAGGGTTGTTGGTTCAACTCTCGTCCCTGCTTGTTTTTTTTTAACAGTTCTTCAAAAAATGCTTTTTTATTTTTAAAAAATGCTTTTTTTTTTACTTGTGAACAAGTAACTTATTTTTATTTTTTTTTAAAAAGTAAATTTTCTTAAAAAAAAGTACATTTCTTAAGTACGTTTCAAAGTACATTTCAAAGTATATTAAGTACATTTCAAAGTACATTTCTTAAGTACATTTCATTAAGTACATTTCTTAAGTACATTTCTTTCTTAAGTACATTTCTTTCTTAAGTACATTTCTTAAGTAAATTTCTCAAGTACATTTCTTCTTAAGTACATTTCTTCTTAAGTACTTAAGCATGTGAGCATTTGAGCATTGTGAGCATTGTGAGCATTCGTGAGCATCCTGCATTTGTGAGCATTTGTGAACAAATAATTGCATTTGTGAACAAGTAACTTATTTTTATTTTTTTTTTAAAGTAAATTTTCTTAAAAAAGGTCCTTTTTAAAATTTAATATTTTGCTGGTTAACACTAAGGTGGAGGGTATCAAAGATTCGGCACAGCCGAATTTAACACTTTTACTTGTTATTTTTAAAAAATGCTTTTTTTTTACTTGTGAAAAGTAACTTATTTTTGCATTTTTTAAAAAAGTACATTTTCTTAAAAAAAGTACATTTCTTAAGTACGTTTCAAAGTACATTTCAAAGTACATTAAGTACATTTCAAAGTATATTAAGTACATTAAGTACATTTCAAAGTACATTTCTTAAGTACATTTCATTAAGTCCATTTCTTAAGTACATTTCTTAAGTACATTTCTTTCTTTAGTACATTTCTTAAGTACATTTCTTCTTAAGTACATTTCTTAAGTACATTTCTTCTTAAGTACATTTCCTCTTAAGTACTTAAGCATGTGAGCATTTGAGCATTGTGAGCAATGCATTTGTGAGCATTGTGAGCATTTGTGAGCATCCTGCATTTGTGAACAACTAATTGCATTTGTGAACAAGTAACTTATTTTTATTTTTTTTTAAAAAGTAAATTTTCTTAAAAAAGGTCCTTTTTAAAATTTAATATTTTGCTGGTTAACACTAAGGTGGAGGGTATCAAAGATTCGGCACAGCCGAATTTAACACTTTTACTTGTTTTAATATATGATAGCTTACAGCATACAGCATTATAGATTTTGACGCAGCGTTAACAATTTTCAGTTTGTTGGCTTTAGATATGCTTGGATTGCTTATATTTTTGACCATGTCGAACTAATAGCAACTTTGGAAGCAGAAAGTTTGTCTCGTAAATGGCTTCTAAATTACAAATTGTATGTTATATCCACACCAAGATACACATAATTATTGACTATTTCAATATTGTCCTCACCATAGTGCCACTTCAAATTCTGAGGTATTCTAGTACATTTTCGAAATACCATAATCTTATGGTCATATTCATAACAAGTTATGCGAGGTTTGGGAAATGATTTTTGTATGATAAACCGTTTCTCAAACCTCTTCTAACTTTTTATGAATAAGGCAGTTAGACTTTAACAAATTAACCTTTAAATTCCACTTTGAACAATATCCATGTAGAGCATCAATCATTTCCTGTAGTCCATTAGGAGTATCAGACATTATAACAATGTCATCTGCGTACAAAAGAAGAATTTTTACATCAATACCAGCCACTTTTACACCACCTGGCAGAATATCAGGAAGGTCATTTATGTAGAGAGAAAATAACATTGGACTCAATATACATCCTTGCTTGACCCCTGTTTCCACTGCAAAATTATCGGAAAACATACAACCGTCCCAGACACGGCTTTCTGTATTATTATACAAAGATTGCAAAATCCTAATAATATTGGATGAAAGACCTATACACGACAGTTTATAGAACAGACTGTTTCTTGAAATCATATCAAAGGCACAAGAAAAGTCCACAAAAAATTCATACGTTTGTTTCCCACTCAGATTTTTCAAATTCACAACGCTAACCAGATTAAAAATATTGTCCACCGTAGAATATTCCTTTCTAAAGCCAGCCTGGAATTCGTTTAAAATATTGTTACTGGCCAACCATTCAGAGATGCGATTTAACAGTATGCTATTGCATATCTTGCAGAGAGTATCTATTAGCGACAGACCTCTATAATACTTGGCCAAATTTGGATCACCCTTTTTATATAGTGTAATTAGAATAGACTCTCTAAAAGACACAGGCACCTTTTCATTCATAAATATTTTGTTAAAAACGAACAACAATAAGGCTCTGAGGGGCATATTTATAAAATTCCTATGGAATTCCATCGGCTCCAGGGGATTTGTTCAGTTTAAGGTTTTTTACAACTGCATATAATTCACAGTACTCAATAGGGGAGTCCAAAAATGCGTCAACAATACAGGGCATACACCAGCTCGATTTCGCAACATCGAACTAAAATATGCATAAAAGTCATCAACATCCAAGTACCCATTCGGCAAACGTCTTCGGGACTTTAAAGGGTTGGAAACTTTCCACCATTCTTTGCTACAGGTGACCTTATCAAGCAAACATAATATTATTATTTTGATACTGCAGCTTTTTGGAACTGCACAGCGCAAGGTATCTGGACTTGGACGATCGAGAAAGCGACTGTATGTCTTCTTCTATACTCCTGAAGAGTTTTCTGCATGTCAGAGTGAAACCGAAAACACTTCCAGTCGAACCACTCCTGTCTTGGTTTGGAGAAAGATCTACCTGGTTTTTTGACATTTGCCTTCTTAAATTTAATTTTTATCTCATACACCATCTCATCAACAGAATGATTAGTTTCAAACAACTGATTATTTGAAAAGTTTCTACGATATTGATCAGCCAATTTCCCGTTCCAATAAAGTTTTTGAAAAGTTGTTCTCCCCTCTATTGTCAGAGGAATGGGGCGCAATCTTTACCTTTCAGGCATAATGGCATACGGTCAGAATAAGGTTTAGATGCTACAGAGAAACTATCAACCAATTGTAGAAAGTTATACGAACATATACAATAATCGATCACAGAGCTACCCATAACTCCACCGAAGCTATAATCACCCTGAGCATCATCCACCGTTCTGCCATTCAGTACAATCCCCCCTACCCTATCAATTACATTCATAAGGCGACATCCCTGCCCATTTATAATCTTATCCTTAGGACATCTAAGATTACTGATAGGTGGCACATCCCGTAACTCCTTCACATCTATATACTGTTCTTCACCTATACGAGCATTTAGGTCACCCACTTTTTAAGTAGTTCTTCAGTAATTGGCCCCATTTCCGTTATGGGCTTAAATCTCTTGATTTGATCTGTATCTATGAAAATATCCATTGAGGTGTGGAGTAATTTTAGTCGTGTGACAAATCTTTTTCTTTTAATGTGACTGTGTTATTTTTTTTTTTAAAACGAGCATGAGATAAGGCATCTCATTCTACCGTCCTAAAGTTAAAATGCTTGTAAACATTGAATCATTTGGTGTCAAGCAAGGGATTGATTACATTGATCATAATAATCATCATTCATTTAATTACACAGTGCGACAAATGCGCAGTTTTTCTTTAGGGCATTAACGAAACTAAAAAAATTATGAAGGTCAATTGGCGATGTATCAGAAAAGCCCTCTCCGTTTTGGCCCAGATAATCATAATTTTTTTTATAGGCCAAAGAAGCTTTCAGGTGTTGATCAAAGCTGTACTTCTGATTCGATTTCAATATATTCTAAACCATTAATGATATAATAATATTACATTTCTACACCAATATTAGAGTACTAAATACATCTTTTGTTGATTAGTTTATTCTGCAAAGTTATAAGGTATTTTATGGGCTATAAAAGCAGCTACCCCAAATTATTTACCGTGTGCTGGGAAATTACAAGAAATCCAAAAAAGATCAAATTTGGTTTGACGTTTCGTCATTTGACGAAGTGACGGTGCATTGTTTACAAAATGTGTATTAGTCAACATTGTGCAACGATGAACGAGCTACAATTTTGTAGAAGGTTGAAATGAAAAATGTCTAACGGTTTAGAATATATTGAAGTATAATCAGAATTACATCTTTGATCAACAACTGAAATCTTCTTTGGCCTATAGAAAAAAATTGTGCTGACCAGGGCCAAAACCGAGTTAAGTTTTCTGATACCTCGCCAATGGGCTTTCATAATTTGTTGGTTTCGTTGAGGTCCTAATTTCACTGACGCACATTGTTATCGATGTTTTAGGGGGGAAAAAAATTCTCGTATCCATCGGCCAATGTGACTTTTGCTGTTTATGAATTGAAGTCTGTCTGCAAATCTTATCCTGTCAAATGTTTCTTAGATTAAAGATTCATGAAGGAATTCCTACAATCTCTGGAGGACATTACAAATAAAATTCGAACCCACGGTCTCATATACAAGGTGGCGCAAAAGTAATCCTCTTATCAGAAAATGCTATAAATTTTGCGATTGGCCCCTAATGTCAGTTCTGTTTTGACATTTGTGTAGTAAACACATGCGAAATACACGTTAATAAACAATGTTACGCTACATTGCTCCAGAACGCGGAATATTGCTGACTATTTATTTGACCAATAATGAAGATGATTTTTCATCAAAAATAATCATGAGTGATGAGGCCCATTTCCATCTTTGCGGGTACGTAAATAAGCAAAATTTACGCTTCTGGGGCACTGAAAATCCGCGTGTGACCCACGAAGAGCCATTACACCTGCTCAAAGTCACTGTATGGTGTGCTGTTTTCGCTGGAGGAGTCATCGGACCTTTTTTCTTCGAAGAAGTCGCGGGCCAAACGGTTACTGTGAATGTGAGCGCTACAGAGCAATGATCAACGAGTTCTTTTTGCCGCAACTTGATGAATTTGGGATTGAAAAACATGTGGTCCCAACAGGACGGTGCAACGGCACACACTGCACGTGCCACAACCGATATGCTGAAGGATGCATTTCCCGGGCGCCTAATCTCCCGTTTTGGCGATTTGCACTGGCCAGCAAGATCGCCTGATTTGACCGCTCCAGACTTCTTTTTGTGGGGCTTTTTGAAGTCGCGGGTTTATGTCAACAAGCCTCAGACTTTTGCAGCTCTTAAAGACAATATCCGTCAAGAATGTGAGGACGTATCGCCGGAAGTTTTGGCCAAAGTGATGGAAAATGCCATAAAAAGGGCTCAAATGACAATTAACTGTGGCGGCGGCCATTTACATGGCATCATATTCTCGACTTGATGTAAAAAAAGTTAAAAGACCAAATAAAAATAATCCACAAGAAGAATCAAAGTTTTTCATTTTTTTTTAAATTACAGCCAAAAAACATCAGAAGTTTACTTTTGCGCCACCTTGTACAAGAGCCGCGCACACTTGCCATTGAACCACCGTCGGTCACTCAATCCTTCATAATTAATGCCACATTTTCCTTTAAGGTAGTATTTTTTAGTTGAACCTTTAACTTTATTTCAAATTTGACCAAGTTTCCAACTTAAAAACAACCAACACTAAACCTTTCCCTTTCCTGGTGTAATCAACTCTCTCAATGTAGCAACAGTCAAAAGTATGCAACGCCCTTGGCTTTGTTAACCATATGGACGGACACCTTCTTTTCAAAGAAAGTCCTTACACATTTTACACTCATATATTAACGTGCATGATGTAGAATAGATGGGCGGTTTTCTAACAGTTTTTTATAACTTTTACTCTTATAAAAAAAAAAACTTGCACGGACCACATAAAACTCACACATAGCGAACAGGGTAAGTAACAAGTTAAAAAAGGACCTCTTATCCATTAAGAAACACTGCCACCCTTGCTTGGACGACGGCGTTAGTTATAGCCTTTACGGTCAAAGGACGATATGTGGATGGAACGGAAAAAAAACATGCGTGCTTTTGTATTTGTTTAGTATCACATAATGTTAGAGGTTTTCCTACGCACAAGTTTCGGTTTGGTGGGGGGGAAATTCCAAGGGTCCTTTTCAACAGCCAAGTATCCTTGGCTTTAATCGAATGTGGGTAATGTTGGTTTGGTTGTTTCCTTGAACGTTAAAAAAAACTCAGGCACCTTGTGCTCTCTCTCTCGCTCTTAATCTGACTCC
Source organism: Phaonia tiefii (assembly GCA_963931995.1). Classification (NCBI taxonomy): domain Eukaryota; kingdom Metazoa; phylum Arthropoda; class Insecta; order Diptera; family Muscidae; genus Phaonia; species Phaonia tiefii. The sequence goes on along the minus strand of OZ008370.1, from coordinate 29,573,668 downwards.
CGTCTAGTATCTACAACTCATTTTATTGAAAGGTGATAACACCCCTTTTTAGCAAAGTGTTTAGTATGTGGTCAATACCGTGTTAAATGGGGTTAATAGAACCCAATCCATTGGCCATATATACATATATACAACAAAAGCAACAACGGCACAGAACATTACTCCCTTTTGGACAACTGTGAATGCATGTGGCCACTTGAGCAAATGACCATAAGTTCTATACTGCCACATAACATAGTACACAAACATACATATATTGGCCAAGTGTTGGTCACATAGGGTTATGTTAACATTTTAACTTTGGCCCGATATCAAAACATGGCCTTTATGTCCTTACAGGACAACGTTTGCTTCTTGATTTTTGTTGTTGTTGTTTACATTTCTGCTTTGTGTTAAAGGGTGTTGAACAAGTTAAAGGGGGTGAACAAATGACATTATATATAGGGGATTTGGCTAAAAGTGAAAAAGAAAAATTAAAGGTAATTTATTTAAAAGGAGTTAATTTAATGATTAAATTAAAACTATTACTAACACGCCTGAAAGAACTACGAGAAAGGATCGCTTTCATTTTCCTAGGTTTCGTTGTAATTAAATAAAAATTTGTCAACTCTTTTGGTGAATTTTATTTTGTGGTGGGGTGGAAAAACTATTGGGTGTGATAAAAGAGTTGTCAAATTATATAATTGTAAAAATTAATAGGGATGAACTAATGGAACTCGTTTTAGAATTTGAGTGGCAAATAAAAAAAACCCAGAACTTGATTATTGGTCATTCAGGACCTGCTTAAATCAGCGGCCTTACACAATATAGATAACATATTTTTCCAACAGGAGAGATTAGTCGCCAATTCTCTCTAGGAGTCTTAAACAACAGAGATAATATATTTTTCAAACCGACTCGAACTTTCTCCACGTTTCGTCCACCTGGTCCTTACGGCAGAGTCATGGTCGTCCTGTTCTTCAGCTTCTTTAGAATACATCTTCAAATACCTTTTGCGTTGGTTCATTGTTATACAGTATATACTGAACTCGCGTTCTTATATGCAAGAGTCGCACCTAGTTTAGTAATGGAACAACTCTTGATTTTATAGACTTGAATTCCAAGTCATAGGCTTTCGGCATCGGTGTAACGGTAAAGGTCGTGATGTGTGGGTCTGAAAACTGAAAGCTTACAGATCCTCCAATATTTTCCAATCCCTTTACTTGAATCAACCAAGGACAGTTAAAAACTGGCTTGGTTGGTTGGTTGAAAATGCTGCAAGACAGCACGCTGTCTAGCACACTGAGGCTAAAGAAGCCCATTGTTATACCTGCAGTTTCCTCTATAGCAACTATTGACTAGTCGTCTAGCCAATTTGCCCTTTCGACGAATTTGTCTATATGACCTACAGGAATATCCTGTAGGGCTACGGTGCTAACTAGACGTGTTCCGAATATCCTACTTCTCAGTCCTGCCAGAGCAGGGCAATCCAAGATAGGATGTTTCGTCGTTTCCTCGCCCTCATCCATGCAGCATCTACGGAGGGTGGAGTTTCTATGTCCCAATCTTAGGGCGTGTTTTCTTACAAGACAATGTCCCGTAAGTGTTCCTATCATTGTGGATAACCAGCCTCTCGGCAAGTTAAGTAGTTGCCCAGTCCTCTTCCTGTCCATCTGTGGCCAGAGGACCCTAGCTTGTTTGCAAGTTGAAGTAAGTCTCCACTTGTCCTTGAACATATTATCGGCCCACTGACTGATCTGCAAACGGCAGATAGAGATTGCCATACTAACACCTTTATTTGCCGGAAGAACCTATGCCGTAGTGCCCTGTCTAGCTAACGCATCCGCTACGCAATTGCCTCGAATCTCGCTGTGTCCCGGTACCCAGATGAGCCTCATGTCAAAATACTCTGCCATCATCCTAAGTGATGAGTGGCATTCTTTCACCATCAGGTACGTAGCCAACATGGCTTCCAGGGATTTTATGGCAGCCTGGCTGTCTGTGTAGATACATATTCTGGGGAGGGTTGTGACACTACTTTTTGGTAGTTCAGCAACCTCCAGTATGGCGGTAATTTCCGCCTGAAATACATTACAGTGATCAGGCAGCTTGAAGGAGATCTTTAGATTTAGGTCCGGTGAATGGGCCCCATAGCCTACAGGCTCGTCCAAATTTGATCCATTCATGAAAAATCTGATACTACCGGTGTCCCCTTCCAGTGACTTTTCCCAGGGATTCCAGTTCGGAATAGAGTTCCTTAGATTTTTCGCTGGTAGAAGGTAGGGGATACAGTAGTCCGTTTTACGGGAATAGAGTTGATCCGGTGTAGTAATTCAGGGTGTCCGGAATGCCCCGATATCAAAACGCCACAATCTCTGATTCTCACCAGGGATGTAGCGGCTACCGATTCGGCCACGATATCAGGAGTACAGATGTTGAGGATAGCACTAAGTGCAGTACCTGACGTCGTGCCGATTGCCCCACTAACGCTAATCAGTGCTGATCTATGAATTTTCATCAAGGAATACAGAATATATTTCTTTTGGAGGGACTTCTACCAATCTACGGTGCCATAGAGAAGTAGTGGTCTGACTATTGCCGTATAAATCCACATGGTGATGTTAGGAGACAGTCTCCAGCGCTTACCTATCGCCCCTTTACAGCAGTAAAGAGCAACAGACGCCTTTTTCACCCTCTCCTCCACATTCGGTTTCCAAGATAGTTTTCTGTCGAGAATTATCCCCAGATACTTGACCTTTTCCATCAACTGTAATTGTACCCCATTAACTGACGGCAGTTCAAAAGAACTCGTGGAACGAATTGTATGACTCAAAAGCACTGGCGATATCTGGCGAATGATTCAAAACGTATTACTCGCTTTTTGTCATAACTTGGTGCATTCATAATTTTGATGTAAAACATTGATGCCTTTTGAAACATTTATGCTGTTGTATTGTTTTATGTAATAACATTGTCGAAAGGGTGCATTTATATTGAAATATTCTATAAAGAGAATTAGATTCGTTTATGCTCTTTTACTCAGACTCTCTACATGAGAGCGGAGAAAGAGTGCAATAAGTTCTCTATACTATTCAATATTTTTTGTCGTCGCTCTGTTTATCTAAATATTGATTTTTTCAGTTGTATGCCAGCATTCAAAAATGCCGGTCGTCGTCGCTCTGTTTGTGACAAAACATTTAACATGACATTTTATTTGAACAATATTACGTCTAATGTTAAAGCAGATGTCAGAAAAAGGGAAGTGCAATAGCACAAAAACTATTCCCTTTTTTATTTTCCAATATGTTCATAGAAATCAAACAGGTACCGTTTAACAAAAGGGTGTTAACACATCGCCCGTGATTTGATTTGATGTTTCTTAAACCGCTTTGTAACAGCTCTCGATGCATCTGACTAAAGCATTGCAATACCTGAATGCTGGCGCCGGACCTATAAGTACATAGAGTTTCAATATTTCAGGTGAATATTCGTAAATCGTGGTCCTTATAACGAAAAATCAAAATGCAATTAGAATTCCTTGGAATACAACCGCTTGCAAAATAATAGACAAGATGTTGAAAATATAAATTTCCCCTACATTCATGGAAAATATTTTATGAAACTTTTGTTATGAATACGTTGAGTAAAGAGGATTTGAAAATATTTAGGAAATTTATGAAAAACTTTAATGGAGTAATGAAAAATATTTAATGAAGAATGTTGCATACATATTTTTACAATATTTTTTCAGTGTACCTTGTAAAACTCTCCTTGTGTTAACCTTCTCTGACTGTCAGTTTTAACGAAAACGAATTGGTTTTCTAAATTCCGTTTCCTTTTCATTACCCAGCAATATACAGAAAAATAAAATCAAATGTCAAACATCTATTTAACTGTCAACAATGTTATTGTCATTGTTATTATTAACAAATATAAATTTCAATATAACGAACCATTCAAATCAAAGTTTCAAAACTGAAGCAGAAAAAAACCCTATTTGCCTAACACTTGTCTTAAAATGTTTGTGACTTCATTATCCCAGCAAGGAAGAAAAAAATAACAAGCGAAATATAAAGAAATTTCTAAATTCCTAAGGGACTATCGGCAAAACGTGGGTGGTTCGAAAAGTTTTTACAAAATTTAAATGGCGACAGTCTTAGTTGTTTCACGTGCATAAAGCGGTATGTGTAAAATTAATTTTTAGTCAAGGGCCCACAGATTTTCAGCAATAGGGGATTCTTCAAGCCCAAGACTTGAAAGCAACAGGACTCTCGTAACAGACAACAAAAGGCAATGCATATCACCAGGTGAGAAAGGAGTCGCAAAAGCCATTATCCCGAGCAAAGCTGAATGCGATAAATATGTGTGTGATGAAGCAGACTCTTAAACATGGGTCACCGGAATAGTAAAGAACAAGATTTTGACTCTAACATACACGGAGCTGATGAGCAGAAAAGTCTATACGCTATTTCCACTAGGGGAGCAATTTGTAGAGGAATTACCTGGTCGCAGAAACTGATAGCACCTTAGAAGTTAGGGAGAACGAACAGATGGCGCTGTGTTCTAAAATTGGAGATGACATGACATCCGGACCCGAAAAAATTCCCAAGGGAGCCCTTTAGAGTTATGTAGTTCACGAACGAACTAGTTCAATTGAACGTTTCACTCTTGTGAATTAGATGAGCTAGTTCATACTGTTCCGCTCTTTTGTTTTAGTACAATCACAGAAAAATTCGGTTGAGACAGACGAATTAGCCGTAACCGAATTGAACCCAAATTGATGTCAAATTCTGTTACTACAACCGAATTGAGGTTGGTTAATGCCAGATTCGGATACCCCGACCGAATTAGGTACCAATTTCGGTTGTTGCATCCGAATTAATTTGAAATTCGGTTGTTTCAATCGAAATTTTTAAAAATTTAGTTGACTGAGCGAATATAATTGAAGATTCAGTTGTCACAACCGAATCAATTATGAAACGAGGTTGCTTCAACTGAATTTCGGTTGTGGGGACTAAATTCAGTCGTAACAACCTCAATCCGGTTGTGGCAACCTCAATTCGGTTGTGGCAACCTCAATTTGGTGGTAACAGCCGAATGTTCGGTTGCAACGATCTCTTTTCAAACAGTTAGTTCTCTGAGTGTAGTTCACTTGTTTCAGCAGTTTTTTTTTGTATTTCAGTTGTGCAGTTCGCTCCACCATTTTCTAGTTCTACTCGCTTTGTCTCACTCAATTTACACAAAGGTGCATAATGTTGCAATCTTTGTGGAATGGATATGTAACCGGCTTCCACACAATCACCACTTTTGTTCCAAAAGATTACGGAAACACCAATAGATTTAGTATAAATAAATATCATAATATCCAAAACACTTTAAAAACCTGTAAAAATCAGACTATGACGTTGCAGTCCTAGTCCAAGCACGCAAAAGGGAAGACGTGTTACGTTACGCGAATGAAACTATACTACAGCATTTCCAATGGATATTTGAAAAATATTGATTTAATTTTGAAAAATATTAATTGAAATTTGAAAATTATATTTGAAATTTGAATACATCAATTGAAATTTAAAAGTTCTATTTGAAATTTAAAAAACATCAATTGAAATTTAAAAAACATCAATTGAAATTTGAAAGACATCAATTGAAATTTAAAATACATCAATTGAAATTTGAAAGACAACAATTGAAATTTGAAATACACAATTGAAATTTAAAATTCGTCACTTGAAATTTAAAAATTATTAACAGATTTTATGTGATACATTTTTAAATTTTGATTGTTGTAATTTAAATTTCAATTGATGTGTTTCAATTTTCAATTGATGTGTTTCAAATTTCAATTGATGTATTTCAAATTTCAATTGATGTATTCCAAATTTCAATTGATGTGTTTTAAATTTCAATTGATTTCTTTTAAATTTCAATTGATGTGTTTCAAATTTTAATTGATGTATTTTACATTTGAATTGATGTTTTTCAAATTTCAATTGATGTATTTCAAATAGAATTTTCAAATAGAATTTTTAAATTTCAATTGATTTTTTTTAAATTTCAATAAGAAATGGTGCAGGTATTAAGATATGCTTGTAATCGGTGAACCTGGAACTAGCAGAACACAAGACGGAGGAAGATCTTGTAAGCGATAGGCGTAAAAACGAAGATATGAGTATGTGGGAAGATCCGAAATTAAATGCGTAGAAGCCATGAAGTATGTGAGTATGATATTGGATGACCGACTTAACTTCAAAAACCATATGGTTTATTAATGGGAAAAAGCCACTGAGAGAAGAGACTAAAGATTGGGCTGGTTGGAGAAATATGTCATCTTCTTTTTTCTGGCCCTCAACTCCCCTGAGATCACTGAAAGAAAATGTTACCATCAATTCGATGATACATGTTTATCAATTGGTGTTCATTGAATTGATGATAATTTTCATCAACTGATTTGAATTCTTTAATTTGAAGATTGTGCGTTTCTTCACCTTGATTAAATTGATGACCTTTTTTACATCAGTCTTCAACATTCGAATTTAGACATAATTAATGGGATTGATTCAAAATATGGATGTAGTTGTAGTGTTGAAAAACACAGAGCAAAACTAAATTTTTACAATGAAAAATATTCCAAAGAATTTGGCTACAAATTAACAAACAATTTACATCAAACTTATGACCAATTTATATCAAGTTAATGAAAAACTTACATCAAATTGATGACAACCTTACATACAATTGACGCCAAATGCATTGCAAATTGATGGAAAATGTACATCAATTTGATGTAACTGTATCGTTGAATCAACATAAACTATTGATGAATTATGGATGAAAGATTAATGAAATGTTATGCAGCAATTCAATGAAATGTGTCGTAGGTTGGTATATGCGGAAATGTTTCACCAAATTGACGACAGAATTCATAAATTTGATGAAGCTTTTTCTTTCAGTGTTGTTTGGGGTAAATTCAGTGAGTATTTTTATGTCAGGTTTAAATGATATTGATCTGAGTAACATCGGGGCCCAAACTACCGTTCCTAACCGGTGTAAAACTATAGGTGCCAATCAGTGTGTGTAGAACTAGAAAACACACAGCTCACTGAATGCGAGAAGCTCTTTGCTATCACTTCCTGGGACGTAATGGGATACTATTTGTTTATTTATTTAAAATTTTCCAGGCAGATATACTTGTTGGTGTTGCTGCTGCTAAACGACTCTATTGGCAGGACGAGTTGATAATCTTCCAGCGACTCATTGGCTTTTCCAATGGTTTCCCATTACATCCCATGAAGGATTTGGGGAGAGTTTCTCACAACCAGTGAGCTGTGCGCGTTCTGGTTTTTATACCGTTTGATTGGGACCAACAGTTTTTACACCGATTCCGAATGGTATTTTCAAAAGCTTTTTCGTGGCTAAATACTCGACCATGCGCGGTGACCGCCGCCGAAAGAAATTTAAGGTGGCCAGAGTAGGGAACGAAAGCAGGATCTCGGCCACAATAATACACGTTCAGAAATCTGTTTTTTTTGATGTTTGGATGCAAATATAGCATGTTTGTAGCTTTTCACAAATATAATATACTTGTGTCCAAACACATTGAGTTTTCTGTTCAAAATCATATTTTGGAGATACAATATTTTAATTGGTTGTGATATATGTATTTGTGACCTAAATGTGTCTTTGTTTGTTGGAAATGACTGAAAACAAAAACGTGTCAGACAACAATGGAGCAAAACAGCAGCTGATCTTCAATTCATGAAAACAATGCTTGCAAACATATACATGGTTCCTGCTGTAAGTTGCTGGGGCCGTTTTTCTAGCGTGTAGGTAACATGGAACGAAAGATTATTTCTCTTGAATATAAGACACAGTATGGCGTCGCATGTAGTACCTCAGATTTTAGATTAAAATTTATAGTTGAAAAAGGACTTCGTCCGAAAACAGAGGCATATGTGGAATACTGGGCCAACTGTCAAGGTATCTCAATAAATATAAATTCATGATCTAATAAATAATTTTTCAAGCTCGAGGTCGAATACCTAGAACACCTCGAGCTTGAAAAATCATTTATTCGAATACCTAGAACACCTCGAATAACTAGAACACCTCGAGGTTGAGAAATCATTTATTACATAATAATAAGGAAGGTCGAGAAACATGTAATTAAAAAATAAATTCATCTTAAACTCTTCCTGGGCTTTATAATGACTTATTGATGCACCCTCGTACATACAATAACGAACTTGAAAATGCCATATCTGCCATTAAATAACCCAAAAGACAACATATTGAAAACTAGATTTTCGCGCAAAGAAACGACACTGAAGGGTTCGAACTTGGAATGCCAAAAAGGGTGATTTCCATACATCCAGTGAAGCGAGTATGACACAATTTCTCCAAATATTACTTTTTAAAAGCAGACTGTCAAAAGTAAAGGGGCTTAGAGGAAGGTGATTTACAAGATATTTGTTTTGTGTCTGTTTGCATCTATAGTATCTGTATCCATAACCCATAATGCCAGGAAGTCGTCTTTTCCTTTTACTTCCGACTCCTCACACTCCTTGTTCTTTCACTCCTCTTCCTCCAATAAAACCTTTCAAATGTCATTGTTTTTTAAATTGTCATTTGATCGTTTATTTAGTGACAATAATGTTATAAATTTCGATTGAAACTTTTTTAACGTCAACAACAATTTTTCGCTCCCTCCCAAAGTTGCGGGTAAAATATGTTCACAACTTATTAGGAAGTAGTAGACGCCAGTTCCCAAAATGTTTCATTATATGAGGGTGGCAGCAATGGGAAACAATTGCCTCTGAAGGGGGAAGAAGGGGTTTTATACCCTTTCAATATTTGTCTTAATATTGTCAGTGTCATTGGTGTTTTTTCGTCTTCTTCTTACTTCTTCTCCTTTGTTGTTTTATAATGCGATATGTTGACAGTTGTTTAGTAAATTTATTAAATAGGCGTCTCTTTATGTGCGGATATAGACATGTTATTCGATTCATATATACAACACAATTTGAGTCAATATCATAAGGTGTATTCGGCAGGGGTGGGGAAAGAGAGCGGAGTTATTTATTGATTTGCGGGGTTTAGACTTTTTACCAGAAAGGGTTTAGCGTTATTAACAATGTACTCTGTTACAACAGTTTACACAAATTGTACAGATATGGTAGGAATTTTGTTGTAAGAGCCGTGAGGAATTGTGATAAATGTTGTCATTGTGTGGAACATCTGTTAAATATGTTGTACTTAGCAATGATGTAGTGTAATTTGTGTAGTGTCTTGTGTTTCACTTTAAAATAAAGTTTTATTGTTCCAATTATGAAAGAGTTCACAATTTCAATGAAATTTTGCAGGATATTAATGAATGATTGTTGAAATATAAACAAAAACATAAAATAAATAAATGGTTTCCCATTACATCCCATGAAGGGACTGGGGAAAACTTCTCACAATCACTGAGCTGTGCGCTTTCCAGTTTTCACTCACTGATTGGGACCTACAGTTTTACACCGATTCCGAACGGTAATTTGAGAAGCTGTTTCATGGCTAGACACTCGATAGTGTCGCCGTCACTATGCGAGGTGACCGCCGCCGAAAGAAATTTTTTTTGAAGGTGGTCAGAGCCGGGTTCGAACCCAGGATCTCATGTACAAGAGCCGCGCACACTAACCATTGCACCACCGACGGCCATAAGAAGTTAAATCTTGTAATAAACCAATTCAAATTGATTTTTTAAAATTAATTTTCGTTTGGAAAATCAAGATACAAAAAGTTGAAATTTGAAAAATCGTCAATATTTTGGTCTGAAATAGAAGAGCCGTTTTTGAACCCACTCCATACCAGGGCTGAAAAAATCGGTACTATAGTAATGTTGTACCCTCACCGTAGCGACAGGGGGATATATCATTTGAGACGGGTGAAAAGATAACGTATATACCCAAAGCATCTTTAGCCGAAATTCATTTTAGGGCTTCTTAAGATGATTGAGCCACTTTCATCTGGTTGGCCAACACGATAACTGCAAGCTGAAAACACCGCCTCTGTAACATATTCTCTCAAACACATTCGGCAGAAACCATGTAAATGCATGGAACACACTCAAAATATTCATATATTTGCAAGTCTTAAAAGATACTTGCAAAGATGTATAATTCTATGCGTGTATCACCCCAAACTGTTACATACTTACTTCGAATCATTCGTGTGTTCCCTCCCAAAACGTACTATTGACGACTGAATGCTCGAAATTAAATCGCAACAGATCAGCCAACATATGAAACACTCAATGCAAAAATACAGTTAACAAATGCTGTTACAACAATCTCTCGTTGTGCCTCTTTCATTACTTCGCTCTCGATACAATGATATCGTTTTAACGCTGCACCAAACAAAGCTGGATTTGTAACACAAACAAAGCTGTATTTGGTTCACAAACACATATATTATAAAATAATATTGTCTCTCAAAATATGTGAGTCCTTTAGAAAGGGGTTTTCAACAGAGACGCTACAAAAGTAAATCGCCATATTTTTCCCACTTTTTTGACATTTCTCTTCAGTAAGGTTTGCCATTTCATCATGGAAAGATATACGAGCCAACAAGGAGTTGAAATTATTACAATTTACTACCGAAATTTCGAGTCAATGGCCTCAACTTTAAGAGCGCTACGTCCAATTTATGGTCGTCATAATCGTCCTACCAGATCAAGAATTGAGCGTCTAGTGGAAAAATTTGAATTCACAGGCACAGTACAAAATTTTCCCGTGCCAGTGAGACAAAGAAGTGCCCGTAGTGTCGAGAATATTGCTGCCGCTGAGGCTTCAGTTCAGGAAAGCCCAAATGTGTCTCTCACACTTCGTTCTCAAGCGTTGGGCATCTCTGTGACGTCGTTGTGGCGAATTTTGCGAAAAGATCTTGGCCTACATCCTTACAAGATCAAATTGACGCAAGAACTGAAGCCACTTGACCACCATAAGCGTCGTATGTTCGTGAATTGGGCTGTTCAACAACTTGAAAATGATTCTGATTTTCATCGGAAAATCATCTTCGGCGATGAGGCTCATTTCTGGCTCAATGGCTTCGTCAATAAGCAAAATATGCGTTATTGGTCAGACAGCAATGCACACGTAATCCATGAGTCATCATTGCATCCCGAAAAAATTACGGTTTGGTGCGGTTTATGGGCCGGCGGCGTCATTGGGGCGCACTTCTTCCGTGATGATCAAGACCGGCACATTACTGTGAATGCGAATCGCTACCGTTCAATGATAACCGAATATTTTTGGCCCCAATTGGATAATATGGACTTGGAGGACATGTGGTTCCAACAGGACGGCGCCACAAGCCACACAGCGAATGCCACAATCAATTTATTGGAAACCAAGTTTGGTGAACGTATTATCTCACGAAATGGCCCAGTCGATTGGCCGCCTCGGTCGTGCAATTTGACGCCGTTAGATTATTTCCTGTGGGGCTACGTCAAGTCTATGGGCTATGCCAACAAGCCAGTGACTATTGATGAACTTCGTACGAATATCGAACGTGAAATTCCAGCAGTATCGGCCGATTTATGCTTGAAAACCGTCGAAAATTGGGTTCAGCGTCAGGACTTCTGCAAGCGTGCTCGTGGTGGCCATGCAAAAGAACTCGAGTTCCATACATAATGGCATCGAACGTACTTTCACAGGAATAAAGAATTTCATTGATATCTAAAACCGGTTTTGTTTTATTTAAAAAAACTTGTGTAGCGCTCTTATTGAAAAATCCGTTATGGAATTTAAACGAGAAAGGAATAGTTGTAAAGAAGAGGAAGAATTTAGGAAACAGGGTAAGTTAAATGAGAGAGTTTAGAGCAACATTTTCGCTCAGTTATCCACTTGTGCTCTGCTGAACCAGCGAGATTTCTCTACGAATTTGATGAGGGATTTAATTGGAGCTTCTGCTGGGTCATTGAGATTTTTGAAAAGCCTGCCTCCCAGAAAGGCTAGATGATACTCTGACAGTCCTCTACAGGAACAAAGCAAGTGCTGCACTGACTGCTCCTCTTCTTCATCTAAACAATTTTTGCTGAAGTATTCATGTGGAAGTTTCATGCGTGCGGCCATGTGGCCTATCACGCAGTGTCCAGTTATGACTCCTGTGAGAGTGCTGAGTGTGTTCTTTCCAAGGGAGAGTAGCCCTTTGGTACGTGTAGCCTCAAGGTCAAAGAGATCGAGCTATGCTACAGTTCTGTACCGATTCCCATCTCGAGTTGGTTAATGCTACTCCCAGTTCGTCGACTTGGTTCGTCAGTTTCACGAACGGAATATGCACGTGGAGGGTCGCAGCGTCTTCTCGCGCACAGGAGCCCATTCTGGCGCATTCGTCTGCTATTTCGTTGTAGTTGATGTTTGCTATGTCCCGGTACCTAGCAGAACGTGATTTTGAGCACCTGAATTTGGGCATTTGAAGTAGTCCATCGTACAAGGTGATTTGATGATTCTTGAGTCCGAGGCCTTGAGGGCTGCCCTGCTGTCGACGTAGATTTTGAGTTTCGCTGGAGATTAATTCCGTTCCAAAATCTGTTTTGCGGCAACGTTAATGGCATACATCACTGCCTGAAAGACCGTATATTTGTTCGGAAGTCTGGTGGAAATTCTGAGATTTAGGGGTTTGGAGTATATCCCGTGCCACCTTCCACTTTATATCTTTAGATCCATCCATGAAGATTAAGATTTCGGCGGCCTTAGTAACGCTATTTTCCGCCCAGTTTTCACGGCTAGGTATAATTACCTTAAATATTTTTTCTGGAATTATTCTCGGAGCCATGTGGTACGTAGGCTTGTTCATATTTTCGAAACTACCCATGCTGACCTGGACTGAGACACGCCCGTGTGTAGTGCTGACAGGCATTCCCGATTCCCTTAGCCATAGGGCCACTTTCGCCGCGGTGTATTTGATGTGTATATCGATCGGTTGCAGATTAAGCATCGCCTCCAATGCCACTTGAGTGACAGATCTGTGGGCGCCAGTAATGCCGACGCATGTCAGTCTCTGCAACTTGGCCAGGTGTGAATTCTTATTTACCGGTTCCCACCATACCACCGATCCGTAGGAGAGTATCGGTCTTATAATCGCTGCGTACATCCAGTGTATCATTTTCGGTTGTTAACCCCATTTGCGCACGAACATTTTCTTACAGGCATCGAAGGCGCATAACGCCTTCTTACCCTTTTCCTCCATATTCCTTTTCCTGAATTGCTCGGAGTCAAGGGTAATGCCTAAATAATTTGCTTCTTTCGACAGTTTAAGTACCTTTCCCTGTAGTCTTGGGAGTTGGAAATTCAGAATTTTGTATCTTCTCGTAAAAAGGACTAGTTCTGTTTTCGTCGGGTTGACTCCTACTCCATTGTTTATTGCCCAACGTGTCAATTGTTTTAGTGATCTTTCCCTGATTTCGCTGACCGTAGGCATAAATGTACCTCTGATCAGGAGCACCACGTCATCCGCATATGATCTTGGAGTGAGTTGCACAGTTTCGGCCTCAGCAGCCGCATTATCGTCGGTACTCACCGTACGACAACGGGAAGCAATTGTCTGTCATGTCACAGTCTTCGAACTAAAGTGTGTTGATTTCAATTTGACTGATATTCAGTGTTTTTATTAAATACATTTTTAGGCTACTCTTGTCATTCCTTTGTAAGCTTATTTGCAATTTGTTTAAGGACTCTTAGTGATAATGAACCCCCTACCTACGGTCAAATGTTGTTTGATTGCAATTACATTATTGACCTCATATGTAAATACCAACTTGGTCATAAGGGGGGAGAAAACGCCTTTAAACCCTTCGAGAGGTTTTAAAGCTTCTCTCGTATTTACACACACACATTCGCAAACACCAGGGCATTCAAGCGAATACAAATGCTTTCTTATACATATGTAAAGTCAAAACAGCCATTAATTACTCCCTGTTGTTATAAGTTGAAACCTATAAAAGCCATAAATAAAATTCCCTCGAAATTATCATACCAAAAGGGAAAACAACAAAGCAAAAGGACTCAGCCAACCCAACAAACCACTCAGACATTTCAACATTTATATTAACTTGTATTATATAGACACGACTATTTTGAACATTTTTTTTACCAATAGTGGCCAAGAATTTTCGTAAAACGTAATAATGTAATAAATATTCAAATTAACATCAGTTTTCCCAATACCACCAAAGTCGTTATTATCATGACCAGGTGAAAATGTCAAATACATACATATAAATATTCTCTTTCCTCCACAGAAGAGTTCATTTATATACATTTGTTTATTCCATTATAGCGTCGCTCTCCGCTAGTTCGTCCTTCCATTCCTTAAAACCAAATTTCGTAAGCCACATATACAAAAAATAAAAAAAAAAAACTTGACATTTAGCAGTTGTTGATGTATGATGTTGACGTCCAACACTGTGCACCTAAATAGCAGAAACGCCAGAACGAAAGAAAAACACGACGAAAAAGTCACCAGCCACAATATCGACACAACAGCAAATGTTTCATATAAAACGCGTGCATTAACACCAATAAAATTCACTTAATGTTTGATAATAATGGAATGGATAGCAGAAAAGGAAAAAACACAGTCAACAGCTCAATAGAATGTACAAAAGTGATTGGTAATGAAAGCCAAATACTATACAGTGTGGCGAAAACCGTAAAATTTATAATATAATTATACTCTCGCCCATAGGGGTATGGATTTGATACGGGAGTAAGTGTAACGTATAGAAGAATTCGTACGCCCTGAAAAAATCGTCTCTGTAACATATTCTGCAGGAAACATGAATATATTTGGAACACACTCCAAACATTCATATGTTTGGAAGTCCCAAACTCACGTGTATTTAAATGGAAACATTATAATGTTTGCAGACAAACATGTATGGTTTTATGCGTGTTTCATCCCAAACATACATATAGCTTCGTGGAAGCATTCACGTGTACGCTTCCAAACCTTCATATAGTTATCTGCCATCTGGATGAGAAAATTGAGGTTATGTGCACGTACTTGTCTTTCTTTTTTCCAAATTTTTCTGAAAGTTCTCTTAAAGGCCTTTTAAAGGCCTTTCCAACAAGCGCAAAAAATCTGACCACTGGTTCAGAACTTAGCAATTTTACCCTAGTACACTCCGACTACCAATCAAACCGCTGCCATGTCGCCCCTTGCATTTTCGGGCATGGTCAGATGGACATATTTTCATGGAATGAGCCAAGAAATACCAGTCGTGACTGAACCACCCTGTATATAGTATATTATTTATTATAAATAGTTTTACCAATCTAAATCTACATTTAGCACCAATTAATAAAAAAAGCTAAAATGTTTAAAGGGCAACTTTTTATATTTACTTGAATTGAATGCACCTTGGCACCTCGTACGGCCACGTTTAAACCTCTGCTGTCCAAGACTTTACAGTCGAGAACGAAGGAGCAGACACAACGATTTATAAGGTTGCCACTTTTCACTAAATTATTTTTGGAACGAAGTTACGGGTTGGGGGCTAAATGAAAAGAAAATAAAAACAATTTTTTTTAACACTATTATGCTACAACCCAGTATTATCAACTATATTGGGTACTTTTGCTTTGGTTTGTGCCTAGACTAACATATGTTGGAAAATTTATTATTTTCTAGGTGGAGCCTGTAACCAATATTAGGTAAATATTGTAATTTTGAACCCAATAAAAAGTAAATTTAGAAAAATTGAGAGAAGTTAAAAAAATAAAATTTTCTTAAATTAGTGCCTTTTCTTAAAAAAAGTAAATTTTCTCAAAAAAAATACCTATTCCTATTCTTAAACAATGTACATTTTCTTAAAAAAATACATTATCTTAAAGAAGTACCTTTTAAAAAAAGTAAATTTTCTTACAAAAAGGGCCTTTTCTTAAAAAAAAGTAAGCTTTTTTTTAAAATAGGTACCCTTTCTTAAAAAAGTACATTTTCTTATAACTATTAGCAGACAACAAAACAAGGACCAATTCTAAAAAAATCCCATTTCTCAAAAAAAAAACCGTTTCTTCCAAAAAAATACATTTTCTTAAAAAAAAATACCTATTCATATTCTTAAACAATGTACATTTTCTTAAAAAAATACATTATCTTAAAGAAGTACCTTTTAAAAAAAGTAAATTTTCTTACAAAAAGGGCCTTTTCTTAAAAAAAAGTAAGCTTTTTTTTAAAATAGGTACCCTTTCTTAAAAAAGTACATTTTCTTATAACAATTTGCAGACAGCAAAAAAAAGGACCAATTCTAAAAAAAATCCCATTTCTCAAAAAAAAAACCGTTTCTTCCAAAAAAATACCTTTTCTTAAAAAAAATACCTATTCATATTCTTAAACAATGTACATTTTCTTAAAAAATACATTATCTTAACGAAGTGCCTTTTAAAAAAAGTAAATTTTCTTACAAAAAGGGCCTTTTTTTTAAAAAAAAACAAGATTTTTTTTAAAATAGGTACCCCTTCTTAAAAAAGTACATTTTCTTATAACAATTTGCAGACAACAAAAAAAGGACCAATTCTAAAAAAAAATCCCATTTCTCAAAAAAAAAACGTTTCTTCCAAAAAATACCTTTTCTTAAAAAAAATACATTTTCTCACAAAAATTCCTTTTCTGAAAAGTACGTTTTCTTAAAAGTACTTTTTCTTAAAAGTACGTTTTCTTTAAAGTTCCTTTTCTTAAAAAGAAAATAATACCTTTCCTTTTCTTTTCTTTTCTTTTCTTTTCTTTTCTTTTCTTTTCTTTTCTTTTCTTTTCTTTTCTTTTCTTTTCTTTTCTTTTCTTTTCTTTTCTTTTCTTTTCTTTTCTTTTCTTTTCTTTTCTTTTCTTTTCTTTTCTTTTCTTTTCTTTTCTTTTCTTTTCTTTTCTTTTCTTTTCTTTTCTTTTCTTTTCTTTTCTTTTCTTTTCTTTTCTTTTCTTTTCTTTTCTTTTCTTTTCTTTTCTTTTCTTTCGATAGTAGCCTTTCTGAAAATAAGTGTATTTTCTGAAAAAATAACCTTTTCCTAAAAAGAGTACCACTCCTTTACCACTTTACTTTAAAAGTACCTGTTCTTAAAAAAGTACTTCTTTGTAAAAAAAATTCTAACACTTATGGCTTTTTCTAACAGAAACTACTTCTTCTTAAAAATAGTACATTTTCTTAAATAAAAACATAAGCTTTTAATAAAAGGAGTACCTCTTCTTAAAAACGGACCTTTTTAGGAGAAGGACCTAAAAATATACTTAAAAAAAATACATTCTATAAAAAAATTTTTTCTTAAAAAAAAGTTTATCATTTAACAAAGAGTGTCTTTTCTTACAGATCCATTTAAATTACACTGTGTGTAATTTTTAAAGTCATGGAAATAGTATAACCATATACGGACAACTCTACGTGATAAAAGACCAAAACAAAAGACTCATGTCTCCCAGATTTGCCCAAAGTCATGGACTTTGTTTTATAGGCCCCAAATATTTGGTGGCTCGGTGTCATTTTTGCAAAAAAGTGATAATTTTGTCAGGCTCATATCAAGGAAACAATCAGCTACAAAAATTTACCTAAGATCTCAGTAAATAAGTTTCTAGAACATATGAACTTCCTAGGAATGATTTTTATATTGTGTGCTGCGTCCCTAGTTGCGTGTGCTGAGCTTACTGCTTTGCCTTTAGTTGAAGCACACGGTGTTAAGAAGCATTCCATAAAGTTGTTTATTGAGATCTTAGGTAAGTTGTAGTTGATTGTTTCCTTGAATTTTGAACGGTTTGCTACCTATGTACCTGAACAGGGGAGAAAGGTAAAAAAATCAAATTTTTTAAAGTTGTTTGCGATTTTGACCTTGAAGATGAAGTTACTTTGATTTGAGATGTTGGCAGTTTTTATTCGTTATGACAAGGGCTACAACTTTTCTTCAGAGAGTAAATCAAAATTCCGAATGGGTTGAAAGATATGAGCCTGACAAAATAACCACTTGTTTGCAAAAATGACACCGAGGCCACAAATCTTTGGGGCCCATAAAAAAGTGCATGACTTTGGGCAAAACTGGGAGACACGGGTTTTTTTTTTGGTCTGTTATCAGGTAGTGGTGTCCGTATATGGTTACATTTCTTGTCGTGTTGCACTGTGTTATCGTATTTTTCAACGGGCGCTTTAGGCGCGTTGGAACTAACTAGTACATAATAGTATATAGCGAATGGAACTTCGTTCCAACCGGGTGTCCCCTGACACCTCATGTAATTTTTTTCCAACTACTTGCACCATCTATAGGTCAAGTCGGCTAGTTTGGGGACCTCCCTCGTGTCTACGTCTTCCAAGTGTTAAAAGATCAATTAGCATCACTCGATATCACAGTGCAGCACTAAAATGTTGAACCAATTGAGACCCCCAAAATCTGAAAGCTTATGATGGTAGAAGAATCCTATAGCTGGGTTTTGAATTATTAGCTAATATTTTTTTAAATTAATTTTTGAATTTTTCGACTAGGGGGTGGATTTTAGTAAAATTTTCAAAAAACATGTACTGATTCTTAAGTCTATATCTCGTGAACTATTCGAAATATTTCTTGTGAAAATGAAGAAGAGTTGTTTGTTTTGCTTGTGGCTATCTTTTTGTCATATGTTGTCTGGTCGAATTTGTAGCAATTTCTGAAATAACTGTGAAAAACCTTAGAAAAATATGACTACATTTTACGATTTTTTTTACAGTTTTGCTGTTTTGAGTAAGATGTTGTTTTTTTGATTTTATCTCAAGGTAAAATTTGTAGATCTAATTAAGAGGTTGACAACCGATTTAATTTTGAAGTGGTAGCTGAATTTGTCTACCTTGGATCCGCCGTGAACAAGGACAACAACGTCAGCCTGGAGATAGATAGGAGAATTGTGCTTGTAAATAGATGTTATTTTGGGCTCAGCAAGCAGTTTAGGAACAAAGACCCCTCTCGACGGACAAAAGTCCAGCTATATTAGACTCTCATTTTACCTGTCTTGACATATGGCTCCGAAACTTGGGTCATATCGCAAGCGGATGAAAAACACCTGGGAGTTTCCGAGAGAAAAATTCTCCGTAAAATATATGAGCCTGTTAGGGAAAACGGCGAGTACCGACGTCGCTGGAACGCAGAGCTATATAGTCTCTATTCTGACGTGGACATAGCTAGACGAATCAAAGTGTGCCAATTGCGTTGGCTAGGCCATGTTATCAGAATGGATGAAGATGAGCCAGCGCGAAAGATTTTTGATAACGTACCCGATGGAAGCAGGAAAAGAGGACGACCAAGACTCCGCTGGAAAGACCAGACAGAAGAATCCCTCCGTATCCTCGGTGTTACCAACTGGCGAGAAAAGGCGAAGGATAGAGCCAGTTGGAAGAATATGTTGAAATTTGTTTAATTTGTTTGTTTAATTAATATGTGTAAGACGTCTGACCTCATGAGGTTGTAATATAGTCAATAAAAGTAAGTAAAGTAAATTAAGAAGTAAAAATTTGCTGAAGAGAGAAGTTCACGAGATATAGACTTAAGAATCAGTACATGTTCTTTGAAAAATATACAAAAATCCTCCTCCCAGTCGTAAAATTCAAAAATTAATTAAAAAAAAAACTTTAGCTAATAACTCAAAACCCAGCTAGGGGTTTTCCTCTACTATCATAAGCTCTCAGATTTTAGTGGTCTCAATTGCTTTAAGATTTTGAAGTTTAAAAATGTGCTACTGTGTATTCATATGGTGGCAAATGACACTGTGCGACACCAAAAAAAAAAATGATGGGGTTCTGTCAACGGATTCTGATAGAAAGGTCAAAAAAATATACGTTTATCGGCGTTTTGCCAGATTTGATCAGAATTTTTGTTTAGGGCGGGTCAAAGTTTCCGCCCCTCAGAGCATTCCTGCAACATATCGGCATGCAAAATTCTGTGTTCCTTACTACTGAACAAAATATGTTCAGAAGTTTTATAAAAAAGATTCAGGTAAACATTTTGGTGGAACAAATTAACCCTCTAACTGCCGCGTGTAACCACAATTTTAACTTTTTTTTTGAAAACTCGCAAAAAACTGTTCCAAAACGACGGGGGCGTGGTCAAAATGTTCTACCAAAATTATCGCCATAAAATTTCACTATATGTGTCTGAACACTCCAAAACACAAATCTTAGCCCAAGTGCTATATAATAAGCAAAAACTAACTGCCTTCAAAGGGTTAATAATGAATTTTGTCATTTTCCTGTTTCATTAAAAATAGTCCACATAATACAATGAATTTTGTCATATTTCATCTTTTATCTAGCACTTGGGCTAAGATTTGTGTTTTGGAGTGTTCACACACGTATAGTGAAATTTTATGGCGATACTTTTTGTGGAACATTTTGACCATGCCCCCCGTCATTTTGGAGCAGTTTTTTGCGAGTTTTCAAAAAAAAGTTAAAATAATGCTTATACGTGACAGTTAGAGGGTTAAGTTGTTCCACAAAAATGTTTATCTGAATCTTTTTTATAAAACTTCTGAACATAGTTTGTACATTAGAAGTAAGGAACACACAAGTTTGCATGCCGATATGTTGCAGGATAATTCCAAGGGGCGGAAACTTTGACCCGCCCAAAAAAAAATTCTGATCAGATCTGGCAAAACGCCGATACACATTTATTTTTTTTTTATAGATTTCTACCAGAATCCGTCGACAGAACCCCATCATTTTCAAAAAAATCTAATTTTGTCTCACAGTGTTATTAAGGATTTGAATTTTAATCAACTCAAAGCGATCAATGTGGCATAAATTTTATGGATACCAGACAAGACAAGCATATACTAGGTCTGGTCTAGCAAGACAAGCAAACAGACGTTTAGTGAGGTATGGGGCATCATCATTTTGCCCATCTCTTAATAAACCCTAGCACCAAACTAGCTTTGTTGATAAACGAGTCTATGTGAAGATCAAAACGCAACCTATGATCGACAGGAAGTCCTATATTTAAAAAAGAAGCAACATTTGCTAATTTTTGGGAACTGACAAACTAATTCAAATTCAGACCAGAACTGCTACAAAATGAAGGAATTGTGCACTTTCCTAAGTTCAGAGCCCTTCCATTCTGTAAACACTATTCAGCCAGTCTATTTAGATCAGAGATGGCCACACTAACACTAAGAAAGTACATTTGTGTGCGTGCAATAATAGGCAACTGCGCTGCACAGCAACTGAGTTCATTTGAGTAAACACGTTGTTTTGTTGTTGCTACAATCAAATGAGCATGAAAGTGTGGGAGCAGAGCATCAGCAGCATTTTTCGTTTCCTACCACATGTGGTATGTTTTTCAATTTTTGGCCATCACTGATTTAGATTATCCTGAAGATAATTAGAATCCTCCATATCTTTAATCGCAAAAGTTGAAACGTTTCGCCTAAAATAAGAAACGTTTATCTCAAAAGTCGTTTCGATTGTCTTAAACGAACTGTAATTAACCTCAAACATGGAGTCGAAATTAAAATTATTGTTTGCTGTTAATTCCCGAACACTGTGCCCTGTCTAATTCCTCACCTCATTGCAGTTTCCTGCTAACTTTGTATAATACTTATGTTAATCAAATGACACCCAATGGCATAGTAAACGTCAAAATCAACACACACATACACAGCCATCAAAAAACACTAAAACAAACCTAACTATGAATATATACAGTTGAATATATTTATAACATTGACTTTCGCTATTATAGGTTTTCAGCTAGGACCTTTAGTAGTTGACTGATTGTCAAACATTTTCAAGGCTTTCGATTTGTTTTCATTCCACATGTTCATGTTTACTACTTAGACGGTGGGTCCTTCGTTACCAGCAAATCGAACTATAGTTACATTATGGTAATAAGCGGGGTGGGGTGTTTGTTTTTTGTTTTGCCTTGGCCAAGTACATAATACTTTGGTATTTCACAAATATACACAAATGTCATTTATGGCTTTTAATATAACTTTATATACGACACAATTTACCTTTTTGATTATTGGTTAATATTCACGTTTCGAAACTACAACTAGTAGAATAGTTTAACCGAAAGTGAAACGGGTGTCTTGATGGTCTAGGGGTATTTTAGTACCGGTCATTTATTATACAATTCATTAGCATATCCCACATATACCGACATATTTGTAGGGTTGCTAAATTGGAAAGCTCTGAAACTATGTGGAAAATGTCATAAATGGGTAGTGAAGTGGAGGGGTTTTTTGTTTCAATGTGATTGTATAGTTTGGAGAAATGTTATTGATTGGAAACAGGGTTGATTCATTTCATGATGGTCGAATGTTAATGGTTTATGGCTAACTATGAAATTAAGGCAAAGCAGGATTTCTTTCAATAAGACTACACTCGAAGAAAATGTGTTAAATGAACTCAAGGAGGTGCTGGGAAATATAAGTGGGCAGTTCTCTTATTTGAAACTCAGTAGCTACAGAAATTGATTGCGCCGATACTGTCCTCTACAATCCTTTACTGCATCGTTTCCGTTCTTTATAGAATTTCATAGTATCGCCTATGTTCCCCTTCAAACGCTTTCCCCATAGAGAAATTACGTATAGAGCTGCCATTGTTCTCATCTGACATTTCTTTTCACACTATTCGTGGTGCGGTCGGTGCTATAGAGAGTTGTTGGACGTAAATCAACCTACACCAGGTGGAATTACAAAAATTGTTGACTTAAATTTGTCTGTAGTTTTGATGAAAAACTGTAACTTTTTAAACCAATTTTGGACTTTTTATATATTTGTGGTGTTTACACACAAAAATTTGAACGCACAAATCGAAATGACGTTGTTGATTTATTGTTGGATGGTTTGAGCCATTGCCTCTATCTTTACTTTACTTTTATTGACTGTATTACAACCTCATGAGGTCAGACGTCTTCCACATATTAATTAAACAAACAAATTAAACAAATTTCAACATATTCTTCCAACTGGATCTATCCTTCGCCTTTTCTCGCCAGTTGGTAACACCAAGGATACGGAGGGATTCTTCTGCCTGGTCTTTCTCGCGGAGTCTTGGTCGTCTTCTTTTCCTGCTTCCATCGGGTACGTTATCAAAAATCTTTCGCGCGGGCTCATCTTCATCCATTCTGATAACATGGCCTAGCCAACGCAATTGGCACACTTTGATTCGTCTAGCTATGTCCACGTCAGAATATAGACTATATAGCTCTGCGTTCCAGCGACGTCGGTACTCGCCGTTTTCCCTAACAGGCCCATATATTTTACGGAGAATTTTTCGCTCGAAAATTCCCAGGTGTTTTTCATCCGCTTGCGATATGACCCAAGTTTCGGAGCCATATGTCAAGACAGGTAAAATGAGAGTCTGATATAGCTGGACTTTTGTCCGTCGAGAGAGGGCTTTGTTCCTAAACTGCTTGCTGAGCCCAAAATAACATATATTTGCAAGCACAATTCTCCTATTTATCTCCAGACTGACGTTGTTGTCCTTGTTCACGGCGGATCCAAGGTAGACAAATTCATCTACCACTTCAAAACTAAATCGGTTGTCAACGTTCAAGTGCGGACCAAGTCGAGAGGTTTCTCTAGTCGTTGACACCATCAATCTTGTCTTGCCCTCATTAACAGCAAGACCCACCTTTGCTGATTCCTTTTCGATTCTTAAAAATACTGCAGTAACCTCTCGCAAATTTCGCCCAATGCTGTCTATGTCAGCAGCGTACGCCAGCAACATATGGCTTTTCGTGTTAATGGTCTTATTCGTATTTACTGCAGCCTTTCTCATTATTATCTCCATTAAGATGTTGAAGAGATTGCACGAAAGTGTGTCGCCTTGTCTAAGTCCTCGCTTGGTACAGAATGGTTCAGTGAGGTCTTTCCCCACTTTCACTGCTGATTTGGTGTTGGTCAGCGTCATTCTACAGAGGCGGATCAGTTTTGCCGGAATACCAAGTTCAGACATAGCTTCATACAGTTTTAGCCGTATGGGGCTATCGAAAGCAGCTTTGTAATCGACAAAAAGGTGGTAGGTATCGATTGGCTTTTCGTGGGTCTTTTCCAGGATTTGGCGTAGCGTGAATATCTATACTATCTTCCACTATCATTACCTCCTGATCTTCAGTGGAAGAATATGAGTGGAGTAGTGCTGAAAAGTGGTCTCTCCACATTTTGAGCACACACTGCTTCTCAGTCACCAGATTTCCATTCTCGTCCTTGCAGGAGGGCAGCCCATTATTAGGCCCGTTGGTCGATCTTCTTGCCCTCTGGAAAAACTTTCGCGATTCACCATTCATCCTGCACATTTCGGTTCTTTCACTCTCTCTCTGCTCACACTGCCATTTTTTTCGCCTAAATACGTGCAGCGTCTTTTTCATCAGTTGCAATGCGACATTCTTCGTCGTACCATGGCTTATCCTTCTGCGGTTTTTGATAGCCAAGTTCAGTCATTGCAGCGATTTCCAAAGAATGGGAGATGTGCTTCCGCTGCGCATCTGGGTCTTCGGGAGGGTGGGTATTCTGCTCCAGCAGGAGAAAGAGTTTCTGTCGATAGGACATTGATATCTTCGGTATTCGTAGCTTGTCAATATCAAGCTTTTCCTGTGTTCGGCTCCGTACGTTTTTCGCACTGCTCAATCTCGTGCGAACTTTCGCAGCCACCAGGTAATGATCCGAGTCCATATTGGCACCTCGAATCACACGTACATCCATTACACTACATCCACTACACTAAGGACGGAAATCTCATCGCAGATGTGCAGAGCATGTTTGGAATATGGAGAAATCATTTCTCCGCGCTACTGGTAACTGAGATATTGAATGACGATGGGACAATCGATCACAATATGGACGATGATGGCGAGCGCCTCCCTCATAACCAAGACGAGGTCACAACAGCTATTGCCTGGCTTAGGAACAATAAAGCCGCAGGAGCTGATGGATTACCGGCGGAGCTGTTTAAGGCTGACGGCGATGATCTGATAAGGTGCATGCATCAGCTCATCAGCAAAACTTGGTTAGATGAATGCCTGCCCGGCGATTGGAGTCTCAGTGTACTATGGCCCATATTTAAAAAAGGTAACCCGAGTCTCTGTGCCAACTACCGTGGAATAAGCCTTTTATCCATAGCATATAAGGTTCTATCAAGTATAATGTGCGAAAGACTAACTCCAATTATCGCTTACCTGATTGGGCCATACCAGTGTGGCTTTAGGCCTGGAAAATCGACAACTGTCCAGATTTTCACGATAGTCCGATACGGGAGAAACTCTATGAAGTAATGTCTGAGCTTGGTATTCCTGCAAAGGAGTATGCGTTGACGAACACCAAAGCCGCAGTGAAAGTTGGTAAGGATCTAACCGAACTTTTCGAAACTAAGCGAGGCCTGGGGCAAGGCGACACTCTATCGTGCGAACTCTTTAACATCTTAATGGAGGTCATAATGAGAAAAGCTGCAGTCAATATGAATAGAACCATCAGAACCAATCATATGCTGCTCGAATTGCTGATGATATCGATATCATTGGGCCCGCAATTAGAGAAGTTACTGCGGTTTTTTCGAGAATTGAGAAGGAGTCAGCAAAACTATACCAGACTCTCATATAACCTGTCTTGCTTTATGGCGCAGAATCCTGGGTCCTATTGCAAGCAGATGAAACATCTATAGGAGTCTTCGAGGGAAAAGTTGATGGCCCTATAGTGCACAACGGCGAGTATCGGCGATGCATGAACCATGAGCTCTATGAGCTTTATCCTGACATTGACATAGTTAAGCGGATCAAGATAACGCGATTGCGCTGGCTAGGCCATGTCAGTAGAATGGATGAAGACGAACCAGCACGAAGGTTTTTCGAAACCGTACTCAAAGGAAGACGTAAAATAGGGAGACCAAGACTCCGCTGGAGGGATCAGATTGACGAATCCCTGCGTACACTTGGTATTGCCAACTGGAGAGATAAGGAAAAAGATCGAACTGGTTAGCGAAATATGTTATCTTCGTTTTGTAGGGTCCCTGGCTCCCCGGGGTTGTCCGAAATAGTAAGTAAGTATGGGATAATAAGGATAAGTAAGTAAGTATGGGATAATTTTTATTGATTATCCCCAGATAAGAAAAACCAACAACGATGAATATTATGTCAATTTATTGCAGCGTTTATGTAATGAAATTAATGGAAAAATACCAAATTTGGCGAAAAAGAAAGTGTTGTTTCATCAAGACAATGCTCCAATTCACACATCCGCTATTGCGATGGCCAAAACTAATGAATTAAAGTGTGAATTGTTTCCTCATGCACCTTATTCGTCAGATTTAGATCCCTCGGACTATTTTCTATTTCCAAACTTGAAAAAATGGATCGGTGGTAAAAGATTTGCTAATAATGAAGAGGAGAAGTCTGCGGTATATGGATATTTTAAGGAGTTTCTACTATAAGCAAGGTATCGAAATTACTGAATATCGCTGGAAAAAGTGTGTCGAGCTAGAAGGATATTATGTTGAAAAATTAAGAAAATTTTTCTCAACATTTTTGTGTTTTCTTTGTTAGGTCGGCTAGTTTTGGGGCCGCCCTCGTATATTTAGTGTACAACTATGTGCAAAATTTCGATTGAGAACCGTGACACAATCAAGTTGATTGTACGAAATTTTAGTTAATACGATTGTGCACTCGATCACGATGGTCGTGTTTCGACCCCTGGTAGGATTCTGAACTGCACGTCATCGCCCCGAAACTATTCACTTTGTATCGTTTTTATAAACATAACGAACCGGAGGAGTTATGTACTAAACGTTATCCCACCCAAACAATTCTAAACAGATGGTTGTCGCACCGATGCTGATCTGTACTTAAGTTCCTCGCACCGATACTGTTCTGTAGACATAACAAATTTCAAATCCTATTCAATTTCTTCTCAAAATACCGTTCGGAACCAGTGTAAAACTGTAGGTCCCAATCAGTGAGTGTATCTCATATCTCACTGATACTGAGGAGCTCTCCTCAATCCCTTCATGGGATTTTATGGGACACAGTTGTTTTTCGTTTTTTTTTTCCAATTTTAAAATTGGTTTTAATAAATTTTAGCTGAACGAATTCAAGTAATAATGCCAAGTTCATACCAAAATCAATTTACCTTTATTTTATTTATTTACCTTATGTAGTGTGTACAAGTGGTATTCACCAAGATATTTGAAAATTTGAAGATTTTTCTTGCACGGGAACCCGTGACCTACAATGGCTATTTTCACACTGAGATCAACTTGAACAGTGAATTCATATTTTAATTTTTCCTTTTCAATGAGTAGTCAATTTGCACACAATCTCATAAACATGCAATTTCGTGAAAAATATCGCACGAAAATTTTCACGAGGTAATTCAATATTTTTCGAGTCACTAAAAAGTAGAATTAATACTCGCAAGTCAACAAGTTCTGAGTACAGTGAAGCTAAGAACTGTAACCCTTCTAAAGGTGTTGGCACATTGCGCCTGGCAACACTAAATATTGTCTAAGCCAGATATATAAATGGCAACCCCCGTATTATTTATTCGGTGTGACTCGTTATTTGAGCCCAGAGTTCGTATTTACCCCCATGTGTAACTCATGCACATCGTGCTGGGTATAGGGAAAATAATGGGTAGCTACCCACGAAAATTTGTAGTATTTTTTCAATTGGACGCACCGATTTCGAGTTATAGCCACTTTTTTATTTTAGCGATTTTCTTACTTTGGTGATTTTTCGAAAAAAAAAATTCTTCCATACGAATTGGACTACTTTATGAAAAACCCTTAGAAAACTGCTAAAATTTATTATTTTTTCGATTGGACGCTCCGTTTCCGAGATATAGAGATTTTCCCTAATTTTTTCATATTTGCGATCAAAAATGGGGATGGGTTACCCTTGGCAATGAGTAATCGTGATGAGTAATTCCCCATTGTCGTGGGCAGATACCCATTATTTTCCCCATTATCCTGAGGGTAATGGATAATCATGATGGGTAATTCCCCATTTTCGTGGGTAGCTACCCATTATTTTCCCCATACCCCGTGGGTAAATGGGTAAACGATCGCTACCCATTCCCTCCGGCAATAATAATGGGTTACCTGGGTAACCCAGGGTACCTCATTACCCACGAAATACGAAACCTGTTTGAGCTGCACATGGAACAAAAAGTTTATTTTTGGGGAAATGCTGTAGAAATGTTTTGGTATTTGGTGCGAGTCGTCGAAATATACATATCTATAAAATCAGGTCTTCGTCTAGATTATTCTTTTTTTCTGCCGATATTGTATACTTCTAATTAACGAAGGTAGTTTTCAAGAACATATTTTTCTACAAGAGTATATCAGCTTGTTCAGCTAAAATATTATATATATGTAATCACGATGATTCGATTAATCGGCTCAAATATTTCAAGTTTATCGTTTATAGAAAAAGGCCGTGACACTTTTTGTACCACCGATACTCGTACTGTACAGGACGTTATTACACGGATATTACGGAGAACAACACAATATCCACCTAGACTTTTACGTACATAACTGTACTTCCTGTTATTCTCATACTCCCATCGCTGCAGCATGTTATCGAACAGATGCGTTATCGGGCCGATAATTTGTTAAACAGAAAACATCACTGTATGAAAATGTTATCGGTAAATGGAGAAAAGTTGTAGTTTCTAACTACTCTGAGTAGTTTAATTTATGAAGACAAACATTTCATATCAGTAACAGAATTATTCCGCAATGTGTTTACCTTTACTCAGCTGCCGTTTTAATACATTTAAAGCAATCAGTCCCTTAACAGGTTAATTGAATTACTTTTGTATTACAGCCAAAAAATAAACCTATTAACCTGTCTACTTCTTAATTGAATGATGTGACTGGGTAATTCCAAAAACGTGGCTTATTGCTTGTTACCTATACATGTATGTATAATATTAATTAAGATTTTTTTTGGGGTTAAATTTTTGATAGCAATTTAGATTTCGAAAATATTCATAACAATTGTGTCATAAAGTTTTTAATACAGAGTTATATTCGAATTTTAGATATTAATGTATGAAATGATAATATTTGTCTCAATTACAATTTCAACTGAGGCTATAAAATGCGCGTTATTACACATTTTTATAGGAATGACCTTAAGCATATGGAGTATTTGAAATTTAATCCGATATTAGATGCTTGAACTTTTCAACAGAAGTCCAGTTAACAATACAGGAATGAGCTACTGAAGAAAAGAGTCAATTCTTACCAGGATGTTAAATTGGGTTAGAAAGAAGTGGCTGTTACTATTGATACATTTAGTACCATGAGGGTCGTTGTGATACCACGAGACGTGATATTCAGCCCAATCGCGGAACTTGTTAATTGACCTGTTATGATTAAGGGGTGTTCAATCAATATGATACTTCATCCCGATATTCCAGGATGTGGCGGCACAAGAGACATACATTAGAACCCAAAGAATCAATTAGTATTCTGCAAACAGATCCCCAGATCATACAGCTTAATTACCTGAATGCCTGAAAAAGTGATGATTTATCCGAACTTTCGTATTATAATCAAGATTAAAATGTTCGAGTGTTTGTATTCTTTCAATTATTTGATTCTCCTGACGATGCTACCCAAAGGGCAGCGAAATATTACTTACTTTCCTATCCGGCCTCGAACAACCCCGGGGGGTCAGGGACCTGACAAAACGAAGATAACATATTTCGCCAAATAGGTCGATCTTTTGCTTTATTTCTCCTGTTGGCAATACCAAGTGAACGCAGGGATTCATAAACCTGATCCCTCCAGCGGAGTCTTGGGGTTCCTATTATTCGTCTTCCTTCGAGTTCGGTTTCGAAAACCCTTCGCGCTGGTTCATCTTCATCCATTCTACTGACATGGCCTAGCCTGCGCAATCGCGTTATTTTGATCCGATTTACTATGTCAAAGTCGGGATAACAGCTCATACAGCTCATGATTCATGCGTCGCCGATACTCGCCGTTGTGCACTTTAGGGCCATAAATTTTTCGGAGTATTGGATAATAAAATAATTGAAAGAAGATCAAACGTTGGAATAATTTAATTTTGAATACCTGAATGTCTATTAGATCTGATCTGACATAAAGTAATATCCTAGATATACAAAAGACCGGGCTGTAGGATATGAGATGTTCGACGCGCTCGTCTCCTCTTCATCCTCACATATTTTACAGTAATCTTGATCTGAAGATTCAAGTCTAGACGCATGTGTGTCTATTAAACAGTGTCCAGTGACAACAGGTGTTACAATAGAGATATATTGTCTAGGAATGGATGTCAAGTTTAGCGTACGATTCATATAATAAATTCGCCATACTTGTCTGGTGATCCAGCATTTTGTGTCTCTACGCCATCTATTATTTCTACGTCTGAGAGCTTCAGTTTCAAGTATGAGCTTGCACGTAACAAAGGACATACTCACGTGCTCCAAATCTAGTGGAATAGGTAAGGTAGTCTCTAATCTTGCCGGCTCATCTGCTCCATGGTTGCCTGGAATGTTCCAGTGCCACAGCACCCATATAAGGTGAATGGCCATCTCATATACAGATGCTCGGCAGTTAGGGGTAGTCCTTGAAGACAGGATCACAGATGTTGATTCCCCAGGATATCAGGACGTTTGGTCCCAGCCGGAGGGTAGTTTTCCGATTGCCATGACAGCTACCTGAAGGACAACACAATGGTCTAGTACTCTTCGTATGAAGTCTAGGCCCAGCTCTTTAGAATAGACTCCAAACCCTACTTTGCCATCTACTGAGGAGTTATCAATGTAGAACCTGAATTTCGTTCTATAACCTGGTATGTATCGCTTCCAGTCATGCCTGTTTGGGACATGAATAGATAAGCATTTCTCAACGGTACACTGAAGGAAAATCTTGACATCAAATCGTTGATAAATGTTTATCAATTGTTCTTCATTGAATTAATGAAAAATTTCGTCAAGGCAATGTAAGGTTTCTCCAATTTGAAGATTGTGCGTTTCTTCACCTTTTCCAGCTTCATAGAATTGACGATCTTTTTTAAATTAATCTTCATGACTGGAACTTGGAAATAATTAGTGGGATAGGCTCAAAATATGGCCGTAGTATTAGAAGAAGAAAGAGTAAGAGAAAAAAACTAGTAGAAAATTGAAAATAAATACACAACAGCAAATAGTGCAATGAACAGAAAACAATATCCTCGATATGAGCATTTTCTATTTGATCTTATACTTGTTCTTGAGGAACATGTACATTAAAAAATAGGTTGGCTACTCAATAACAAACAATTTATATCAAAATTATGACCAATTTAAAAAAAATTGATGACAAACTTACAGTAAATTGATGACAACCTTGCATTATAGTGATGAAAAATTTACATCATCTTAATGTAATACTGTCGTTGAAACAACCTAAACTATTGATGAAATATGGATGAAAGATTGGTGAAATATTCTTCGTTAATTCAATGAAATATGTGGTAGGTTGGAAATTAAGGAAATGTTTCATCAAATTGATGACGGAATTCTTGTATTTGATGAAGTATGTTTTTTTAATGCAGATGTCGGTGCCATGTAGTCAACTTTTATTGTCGATTGTCGCTGATCCCCTAAAATCGTGCCATGTCGAATGTTTTATGTTGATTGCCGACATTGCAGCCTTTTCCGATCCCAGAAAATCTAGGGTGTATCCCCTAGGTCCACTGGGCGCAAGTGAACCGGCCTATCAGGACAATTGAATATGTGAATAGTGTCATGAGGACTTTTTAGGCAGTGTGGGCACTGAACTAAAGTGCCTGCGATTATTGTCGATCTGTATAAGTTCAGAATAGAAATCCAACCAAATCTAAGCTGGGCCTCTCAAATATACTCTCTCCGAATTGGTAATTTTGTGGGCTACTGCTATCGACAGTCTGTTGACGTCAGATGGAATGACGTCTTGGATGTCCGCGAAGTAGTACCTGATGTCCTTCCGGATGTGACGAAGAGGTGGATTCTACATCCGAATATGATGGTTGGGGTGACTGGGCAGATGACAAGGGAAAATAAACAGTCTCGTTAACAACACATTATGTTGTTACACTGACAGCATCTTGGTCTCCTCTAGTAGATGATCCACGTTCGTCATTTGTATGCATCCGGTTGCGATTCGAAGCGCACTCGTTTGGATCCTCTGCAGACCTTTCCATGGGTTGAGGTTCATATGGGGTTGATATAGTTAAAGACCGAGCGACTTATAGCTTCATAAGTCACTACAATTGTCTCTTTCTCCTTGCCCCAAATTGTTCCTGCAAGGGCCTTTAGGATCTTATTGTGGCTTTTTTCCTAATGTGATCCGCTTGCCTAGAGAATGCAAGGAGATTATCGACAATACCTTCGAGAATTTTGGGATTACGGACTAGTTGTTGTTGTTGTTTGTTATGCTGTTGTATTGACTGTTTTTAGTAGAATGAATTTTCGGTCTCATGAGTGTAGGAGACTTGAGGTCGACCGCACCATAGTTTCCCAGTAGTACGGCAATAGCTTGGCCAACAGCTTGCTACTCACTGAGGGGTCCAGGTATCAGTGAGACACCCCTAACTACAGTCTGATATCCCCGGCTGCAAACTATGCGCATAGATAACAGACACCCACCAGAGAGCCGCCACTGTGGAAAGACGCCTCAGGCTTTATTTTGACCGGGGGACCATGGGGACACCCTCTTCTGATTGCAAGCCTCAAAGAAGTGCACCCTGTGGAAAGATACTTAATACAAGACGGAATCCTTTCCCCATTTCGCAGAATCTTGTTTGGTTATTTGTACCCTTTTAATGTACGCCCTTGGACTCTGCCGCTCTTGGTCGGAGACTGTTAATTAGTTGTAGCTTTCCTACATATCTATAGGCCGTCCAGCTTGCAGAATGTTAGGTAACAGAATATATAGTTTCTGTTAGACAGAATTCTGCGGATACTTTCAAAAAAATTCAAATCATATCAATATTTTTTATAAAATTTTCTTATAATCTTTTTATTAAAGACGTTGTTAATTTTTTTATAATTGCTTGCTTTAGCTTTGTGTAGATTGTTTTTCTTATCCCATAAATTAATCCGTTAATGACCATAATGTCATTTCCAATAAACTTTTGACCCATTTTTTTTTCTAACTAGAAAGAATTAATCTAAAAATTTTCTTAACAAAGAAAAATCACTTTTGATTAAAATAATAGACTCCGTTTTAGTAAATCCAAACACATTCCAAATGTCATACATCACTCAGTCATAAATTAAATTGTATACATATTATTAGAAAGATAGATAAAAAACGACAATAAAAAAAGTGAAAAATATTTTAACAGATCTTTTTTGGGGGGGGCAGGAGGAGTAGGGGACGATGGAGGTGGAGACCAAATAAACAATAGACACTGAGCCAAACGTATCCACTTAGTGCGACAGCAACAACTAATAAAAAATAATAATGAATTATGAGGAACCAACCAACAAACCAACCAGCCAGCCAACGACCATTGGAATGAATGGTGGAACTCGAATGCATAGACGATGATCGTTAAGTGGATGGATAAATGGATGACCATATGAACATATCAGAATTTAGTCGAATACATGTTGTATCTGCAACCGAATACAGGATGTCTTCAATAATCGCCAAATGACAAGTAAAAAAAGACGTCATCTCATCGGAGACGGCGTCATCATTAGCATGTATCAGCGTCATTTTCATCATGATGATGACGCTCACAACGATCATCTTAGACCTTAAGAAATAGTTTCTTATACAGACGATGTGATTAGTTTATTTTTAACAGAAATCTGTAAACTTCTCTGCAAAGATGAAATAAAGCTAATGCTGCTAATAATAACAATAATAACATCAAACCAGAGGCAGCAAATAAAATGCTATCCCACAAATACGGATCCATCTCAAACTGATCTGAAGCAAAATAGAAATAAAAACAAGAGAAAAACTCTGAAAAGATCATCTTGTAATTGTAGTGACATCTACACAGCTTTTTTGTTGCCCCTAGATCATTGAACAAAAAAATTTATTTTTCAGTGAATGCAAGTAGTGTACAGAGATTTCAAAAAGTAAAGGGAACATGCTACTCACTACAGTTACACCACTACTTGATAAAAGACCAAACAAAAAAGACCCGTGTCTCCCAGTTTTGCCCAAAGTCATGCACTTTTTTTATGGACCCCCAACGATTTGGGGCCTCGGTGTCATTTTTGCAAAAAAGTGATAATTTTGTCAGGCTTATTTCTTGCAAACCGTTCGGAATTTTGATTTGCTCTCTCGGGAAAAGTTGTAGCTCCTGTCATAGAGAAAAAAAATTGTGAACATATAAAATCAAAAAAACTTCATCTCCAAGGTCAATTTTTTTACCTTTTCCCCTGTTCAGGTCCGTAGGTAGGTAGCAAACCGTTCAAAATTCAAGGAAACAATCAACTACAGAAATGTACCTAAGATCTCAGTAAACAACTTTTTTTGATGTTCTTTATGACAAGAGCTACAACTTTCCCTCAGAGAGTAATTCAAAATTCCGAACGGTTTGCAAGGTATGAACCTGACAAAATTATCACTTTTTTGCAAAAATTACACCGAGACACCAAATCTTCTTTATGACAAAGGCTACAACTTTCCCTCAGAGAGTAATTCAAAATTCCGAACAGTGTGCTGCCTATGGACGTGAGTATCTAGTACCCTCCTATTACCCTAATTGTATTCCAACGAAAAACACCCAAATATTAAAAACCCCACAATTATATATGTGAACAGAAGACTTATTTGGATATCCATTAGGGTGGGCCGATGTTTTTGGTAGCGCGGCTCAGCAAAAAACAGTTTGGATCATGTCGAGAGTTTTTGCCGAAGAGACCAAAAACTGTAGAAGAATTCTACCCCTCCCTACAATGCAATATACAGGGTGGTTCAGTCACGACTGGAAAAATTTCACCAGCGAATTCCTTGAGTCATGTCATGAAACTATGTCCATCTACGACCATCCCCGAAAATGCAAGGAGGCGAAATGGCAGCGGTTTGAAAATGTTCGGATTGGAGGTCGGAGGGTACTAGCGTAAAATTGCTAAGTTCTGAATCAGTGGTCGGATTTTTTTTAGCTTGTTAGAAAAGGCCTTTAAGAGACCTTTCAGAATCATTAAAAAAAGTTTAAAAACATGAAATCGCCGAGATACGGAGCTTTTAAAAGAAGTGGTAAAAAGACGTAAGAACGTGCACATAACCTCAATTTTCTCATCCAGATGGCTGATAACTTATATCTTTTTCTCCCCGAAAACCTAGTCCTACCTCTTACCTTTCAAAAATTACCTAAACGAAGCCCATAGGTCTTAATGTTTCAAAGTTATTACTATTTGACTGAAATGCAAATTATTGTTTGGAAGCGAAATAACAAACAGAACACATTTATTTGTTTTTGTACA
This sequence comes from Phaonia tiefii, assembly GCA_963931995.1. NCBI lineage: Eukaryota > Metazoa > Arthropoda > Insecta > Diptera > Muscidae > Phaonia > Phaonia tiefii. The sequence continues at coordinate 29,538,274 of OZ008370.1, read as the reverse complement.
TATTCAAAAATTTTAATAAAATAAAATTTTATACGTGTTCATTTACAATAACAAAAAAATGTGTGCTGTTGTTTATATTTTCGCTTAGATTATTACCCTTCAACCACCAAAAAAAAAATCCAACCAGGTTGTATTAAAACAGATTCTTCGCCGGTGATATTGAATTCGAAGTCAGATTACCGCCATCATAGTCCTCAGTAAAAATTTCAAAATGGCGTAAACAATATGGCGGTGAAAAATTCAAAAAGTAATGCGTTCCGTCAATAAATTTGTACGCAGTTTATTTTGAAGTCGCTGAATACATTTCGTTACTACCAAACCTAAAACTCAAAATTTCATCTACAATATGGCGAGGAATGTTTCCTACGTTACTTGTTTTCATTAGGAAAATAAGAACAAGTGTTTATACTATATTGCCTAAACATCAGTTCGGCTTGCACGAAGTCGGGAAAAGTAATTTAAGTTCGTCTAGACTTGCCCGATGGACAGATTCGACTTACAGGTGCGGTGATAGTAGATGATGATTAATTACTACGGGTTCTCGGCTTTTACATGAACGTCGGCATTCGGGTAGTCTTAAGGCAAGTAGATTTAAACGGTGGTGAACTGTTTCGGGTTACTGGTTCAGGGCCTATGAATGAGAACTCGCCATTCGTTTATTCGATAAGTGTCGTCGCTGACCGGGATCGAGGACGGGCACAGCGTTTGGGGTTATTGAATCAGTGATTAACGGTATTCTGGTTACTGGGTTGGGACAAGTGAATACAAATTCGGCATTTGGAAATTCGGTGAGGGTCGTCGCGGATCGGGATCGGGTACGGGCACAGCGTTCGTGGAGATGAGCGACGATAAGTGGGTTAGAGTTACTGGTTCGGTGATGTCAGAGAACACTGTGTGTAATTTTTTAAGTCATGGAAATATAACCATATACGGACACCACTACGTGATAAAAGGCTAAAAAAAAGACCCGTGTCTCCTAGTTTTGCCTAAAGTCATGCACCTTTATTTTTTGGTCCCCAAAGATTTGGGGAGTCGGTGTAATTTTTGCAAAATAGTGATCATTTTGTCAGGCTCATATCTTGCAAACCGTTCGGAATTTTGATTTACTCTCTGAGGGAAAGTTGTAGCTCTTGTCATAAAGAACAACAAAAAAAGTTGTTTGCCGAGATCTTAAGCTCATTTCTGTAGTTGATTGTTTCCGTGAATTTGGAACGGTTTGCTACCTATGGACATGAACAGGAGAAAGAGGTAAAAAAATCGAATTTTTTAAACTTTTTGGCGATTTTGACCTTGAAGATTTATTTTTTTGATTTTATATGTTCACAAGTTTTGTTCTTTATGATAACTTTCCCTCAGAGGGTAAATCAAAATTCCGAACGGTTTGCTACCTATGGACCTAAACAGGGGAAAAAAGGTTAAAACAAAATCGAATTTTTTAAATGTTTTTGCAATTTTGACTTTGAAGATGAAGTTGTTTTGGCTTTATATGTTCACAATTTTTATTCTTTATGATAAGGGCTACAACTCTCCCTCACAGTGTAAATCTAAATTCCGAACGGTTTGCAAGAAATGGGCCTGACAAAATTATCACTTTTTTGACTTGGGCAAAAGTGGGAGACACGGGTCTTTTTTGTTTGGTCTTTTATCACGTAGTGGTGTCCGTTGGTTATATTTTTTCGTGTTGCACTGTGCAGCTGTACTGAGGAGTATGCTCCCGTTACGATATCGGCATTCTGCTGATTCCGCTGTAAGAGACAGTAATCGTAGAGGTAATGAAGCACGCTTAGTAGAGTCAAGATAGTGGATGGAAAGCTACAGTAACCACAAGGGGTAATGCCTTCGTAATAACAAAGATGTTGTACCCAAGAGTGGTTAAGCCTTGGCAATAACGAAGGTACAAGCATCTTGGTCCATCACAGCGGATTCTTAGACTAACTTATCTCTACCTTGCATCTTTTCCAGTCCTCATTTTCTCTCAAAGACCTACAAGTTTTCCATTCAAGCAGGGGGGCTTCTTCTTTCCCCTTTGCTGCATTCTTGGATACACAGTTGAGAGACTTCGTGATTATGGCTACAACATTCTCTTTGTGATTTACAAATCTTATCTCTCGAATGAAATAGTTTCGGGCTACATCGTTTCTGCTACTTCTGCAGAATCCTACTCTTCTTCCATTGCGTGACTAACCGTTCTCGTATTCGATGAACCAATTCCTGCTGGACCCTTGTTCAATCCGACTGGATTTCAATGTGTTTGTGATCAGAGAACGAATTCTCCTACAGCACATTTCATTCTCTGACCATTCCATACAGGTTCTCCGTTGCAAAGGTGACATCTTGCCTGGCCCAGGTGACGAACGTGGGTTCATATCTGCTATTGGATATATCATGGTTTCAGGTATGTACCCAGCTTAGTAGCTAGTAACTACTCAATATGGAATTCATCCCTCTCCTTGGCATCAGTCCAGGCCCAGTTGGGAGCCAACCATTTTCGCCTACCCTATGAGAGATTTTAGGGGTACTGATAAAATGGGTCTTTTTTACTCGGGACAGGTGTCCGTACCCCCCATTCTTAGTGTGGCGTCTACGTCGTGACCAACCTAATATTGGGCCCGTTTATTTCCTGGTTCATACTAGGCGTAGTTTCGTTACATTTTAGCGATTAACGCTCGATTGCTAGTAACCAAAAACGCTAAGCTAGCGATAATTTATTGTGATATGTATAACCGCCTTGATCTAACGCACGGTTTGTAGGTATTCTTGCATATCTGTATATTTCTCTCATTGTCTTTGAACTCACAATAACGATATCCATCACTATTATTCTGCTTTTTCAAACTGGCAACTCTTTAAACCGGAAATATATAATCTTTTCTTGATATAAAGCGTGGGTTGTAGTTATTCTTGCCAAAGTTCATATTATTCTACTTATCTTTGAACCCACAATAACGATGCCCAACACTGGCTTTCTCATCTATTGAGACTGGTATCTTTTGCCTTTCTAGATCTGAAATGGAAGTGGTAACTTCAGGTGCTGTTTAATATCGCTGATCTCCCTTCCAAAATAAGTCATAGTCTAAGCAAGCGGTGTAACCAAAACACGCCTAGTTACAGTTGTACTTAGTTGACTACCATGTTTCACATGCACGATCACTTTTCTATGTGTGACAAAAAATGTTTATCTTTGTTACACAGTAGGCGTGTTTTCGTTAAAAGCTAGCGATTATCGCTTGCTTACTAGTAACCAAAAAGCAAAACTATCTATAACTTATTATAATATATATGTATAATGGTCTTTCTCTAACGCATGGTTTGTAGTTATTCTTTAATATGTGTATATTCTTCTCCTTGACTTTGGCTCAAAATGACGATATCCAACACTGTGTTTCTGATTTTTTCATACTGGCAACTTTCTGCCTTTTTCAACCGGAAATACATATAAAGGGGTTTTCAACAGAGACGCTACAAAACTAAATCAATAGCGACAGCAGACGACGCCATATTTTCCCCTGCTCTTTTGACATTTCTCTTCAGTAAGGTTTGCCATTTCATCATAGAAAGATATACGAGCCAACAACGAGTCGAAAGTATTAAAATTTACAACCGAAATTTGGAGTCAGTGGCCTCAACTACGTCCAATTTATGGTCGGCTCATTTCTGGCTGAATGGCATCGTCAATGATGCCGTTATTGGTCAGACAGCAATCCACACGTAATCCATGAATCATCATTGCATCCCGAAAAAATTACGATTTGGTTGCGGTTCATGGGCCGGCGGCGTCATTGGGCCGTACTTCTGCCGTGATGATCAAGACCGGCACATTACTTTTAATGCGAATCGCTACCGTTCAATGATAACCGAATATTTTTGGCCCCAATTGGATAATATGGACTTGGAGGACATGTGGTTCCAACAGGACGGCGCCACAAGCCACACAGCGAATGCCACAATCAATTTATTGGAAACCAAGTTTGGTGAACGTGTTATCTCACGAAATGGCCCAGTCGATTGGCCGCCTCGGTCGTGCGATTTGACGCCGCTAGATATTTCCTGTGGGGCTACGTCAAGTCTATGGTCTATGCCAACAAACCATCGACGATTGATACACTTCGTACGAATATCGAACGTGAAATTGCAGCAGTATCGGCCGATTTATGCTTGAAAACCGTCGAAAATTGGGTTCAGCGTCTGGACTTCTGCAAGCGTGCCCGTGGTGGCCATGCAAAAGAAGTCTGGTTCCATACATAATGGCATCGAACGTACTTTCACAGGAATAAAGAATTTCATTGGTATCTAAAACCGGTTTTGTTTTATTTAAAAAAAAATACAGCAGACAGTTGTCCGAGGCCTTCGGCCACGGACTGTCCCTGCAGGCTGTGTCAGAGACACGGCCATTAAGTTTAACGTAGAATACGCCATACGATAAGACAGAAAACATATATAACAATAAATGATAAATAATATAAGCAAATGAATTTATTTTTTGATAGTTACTTTTGATAATATACATAAGCTTATGGTAGGAAAAATAGGATAAATATGTTTTTAAATTAAAAGAGTAAGGATAAATGATAAATAACAGACGCAAATCAATTTGATTTATATTTTTTATAATTATATATCCATGTTAAATTCAAATTCACATATAACAATTTGTTTCACTTAAATACATAAGTAAATATACGAAATTTCAATATTTCATCAATCAAAACAACAGCCGAAGGTTTGTGTCCACACTGAAACAGCAGCATAGTTTGTGTTCACGCTACAAACTCAAACACTCAACCAAACACCACACATATGTTTGAGTGTATGTGTTTAAACAATTTTCATTTGAGAAATTTAAATATTAGGAAGATATCAACCAATATGACATGTATAACAAACGAAAGATAACATCTTCATTTAGCTACAAAAAAATTTTTAAAAAAAGTTATCTCGCCGTTTCCTCATAATCAATGAAATAAAGATTACAACAATTACAATCTGACATGACTCCCTATACTGTAAGGTAAGACGTATTCTACGCCAAAACTTTTGTAGCGCTCTTATTGAAAACCCCGATAATTGTCTATAACGCATGGATTTTAGTTATATAATAATTATTTATGCAAATGTTTATATTTTGCTGTTTAACGAGAACGATATCCAACACAGTTTTTCAAATTTTTTTCAGAGTGGTAACTTTATTCCTGCTTAGAACTGAAATGGAAGCGGTAACTTCAAGTGTAATTTAATATCTCTTAGCTTTCCGTACAAAATAATTGCTAATTTAAGCAAGCGGTGTAACCAAAACACGCCTAGTGTTATCAAAGCTTATCATATATTTTCCAATACAAGTTTGCGTCGCGTTTCCTGAATTTCCACGGGAGTTATATTGCTGGCTGTAGATTATGCTGAAAGTCATATTCGCATTTGAAGCTCTATGCCGAGTGAAAGTTTAAACTCCCTTTTTGTAGTCACTGTACGATCGTTGCACTCTATGTAGTTTGTGTGTCTAACATGAAGACAATGTAGAATGTGTTGCTATTTACAGATGGATGTACGTACATTCATATTATAAAAATATAATTCATAAATTCTTTTTAACACCTACGTTCGTTTGTTCAGTAAACCAACGCCACCAGTCGCATCAGAATCAAAATCAGATTCAGCAAGCGACGCGTCGCATTGAGAATGTGTGTACGGCACATTAAACTTAAATTTGAAATGACATCTCTGAAGCTGCTTCATTTTCAATACCCTACACGTCGTTGGCGGCTTGTCACAATCAATTTGGATCCTTGCAGAAATGTGAATGTGTCAGAGGGGTAAACAATACTTTAAAACTCGAAAGAATTTCTAGAGGAGATATTTTCAAATATTCGAGTAGAAGGCAGGGATTTGATCCAAAAAGGGGAGTTGATAATTTGAAGTTAATTTATGTTCTACATACAACAAATTTAGTAGTCCTACTTGTAGCAACAAATGCTTTTCACGCTGACATTTTGGTTTCAAATCTTTACATATCTAATCACAAACTAATTCTACTGACCTCTGTCTTTTAAAATTTGTAGGGTGTCTTAAAAAATAACGAAAACTATTTGCAAGTGACGCAAAAAAGAATGAACAGACAAAAATAAAAATTGAGCCACCACATATAATTCGTTGCAATAACAAGTGTCAAGTGATAAGTGACATGGAACATGCCTCCTCATCATACCCCATAAACCAAAATAAAAACAATAAACTGTAATATTTACTACACAGGCGGGAACAAGCGCAACACACTTTTCACAAAAAGATCGAAGACACCTCAAGGAATGTTATCGAACAATTAGAATGGTTACGATATATTCTGAAATGATCGGGAAAATTTCAATACAGCGTAATATTAAAAGGAAATTCTATTTAAAACGAAGGGATCCATGGAATGAAGCACGCTATCTTTCAAGACTTATCTTTTGATCGGTCTCTACATTTTACGTTGAAATTCCGTTACGAAAAGTCCTTGAACTGATTGATCTCCTTACACGACAAACCATGAGTTGGCGTCATAAAACCTTTTGCTTTAATGCAATCATTGCACATCGCCGTCAAAACCACACATAAAGAAAAACTTCGTTCCGCACAAACGAAATTTAGGTAACTGAACACCGCGTGACATGACATTAAGATTGTACTAGGAGATTTTAATGCCAAAGTAGGAAGGGAGAATGTGTTTAATCCAACTATTGGCAATTTCAGTCAAAATGCTGACAGTTCCGACAACGATATGAGACTGATTGACTTTGCCGCGGCAAAAAACATGGTCATGAGTGGTATAAGATTCCAGCATAAAGACATCCACAAGGCTACTTGGGTATCCCCTGATCAAAGAACTAAGAACCAAATTGATCACGTGGTAATTGATGGAAGCCAGTCATCCAGTGTAATGGACGTACGAGTGATCAGAGGAGCTAACATCGATTCTGATCACTACCTGGTAGCAGGAAAGGTTCGCACACGATTAAGTAGAGCGAAAATCATACGAAACCAGACGCAGAGAAAGCTAGACATCGGAAAGCTGCAATTACCAGAGCTAGCCAAAGCCTAATAAAGGAAGCTCTCGCAACTTTTGGCACAGAACCCACCCCCTCTTGATGACGATCCTGACGTGCAATGGAAACCTATTTCCAATTCTATAAAAACTGCCGCAACAACCGTACTTGGGTTTGAAAAACCGCTTCTCAGAAAACCATGGTACGATGAAGAGTGTCGCATTGCATATGATGAAAAGAATACTGCATGCATGGCAATGCTTCAGGCAATTGCAACGCTTGGTGCGACTGAGCGATTTAAGGAGAAAAGAAAGGAGAAAAAAACCGTCTCTTTAGGCGTAAGAAACGGCAGTGGATAAAGCGCGAGAGTGAGAAAATTGAGTCGTACAGAAGGAAGAACGAAGATCGAATATTCTACCAAAAAGTCAAAAACGGAACTAATGGACATGGTTCAGGGCTCCTCTTCTGCAAAGAAATGGACGGAAATCTCATCGCATATGTGCAGAGTATGTTGGGAATATGGAGAGATAATTTCTCTGCGCTATTGGTACCTAAGATATCCAATGACGGGACAATCGATCTAAATTTGGACGACGACGTCGGTTGACCACCTCCTAACCAAAACGAGGTCAGAACAGCTATTGCCGGGTTTAAGAACAACAAAGCCGCAGGTGCTGATGGATTGCCGGCGGAGGTGTTTAAGGCTGGCGGCGATGAGCTGATACGGTGCATGCATCAGCTCATTAGCAAAATTTGGTTAGATGAATGCATGCCCGGCGATTGGAGCCTCAGTGTACCATGTCCCATATTTAAAAAAGGCGACCCTAATATCTGTGCCAAGTACCGTGGAATAAGCCTTTTATCCATAGCATATAAGGTTCTATCAAGTATAATGTGCGAAAGATTAAAACCAATTGTCGCCGACCTGATTGCACCATACCAGTGTGACTTTATGCCTGGAAAATCTACAACTGACCAGATTTTCACGCTACGCCATATCCTGGAGGAGATACGCGATTAGACCACGCGATTAGACCACAGTGTGAACGTTGATAACCGTTATAACTTCGAGGTAGTGGACGAATTTATATACCTCGGATCTGCCGTGAACAAAAGCAACAATATCAGCCTTGAGATCAAGCGGAGAATTGTGCTTGCGAATAGATGTTATTTTGGGCTAAGCAAGCACTTTAGAGATAAAGTCCTCTCTCGAGTAACAAAAGTCCAGTTGTACCAGACTCTCATTCAACCTGTCTTGCTTTATGGCGCAGAATCCTGGGTCCTATCGCAAGCAGACGAAACATCTGTAGGAGTCTTCGAGAGAAAAATACTCCGAAAAATGTATGGCCCTATAGTGCACAACGGCGAGTATCGGCGACGCATGAATCATGAACTGTATGAGCTTTATCCTGACATTGACATAGTTAAGCGGATCAAGATAACGCGATTGCGCTGGCTAGGCCATGTCAGTAGAATGGATGAAGACGAACCAGCACGAAGGGTTTTCGAAACCGAACTCGAAGGAAGACGAACAATAGGAAGACCAAGACTCCGATGGAGGGATCAGGTTGACGAATCCCTGCGTACACTTGGTATTGCCAACTGTTGAAATAAAGCAGAAGATCGAACTGTTTGGCGAAATATGTTATCTTTGTTTTGTAAGGTACCTGATCCCCCGGGGTTGTCCGAGACCAGATAAGGATGTAAGTAAGTAAGAACACCGCGTAAGAACAATCGCTTTTATTAGATTTTTTTTAAGATTATGATTAATAAAAAATTTTTAATTAAAAGAAGCGCAAAACATTAAGGATGTGTCATTTTGTTATAGTGGTAGCACATTGGAATAAAAATGGGGACGCAGGCCTAGGGTACAAATTCCCATAAAATCTACCATTGTTTTAACTTTGTTGATTAACTTTTCGAAAGGATGAATTCTATTAATTTTGGGTGGAAGTGCGCCTGTAAATAGATGTAGTGTTTTTCAATTTTAAATACGAATTTATTTTAGTGTTTACACTTTCCCTGAAAAGGAGTTGAACCCAGGCACCATAATTGCAAGATCAACCAGATAGCAGGCATTGCAGGTATTACGCGAAGACGTTTAAAATCTTAACATTCGAATCTTAACAGTCGCAAAAAACTATATGTTTAGGCTACAAACAACTACTTATATATTTACGTCCCAAACAACTATATGTTTAGGCTACAAAAAACTATATGTTTGGGCTCCAAACAACTATATGTTTGGGATCCAAACAACTACTTGTTGGCGCTACAAACAACTATATGCTTGTTTCCCAAACAACTATATGTTTGGGCTACAAACAAATATATGTTTCGGCTCCAAACAACTATATGTTTGGGCTCCTAAACAGCTACATGTTTGGGCCCCAAACAACTATATGTTTGGGCTCCAAACAACTATATGTTTCGGTTACAAACAACTATATGTTTGGGTGGTGTCGTTTTAAAAGACAAACGAAGTGTGTTTCCATGTATATGTAAGTATACACTTGTTCAATCTACACATGTTTGCAAACGTTGGCTATGTTTGCCGCAAAGGTAAAGAATTTGGGGTAAATTACAGTATCGAAACGATATTTGCAATAACTGTTTTTTTTTGGGGACAACATTTAAGCACTTTCGACTATGTTGAGACAAAGTAAATATATTTGCCCCAAACGACCTCCAAATGTTGTTTCTTTGGGATCACTTTGAGTGATCAATTCATGAAATACATTTTTCTGTTCGTCGCCCAGTACCAAAATTTAGCTTTTCCATTAAGATGTTTGAGGGAATGCGATTAATGTCTTTATTTGGGGAATCAATTTAATCTTTTGCAGGTAACGTTGAGTATTGGTGGAAAATTAATAATTTTGTGACAATCGTTTGCTATTTGAGAGAAGTTTTGTCGGTTTTTTATCAATATATACTGTTATGTCAATATACTTTTCCCTCTTTCACCTATTGATATTTATATTATTTCTGTTCCAGAGCAAACTATAGTCCTTCCTATTCAAGGTTGTCTTGTCTACTTCAGTATTTCACATTAAGAATTTCAAAAGATCACTCGAAAGACCGTCGTCTTTTCCAAGACCCCATTTTGGTATGAAATAGCTCAGTTCATCGGCATCTGTACTTTGCTTAATTGACCGGATACATGGGACGTGTGAACCACGCTTCTGTTCCACAGCAGTCGTATTGGAAACAATTATTAATTTCTTATGTTAGAGCCGAACGATTCGGTGGTATTTCATATAAGTACGTGTGAAATTTCTTACCAAAATACATAATATCGACATATTTGGACTGGCGCCCCTGCTGCCGGATTTCAAACCACTACTTAGGCAGGAATCATATATGGTAAGGAGTCAAAGAAATGCATAAATACTTAAAATTACACTGAAATTTGTCATTGTTGCTGTCAAATTTGAGTACAGCGAGACGCATCTATATATAATCCGATCCACCAGGAGCAGAGTCAGTAATGGATTTTGTCTATTTGCTTTTTGTGAGGAATCTAATGATAACATTACTGCCTAAACTATGAGGAATTACCATCCAGTAGTGCCGCGTTTGTACACCCAGAGAACTAATTGTTTGAAAAGAGCTTAGAGGAAACGTAAATTCGGCTGTTGCTACCGAATTGCGATTGTTACAACCGAACTGTGGTTGTTACTACCGAATTTAGTCCCCAGAACTAAAATTCGGTTGAAGTAACCGCGTTTCATAATTGATTCGGTTGCGACAACAGAATCTTCAATTATATTCGTTCTGTCAACTAAATTTGTCGGTTGGAACGACCGAGTTATTAATTACTTCGGATGCAACATCCGAAATTAGTACCACAGTCGGTTGGAGCAACCGAATGTAGCGTCAATTCAGTTGCACCAAAATAATTTTTCACTAATTCAATTGTAACTATCGAAGTTGGTATCAATTCAGTCGTCCGAACTAAACCTTACGTTGATTGCAACGACCGAATTAGGCATCAATTCGATTGCTGTGACCGAAATTTTCATGAATTTTTGTCAGGGGCTTCAAAAAACTTTGGAAGTAACATGTATACACAACCTCACTGTGATACACGAGATTGATCTTGGGGATCTAATGAGGTATCTCCAATTAACAGGTTGGATATAGACACTGTACGTTACTCTGTCCGGAGTGATGTGGAATGCAAAATGGTGTCCCAAGACTGTAATTGATGCTAAATAGTATCTTTGGCAACCACGTGAACCAACCAACCAAATCAACAATAATTACTTTTCCGCTTTACTTTCAATGGCAAAATTAAATTTCTTTTGGCCTCGCACTCGACAAAGCCTGCGACGGCACCGAAAATTGTCCTGATCCTACGGACGAATCGCTTCGTTGTACCCAAACCTCATACAGCTGCGTTGGTGAGCGACGATGGCTCTATCTAGTACTTTGGAATCGAAATTAACCCTTTGACGGCCACAGGCACATATTTTGCCGTAGGGTTTTTGCCACCTATAATAATTCAGGTAGGCGATAGATCAATATATTTATGGGTGCTTTAAACTTATAGAAGAGGGTAGGGACAACAATAGTGTAGGAGGCGTCAATTCTCTAAATGATCCAAATTATTCCTTTTTATTTATTCCTTTTACTCAGCTAAAAACAGCTGGAAAATATAATTTTACATATCTTCAGTTAAAAACTAAATACAAAATCAAATTATAATAATTAAATTGAAAGAACAGGAACAGTGGTAAAACAGCAATCAGGAACAAGATGAAACAAGAAAGTAATAGCAGGAGATAATAGATTAAAAAGGTACCTTGATTATATTGGACGATATTAATAGAATTATTATACATAGCGACTAATTAGGAACAGAGGAACGAAACGAACGGAATAGGATATAAAGCAGGAACAAATGAAGCTGCAATAGATGCAGCTGAATAGATAAAGCAGGAACTGCTGAAGTATGTGGAGCAGGAACAGATGGAGCAAGAACAGATGACACAGAAAACGAGTAAGCAGGAACAGATGAAGGGGGAACAGATGAAGGAGGAATAGATAAAGTAGGAACAAATGAAATAGGAACAGATGGTGCAGGAGAAGCAGGAACTGGTGAAGCAAGAACAGATGACACAGGAGCAGATGAAGTAAGCAAAGACGGAGCAGGAATAGATAAAGCAGGAAAAAATGATGCAGGAACTGTTGAAACAGGTGAAGCACGAACAGATAAAGCAAGAACAGGTATCACAGGAACAGATAAGGCAGGAACAGATTGAACAGGAAGAAAATGAAGAAGGAGCAGATGAAGCGGGACATATGAAGCAGTAACTGGTGTTGTAGGTGTAGCAGGAACAGACGAAGTAAAAACAGATGACACAGGAGCAGTTAAAGCAGGGACAGATGTAGCAGTAACAGATGTGGCAGGATAGATGTAGCAGGAACTAATGAAGCAGGAACAGATGAAGCAAGAACATATAACACAGAAACAGATTAAGCAGGAATAGATGAAGAAGAACGGATAAAGCTGGAACTGATGAAGAAGAAACAGACGAAGGAGGAATAGATAAAGTAGGAATAAATGAAGCAGGAACAGATGATGCAGAAGAAGCAAGAAGAGACGATAGATAAAGCAGGAACAAATGAAGAAGGATCTGTTGAAACAGGGGAAGCAGGAAGATATAAAGATAAAGCAAGAACAGGTATCACATGAACAGTTGAGGCATGAACAGATTCAGCAGGAAGAAAATGAGGAAGCAGCAGGCGAATCAGGACATATGAAGCAGGAACTGGTGATGTAGGTAGAGCAGGAACAGACAAAGCAGGAACAGATAAAGCAGAAAAAGATAAAGTGAGAACACATGACACAGAAACAGATTAAGCAGGAACAAATGAATATGGACATATGAAGCAGGAACTGATAAAGCAGGAACTGTTGAAACAGGTGACGCAGGAACAGTTGAAGCAGGATGAGAATGAAGCAGGAACAGATATAGGAAGAACAGGTGCCACAGGAACAGATGAAGCAGGAACAATACGGAAATTTAGTTCGGCGAAAGTGAACCAAAATTTATTCAAATGATTTTTCGAATGCAATCTTAAATCTTAAATCTGGCAATTCTAAACATTATCAGTCATTAAAAAAGATAATCGCTTGTTTAAATATTCAGTGAAGAGATCAAATATGATGAATTAAATTCCCCATTGATTAGTTTAACCACAAAACATACAGACGACATATGACCCCTATGATCAGTCAAAGTGGGTCAAAAAGTGCTCTTAGTTGAAAGGGATACAACGAACCGGAAAAAGGTGTACGCGGGGAGACTTAAGGTACATATTGGACCTATACGTAACCTATTAAAAAAATTTAAATTTAGGGACCGTCGAATGGTTTGGAAAGTATGTACACCTTTTGGCTAAAATGGCACAAAATATACAAAAAATAAGAATCTAAACTTTTGGTTCCATTTTTTCCCTTGTAGCTATTATTTGGTCATAGATCACGATTATTTGGCCGTCGGTGGTTCAATGGGTAGTGTCTCTTGTACTTGAGAGCCTGGGTTCGATCCCTGCTCGGACCACCTTAAAATTTCTTTCGACGGCGGTCACCTCGAATAGTGACGGCGACACTATCGAGAATTTAGCCATGAAAATGCTTCTCAGAAATACCGTTTGGAACCGGTGTAAAACTGTAGGTCCCAATCAGTGAGTACACAACTAGAAAGCCCACAGTTAACTGGTTGTGAGAAGCTTTCCCCGATTCCGTCATGGGATGTAATGGGAAACTATTTATTTTTTTTAGATCACGGAAATAATCACAAAAATTAAATCACTTCGGCCGAAAATATATGGTCGTCAAAGGGTTAAGGTTCGCGTTGCAGCTGACTGTAGCTTTACCTTACATGCTGACTTATTTTCTTCATATGCGAATCATCAGTCTCGATTTTATAACAGACAAATAGTACTATTATTTTCTTACTTTTGCTCTGAAACAATTTTTCAAATAGTTTCCCCCCCAATGAAGTTGTTTGAAAAATGACCTCCACCCATCACCCTGCCGTTCGAGTATGTACTACTTACGTCCATCACCATAGTTTTCAATATTTATCATTTTCCCTGCATCGTTAATTATTAGCATTATTAATTAACCATAAGCATTCAGCCTGCCAACATACACGAATCAGTAAAAACCCTAAACGATAAACCAAAAAGTTAACTGAAACAAAGTAATAAGGTAACTGAAGTTTCAAAATGAACTTTACGAACACAAAAACAAAGGAATAAATAAATATTCGTTAATTCGTAAAATACACGCGATTTCCATAAATTCGTCGAGGGGATAAAGTATCAAAATTGAATGTCTGGCACATGTGAACCCTCTGCTTAAGTTAGACGTCACCGTAAACATCTTCTCGTTTCTTGTCATATCGTAACGTATCGTTGCGTATCTATCATATGAGTACGAGTATAAATACTTAGTGTATAGACAACACACACACATGGTCGTATTCAAATGACATTCCCTGCTTTTTATTGCCTTTACTGTTGACTGTTGATATGTCATCTGTCAACCTATCGAAATTTTAACATTTTTCACCTTAGCATTGTGTAAGTCAGAGTCAGTCGGTCGGTGAATATAATGTTGTCAAACTAATAAACAACAACAAAAAACACACGCAAAAGAGCCAACCACCCCATCACCACCCTTGAACTTTCTTCTGTCAAATGTGTAATGAAAAATTTATGACAATATGTTATTATTGAATGTTGATGAACTGTCTGATGTTAATCATTTTGACGACGTAAAAAAGTCAGGCGTTGTTTCTATTCGAGGATACCAATAATTATTCATAAAAAAAAATTTATAGATACACGAGAATACGATGTTAAGAGAAGAAACGAAATGATGATTGAATGTTATGCCACAATTGAATTGTATTGAAACGTAGTGGTGAATCTTCCAAATATCCCTTCAAATCCCTCAAAAGGAAGAAAAAATCAAAAAAATACCTTTTTTGTGAAGATATAGCAGATATTACAAGTTTTTTCGTCTGTCAAAGGAAGTAAACGCAACCACATTAATTTCGGATTCCTTTAGAGAAATACCAACTATGGAAGGAAGGCTGTCCTAAAAAGTTTAGACACCCTTTCCGAATCATTTACTGAAATTTGAAAATACTGTTCGAGTAGGCAACTACTAATCGCTTCTGATTTTAATATTCACAATTGCTCCTGGGTATCCCATTTGTGAAACTCCTCTCCGGATCGTCAATACTCAGAGCGTTTTGTCTTACGCCACAATCCTCTTTCGCGTCCATGTTTCAAACACTTTAAACATTTTTCTTACTTCACACATGGACAAGTAATAAAAAATAAATAAATGGTTTCCCATTACATCCCATGAAGGGACCGGGGAGAACTTCTCACAATCACTGAGCTGTGCGCTTTCCGGTTTTCACTCACTGATTGGGACCTACAGTTTTACACCGATTCCGAACGGTATTTTGAGAAGCTTTATCATGGCTATATACTCGATAGTGTCGCCGTCACTATGCGAGGTGACCGCCGCCGAAAGAAATTTTTTTTGAAGGTGGTCAGAGCAGGGTTCGAACCCAGGATCTCATGTACAAGAGCCGCGCACACTAACCATTGCACCACCGACGGCCACGCACTTGGACAAGTAGGAAGTTAATATCCTTCAACTTCTTGCTACTTTCATATTGCGAGAGTTGCCAATTATATTTTTGACATAGGTTACTTTGAGTGTTGCCAGGTGCATTTTCGCCCAATGATGTCTATGTTGTCAGAATTCGCCAGCTACATATGGCTTTTGGTGTTGATGGTCTTAGTCAGATTTACTGCAGCTGTTCTCATTATTATCTCAATTAAGATATTGAAGAGATTGCACGAAAGTGTGTCGCCTTATCTCAGTCCTCGTTTGATACAGAAGGGTTCGGTGAGGTCTTTCCCCACATTCAATGCTGACTTGGTGTTGGTCAACGTCATTGTACAGAGGCGGATGAGTTTTGACGGAATACCAATTTCAGACAGAGCGCCGTACAATATTCCCCATATGCAGCTGTCGAAATTACCTTTATAATCGACAAACAGATAGTATGTAACGCTTTGCTTTTCGTAGGTATTTTCCAGGATTTGGCGTATCGTGAATATTTGGTCCATCGTGGAGTTCCCAGGTCAGAACCCACACTGATAAGTTTTAATCAGGTTTTCAACACATGGCTTTAGTCCTACACATAATACGCTCGACAATTACTTATACGCGATAGATAAAAGACAGATACCGCGATAGTTGGAACCAACACACGGATCACCCTTTATTGCCACGAATACAGGAATGCAGGACATAATACACTGAGACTCCAATTGTCAGGTATAGATACCCCAACCATATGCCACATATATGTTAATGCAAGTGGGCAAGCAGTCTGTCGCCACCGGCCTTAAAAAGCTCAGCAGGAATCGCATCCACACGAGCAGTTTTATTATTCTCAAGCCGGATGATTGCCGTTCTAATCTCCACTTGACTGGGGGTGGTACAATCTAGACTGTCTTCTACAATCATTACCTCCTGATCTTCTGTGAAAGAATCTATGTGGAGTAGTGCTGAAAAGCGTTCTCTCCTCATTTTAAGCACACATTGCTTATCTGTCACCAGATTCCCATTCTCGTTCTTGCAGGAGGGCAGTCTATTATTCGGTCGGTTATTTGGCCTTCTTACCCTCTGGAAAATTTTTCGCAATTCATTATTCATCCTGCACATTTCGGTCTTTTCACTCCTAAATAGTTGATTTTGTTAGCTTCTCAGCCTACTGTATCACTCATTTGCAGCACGCGTTGTAACTGACTGTGTTGTTGCCATACGTGCAGCGTCGTCTTCATCAGTTGCAATGCAACATTTTTCGTCGTACCATGGCTGTACCACTCATTTGCATCACGCGTTGTAACTGACTGTATCGTTGCCATACGTGCAGCATCGTTTTCATCAGTTGCAATGCAACATTCTTCGTCGTGCCATGGCTCATACTTCTGCGGTTTTTGACAGCCAACTTCATTATTCATCCTGCACATTTCGGTCTTTTCACTCCTAAATAGTTGGGTTTCCTCCATTTTTAGCCTCCTGCAACACTCATTCGCTTTTGCAGCAGTTGCAATGCTATATTCTTCGTCGTACCATTGCTCTTACTTCTGCGGTATTTGATAGCCAAGTTCATTATTCATCCTGCACATTTCGGTCTTTTCACTCCTAAATAGTTGGATTTGCTCCCTTCTCAGCCTACTGTACCACTCATTTGCAGCACGCGTTGTAACTGACTGTGTCGTTGCCATACGTGCAGCGTCGTTTTCATCAGTTGCAATGCAACATTCTTCGTCGTACCATGGCTCATACTTCTGCGGTTTTTGATAGCCAAGTTCAGTCCATGCAGCGGTTTCCAAAGAATGGGAGATGTGCTTGCACTGCTCCTCGGGGTCCTCGCGAGAGGGAGTATTCTGCTCTAGTAGGAGAGTGAGCTTTTGTTGATAGGTCTTTGATATTATCCGTATTTGCAGCTTGTCGAAATCTAGGTTTTCCCGTCCTCGACTTCATACGTGCGTACTGTCGCAGCCACCAATTTATGATCCGTGTCGATATTGACACCTCGAATCACACGTACACCCATTACATCATTACAAGAGTGCCTGCTATCTATTACCAAGTGACCAATCTGGTTCTTCGTTCTCTGATCAGTAGACAACCAAGACGCCTTATTTGGAAGTATGTCCTACTGTTGGAAGCGTGTGGTACTAACTATTATATTCTTTGCAGCGGCGAAGGCTATCAGTCGTATTCCAATATCGTATTATGTAGACTTGTGGCCTTAAATTTCTTTCGACGTCGGTCACCTCGCTTAGTGACGACGACACTATCGAGTATTTAGCCATATTTGGAACCGGTGTAAAACTGTAGGTCCCAATCAGTGAGTGAAAAACTAGAACGCGCTCAGATCTCTGGTTGTGAGAAGCTCGCCAATAATAAGGATAATCTTAATGTCGTGGTCAGGGCAGCGTTCGTATACTTCCTTCAGACGCTCATAAAATGATTCTTTGACCTCATTGCCTCTATTCTCTGTCGGCGCGTTCACACACATTAGCGAGATGTTGATATATTTCGCTGTGATGCGAATTGTGGCCATGCGTTCACTCGCTGGGTTGAACCTTAAAACTAGGTGTCGCAGTCTATTGAAAACTATAAAAACCCACAGGAATTCGTGCTTTCGCTCATGGCAGCCGTAGTAAATATCGCAGTTTTTCTTTCTGGTGCAACCATATCCTGTCCATCGTATTTCCTTGATATCTGTGATGTCAGCTTTATATTTTTCGAGGACATCCGTCAGTTGGAAAGAGGGGGATCAATAAGTCCGTGCATATTTGAATGAAACACAGTTTTTTCCAAAAAAAAATTTATGTTTCAATATAATCTCCTTTTACCTCAATACACTCAGTTAAACGTTTCTCCAATTTTTGTATCCCTTCCAAAAAATAGGAATTTTCGAGATCCATAAAATAGGCATTTGTTTGATCAATAATATCATCGTTGGAGCTAAATCTCTTTCCACAGAGTCATTTCTTTAGATTTTGAAATGGGAAATAGTCACTGGGGGCTAAATCCGGAGAATATGGCGGATGGGGTAACAATCCGTAGCCCGTAGAATCCGTGCGTTTATGGTCAATTGTGAGCAAACGCGGCACCCATCTTGCAGACAGGTTTCTTCAACCCAACTGATCATTTAAAATCGAAACCACACTACCATATGAAATGCCTATGACATCAGGAATCTCACGCACTTTTACTCTGTGATCGGCCAACACCATATCGTGGATTTTTTCGACATTTTCGGGTGTATTGACCTCAATTGGCCGTCCAGAACGTTCAGCATCATTTGTACATGTGCGACCACAACGAAAGTCAGTAAACCACTTTTTTACCATTGAAATCGATGGTGCAGAGTCGCCATAGTATTTAGCTAGCTTTTCCTTGGTTTGATTGACGGTTTGTTTCCGCAAAAAATAATGTTTAATGAGCACTCGGAATTCACTTTTTTCCATTTTGTTTAAGAAATGCACGAGATTGTATGTTTTGAACAGCTGTTAAACGCAAAGTAAATGAGGAACTTGCTCAAAAGCTGCCAGTAGTCTATTAACAGGTGGTACTTGATGGCAGCAGTGTTGCATTTCATATAACTACGAGGGAAGTTCGAAAAGTCACGAACTTATTGATCCGCCCTCGTATTCAACTGGTAATTTCTCGCACTTATGTTAGGCATTCTCTTTGAGAGTTTACACAGTATAGAGCTTATTCACACAGAGTCGCGCGACTTAGCAGAACCACGGATAAATAAGTCTGGAACAATGAAACAGATGAAATCTGCAAATGGGCGAAAAGATCTCTATGCAGTCCATGAGAACCAAACGCACCCACAAGGAGAAAGTGTCTGGTGCTGAATTTGGTCAAGCTTTGGAGCCCGAAATTGCAGTGACTGTGAACGGCATTCGTTACAGGAACATGATAACGGAGTTCCTGTAGCCTGAACTGGACGGCATGGATCTGGACGACATAGGGTTTAAGCAAGACTGCGCCACTTGCCACACTGCGCGTGGAACAATCAATTTATTGCAGCAACGATTTCCACAACAAATTATCTCAAGAAATTGTGATGTCAACTGGCCGCCAAGATCATGCGATTTAACTCCGCGCGATTTCTTTCTTTGGAGTTTTGGTGAAATCTCGGGTTTATGTGAAGAAAAAATAAACAATTCCTGAGTTCAAATTTGAGATACAACGCGTCATCGTTGAGATACAGCTACATCTCTGTGAAAAAGTCCTGGAAATTTGAATTGAAAGAGTAATGGCCAGTCATCAGAAGCGTGGGGGCCATTTGACTTTTATTCTATTTCATACTTAAGCGGAACATGTCCTCTGTACCATCCAATGAAAAAAGCACAACTATCTTAAAGTATACATGTTTTATTTTAAAATGAAAAAGTGCATTCCCACTGAGACACCCGTTTGTTAACCTCCGACATAATTATTGCAATTGGAAGTCATATTCACTTTTTCGTAGATACTTTTTTCAAGAAAAGTAATCAAATATCCCACTGAGTTCATAACCCACATTAATATTTCTACTGCATTATTTGAAGATTATTATGCTCATAATTTCTGACTGCATTTAAAGTAAAAAACTTATGCGCATGCGCAACTGTATTTTCATGCGTCGTAATACCAATTCCGTGAGCCTAAAGAATAACAACTTTTTTTTATATTTCTTGAGGGTTTTAATAGTTTTTCTTGTTAATTTTCTTATCATATTAGTGTTTATTTTTTCGCTTTTATTACAATCCTCGCTTCCCCCCCCCCCCACTGTTTAAGATAACTAACGAGCAAGATAGTACGTACATTCATATCTAGTTAAGGTCTCGAACTAATGGATACCCGCATTTTCGGAAGGAAATACATGTACGAGTAGTGGATGATGATGACCCCTAATGATCGATGCAGTTGAAGTAGAATACAAGTGAAACTTCCGTATCCGTCAGCCAGGCAATTATCAATCAATTTATGGTCATTTCTGTAAAGAAGGGAAATAGTAGGAAAATTAACCGTATATTTTATAATAAAAAACTAAATATTTGAGGGAATATTATTTTAACGATTTTTATTAATTATGAAATGTCTTGAGATCTTTAAGTGTAACGTGTTTTTGTTTCATGTTTTTTATTAAGAGGGGAGATTTTCCCCCTTAATCGCATGATAGATTTTATATTAGAGAGCATCGTTTGATTGTTTGTGTGAGCTGTTTGGTGGTTTTGTGGAAATTGTTACGAAAACCTATTAATGTCCCTTTAAATTGGTACTTTGTTTGAAATTGTTAGATGGCATATGTTAAACAACGACAAAGAAAAAGAAAATAACAATCGTCTCTCTATACTTTGAGGTTATTAAAGTCATACTTACTTACCAGTTTCCCCCCTCCAACCTAAGTATGTCAGAGTTGAAAGATTCCCACAGACTATTTTAAAGTTTTGTATTTAATTTAATAATAACAGCACTAAAACTTGACAAGCAATGAGAGAAGGCCATTTCGAAATGGATGGATTTCTTGAGAGTTGTTTCTTTCAGCCCGTTTCATTGTTTCGCATAAACGGAAGTTTACCTTAGAAGTGAGACAGTGGAACAAAAAAGTATCTATGGTGGTAAAACAACAACAATGGGCGTCTAGAGATGAATTATAGCCGATGCCCTGGCGATGAAGTTTTTTTCCTCCTTCATCGAAAAGGAAATCTTCACCAGGATAAGTAGTTTCACCAAAAGTGAAAGAACGAACATAATTCGTCACTGCAACGGAAAGACTGCATTGCAGCAATGAACAGTGTCATACATCCGAAGATTATGTCATTGCTGCAATGAATATGTGTTTTGTGGTGGCGGCTACATCGTTAGACAACTTTCCGCAAAACACTTATTTTGTGACGTGTAGTCGGATATAGCGTCGGAAAAAGAGAAATAAACTAGTCAGTGACGAAACAAATTGTACAATAGATGCTAAAAATTAATACAACAAGTTGCGAGTGAGATATAAACGAAGATTGTACTTTAGCCTATCAATGACATTATATGTGGAATATGGCAGCATTCAATCGCAGCCACAGGTTTGCTGGCTTGAGAGTCTCACAAAGGTTAAATTTTCGATGAACGATGGAATAGACCAGGCTAAATCTGAACGATGACACGAGCTATGTTTACTCTGAGGGAAGGATGGTCTGAAGGAAACCCCACGAGAAAAAGTCTAACGACGTCAAGAAAAAGTCTAACGGCGTCACGCACTCGGTGTCGTGTCCACGTCGCCTCTGCTTAAGCTTTAATTTTTTACATTTATTGACTATTTTATAACCTCAGGAGGTCATATGTCTTACACATATTAATTAAACAAGCAAATGTTAACATATTTCTTCAACTGGTTCTACCCTTCGCCTTCTATCGCCAGTTGGTAACACAAAGTATACGGAGGCATTCTTCGGCCTGGTCTTTCCATCGGAGTCTAGGCCGTCCTCTTTGCATGCTTCCATCGGGTACGTTATCGAAAACCTTTCGCGCTGGCTCATCTTCGACCATTCTGATAACATGTCCTAGCCAACGTAATTGGCCTAATTTGATTCGCCTACACTGAAAGAATTTTCTTCACAATATTAATGAAACATTCTTCATTAAAAATTCTTCATTAATCCTATGAAGTTTTTCGTAGATTTCATACGATCTATGAATAAAATGTTATGAATTTTACGAAATTTACGAAACATGTACATAGAAAAGTTGCATTAAAAATTCTTCATTAATTTGTATGATAACATTTCATTATCGTTATGAAAACTCTTCATTAAAAATTTTATACCGATGGTTTTAGAAATTTGTTAATATTTTTTTATACATTTCATGACAAAAGATTTGAAAAATAATTTACGAACTTCATTCTTTGTTAATGTTGTAAAATCGAAATATGTATGTACCTATAAAATCAGAAGGGAAAAGGATTCAGTGACAAACAACACGTTTCAACACGATCAAACGAAGTAAACACCAAAGTTGAATAACAAAATGCACTGAATTCGACAGTTGGTGTCATAAGAAAGCAAAATCAGCTGTTCCAATGCGTCAACCTCTACTGGT
Organism: Phaonia tiefii; assembly: GCA_963931995.1. Lineage (NCBI taxonomy): Eukaryota > Metazoa > Arthropoda > Insecta > Diptera > Muscidae > Phaonia > Phaonia tiefii. The sequence goes on along the minus strand of OZ008370.1, from coordinate 29,515,546 downwards.
TCAGCTATGTTTCTGATCTTCCTTACTCTTTCTGGTCTTCTATACTCTTTGCTGTTTTTGCATGACATAAACGCCAACAACACATATTTTCGTATTACTCTTTGCGCTATAAAAACTAATAATCGTTATAAACACGATAAAAATGCATAGAATCTATGAAACATATTCATAAATTCCATGCAAGATTTTCATAGGTCCTATGTAACTCATTCATAGTTATTATGACAGAGTTTCATCGCTTTTAGGAAGCTTTCGTAGATTTAGCTTCATATAATCTATGAAATATTTCATAGACAGTATGAAATATTTTCATGGAATCTAATAAATATTTTCATCGAATGTATGTAGCAATTTCATACATTTTACATAGTTTTCATAAAAAGTTTCATGCATTTAACTTCATGAATTCTACGAAAATCTTTCATAGATTCTATGAAATGTTTCTTTGGCTGAGCAATAATGTAACATTTCATAGAATCTATGTCCACGTCAGAATATAAATGATATAGCTCTTCGTTCCAACGACGCGGTACTCGCCGCTTTCTTTAACAGGTGCTTTTCATCCGCTTGCGATATGACCCAAGTTTCGGAGCCATATATCAGGACAGGCAAAATTAGAGTCTGGTACATCTGGACTTTTGTCTATCGAGAGAGGGCTTTGTTCCTAAACTGCTTGCTGGGCCCAAAATATCATCTATTTCCAAGCACATTTCTCCTATTTATCACCTGGCTGACGTTGTTGTCATTGTTCACGGCAGATCCAAGGTAGATAAATTCATCAACCACTTCAAAATTAAATCAGTTGTTCATGTTCAAGTGTGGACCAGGTCGAGAGGATAGCCCAGTCGTTGACACCATCAATTTTGTCTTCCTCTCAGTAATAGCACGACCCACCTTCGCTGATCCTTTTTCGATTCTTGAAAATACTCCAGTAACCTCTCGCAAATTTCGCCCATTGATGTCTATGTCGCTAGCACACGCCAGCAACATATGTCTTTTCGTGTTGATGGTCTTGTGCGTATTTACTGCCGCTTTTATCAATATTATCTCCATTAAGAGGTTGAAGAGATTGCACGACACTGTGTCGCCTTGTCTCAGTCATCACTTGGTACAGGATGGTTCGGTGAGGTCTTTCCCCACCTTCACTGCTAATTTGGTGTTGGTCAGCGTCATTCTACAGAGGCGGATCAGTTTTGTCGAAATTCAATGTTCAGACTTAGCTTCGTACAATTTCTCCCGTATGGGGCTATCGAAAGCAGCTTTGTAATCAACAAAAAGATGATATGTATCGATTTGCTTTTCGTGGGTCTGTACAAGGAATTGGCGTAGCGTGAATATTTAGTCAGTGGAGGGCTTGTGTGATCTGATCTAAAACCACACCGATAAAGTTTGTTTTCAACAGTTGTCTATAGTCTTTCACATAATACGATCGACAAGACCTTAAAAGCGATGGATGGAAGACTGATACGGCGATAGTTGGAACAAACATACGGATTGCCCCTTTTGAATAAAGTACATAGTACACTGAGACTCCTATCGTCACCCATAGATTACCCCACCCATGTACCGCACATAATTTGATGCATATGGGCCAGCTGTCCTTCGCCACCTGCCTTAAAATGTTCAGCGTGTAGCCCATCCACACCACCGGCTTTATTATTCTTCAGCCGGGAGATTTCTGTTCAAATCTCGCCTCGGTTGGTGGGGGTGGTAGAATCTACACTGTCTTCCACAATCATTACCTCCTGATCTTCAGTGGGAGAATCTGAGTGGAGTAGTGCTGAAAAGTGGTCTCTTCACATTTTAAGCCCACACTGCTTATCAGTCACCAGATTCCAATTCTCGTCCTTATAGGATCGATCTTCTTAGCCTGTTGAACAATTTTCGGGATTCATTGTTCATTCTGCTCATTTCTGCTTAAGCTGCCATACACTGAAATAGCTCGTGCAGGATGTCTATTGTAGCTTTAGCAGTGTAGCGCCGTACTGTTGAAATCAGATGTAGTTGACATTCGTATCATCCAATTTTGGCCAAAAGAAAGTGGTTTGCATTGATAGGTAGCGTTCTCCGTTGAGACTGATAGCAATAATCGTTTTATATAGAACAAGTAGGGAGTGATGATGCCGTCGGCCTACAGCTCACTTCAATAGCGACTTTCTGCGAATACGTTGCCACTTGGTGACGTCGCGTGAATTGGAATTAGCATGTTGAGGTACTCGTTTATACAAAATCAAGCCACAAGAGAACGTCTACTTTAACAGGTTAACGTTAAAGGGTGTCTCAGTAAGAATGCACTTTTTTAATATTAAAATAAATGCATGTAGTTTTTAAGATAGTTAAGATTTTTTATTGAATTGTAAAGAAGGCATGTTCCGATTAAGTATGGAATTAAATATCCATCGACTCTGATGACAGGTCAATACTCTTTTCATGAAATTGTCCATGACTTTTTTACTGAGAAGTGGCAGTATCTCAACGAGGATCCGTTGGACCTCGGATTTGAGCTCAGGAAATGTTTCTGGTTTATTCGCATACACCGGAGATTGCACAAAACCCAAAGAAAGAAATCGCAGGGGGTTAAATCGCATGATCTTCGTGGCCAGTTGATATCAGAATTTCTTGACATAATTTGTTCCTGAAATCTTTGCTGCAATTAATCGACCGTTTCATACGCGGTGTGGCAGGTGGCGCCGTCTTGCTGAAACAAAGATCCATGCCATCCAGTTGAGACCACAAAAACTCCGCTACTATGTAGCATACTAATCATTGTACCCCCGACGGCGGTCCGGTTATTTTGCCCTAAACGCTTGGTTTAATTGCAATCAATTTTCGAAGTTAAGATTGGCACCTACACTTTTACGCCTGTTCGGAACGATTTGCTGAGAAGCATCTTCCTGGATAAATGTTCGTTAGTGCCACTGCTAAAAAAGTGAGGCTACCGCCACCCAAAGGAGGGAATAGTGTTTCCATTGCACTCACGTACAAGAGCCGAGCGCGAGTACCTCATCGTCGGCGAAAACACGGTTTTATTTTGTACTAATTTTCTTCATGATGAAGCAACGGCCGCTGTAACATTATGCAGGAACCATGTATATGATTGGAAAATTTTTGATGTGTTAACATCTATAGGCACCGGTAAGGCAATCTATCAAAGTGAACACGTGCAAACAACACACAGCGTTTGCATCACATACGTGGTTGTTGTACAACAATAGTCTCTGCCTGAAAATAAGTACGATGGTATTGAAGTAGGGGCAGCGAACAAGCAAGCAAGTCGTCGTCGCCAAAGAGTATTGAATAGTATAGAGAATTCATGGAACGACTTGTATGACTCAAAAGCACTGGCGGCATCTGGCGAATGATTCAAAACGTATTACTCTCTTTGTGTCATAACTTGGTCCATTAGTAATTTTTGATGTGAAACATTGATGCCTTTTGAAACATTTATGCTTTTTGTATTGTTTTATGTAATAACATTGTCGGAATGGTGCATTTATATTGAAATAGTCTATAAAGAGAATAAGACTCGTTTATGTTCTTTTCCCCAGACTCTCTACATGAGAGCGGAAAAAGAGTGCAATAAGCTCTCTATACTATTCAATACTTTTTGTCGTCGCTCTGTTTACGACAAAACAAAAACAATTATTTCAGTGAGCTAAATATTGCCTTGATTGTTTTTAACAATATTATATCTAATGTTAAAGCAGATGTAAGAAAAAAGAAAATGTAATGGCGAAAGAGCCTTCAGCACGAAAACTATTCTTTTTTTTTATTTCCAATGTAACATATACTAGTGTGATAATAGAAATCAAATGGGTACCATGTAACAAAAAGGTGTTAACACATCGCCCGTGAGTTCGAACTCCCATTGATTTTTTTTCATGAACTGTCGATCTGGTGCTCATTTTCTCCTTTCTTGTCTGTCGCGTTTTTGTTTTCAGGAATTTTCAATAAGCAAGTCCTGATTTGGGTCACAAAGACATATATTATGACATATTAATCATTGTGTGTCCAACATGTAATATTCAATAGCAAACAAAGTGTGCTTGGACACAAGAATACTTTATTTTGGCGGCAAGCTGCAAACACTTTATATATTCATCCAAACAAAAAAATACAGATTTTTTTTTGCATGACCCACAATTAGGTCTTCTATTTCACAGTACAGGATGCAGCTTTGAATGATCTTAGGAGAGTTTCTTTGTAGCACGAATTGGTTCAACTGTGAGTAGTCTACCTCTTTCTTGCAGCAACATTGGAGAACATCAGGGTGGGGACAACTACATACAGCATATATCGGGTTTTTCAATAAGAGCACTACAAAAGTTTTTTTTAAATAAAACAAAACCGGTTTTAGATACCAATGAAATTCTTTATTCCTGTGAAAGTACGTTCGATGCCATTATGTATGGAACTCGATTTCTTTTGCATGGCCACCTGGGCACGCTTGCAGAAGTCCAGACGCTGTATCCAATTTTCGACGGTTTTCAAGCATAAATCGGCCGATACTGCTGCAATTTCACGTTCGATATTCGTACGAAGTTCATCAATCGTCACTGGCTTGTTGGCATAGACCATAGACTTGACGTAGCCCCACAGGAAATAATCTAACGGCGTCAAATCGCATGACCGAGGCGGCCAATCGACTGGGCCATTTCGTGAGATAACACGTTCACCAAACTTGGTTTCCAATAAATTGATTGGGGCCACATGTCCTCCAAGTCCATATTATCCAATTGGGCCAAAAATATTCGGTTATTATTGAACGGTAGCGATTCGCATTCACAGTAATATGCCGGTCTAGATCATCACGGAAGAAGTACGGCCCAATGACCGTAATTTTTTCGGGATGCAATGATGACTCATGGATTACGTGTGGATTGCTGTCTGACCAATAACGCATATTTTGCTCATTGACGAAGCCATTCAGCCAGAAATCAGCCGACCATAAATTGGACGTAGCGCTCTTAAAGTTGAGGCCACTGACTCCAAATTTCGGTAGTAAATTTTAATAATTTCGACTCGTTGTTGCTCGTATGTCTATCCATGATGAAATGGCAAACCTTACTGTAGAGAAATGTCAAAAGAGCGGGAAAAAATATGGCATCGTTTGCTGTCCCTATCGATTTACTTTTGTAGCGTCTCTCTTAAAAACCCCTTTATATCCCTCAACCACAATATGTTAATCGCCAAGTTCTCAATGGACGTAGTAAGTCATTTCATCCCACCGTGCGACACTAGACTACATTTCCCCACAAAGACAAGTGAAAAGTCGTAAACCAAAACCGAGTACAGAAAAAACAATTCAAAGAAAGTAAATAAATAAAATTTGTTAAGAAAATAGAAAGAGGAAACAATAGACGAAGAAACAGCACACAAAGTAACAAAGGTAAATAAGACAAAATGCTTGAAATTCACACTTGAATTGTGGTTAAATTTGAGAAAAAGTAGAGTAACTAATACCAAATGCTACTACATAAACACAGTTTAAACTACATTGGTAGCTACTTCGTCGTAGATACACCAGCTATTTAAATACCCACACAAGAGTATACAACCACATCCGGTGTGAAATAGAATAAAAAATAAAATCTCGCCAAGAACCGCATTAGATCAGGCACTACCAGCACCGCCGTCACCACTTTAGCCACCAAAAGATTTATAGTCCATAGATTTGAATTTCGTAAAATCTGAAAACATTAAATAAATGTTAAAGTAAAACAAAAGAATTAAAATCGCAACAAAAACAAAAAATAAATTAATTGGAACGAAATTTTGTGAAAATGTTTCACATCAGTGGTCAAGTGTTTAGCGCAAGTTCATAGGAATTTAAAAAGCGATACATTTAACGCAAAATTAGGAGAAATTTGGGCTACATCCGGCTGTGGGGCAACTAATCTATCATTAGCTCCAATTGTCGTGAATAGAGGTTATGAAAAACAAGCTTTATTAATGCATGAAATTTTAAAACAATATATTCATTATCATACCATAAGAAAATTCACTACAGATTTGACGCAATATCCAATTCACCCGCCCCAAGTAGAAAGTTCTCATAGTAAATATAAAGAGAGACACAAAAATCAGACTGTTGGTCCTGAATCTTAGCCGATTTACGCAAAAATGAAATCTTATTTCCAAGAGCAAGAATCTTGCTATAATCATTCCTTGTAGTGTATCGTATTTTTGTTAAAATCAAATTAGGAAACCTGCCTAGGATCCTAGGCCCTTATACCAGGGTTGTGTAATAATTTATTCTCCCAAATGTATTCTGCAGCAGCCATGTATATGTTTGCTACACATTCCAAAAAATCATATATTTGCAAGTCATAAACACACTTATATTTAAATGCAAACATTAGCATGTTCACTTCCAAAGATGCAAGCGTTTACGTGGAGCCATATGCATGTTTCATCCCAAACATGCATTCACTTATGCCCAAGTATTCGTGTGTTTCCTGCCAAACATCCGAGGCGAACGATTGACCACTAAATGTATGAAACTAAGACGCAACAGATTAGTCAACATACGAAACACTCAATTTATTTACACACGCATTCAGGAATATTTACTAGCCACTGACTGGGAAAATAATGAAAAATATAGTTATACTTATACCGCATTTACACCAAACAAGATTAATGCAACGGAGTTAACCCGCGCTAACCTAGAAGATTACTCATACAATTTTGATGCAACACTGATAGTTACTAACAAAACGCAACCATAATAAAAACATACACAAAAAATCAACTGTTTGACAGTCGGAAGCTGCTTGAAAATTTTCTGACCCGTAGCCGCCACCAAAACTTTTTTGAAGCTCACGCCGCCACCGATATAAATGTCTCTTCTGGGTTTAAACTGTGAGCCGATGTTATCGACTGGCCCACTGATCCAATTTTAAAGGTTAAGTTATTTTAAAAACATCCCAAATTTGTAGAAACCTGGAAAAACCAATAGCCGCCAGCTTAATTTTTCTGTTGTGTCTACGTCTTTGATAATTTTGTCTCGGCGCGGAGTTTGCTAAGCACGGCGTTGCCACCTTAAATGTAAATTTAATCTCAAATTGGGTGCTGTAGACGGCAAAGATAAGGGAACAAGGTTATCGCTAACCTGGTCGCGACAAACTGCGGTGTAAATGCGTTATTATACTCTTGCAATGACATTAACTTAAGCTGAGAACAATCTGTCTTTGTGCCCCTTTTATTATATTGCTCTCCCTAGAGTATATCGTCAAAAGCATTTAGTAAACAGTGCACCAAACACAGCTGTATTTGTATCACAACCAAAGCTGTATTTGAATCACAAACACATATATTATAATATATTAATCGTTCTGTCTCAAATATGTGATATTGAGTTGCAAACATAATGTGTTTGAACACAAGTATACTATAGTTGCGACAAGCTGCAAACACTCATTACATTTGCATCCAAACAAGAAAAAAATACTTCTCGAATTTCGAAACGGTGTCAAACTGTAGGTCACAATCAGTAGATCCAAAACATATTTACACATTCGATGTAATGGGAAATAAAACTAAAATTGGTTCAGTGTAGGCGGATTATGTTAACATGGACGAAGTGCTGAATGAACTTCGCAAACAGAGTTATTTTTTCAAAGTAAATTTTCATAATTTTGAAGCGTTGTGGCAGTTTTGAGCTATGCATTATGCCTTGCCAAACCTTTCTGAATGGCAATGTCAACACAGTTTGACATTCTCAGCTGTAGAACCATAGTTATCGATATCGATAGTTCTCAAGCATCTAAAAAAACACCCCTTACATACCCATGCCGCTATGGATCCACCACAATCCCAGCGGAGGAATTTGCGAGGCCTTCCACGAATAAGGCATGCGGAATCATTCTTTGGTAATGCCTACTTTAATAATGACTGCGAAATGTATGATTTTATAAGGCTTCCACAGGCCTGTTAAAAGAATGCCAGAAGACGCTGTTGTTCATGAAACCCTGTATTTCCACATGTTCGCAATTCGTCGTTGCAAAATCATAACATCCGATAGCCCAGTACATAAAGCGTCCGATTGTAAGTTCTAAGGTTGTGTGTTCGATTCCTGTGGCTGCAGAATTTAAAAAAAAATCATTTATAAGAATTACAATTGGTTAAAGTATAAATCTGAAATATGAAGCTAATTTCCATATATGTATATTTTTTTATTTTTACGTAAGTCCTTCTAAATCTACTCTTTTTGCAGGCCTTCATAAGGCCTTCTGGTAGAGACGGATGGAAGGCCTTGCCTCCCAATCTCACGCAATGCTAAAAAGAAAGGAGGAGGTAATGTGTAGGGAAGGCCTGCCGTATTCTATAGAACGCCTTCTTGGTCATGATTTGAGGCCTTCCAGCTCCTGATTTCCGCCGCTGGGATGTTTCATGGTTTGAGTTGCTGCATTCGGAGTAGTAATATTAGGATGTTTGGTCCTGTACCAAGCCCGGCCATCGGGCTCAAATCGATTGACTTTAGTCTCATCGGACCATAGAACTTTAAACACAAGGCATAATTGTATTTATATTATTTATAACGTGTCGAATTTAATACTTTACCTTCTTCCAGTCAGCCTCAGTCCAGTATTCGTAGACCTGGGCGAATTTTTTCCGAAGTGTTATATTATTTTGTGATAAAAATGGTTTCTTTTTCTTCTCTGCACCATTAACACCCAATCTTTTGAGACTTCGACGAACATTCCAGTCACTGGCGTCAATATTTATCGTTTTTAGTGCCGCAGCTGGGGTAATTGCATTGTCACTTGTCACTAATTTTGCCAAATGGCAACAGGTGCGGTCGTCAATCTTTCTGTGGCGTCCCGGAGTAGTTGAAGTTTTTATATTTTTTTTCCGATTTATTCTCCGAATCGTCATGCGACTTACATGAAACTATTTTGCAACGTTCCGAACAGAATTATATAATAATCTACAATTGAAATAAATAACAGTAAATTTATGAGCTACGTGATGGTTCCATTTGAGTGTCTGGATCTTTAAAGAGTTGAAGAGATTGCAATATTGTAACATTAAAGAGAGTGCAACATTGTAACATTGGGGTTTGTTTAATATTACGCTCTTTTAAACAACAATACTTAAAGAGTTTTCCAATGTCAGTGATATAATTTCTAAGTGACGTTCCGGCCATTTGTAGTATGTCATTTTTCATTGTATTCAGTAATTTTTCATATTTCATCATGGAGAGATACACGCAAGTGCAACGTTTGCAAATTATTCAAATATATCGTTCTCCAATTGCGACTTTTGTGCGCTGTTGCCATTTTACGGTTGTAATAATCGTCCACCTGTGCTCGCTATTCGGCGAATTGTTGCAAATTAAGGGCGAATCCGTAAGTCCGTGACTTTTTGAATGAAACACAGTTTTTTTTTTGCAAAAAAAAAATCACGTTTCAACATAATCTCCTTTTAGCTCAATATACTTAGTCCAATGATTTCTACAATTTTTGTATCCCTTCCAAAGAAAAAATAGGACTTTTCAAGGTCCACCAAATAGGCCTTTGTTTGATCAATAATTACATCGTTGGAGCTAAATCTTATTCCACCGAGCCATTTCTTTAGGTTTGGAAATAGCAAATAGTCACTGGGGGATAAAGCCCGAGAATATGGCGGATCAGGTAACAATTCCTAGGCCACTTAAGCAATCCTTTGAAATTGTCACACGATTACGTTTATGGTCAACTGAGAGCAAACGCGACACCCATCTTGCAGACAGTTGTCTTAAACCCAACTGATCATTTAAAATTGAAACCACACTGCCATATGAAATGCCTATGGACTTGTTTTGAACACCTGTTGAACGTAGACTATTAACAGGTGGTACTCGCAGTGTTACATTTCATATAACTACGAGGGAAGTTCGAAAAGTCACGGACTTATTGATCCGCCCTTACCATCGTACATTTTCTTTACATAATATTCAAGTGCCAATACGACAAAGAACCGCTCGAAGTAATGAAAATATTGCTGCCGTTCAGGCAAGTGTTGCTGAAGACGGCAAATTATCGATTCCAAGACGTTGTCAACAATTTTTTATGAGAAAGATTTTCAGAAATGATTTTGGCTTGCATCCGTATAACTGAAGCCAATTTTGTCTTGAAACAACTTGAAAACAATAACGATTTTTTAAGAAAATCATCTTCTCCGATGAGGCTCACTTTCATCCGAGTGATGGGGTAAATAAACAAAACTGTCGATTCTGGTGTGACGAATATCCATAAATTGTTCATGAACAACCATTACATTCACTTATGTTGACAGTTTGATGTGGTTTTGGTCTCGTGGAATCATCGGTCCGTACTTCTTCCGAAATGAAGCTGGTAACACCGTTACTGTCAATGGAGAGCTGTATAGAACGAAGATAACCAACTTGTTATGCAAGAAATTGGAAGAGATTTATCTTGACAACATCTGGTTCCAACAAGACGGGGGGCTACGTGCCATACAGCCCGTGCAACAAACGAATTAGTGCGAGAAAAGTTAGTAGATTCGATTATTTCAAGCAATTGTGACATTGAATGGCCTGCAGGAAGTTGGGATTTAACACTATTAGACTATTTCTTGTGGGGTTATTTGAAGTCATTGGTCTTTAGAAATAAACCAGACTCTCTTCAAGCTTTACAAGTCAATATTGAACGTGCTATTCATGACATACTACTTGAAACGTTTCGATAAATTTTGGTGTGTTTTATTTATAAAAGAAAATCTGCGGTCTTATTGAATCACCCTTTCGTATCCTGGATATTACTACTATAATTTGAGATAGTTGACTCGTAGTACAGTTTTGCACGTCTAGTTTTCATAGCAATTCATCTAATTTTTCTGTTCCAATAAGTAAAAATTTCATAAATTTATTCCCGATTGTTGGGATGCTGTCATTTAACATAACCTCCCTCCCCCATGGCCACGTCAGCATCTGCCTTTGCTAACATCTGTGGCAATGTTGTTCTTATTAATAATTCATTATTAATAAAAAAAAAGTTCTGTCCCTTAAAAATAGCCACACTTTCTGCCTCAACTCCTTATTACCCCCTTCGGATGTTTTATTGCGTTTTCTTCTTTTGCTAATGAAGAAAAATATCCTTTTCTTAATTTTATATAATTTTTTCAATTAATTTCTTCTTTTAGCGTTTCTTTTCTCTGCGCCTGCATCTTCGGGCGGTTTGGTTTTCAATATTTTCCTTTCTTTTATATGCATAAACATATTTATGTATATTGTTTTACTCCCTGGTTCCAATTTGAAATGCTCGATGTGTTTTTTGCTCTCTCTCTCTCTCTAATTTCTTGGCAATATTTAATTTAATTTCATTGTATCAAAAAAAGGACGATGATTTACACCCTCCCTCCCCACAGCTGCATATTATTTTTAATAATAATTCTTAATCATAATTTTTCATTGTTAGAAAACATGTTGATGACGATGTTGTTGTTATTTTTTCATTATTCAAAATGTAAACAAAGTTTCTTTTAAGAGTACGTTCGGAAAAACCCTTACAATTTGAGGAAAATCTAAAGAAAAACTCGCAGCCTTAACATGGACAATGAAATCATACGCCAACAATCGATTTGAGGGTTTGGCAAATTGTTTTCTCTTTGTTGTACCCCTTTCTTTAGATGGGGATTTCTTTAACTTTCCCTGAAAGTTTGTTGTTTGTTTTTATTGGAAATCAGGATGAAAATGTTGTTTTTCCTTTGGTCTGCTTGTTTATATCCTGGAAGCATTTGTTACTGTTTCATACCTTGCTGGTCGTCGGCCATTTAATCGCATTCGATATGCTTCTCTTTTTTTTCTCGTCCTCACGCAACGCCTTAAGGTCCTAAGGAAGGACCTGCATGTTCAAAGGTATTGAAAAGAGACTAGTTTATACAGTTTCAAATCAAGTTAAATCCAATTGCACCCCCTCGCTAGTTAATGGTGGTAGCCAGTTCAACTTCTAGCTTTTTCCTTTAAAGGGATAACAATTGTTTTCTTTCTTAACCCTGTTATTTATTAATAATAAAAATCGCTGATTTTTTTTTGGCTGGATTAATAAAACAATCACCTCAACCCTATGTAGCATAATGACGCATACCAGTTTTTCCCTCCCCCGCAATCGTGTAGCATAAAATTTAAGTTAAATTATTATATTTTCCGTGTAGCAAATCCCATTTAGACTATATTTCCTGGTGAATAATATAAGAAATATGCTCAAGTCAATCAATCATCAGTCAAGCGAAAATATTCCATCATATATTCCAAAATCTATAGAAATAGTTACGCACAAAAGTACGAGACAGTATTATTAGAAGCAGAAATGCAAGCGAAACTCTTAATATAGTAGTCGTCATATACCAGTTGGCTACGTCTTCAAGACATCTTCAGCCACGGGTGCATGACCATTATAAAAAGCTGACGACAAAACGGCGATAGTCCATGCAAATCGTCAACGCAATTTTCATACATACAAATCGTGCACGATCAAATGAGCGACACTTAATTTATGGCATCATTAACGACTCTGTGGGCGACATAATGGAAATCTTATCAATAGCGACATTTCTGGTGACATTATTATTCACTCGTGACCGTCGGTGGTGCAAGGGGGAGTGTGCGCGACAGCATTATAACGGGGTTTTCTATAAGAGTGCTACAAAATTTTTTTTTAAATAAAACAAACCCGGTTTTAGATACCAATGAAATTCTTTATTCATGTGAAAGTACGTTCGATGCCATTATGTATGGAACTCGATTTCTTTTGCATGCCCACCACGGGCACGCTTGCAGAAGTCCAGACGCTGAACCCAATTTTCGACGGTTTTCAAGCATAAATCGGCCGATACTGCTGCAATTTCACGTTCGATATTCGTACGAAGTTCATCAATCGTCGCTGGCTTGTTGGCATAGACCATGGATTTGACGTAGTCCCACAGGAAATAATCTAACGGCGTCAAATCGCACGACCGAGGCGGCCAATCGACTGGGCCATTTCGTGAGATAACATGTTCACCAAACTTGGTTTCCAATAAATTGCTTGTGGCATTCGCTGTGTGGCTTGTGGCGCCGTCCTGTTGGCACCACATGTCCTCCAAGTCCATATTATCCAATTGGGGCCAAAAATATTCGGTTATCATTGAACGGTAGCGATTCGCATTCACAGTAATGTGCCGGTCTTGATCATGAAGGAAGAAGTACGGCCCAATGACGTCGCCGGCCCATAAACCGCACCAAACCGTAATTTTTTCGAGATGCAATGATGACTCATGGATTACGTGTGGATTGCTGTCTGAACAATAACGCATATTTTGCTTATTGACGAAGCCATTCAGCCAGAAATGAGCCTCATCGCTGAAGATGATTTTCCGATGAAACTCCGAATCGTAGCGCTCTTAAAGTTGTGGCCACTGACTCCAAATTTCGGTAGTAAATTTTAATAATTTCGACTCGTTGTTGGCTCGTATATCTTTCCATGATAAAATTGCAAACCTTACTGAAGAGAAATGTCAAAAGAGCGTGAAAAAATATGGCGTCCCTTTATTTCCTTCGACGATGGCCGCCTCGCTTAGTGCCGGCGCACTATCGAGTATTTTGCCTTGAGAAAGCTTCTCAAAATACTTTTCGGTACCGGTGTAAAACTGTAGGTCCCAAACAGTGAGTGAAGAGTTAGAAAGCGCATCGCTCACTGGTTATGAGAAGCTCTCCCCACTCCCTTCATTGGATTTAATGGGAAAGGGGTTTTTTTTTGGGTCAGCAAAATCGTGCAGTAACACTTCACTTATCTCGTCGTTGACGACACTGTGAGCGACATAATGGGAATATTAGCAATAACGAAATTTGTGGTGGTATTATCGTTCTCTTAACCACCAACGACAATGTGGGCGATATCATGCCAATCCTATCGTTGATGACCAACTGGCCGACATTTTCGCAAATATGTTCAACGACGATTTGTTTGGCGAGGCTATATCCTACCGCGTCACAAACGAGAGTACAGTTAGCAAAATTTGTTTCATAAAAGAGAACGTCCGTTTTATTTCCAAATATTTTACTACGTTACACACATTCTGTCCTATGAATCAAATATACTTTTTCGGAAAGTGGAGAAAAGGTAAAAATACACGTGTATCAGTGAAATTGAAAATAACCTTATCGTTGTGACATTCAAGTTCAACTGATAATTTTAATTGCCGATTGCTTACGTCTCTTTTTATAAATGTTATTGTGCCCCGTTAGTTCTTTCATATTTCATCCCGTTAGTTGTTTTTCACATTCCTTTTTCCTCCAACGTCGAATTGTTTCTGATGGGTGACAACCTGAAGAGATTATCGCTCGTCATGTCGTCAACAGAGTACTACGGGTGACATTTTATGAAGTTGTCGCTCATTTTGTCAACAATAATCTTTAACATGCAACGAGCATACTATTTTATCATGCAGCTGGTCGTTAACACAACTGTCCATTAGAAGGCCGTCAAAGACAGTTTAAGCTACAAGGGTCGTGAGTGACAAAAATCAAAATATCGAAGGAAATCGTTGACAGCTACGTTGATTTGAATGAATTTGCCATCTGGAACTTTCACAGAATTCTAACCTTAATTACCGATATTACAAATATTACTACATTTTCAACAACATTTTACATTTTGCATCCATTTCTTAACAATAGTTGATTCTTACCCTTATACCTTAGAGGAAACTTACACTATCGAGTAATTAGCCACGAAAAAGCTTCTGAAAATATCATTCGGAACTGGCGTAAAAGTGTAGGTCCCAATCAGTGACTGGACAACCAGAAAGCGCACAGTTCTCTGGTTGTACAAAGCTCTCTTCAATTTGAACTATGTCAGCCTCAATTTCAAATAACTAATAAGGTTTACAGTCTTCGTTGGCCCGAAACAAATTCATAATCATTAAGTCCATAAATGTCTGTACTTTTTGATAAATTCCAGAGGTGCGCTTGTATATCACCCAGACGTTATTCTGGCGAATATACGACGAGTACACTCACAGAAAAATTCGGTTGAGACAGAAGAATTTGCCGTAACCGAATCCAGATGTTGCCACAACCGCACGAGAGGTAATCACATCCGAATCAGGGTTTATCTCAACCGAATTAGAGGTTGTCACAACATCATTAGAAGTTGACATAATGAGGTGCTGACATCATTAGAGGTCGTCACAGCCTCATTAGAGGTTCACACAACCTCATTAGAGGTTGAAATTATCGTCCTTAGAGGTTGTCACAGCCAAATTAGAGGTTGGTGCAACAGAATTTAGATATTGTCACAAATGAATTGTGAAAGTTTTATTATTATTATGAGATAGATGATTTATTTTCATTCGGTTACTCCAACCGAATTTGTTACTAGTTTTGGTTGTTACATCCGACCTAATTCCAAATTCGGTTGTTCCAATCGAAATTTTATGAAATTTGGTGGACAGAATGAAAATAATTGAAGATTCAGCTGTCATAACCGAATCAATTATGTAACGAGGTTTCTTCAACCGAATTTCAGTTGTGGGGACTAAATTCGCTTGTGGAAACCGCAATTTGGTGGTAGCAGCCGAATTTATGGTTGCTACAACCTCTTCTGAGACAATTATTTCTCTGTTTGTAAATTAACAATTTTTGTATCAAAACGGAAAAGGAGACAACTTGGTGTAAACCCGGACCTGGAGGCAAGTTTTTGGGAAGCTCAAAAATGTAGGGAACCAAATTATTCCTACACCTGTCACAATGAGGCATGATCAGAGTCGATAGTGATAGAGTGTGGGAAGGTGTTGCGGATATTCCTGCACGTGTCGACTACGCGACAGCGGATTCAATATTTGTTCGAAAATATCTAACTCCTATACCACGAAAGGCACATATTGTGACTTGCTGTAGTACGTGAGGCCAAATGTTTATATTCCTTGACGGTGAACTCTTAGGGTCTGCGAGCTTCTGACAGCCTAATCGCTTGCAATCGGTATAAAACTGATAGGCCTATTTCAGATTGTGAAAAAAATCTTCTTTCAGCGTAGGATTATACCATGAGATTTTTGACACTATATCCAAGTTCACTCTTATCAGTTCACTTTTACAATATAATTTAAACTAAATACCATAAATCTATTTAAATCCTTTGTTTACATAAATAGTGATTTCAGATCGATTAAATTGGGATCACTACCTGGTTGTAGGAAAGGTTTGCACAGGGTTAAGCAGAGCGAAAGTCGTACGAACCCAGACATATAGGAAGCTGGGCATCGGAAGGCTTCAATTATCACAGATAGCCACGGCCTGTTCGGTGGTGCAATAGTAGTGTGCCCGGCTCTTGTGCATGAGAACGCGGGTTCGATCCCTGACCACCTTAAAATTTCATTCGACGTCGGTCACCTCGCTTAGTGACGAAGACACAATCGAGTATTTAGCCATGTAAAAGCTTCCCAAAATACCGTTTAGAACCGTTGTAAAACTATTGGTCCCAATCAGTGCGTGTAAAACTAGAACGCGCACAGCTCACTGGTTTTGGGAGAACCAGTCTCTCCCCTTTTTTTAGCCACGGCCTGTGCACATAATCTTACTCAGATACTGGCGCAGAACCGCCTCATGATCCTGAAGCGCAGTGGAAGTATATTTCCCACTCTGTGAAAACTGCTGCACAGACCGTACTTGTTAATGAAAACCCGATTAAAGACAAACCATGGTAGGATGAACAGTGTCGCATGGCAAGTGATGAAAAGAATGCTGCAGGTATGGCAATGATTCAGTCAGACCCAACGCGAACCGTAGGAGAGCCGTATAAGGAGAAGAGGAGGAAGGAAACGCAGTTGTTTACAAACGGTTGGGGAGACACTGCGAGAATGAGCAAATTTAATCTTACAGAAGGTAGACGGAGACCCGTAAATTCTACATAAAAGTAGAAAGCCAAACCAACGGAAATGGATCAGGGCCCCCCTTTTGTAGAGATAAGAACGGGAATCTTGTCACAAATGTGCAAAGTATGTTAGGAACATTGAGAGATCATTTCACTGCTTTAGTTGTCCCAGTTGTCTTCAATACAGTTGAGGATGTTGAGCATATACAGGAAGCTGGGCGTCGACTTCCCGCATCTCCTAGACAAAGCTATCTGCAATTTCCCGGCTAGAGAACAGCAAAGCCGCTGGTGCTGATGGACTACCGGGTGCGCTGTTTAAGTTGGAATGGTGCACGCATCAGCATCAAAATCTGGCTAGACGAATACATGCCCTACGGTTGAAGTCGTAGCATTCTGTGTCATGTTTTCAAAAAGGTAACCCGAGTATATTGAAAAACTATCGTGGAATGAGAATTTTATCCATTGCATACAAATTCCTCTCGGACGTAATGCACGAAAGACTAAAGCCGTTTGTTTCTGACCTGATCGAACCTTATCTGTGTGTTTATTTAGGTCTGCAAAGTCAACTATCGACCAGATATTAACATTACGATAAATCCCGCGGAAAACCTACGAAAAACAAATCGACACATACCACCTCTTTGTAGATTATAAGGCTGCCTTCGACAGCCCGATAGGGGGAAAACTGTACAACGCAATGACGGAGCTGGATATTCCTGCTAAGCTGGCCTTTGTAGAATGACACTGACCGACACAAAATCCTCAGTAAAGATTGGTAGATACCTCACCGAATCATTTAGTACGAGGCGATGCCTCAGGAAAGGTGACACCCTATCATGCAATTTCTTCAACATATTTATTGACATCATTGTGAGAAGACCTGCATTCAACACAAACAAAACTATCAGTAGCAAATGTCACATGCTGCTCGTGTATGCTGATGAGTTAGACATCATGAAGCAAAATCTGCGAGAAGTTACTGCAGAATTTTCGAGCATTGAGAAGAAATCAGCAAAACTGGTTTTGGCAGTGAACAAGGACAAATCAAATTTAATGGTTCCGACAAGCAGAACATCCACCCGCATAGAGGAAAGGGTGAACGTTGATAACCGTTATAATTTCGAGGTAGTGGACGAATTATTTACCTCGGATCAGTGGTGAACAAAAGCAATAACGTAAGCCAATAAATCAAACGGAGAATTGTGCTTGGGAACAGGTGTTACTTCGGGCAAAGAAAGGACTTCAAAGATAAGTCTCTCGCTCGAGAAACGAAGATCAAACTAGACAAGACTCTCATAATATAAATACATAAATGGTTTCCCGTTATATTCTATGAAGGGATTAGAGAGAGCCTCTAGTAATCAGTGAGCTGTGCGCGTTCTAGTTTTTCAGTCACTGATTGCGACCTACAGTTTTACACTGGTTCCGTATGGGGTTTTTGAGAAGATTTTTCATGGTTAAACACTAAGCGAGGTGACAGCCATCGAAAGAAATTTAAGGTGGTCAGAGCAGGGTTCGAACCCACGTTCTCAAGTACAAGAACCGCGCACTCTACCATTGCGCCACCGACGGCCACTAGACTGTAATACAAGCTGTATTTCTTTATGGCGCAGAATCCTGGGTCATTTCGCATGCTGATGAAATATCACTGAGGGTCTTGGAGAGAATAGTGCTCTGTAAAATATATGGTTCTATAACACTGTGTGTAATTTTTTAAGTCATGGAAATATAACCATATACGGACACCAGTACGTGATAAAAGACAAAAAAAGAGCCGTGTCTCTCAGTTTTGCCCAAAGTCATGCACTTTTTTTATGGGCCGCCAAAGATTTGTGGCCTGGGTGACATTTTTGCATAAAAGTGATTATTTTGTCAAGCTCATATCTTGCAAACTGTTCGGAATTTTGATTTACTCTCTGAAAGAAAGTTGTAGCTCTTGTCATAAAGAACAAAAATTGTGAACATATAAAATCAAAAAAACTTCATTTTCATCTTTCCCCTGTTCAGTTCAATAGGTAGGAAACTGTTTAAAATTCAAGGAAACAATCAACTACAAAAATGTACATAAGTATCAATAAACAACTTTGTGGAACTTAGGAACTTCCTAGGAATGATTCTTAACACCGTTTAACTAGTGCTTAAGCAGCGTTTAGGTAGCCGCAAAAGTGAAAAACTTCCCGAAAATTTTTAAATTTCATATGTTTTTTCCTTACTTCAACATTGAGATACTATCCTATCTATTACAAAAATAATTAAAAAATATTCGTATTATGTTTATAATGGGATGTAATTCGAAACCATTTTTGTTAAGACTTCGCTGGAAAGACCAGGTGGAATATTGCCTGCGAAAGCTTGCCAACTAGCGGAGAAAAGCTGAAGGTCGTGCCGGTTGAAGAAACATGTTATCCTCATTTTGTAAGACCCTTGACCCCTCTGGGTTGTTTGAGGCCACTTAAGTAAGTAAGATTTCAAGGCGCATTGGTCTACAAGAAATTTTATAAATCGTTTCCTATGTCATCATCAACCCAGATTGCCCAAAATTATTCACAAGCTTTAATGTAACCAAAATGTGGCGACAACTTTTTGCAGCTACTGTAGACATTTACCAGTTCCCTTGAATTTTATGTTGAGGTACGTGTGAGAGATCTGTATATGTGTGTAATCACTCAACGTAAAATTCAAATCAATCAAATGTTGGTAGAGTTTTTGTATTTCCCATTTTCCATTCCTCTTTTTTTTTTACATGGCAACGATGGCGATTGTACCCTAAGTCTTTCAGTTTTCCTTATTTCATGATACTCAAGTAATTTTCTTGTTCTAATTTCTCTAACCATTTCGTATTTTTGTTTTTTGACTGAAACTTTACGGAAATAAGATTAGTTTTTTTCCGATTTTCTTTTGAGTGGATTAGAGATCGCGTGTAAATTAATTTCGATTCGTAAAGGAAGTGGAAGAAGAACAAGAAGTAACGAAAACGAACCAAAAATATTGAATGAATTTATTTCCGGTTAAGTTTTTTCTTACTGTGGATTATAACTATAATTATCTGTGTAAGTAGGAGTTGAAGTACAGGAAGAATGTAAAAAGTTTTGACAACTTATACCCATAAGGAAGGGTCAAATTGAGTTAAGCGAGAAGTTTTTAAGGTAATCAGTTGAATGAAAGGGAAATGCTAGGGCGTAATCACGCCAGATTGCTACTGAAGGGAGTTAAAGTTAATTGTCAATCATGCAACTTATTAAACTACTTTTAAATTGCATCGGATGTATAATGATGGTAGTAACTATTGGTTCGATGCACCCCACAATCTTCGTGTTTTCAAAAAATATATTGTTATTTGTTATATTTCAAATATGTAACAAGTTGCCTCAAATTTTAAATTAAAAACACATATGTAAAATTGTTATGAACTCAGGTTTAAATTATATGCTATAATAAGGTCTTCTTAAAATTAATGAAATTTTCGTATATGACTCTGTGTAAAGTACTACGGGGGGGCTAACAAAAGTTCGCTTAGTTGCTGTCATATTATAAGTTTTTAATAAATCAAAAATTATAATACAGTTTGTTATAATCTTATGATATATCACTCTAATTTTCAGAAAGATCGCTCAAAATGGACACAAGAAAACGTAAAATTAGTGAAGCAGTGTCAGTGGATATCCCTTTGCCAACGCAGCAAGAAATTCGGTTTGCTATTCTTTTTGGATTTCGGTGTAAGCTCAAGCCTGTGGAAATATTTAGTGAATGCCAAACAGCATTTGGAGTGTATGCGCCATCCCTTGTGACTATTTCAAAGTGGTTCCGGAGATTCCACACCCGTTATTTTATCTATGGAGGACGAACCTCGAGCTGGTGAAGTCTAAAATTGATTGAAGATTCAAGATTGACCCAGGAAATGATTGCTGAAGAACTGGGCTTGAATGCCATGGCTGTAGCGCGAATTTTAAAAAATAATCTTGAATACACGAACAAATTTGCACGATGGGATCCTAGAATTTTAATTGAAGCCCAAAAAGAGGCACGTGTGCGTTTTACTCAATATTTTCTTCACAAATTCAAAAACTGAAAGTCTTCCACTTTTTAGGAAATTGTAACAGGTGATGAAGCATGGTTTTACAAGTACGATCGTGAAACCAAACAACAAAGCATATTACAGAGCCCATAAGCTGCAAATTTGAAGATTTTGAAGACTGTTTTTCAAGGTGGATTTATCGACTTCAAAAATGTATCGAAATAAATGGCGATTTCGTTGAAAAAATACAAAGTGATCAAGAATAGAGATATGAAATTAAAACACTTTTTGTTTAGTTTTTTCTACTCTATTAAGCGAACTTTTGTTATCCCCCTCGTATAAGTATAGACTCCATGATTCATTCGTGCTGTATTACACTGATTCCGAACATATATTCCTTATGAAGTTCACGTGAATAAATTGAGTGAACTTCGTCTTATAAATCATAACTCTTTTATCAATATATAGGTTATTCCAATTTGCAGTATATTTTATTTGGCGACGCTGCAGCCAGCTGTGACGTGATATGAGTAACTTAAGCCCTGGAAATTTAGACACAGGAAGTAATGAACCACAAACCATGCCGCCATAGTATTTGGCAATATTGAGAGCGTTCTATAATGTCGTCGCTGCAGACGGTCGCAACGTTATACATGTCTTAGGAAGTCGTAGTCGAAATAAAGGAGAAAATACGAAAGCAGGACAGAATGCTAAAGACAAACCAATTGAAAGAAATAACGCAATTTCTCAGATATCCCCATAATGACCAGAGTATTTCGAGATATTGTCTGCAAAAAAGCGCTCCTCACTAAGACATGGTAAACTGACAAATGGCGCACCATTGTTTGCTGGCCGCAGCTGCAGCCAGTTGCTTCGTTATATGTTAGGTTAGCTACAAGTGGATGTTACTATTGACATACTCGACCCAATAAGGAGCGTTGGGATGCCATGGACTGCCATATTCTGTCGCCCTAGTTGAAGCTGAAAATTTACCTAGTTTGGTTAAGTGCCGTTTATGCCATATGATATCCCGTCTCGATACTTTAGGACGTCTCGATATTTTACATAAATACCTGGCGCACCATTCAGTACTCTGTCAAATGGCTTTAAAATCGATCGGCTGAACTTCACGAATTTATGTTAGATCGAAGATGAACTAAGATCCTAGACATTGTTTCCTACTTAGACAAAATGCCGAATGCCGACGCCCTCTTTGAACCTGAATATTGACCTGGTGTGGTTTAATGAACGTCTCGATATTTCAGGATGAGGCTGAAAAAGAGACGTACATAAATACCTGGCGTATCATTTGGTAGTCTGCGAAAAGGTCCCAAAATCATTCACTATCTGTTAGTTCCAACATGAAGTAAGGTTCTAGATATTGTCTCCTACTAAGACAAAATGCCGAATGCCGACGCCCTCGTTGAACCTGAAAATTGACCTGGTATTGTTAAGTGACGTTCATGCTAAATGATATCCCGTCTCGATAATCAGGATGCGGCTGAAGAAGAGACGTACATAAATACCTAGATCACCATTTGATACTCCGCGATAAGGTCCCAAAATCATTCATCTTAACTTCCTGAATATCTGTTAGATCCATCATGAAGTAAGGTCCTAGATATTCTGTCCCACTAAAACAAAAAGCCAAACAATTGCACAGGAGATATTCAAAGCTAACGTTCACCTCTTCATCCCCACAGTTTATGCTGTTATCATGAACTAAGGTGCACAGCTGCAGCCAGTTGCTACACTGAGAGATTTATCTTCATAATACCTATGAATTTCTTTATAGATTCTATGAAATGTTTCATTATTTTTCAGCCAAAGAAACATTTTATAGAATCTATGAAAGATTTTTAGAGATGCCATGAAGTTAAATTTAAGAAGCTTTATTTAAAATGTATGAAATTGCTACATAAATTCTATGAAAATATTTCATAGATTCTATCATATATCATACATATATTATAGCCTAGTAATCATTGTGTCTCAAACATGTAACATTGTATAGCAAACACAATGTGTTTGGACACAAGTACAATATATTTGCGGCAAGCTACAAACACGTTATATTTGCATCCAAACAACAAAATTAGGTGGTAGGTATGGCTCCTGTCGTACTGGGTGTACGACCATTTCTTCGTATCCGGGATATGAGTGGGGATGTTTCTCTTAAAGGTAGACGTCGGTGCCATGTAATCCACTGCTATTGGGGTTGGCTGTAAATCCCTTAAAATCGTCACATTGCAAGTAATGTCTTAGGCGGAGTACCGACGTTGTTGCCGTTGTAGTGCTAACAGGTGAATGATAGAGGAATGATAGGTAGGATTTGCGCGAAAGTCACCCGTGATACATGGTATTGGTATTATCTGGACTTTGTCCAGAGATTTAGCTAAGTGAATGTATTTCCATACATGTATTTCCACCAGCCAACAGCAATATCGGGTGGAAAACAACTGTATATATTCATTAATCTATTTTCGGAGACAGGCTCCATCGCCCTTTGGTGGGCCTTTGACACGAATATAGGGTTTAACTAATCCCATGTACAGTTTTTGTTCTGAACCTAAGCTTTCTAGGGAGAGTCACAGCTATTCTCTCCCACATAGAGCCAATTGCTGAATGTACACAACCTTCAGCTTTCTCGTAAAGAATGCGATATTGGCTAACTTAGGCGATCTCCTGATTAAGCCCTGAACCACATCTCTGCATACACGCTGAAAAATAACGGCCCCAGCTGCATATTATAGGAAACATGTACATGTTTGTAAGCATTGTTTTCATAAATTGAAGATCTGCTGACTTTTTGTTTTTAGTTGATGTCTAACTCGTGTTTGTTTTTAGTGGTTCTCAATAACCAAAGCCACATTTGGGTATCAGAAACATATATTATAACCTATTAATCATTGCGTCTCAAACATGTTATATTGAATAGCAAACACAATGTTTTTTGGCGCAAGTATAGTATGTTTGCGACAAACTACAAAAACGTTATATTTGCATCAAAACAACAAAAAAGACCGATTTTCAGCGTGTAATGTATGTTACGACTGTGGAACGTGATCCCTTCAGCGCAAGCAAAATGTTGTCGAGTTCTAAATTCCAGAGAAGTGGTGCCAAGACTCCCGCTAGAGAGATTACTCTGTTCACATTTCTAGATAAAGTCATATGACCCAGTGACTAAATTATCCGCCTTTGGAAAAGTAATCCATAGATCAAATTCATGGTCAATACGAAGTGTCAATATATCGATCCCGGAGAGGTGTTGTTAAACTTATCCTCAATATCGACAAATGCGACAAGAGCGGTTTCCTTTAGAAGAACAGATTTATAGCTGAAGATTACTGGAGCGTACTTAGCGGTTTCCGTAGGTTAGTCTTCGCTATAAGCGATCTGGCATGTTAAAAGTACTATCTACTGTCCTGCACGGATATGCGTCAATCATCCTCTCGAATTTCTTCAGAAGGTAAGATGAGATTTTGATTGAACTAAAGTGTTGTGGAGTAATATGTGATGATTTACTCTATGTTGGAGTGAATACCACCAGGGATCAATGGGAATTTAGGATAGCTTAATAAAGCTCGTGTAATGGTCAAGGAGCCGGGGATTTAAAATGTGTAGTCCGAGCTATAACTCCACTGATTCATGCCGATAGAACCATTTGATTTTCAGGGCGGAAAACTTCCCATTGCTCAGTGTAGCGTTTCATTAGGCACACTATTTCCCTCAACATCCGAGAAGTCTTAGGTTTTCGGCGAAAAAATGGTTCCCCATTACATCCCATGAAGTGATTGAGGAGAGTTTCTCACAAACTAGTAGGCTGTGTGCGTTTTAGTTCTTGACTCACTGATTGGGGCCTACAGTTTTACTCCGGTTCCGAGAACGGGGTTTCGGTGAGTTTTACCATATTTCTGGAAAGCATGTGTTAATCAGTGTGTGTTAAGGAGGTCTAACGATACTTAACTTGATCAACCTCGTTTGTTCTTTCAGATATTTCAGAGAGGTGGAGGTCGTCAAGAGGACGTCTGGAAGTCTGAGAAGCATTTTCAATGCCGTCGCTTTCTCACAGAACTATTTCTTTGAAAAGAGGTAGTAGCAACTGAAGATTCGGCTGATGCAACCGAATTACCGTTGCCACAAACGAATTGAGGTTCTCACGACTAAGTTTGTTCGCCACAACAGGTTAATGAAACTTCTAATGGGTTGCCACAACCTCTAATACGGTTGCCACAACCTCTAATTCGTATGTGACGACATCTAATGTGGTTGTGTCAACCTCTAAAATCGGTTACGGGTAAGTGGGTTATTTTTCTTGTGGGTGCACAACTATGTCTCAGATCTACTCCCAGAAGAAACTAAAGCTTTAACATATTTTTTAAGTTTTAAATTGTGCACATTCCAGTCTCGCTACGTCCTTACGGACTAAGCTGAATTCAAAGACTTTCAGCAACACCTTTTCAGGAGATGCTGGCTGAGCGTTGTTCGGCCGGAGGGGAATACGGAATCAAATGATAGGTTGAAAGCTGGGGAACCAAGTGAAATGTTAAAATCAGCATCGGTAATGTTAGAGAGTCATTGTAAGGGCACATATGTTGAAAGCACGATACTGTTAAGGGAAATAAATTGGACGCCATGATGTGGAACATCGCTTAATCTCCTAATGATATGTTTACATAAGCAGCTGATTTTTTAGGGTATTTTATAAGGTTGGTTTGCTGAAATCTCTAAAACTTTGAAGTTGCGGTATTCCCGAACGTCGCTTAATGGAGACGCTGGAGCCAGTTGCAATGTGATGTATAAAACAGTTGTATTAGAACATGACAAAGGAAATAGATAGATCGGGGAAAGAATAAAGAAATATGCTAACGATTAGGAGCTCGAATTTCCATTATATTCTAACTAAAAGCTCTTGTGGCGACGCTGCAGCCAGTTGCCACATGATATGCAAGACCCATACTAACAGAAGAGGTAAAGTGAAAACAGGAAATGAGCAAAGAGTGACGGAAGAATCAGAGAGAGATACCAAGGCAGAGATATAACAAGAGAGAGATATAGCAAGAGAGAGAGAGATAGCAAGAAAGAGCGAAGTGAAATAGATGGATGAAAAGTACGGTTACAAATCATGCTTCCCGCAGTTGCTACGTATTATGGTTGACAGATGTAATAGGAGAAGAGACACGTTATTATAAGCAAAAGAGAAAGAGGGATCAAAATGAAAAAAAGGGTCAATCGAAAAATCTTGATATGGATATTCTGTTATTGTAAAAGGGTAATTACATATTCATAGGGTATTTGTGGATCATCCTGGTTCCTGGTTATGAAGTGAAAAAACAATGGTTTCCCATTACATTCTATGAATGGATTGGGGACAGCTCCTCACAACTTTTGACCTGGGCACATTCTAGTTTTACGCTCACTGAGTGGGGCCGTCTGTGGTGCAATGGTTAGTATGCGCGCCTCTTGTACATAAGATCCTGGCTTCGATCCCTGCTCTGACCACCTTAAATTTCTTTTGGCGGCGATCACCTCGCATAGTGACGGCGATACTATCGAGTAGTTAGCCATGAAAAAGCTTCTCAAGATACCGTTCGGAACCGGAATAAAACTGTAGGTCCCAATCAGTGAGTATAAAACTAGAAAGCGCACAGATCACTGGTTGTGAATAGCTCTCCCCAATTCCTTCATGGGATGTAATGGGAAACCATTGATTGATTGGGACCTACAGTTTTATACCGGTTCTGAGGGATATTTTGCGAAGCTGTTTGATGGCTAAGCAAGGTGACCTCCATCGAAAGTAATGTCAAGGGGTCTGAGCACGGATCGACCTCACGTTCTCTTATACAAGAGCCGCGCACTCTACCATAGCATCACCGACGACCACGATTATAAAGTGAACTAGTAGGAATATTGTGCCACAAATTCATCCAGCTGAATTAATAAAATAATGCCCAAAGAGCAAATTATAAAAAATTATTCTGACGACTTGGGTTTTGTTTCTATAGAAAATTTTAGAATTGTGTAACTATTTTGGCTGGAAAATTGTTTTTAAATGTTTATGATTCCCAAGAAATATTTGTTTTCCTATTCCATCATTTAATGTAGTTTTCATGTTATGTTTTTTATATATTTTAATTACAAATTACTATGTATTCTCTCTCCCCTGAACTAACTAATTTATACATATAAGTAATAAAATTATCTCTTGGGAAATTTGTAGTAAGTTCAAGAACTTCAGCGTTTTTTCGCCCCAAACCACATTTTATTGAAATTATACCAAACAATTAACATTCGAATTGCAATGAAACGTTAAGTAACTAACACTTTGAACGCCGTACTCAGGTTTGTAACAGGTAGAAAATACTCAGTGTATGACTGAACACTTTCGAGACATTGACTGTGGCGCAAAAACCGCGAATTCTTCCCCCAAAAACCAACACACATACACAAAATTAATACCCAGCAATCATTAATTGCGGCAGGTGAGGTGAACTCATTCGTGACAGATTAGAGTAACAACTTCAACAGCCACACTAGCAAACACAATAGTTACCTTACAAATGCCATTGTACTTGGACCGATGTCTTTAAGAATTCTTCCGTTTTTTTTTTGTTATTTTCAATTTTACGATACAAAATATTTTCCCCATACGTCTTGGTAATGGATTTTTATTAACACAATCGTCGTCGATCGCATGTTACGCGTGCAAATATTACATGTGGACGGACAGGTGTGATGTACAGTGAGCTCAAAGAGAGGGAGATTAGAATATACGACACAATATATGCTTCTAAAACTAATATAGAAATCATTCAGCTAGCTGAATTGCCATTAAACATTGATAAAATCTATAAGAAGCCACTAGCTGATATTGCTAATACAATTCAGCAAGCTGAATAACCCCAATAAGTTCAAATTCGATTATTTTATATGTATATTAAAATCTAAAAACGTTTGCTACTTACTCACAAATTCAGCAAGCTGAATTGCCATTACACATTGGTAAATTCTATGTAAAGTCAATAGTTGATCTTGTTAACACAATTCAGCTCGCTGAATAACTCCCAATAAGTCAAATTTCGATTATTTTGTGTGTATATTATAACCTTTAAACTTTTACTATTTCCGTACAAATTCAGCTAGCTGAATTGGCAAAAAACTGTGAGTAAGTGCAAGTTTAATTAAAACGAAGCTGAGCTCAGTTAGCTGACTGAATTATCAAAATACCTTTAAAATAACAAAATATAACCAACTAAATACAAAGTAACTAGTCGTTAGTATTAAAAGTTCCACCAGCCAACTTACTCTAGCCACTCTGGATATTCGCTACTGAAAACTGTAAAGAAACACATTCACTTTTTGCAGTCTCTGTAATGTCGTCTTCTTTGGCACATGCATTAGTGTATATTATCGTTGGTGGTACAGTAACTATAATTATTTCTTATTTTGTAGACAAATTGAATTGAATATAATTGTTTGTGTCTTACGGAACAGAGCGCGGAAATCTATCAAAAACTTCAACAATACCAGCGATGTCGTTTTGTGACGCTTCCATGCTAAGCATATAGAGACGAGGGCAATTATAACTTCGGCAACGCCAACACGAAATGACAAATATTTTGTTACAGCTGAGTGATATTTTTGCTAACTTTACATACTCCCCAGTTGTGCAGGAATGGAGAATTAAGACAACACTTTTCCGTGAACGAAATAAAAATCCAGAAAAAACGGAGTAGGAAATTAGTATTTGAAAATTGGTTAGGAAACCTTGTGCATTTTCCGTTGTTATGCTTTTGATAATAAATATTTAACAAAAATAGTAATAGTTATTGATTCAGCTAGCTGAATTGTAATTTTTTTCACTTTTATAGACAATTGAGAATAGTTTTTGATTACATTAGTCAATTCAGCTAGCTGAATTTGATTACTATTGCCAAAATACGTGCATGCATAAACATTTGAAAGCAGTGGTATTTCTAAACGTCTTTTGGGATCAAATTTTAGTACCTAATGTCAATTCAGCTAGCTGAATTTGAAATAAAAAACATTTTTGATAGGAAAGAAATTTGCTGGTCTTACAATTGCATAAAAGTTGATTAGCCTAATTCAATATTGGGCGTTAGTGTGTTTATACTTACTAATCAGTTAAATTATTAAGGGAAATTTAGTTACGCTTCTAGTAAGAACTGTTATGTTAGCTGATATTGCCGTTTTTAACAATTCAGCAAGCTGAATTGCCTAATATTTAACTTTTTGCGATATGTCGTCAGTAATTTTAATGTTTGCTGTCAATTCAGCCGGCTGAAATTAATGAAACAGTTGACACCGATCTTCTCTTGAAAAATTCCAATGGTATACGTTAGATATTTAGGTTGGCAAATGATTGTCTAAACTTTTTGGATATGTTTCCCTCTGCACAGATTTTTTACTTTAAATGTATTTACTAACATTAGTTGTTCAAACTCATTGGGAGTGTTACTTCATATACTATGATTTTCCATTATTTTAGCCGACATTGCAGGCTGAATTGCCTAAGTTTTGCGCTAAACGTCTATTGGGACCAAATTTTAGTACCTAATGTCAATTCAGCTGGCTGAATTTGAAATAAAAATCATTTTTGATAGGTAGTAAATTTGCAGGACTTATAATTGCATAAAGACTGATTTACCTAACTCACTTTAATGCGTTAGTTTGTTTAAACTTAGTAATCAGCTAAATTATTAAGGGCAATTTGGTGATATTGCCGTTTTTAACAATTCAGCTAGCTGAATTGCTTGATATTTAACTTTTTGTGATATTTCGTCAATAATTTTAATGTTAGCTGTCAATTCAGCCAGCTGAATATAATGAAACAGTTGACGCCGATCTTCTTTTGAAAAATTCCAATGGTATACGTTATCAATTTAGGTTGGCAAATGACTTTCTAAGCTTTTTGGATATCTTTCCCTCTGCACAAATGTCTTTACTTTAAATGTATTTATTAACATTAGTTATTCGTACTCATTGTGAATGTTAATTTATATACTATGATTGGCTGAGTTGCCTAATTTAGTGCTCTAAACATCTGTTGTGACCAAATTTTGGTACATAATGTCAATTCAGCTAGCTGAATTTGAAATAAAAAACATTTTTGATAAGTAGTAAATTTGCAGGACATAAAAACTGATTTACCTAACTGACTTTTATGTGTTCGTTTGTGTAAACTTAGTAATCAGTTAATTTGTAAGAAGTATAAATGGCAACCCTCGTATACAAAGGCGTCCAAAATCAGATATTGTTAATGCGGATCTTGAATGGAACCCTGAGGAGCATCGCAAGCCAGGAATGCTACCAAATACATGGAAGCGCTGCCTGGAAAAGGACTATGAAAAAATCTCGACTATCATAGAATCAAATTAAATTACTTGGCTGAGAGATAAATTGAACATAAAATTAACATTTTATTTAAAGTTTGTATTGTAATATTGTTATATTTTGGTTAAATAAATAAAGGACAATAATATATATTACAAATTATTTTGTATTTATTGTGTGCCGAAATATTCATAACTATAACTTTATTAATTTTTTAAAATTCAGCCAGCTGAATTGGTAAATTTACTGATTTAATGACATTTACTGAAAAATTTCAATGTTTCGAGCCAATTCAGCTAGCTGAATTTGCAAATTATGCATGTGTATATATTTTAGCAATTTAGAATTGATTTATATTGATATAATTGATATATATTTTAGCAATTTAGAATTGATGTCCACAAATGACTATGTTATGAATTGATTTAATTTACTGACTTAATAACTTTTACTAAAAAATTTCAATGTTTCGAGCCAATTCAGCTAGCTGAATATGCAAGTTATGCATGTATATATACATACTTTAGCAGTTTGCAAATTGATTTTCTTGCATTTCCTTGATGCCTATGTCCCCATATGACTGTGTTATGGTATCAGTTCGATATTGTATTATGAGTGTGGTTGAATACACTTCTGAGACGACTTTTCGCATAAATGTAATCCGTAGTGTTTGGTTTTTTTGTTCGCACAAAAATCGTTAAAAATCCATCATCATCAAGTTTTTGTCTTTATAGTAACATATAACGTCCGTCTACATCATATGTTGGTGGTGCTCAAGAATGACGCCTTGTATGGGATTGGATGGATGAATGAATGCATTTACTTTTGATGTTTTCGTGAAGGATAATAAAAATTGATTTAATACAGACATTGAGATAATTCGACACATTCCCAATGTTGTATGTGTACAGGCAAATGCAAAAAGACAATTTCGAGATTGATGGACCAGTCGGGTGGTGGTCATCATTAAGTGGTCGATTTTTAATGGCACAAGATTGGCAGAGATAGAAATGCAACATGGTAAAAGACAAATAAATGGGCTTAGGACATTAAATAAAAATTATTGTAATGCTCAGGATTGCTATCCTCTCGTAAACTCTAAAAGTATTTTATTCCCCCCGACATTCCATTACAAAAGCAGCCGCCAATAGGCGCCCTTTACATATGGTTTGAGTATTTTTGTTGTTTTTGTATTGACCGAGCTATTAATAGAATTATACTTGAATTCAGTTTAAATTGAACCAAATGACTGGAGTTAACGCTTCGCTAACTGCGTTTTTTTTTTATTTTGTTCTGTCTGTCGCCCATCATACCATATTGAACTATTGCAGTTTTAGGTTTTTACAGAACTTTTTCAGTTTTCAAGATTATTTGCACTGATAACATTTGCAAAATGTAATTCGCGCAAAAACTAAAAAAAAAAACAAAAACACAAATGCCACCACCATCAGTACCAGCACCACGACCATCATTAGTGGTCCCCTTGTTTGCGTTGCTGCTGCAAGTCCTCTTTTGGAAAACTTCACGTACCGATGGTCAAATGGTGGTTAAAACGAGTCCGGTTTAATTGTGGCTGTTGCTCGGTGACTGCGGCGGTGGCGACGGTGGCGGCGTCCTCGTCGGGTTTGCATGTCAAGAATTGTGGTCAATTTGTTGAATTCGAGCATGACTGAAAATGAAATATTCCGAACCGAAACCGAATTGCAATTCGCGTATTTATTATAGCAAATGATCATTAATTATATTGAAAATTATGCTCAGTAAATTGAAAAGGGTTCGTGGAAATGCACCAAATTGATATTCAGCGAATATTGTTTAGAGTTAAAAATAAAATGGTTTCATACACAAGCTTGTATGTCTAAGAATAATACTAAAAAAAACCATAATACCCATTTTCTTTAGAATACAAATCACACTATTTGAAACCTATTCAGCTAGCTGAATTGCTGCGGTTGATCACCTCTTATACATAAATAACACAGTGCAACACGCACAAATATAACCATATACGGACACCACTACGTGTTAAAAGACCCACAAAAAAAAGCACCCAGTTTTGCCCAAAGTCAGGCACTTTTTTATAGACCCCCAAAGATTTGGGGCATCGGTGTGATTTTTGCAAAAATGTGATCATTTTGTCAGGCTTATATCTTGCAAACCATTTGGAATTTTGATGTACTCCCTGAGGAAAAGTTGCAGCTCTTTTTAAAAACTGTTAACATATATAATCAAAATCACTTCATCCTCAAGGTCAAAATCGCAAAATAAACTTTAAAAAATTGGATTTTTTATACCTTTTTTCCCCTCATCAGGTTCATAGGTAGCAAACCGTTCAAAATTCAACGAAACAATCAACTACAGAAATGTACCTAAGATCTCAATAAACAACTTTCTAGAACAAATGCATTTCCTAGAAATGATTCTTATATTGTGTGCTGCGTCCCTTGTTGCATGTGCTGAGCTACAGTTTTGACTGTGCTGCTGCGGTCGGTGAGATAGCACAGTATCTCAATGTTGAAGTAAACGGTGTTAAGAATCATTCCTAGGAAGTTCATATGTTCCAGAAAGTTTTTTATTGCGATCTTAGGTAAATATTTGTAGTGGATTGTTTCCTTGAATTTTGAACGGTTTGCTAGCTGTGGACCAGAACAGGGATTTTTTTTAGTTTTGAATTTTTTTAAAGTTTTTTGCTATTTTGACCTTGAAGATGAAGCATTTTTCAGCTTATATGTGCACAGTTTTAGTTTTTTATGACAAGGGCTACAACTTTCCAGTTTTATGCCCACTGATTGGGACCTACAGTTTTTACACCGATTCCGAACTGTAGTTTCAGAAACCTTTTCATGACTAAGTACTTGATAGTGCTGCCGTCACTATGCGAGGTGAATGCCGCCGAAAGAAATTTTAAGGTAGTCAGAGCAGGGATCGAACACAGGGTCTCATGTACACGAGGCGCGCACACTAACCATTGCACCATCGACGGCACCACCCCTTATAAGGCAGTATATTATTTAGTTGTATTACTTACTTAATTAGGTGACATCAAACAGCCCAGGGGGGTCAAGGGCCTTGCAAAATAATATGTTTCTCCAACCGCTTCAATGTTCAGTTTTTCTGCTCCAGTTGGCAACACCCAGCTCTCGGAGGAAAAATTCCACTTGGTCTTGCCAGTGGAGCCTTGGTCGTCTTATTTTCGACGTCCTTCGAGTACGTCTTCGAATACCTCTCGCACTGGTTCATTCTGATCCATTCTACAGACATGACCTAGCCAGCTCAAGCGCGCTATTTTTATGCGCGTAACTGTTCGATGTAGGGATACAGATTATTCAGCTCGTGTTGCATCCGTCGTCGGTACTCGCCGGCCTTCTTCTTTCGAAGACTTCCACTGATGTTTCATCAACATGCGATATGACGAAGGATTCTGCGTCATATAGCAAGACAGGTTGTATGAGAGTCCGATATAGTTGGATCTTCGTTGCTCGAAATAGAGTCTTATCTCTGAAGTGCTTGCTTACAACGAAATAACACCTGTTTGCAAGCACAATTCTCCGTTTGATTTCCAGGCTGACGTTATTGCCTCGGCTCAGGTCGGAGGTAAATAAACTCTTCCACTACCTCGAAATTATAACAGTGATCAACGTTCACTATTTCATCCAATCTTGTCTTCAATCTTCATCGTACCATGGTTTGTCGAAACCATTAATTTTGCTTTGTCCTCGTTTACTACCAACCCACTTTTGGTGATTCCTTCTCAATTGTCGAAAATTCCGCAACAACTTCTCGCAGATTTCGCTCAATGATGTCTAAATCATCAGCATACGCGAGCAGCATGTGACATTTGCTGCTGATAGTTTTATTCATGATGTCTGCCACTTTTCTTACGATGGTCCCGATTTATATGTTAAAGAGATCGCATGTTCTGTACCAATTATTACTGAAGATTTCGTGTCGATCAGTGTCATTCTAAAAAGGCGAGTCAGCTTACCAGGAATACCAAGCTCCGACATTGCGTGGTACAGATTTCCGCGTATAGGGCTATCGAAGTCAGCTTTATAATCTCCAAAAAGGTGTTGGGTGTCGATTTGTTTTTCGTGCGTTTTCTCCAGGATTTATCGTAATATGAATATCTGGTCGATAGTGGTCTTTCTACTCCTAAAACCACCCTAATGAGGTCCATTCAGGTCGAGAGGACCTTGTAGGCGATGGGTAAAAGCTTTATTGTACAATAGTTCGTACATATACTCGGTCATTCAAGACATTTGCTGTTTAAAGGACATTCAAGACATTTGAGTTTTTTCAAGACATGTACTATAGCGAAGTTACGACGACCAAGTACTTCGGGGTACCGTCGACAAACCAGTCGTATGTGCATGGTTGTGTGTCTACACAAAAACACAATATGATATAAATCGAAATGGAAATAGAAGTATTGTAGTTTTGTAGCTTTGTGCTCTGCTGCTTCACGTACATACATACACGAATGCTATTTTCTTTTGCAGAACGCTCGATTGCAGCCACTTCGCTACAGTCTTATATAAACAATTCAATCGCTCTTGTGCAAATGTCTGGCTAATACTCCAATCATCCGACATGCATTCGTCTAGCCAGATTTTGCATATTAGCTCATGCATGCACCTTTCCGACTCATAGCAGCCAGCCTTGTTCATAAGCCAGGAAATTTTAGTTTTAACTTCGCTTTGGCTAGGAGGGTTGCACTCGACGACATCGTCCTGTAAGTGATCCATATTCTTATCCACATCTATTTATAAGTATATTGAAATCTTCTGTGACATATAAAGCAGAGAAGTGATATCTCCATTTTGCCAGCATTCTCAGCATATGTGTGAAAAGATTCCCGTCCTTATATCTACAAAAAGGGGTTTGGCTTTATATTTTTCGTTAGAATTTATGGACCTCATTATTACTTCTGTAAAATTCAATTTTCTCACTTTCGCACTTTCTCCACAACCATTTTTCATCCTAAATAAATGGGTTTCATCTTTCCCCTTTTTCTTACACCGCTCTATCCCGGATCGCATTGCAACTGACCGAAGCACTGCCATACGTGCAGCGTTCCTTTCATCACTTGTTATACGACAATCTTCATCGCACATCTGTGGCAAGATTCCCATCCTTAGTTCTACACAAAGGGGGCCTGTTCCATTTCCGTTGGTTTGGCTTTATACTTTTCGTTAGAATTTATGGGCTTCATTCTTCCTTCAGTAAAATTCAATTTTCTCACTCTCGCACTTTCTCCACAACCATTTTTCTTCCTAAATAAATGGGTTTCCTCTTCTCCTTAAACCGCTCTATCCCGGATCGCGTTGCAACTGACCGAAGCATTGCCACACGTGCAGCGTTCCTTGCATCAGTTGTCATGCGACACTCTTCGTCGTATTATGTTTTGTCGTTTTTCATAACCAAGTATGGTCTCTGCAGCAGATTTCATACAGTGGGAAATGTGCTTCCCCCGCGGTACAGAATTATGAGGCGGGGTGCGTCCTGCGCCAGTATCTGACTGAGCTGCTCTGCGTAAGTAAATGGATTCCCCTTTTATCCCGTGAAGGAATTGGGGAGAGCTGTGCGCTTTCTTGTTTTATACTCACTGATTGGTACCTACAGTTTTTACACCGATTCCGAACGGTATTTTGAGAAGCTTTTTCATGGCTAAATACTTGCTGTCACTATATAATACATTGTCTTAATGATTGAAATACACTGTCTTAATAATTTTACTTTAGCCTTAAAACCGCTCTTTTCCAAGCAAATGCTGGCAGTTGAATTACTTTAACTAAAAATTTATAAATCTGTGTTATACTAACGAGTATTGTTTGGATTCATGTAGCTGAATCACACTATTTAGTAAATTTCATTATATGCAAAACCATTTTCCAATGTCTTATGTTAATTGAGGAATGTTTGAAGTCTATTCAGCTAGCTGAATTATTGTTAGTAGTTATTAACCTAGATGCAAATATTATAATCAATATATTTTTACGAAATCACGTAGCTGAATTAAATTATTTTGTAGAATTTGTGACATTAATATTAATTTTTATTAAAACTAACTTATATTTGCACTGATTGCAGCTAATTCAGCTGGCAAAATTCCAAAAAAATTAACCATTAACCTAATTTTATTTTCCATTGTCTATATATAGATTTTATTTTCTCTAAACAATTTAAAATATACCTATTTGTATCCTCTACTAAACTAACTTTTCAACCACTTTGTATGGGGAGCTAAGTGATATTAAGCGATTTTCAAAGACTCCCCATCCAAGGTGGTCGTAAAACTGGTTTAATTGGGAATACAAACACGCTTACTTTTTCGTGACTTCCTTGGCTAAAAATACTATTTCGACAATGTGAATTACAAGAGAAATGTTTCGAACCACAAAATAAAGTAATTCAGCTGGCTGAATTTGTACTTTTTATCATTTGTTTTCATTTCACTTATAAAAGCCAGCTAATTTGCTTGCTGTATTACTTCAATTATCCCTTAAATTATTTCTAAACACAATAATCAAAATTTTTGAAAGTACACAGCTGAATTAGTCTATTTAATAAATTTTGTTAGTTAAATTGTTATTTCGATAATTTTAGCTAGAAAATACCTTTCCCAACCCAATTCAGCTTGCTAAATTACATTATTTAGTCTTTAAATAAATCTTTGATTATAAAATCAAGTTTTTTGATACATTTCCCAGCTGAATCACATTAGTTTGCAAAAAAATTGGCTTACAAAATTATTTTACAGAGTTTGGAGTTACAGAAGAGCTGTTGTTAGGCAATTCAGCTAGCTGAATTACTTTCTTCAGCCCTTATATAAATCTTTTGTTATTAAACCAAAAGATTTTCTTGAATTTCCTTGCTGAATTACATTATTTTGTAGACATATTAGCGTTTCAAATTGTTGTGTAGTGATTTGCTTGAGAAGAGAACTGTTGTTAGTCAATTCAGCTAGCTGAATTATATTAGTTAGTTCTTACATAGTTTTAAGGTAGAGGGATATATATAATTTTTTAAGAGAGCAATGATTTGAATTTCTGTATTTTTAATGTTTGAATTTAAGGCATACATACATAACTACAAAAGAGTCATAACTCAAAATTTTCAGATTTTAATTGTTTGCTTGAAAACAATAACCAAGGACCATTTCTATCCGCTGTAAAAATCTGACGTCGTTTACTCTGGGACATGGGACTGTCCGTGGAGGTGGAAAGTTTCTGATTGCCATTCACTTGGGAGTGGCCAGAAATGATTCCTTCATTGGGCAGTCCAAGCAGCTCACTACTTCCACGCAGTATGTCCTGGGCAATGGCTTTTCGGAAACCTCCGTTAGCTAGCTAGA
Source organism: Phaonia tiefii (assembly GCA_963931995.1). Taxonomy (NCBI): domain Eukaryota; kingdom Metazoa; phylum Arthropoda; class Insecta; order Diptera; family Muscidae; genus Phaonia; species Phaonia tiefii. Next base: position 29,477,967 of record OZ008370.1, on the reverse strand, counting down.
GTGAGAAGGCGAAACAAATGAGCATCAAATCAGGTATAGTAGGTGACTGATGTCACTGAAGCTCATCAAACAATCGGGCATATTCTTTTGTCCTTAGAAGGCGGATGAGCCAAACATACGGGCCAACGGCGGATAGAAACTAAAAGAAGAAAATCCAGGTTCAACATATCGCATCCTGGTCAGCGTCTGATCCATAATGGGCGGCTGCAATCAAATATCCTGGCAGTAGGTAAAATGCAAAAACCCGGTGGGCTGGGTTTGCCTCCCGCCACCGTTCATAATGGCAGTGAAAATACAAAAACGAAACAGAAAACATAAACAACCCCTATTTGTTGACGACCCCCGCAAACGTTATAAGGACCACGATTTACGGGTATGCACTTGGAATGTAAGAACTCTATATAGATCCGGTGCAAGTATCCAACTGGCAGATGTCCTCGAAAGTTATAAGGCTGACATTACCGCTATCCAGGAAATGCGATGCACAGGACATGGCTGCACAAGAAAAAGAAACTGCGATATATACTACAGTTGCCATGAAAAAAACATGAATTTGGTTGTGGATTTGTAGTTGGCAAAAGACTGCGACATCTAGTCTCTAGGTTCAATCCTGTGAGTGAACGAATAGCCACAATCCGCATAAAAGCGAAATATTTTTATATTTCCCTAATTTGTGTGCATGCCCCGCCAGAAGAGAAAGATGATGATGCCAAAGACATATTCTATGAGCTCCTAGAGGAAACGTATGACCGCTGCCCTGGCCATGACATTAAGATTGTACTAGGAGATTTTAATGCCAAAGTAGGAAGGGAGAATGTGTTTAATCCAACTATTGGCAATTTCAGTCTTCATGCTGACAGTTCCGACAACGGTAAGAGACTGATTGACTTTGCCGCGGCAAAAAACATGGTCATAATTGATGGAAGGCACTCATCCAGTGTAATGGACGTACGAGTGATCAGAGGAGCTAACATCGATTCTGATCACTACCTGGTAGCAGCAAAGGTTCGCACAAGATTAAGTAGAGCGAAAATCGTACGAAACCAGACGCAGAGGAAGCTGGACATTGGAAAGCTGCAATTACCAGAGGTAGCCACAGCCTACTCAAGGAAGCTCTCGCAACTTTTGGCACAGAACCCACCCCCTCCCGATGACGATCCTGATGCGCAGTGGAAACCCATTTCCGACTCTATAAAAACTGCCGCAACAACCGTACTTGGTTTCGAAAAACCGCTTCGCAATAAACCGTGGTACGATGAAGAGTGTCGCATAGCAAATGACGAAAAGAACGATGCACGTATGGTAATGCTTCAGTCAATTGCAACGCGAGCTGCAACTGAGCGGTATAGGGAGAAGAGAGGTAAACCGTCTCTTTAGGCATAAGAAACGGCAGTGGAGAAAACGCGAGAGTGAGAAAATTGAGACATACAGAAGGAGGAACGAAGCCCGAAAATTCTACCAAAAAGTTAAAAACGGAACTAATGGACATGGTTCAGGGCCCCCCTTCTGTAAAGACAAAGACGGAAATCTCGTCGCAGATGTGCAGAGCATGTTGGGAATATGGAGAGAGCATTTCTCCGCGCTACTAGTACCTGAGATATCCGATGACGATGGGACAATCGATCACAATATGGACGACGACGTCGATTGCCCCCCTCCTAACCAAGACGAGGTCAGAACAGCTATTGCCCGGCTTAAGAACAACAAAGCCGCAGGAGCCGATGGATTACCGGCGGAGCTGTTTAAGGCTGGCGGCGATGAGCTGATAAGGTGCATGCATCAGCTCATTAGCAAAATTTGGTTAGATGAATGCATGCCCGGCGATTGGAGTCTCAGTGTACTTTGTCCCATATTTAAAAAAGGTGACCCGAGTATTTGTGCCAACTACCGTGGAATAAGCCTTTTATCCATAGCATATAAGGTTCTATCAAGTATAATGTGCGAAAGACTAAAACCAATTATCGCTGACCTGATTGGACCATACCAGTGTGGCTTTAGGCCTGGAAAATCGACAACTGACCAGATTTTCACGCTACGCCAAATCCTGGAGAAGACACACGAAAAACAAATCGACACCTATCATCTATTTATCGATTATAAAGCAGCCTTCGATAGTCCGATACGGGAGAAACTTTATGAAGCAATGTCTGAGCTTGGTATTCCTGCAAAACTCATACGCCTTTGCAGGATGACCTTGACGAACACCAAATCCGCAGTGAAAGTTGGTAAGGATCTTACCGAACCTTTCGAAACTAAGCGAGGCCTCAGGCAAGGCGACACCCTATCGTGCGATCTCTTTAACATCTTAATGGAGATCATTATGAGAAAAGCTGCAGTCAACATGAATAAAACCATCAGCAGCAAAAGTCACATGCTGCTCGCGTATGCTGATGATATAGATATCATTGGGCGCACAATTAGAGAAGTTACAGCGGTTTTTTCGAGAATTGAGAAGGAGTCAGCAAAAGTGGGTCTGACGGTGAATGAGGACAAGACAAAATTAATGGTTTCAACGAACAGGGCCTCCACGCGATTAGACCAAAGCGTGAACGTTGATAACCGTTATAACTTCGAGGTAGTGGACGAATTTATATACCTCGGATCTGCCGTGAACAAAAACAACAACGTCAGCCTTGAGATCAAACGGAGAATTGTGCTTGCGAATAGATGTTATTTTGGGCTAAGCAAGCACTTTAGAGATAAAGCCCTCTCTCGAGTAACAAAAGTCCAGCTGTACCAGACTCTCATTCAGCCTGTCTTGCTTTATGGCGCAGAATCCTGGGTCCTATCGCAAGCAGACGAAACATCTGTAGGAGTCTTCGAGAGAAAAATACTCCGAAAAATTTATGGCCCTATAGTGCACAACGGCGAGTATCGGCGACGCATGAATCATGAGCTGTATGAGCTTTATCCTGACATTGACATAGTTAAGCGGATCAAGATAACGCGATTGCGCTGGCTAGGCCATGTCAGTAGAATGGATGAAGATGAACCAGCGCGAAGGCTTTTCGAAACCGAACTCGAAGGAAAACGAAAAATAGGAAGACCAAGACTCCGCTGGAGGGATCAGGTTGACGAATCCCTGCGTACACTTGGTATTGCCAACTGGAGAGATAAAGCAAAAGATCGAACTGGTTGGCGAAATATGTTATCTTCGTTTTGTAAGGTCCCTGACCCCCCGGGGTTGTCCGAGACCGGATAAGTAAGTAAGTAAGTTTACTCTTCCCTTTCGTCTAAAAAGTCCCGTACGAATATGTCTATAATTCAGTATTTTCATACATATTTCTAGTTAACAACATCAGTTTTTTGGCTCTACTGAAAATTTGAAAATTTTGAGTTATGACTCTTTTGTAGATAGGGTGCGATATATTATTGTGCCAGAACTTTTTTACTTTTATAGAATATTCTACAACCTCATGAGGTCAGATGTCTTACTCATATTAGTTAAACAAAAAAATTATACAAATTTCAACATATTCCTCCAACTGGCTCTATCCTTCGCCTTTTCACGCTAGTTGGTAACACCAAGGATACGGAGGGATTCTTCTGCCTGGTCTTTCCAGCGGAGTCTTGCTCGTCCCCTTTTCCTGCTTCCATTGGGGACGTTATCGAAAATCTTTCGCTCTGGTTCATCTTCATACATTGTGATAACATTGCCCAGCCAACGCAATTGGCCCACTTTGATTCGTCTAGCTATGTCCACGTCAGAATATAAATTATATAACTCTTGGTTCCAGCGATGTACTCGCCGTTTTCTCTAACAGGTGTGAATTTATCTCGAATACTCTTAGGTGATTTTCATCCGCTTGCCATATAACCCAAGTTTCGGAGCCATATGTCAAGACAGGTGAAATTAGAGTCTGATATAGCTGGACCTTTGTCCGTCGAGAGAGGGCTTTGTTCCTTAACTGCTTGCTAGGCCCAAAATAGCATCTATTTCCAAGCACAATTCTTCCATTTTATCTAAAGACTGTCGTTGTTGTCTTTGTTCACTGCGGATCCAAGGTAGACAAATTCATGTACCACCTCAAAATTAAATCGGTTGTCAACGTACATGTGCGGACCAAGTCGAGAGGTTTCTCTAGTCGTTGACACCATCAATTTTGCCTTGCCCTCATTAACAGCAAGACCCAACTTCGCAGATTCTTTTTCGATTCTTGAAAATAATCAAGAAAACTCTTCCAAATTTCGCCCAAAGATGCCTATGTCGTCAGCTTATGTCAGCAACAAATGGCTTTTCGTTTTAATGGTCTTGTTCATATTTACTGTAACATTTCTCATTAATATATCTATCAAGATGTTGAAGAGATTGCACGAAAGTGTGTTGCCTTGTCTCAGTCCACGCTTGCTACAGAATGCTGATTTGGTGTTGGCCAGCGTCATTCTACAGAGGCGGATTAGTTTTGCCAGAATCCCAAGTCGAGATATAGCTTCGTACAGTTTTCCCCGTATGCGGCTGTCGAAATTACCTTTATAATCGACAAAAATATGGTATGTATCGATTTGCTTTTCGTGGATCTTTTTCAGGATTTGGCGTAGCATGAATATTTACTCAGTCGTGGACTTGGCTGGCCTAAAACCACACTGATAAGGTCCAATCAGGGGTTCAACAATTGGCTGTAGTCTTTCACATAATACGCTCGACAAGACCTTATAAGCGATGGATAAAAGACTGATACCGCTATAGTTGGAACAGACGCACGGATCACCCTTTTTGAATACAGGACATAATACACTGTGACTCCAATCGTCGGGCATAGATTCCCCCAGCCATATACCGCATAAAAGTCGATGCATGTGGGAACAGACACACGCCAGAACATTGTAATTTATTTTATTCAGCTAGCTGAATTGTTTGAAACTTGCAATATCTTTCCAATTTGTTTTAAATACAAACATTTTTTAGAATAAAGTTGTCGGAAACCCAACGACTTTGTTAATTCAGCTGGCCTTACATAGCCTACACAGTGTTGACAGTTATTACTTACTCCAAATTCGGTTGCTTTAGCATATTACAAGACAGCTGTCAATGACTTTGCTGTATTACACATCTCGCAACATGTCAATTGTCTTATTATCTAATCAATATTTGTCATTTTATGATCACATACATATTGATCTACCACCTTCACCTTTTACTTCCGCATGGGCTGTCCACCACGAATGGTAGAAAAAGGTAACAATGACAACAAGTAGTTTGAGTTATAACAGTAACACTGTAGTCTAAAACTTAATTACTTGAGTTGAGTTGGTTTCTTAAAGAAACACGAGCTAGAATTACACCTGTCCAAGGCAAACGCATAGAGGGCAGAAGGAACGGAAATACCTATGTAGATGGAAATGCGATCATTATTCATGTCTTTTGACCTCTTGGGGTTATTAACATAAATGACTTTTAAAAATGCGGCTGTTTCGAATTTTTCGTGTTTTCTTTCAAGACAACTATAACAATAACAACAAGAAAAAGAACCCCCATATCATAATCATCGGGAAGAACAATTGTAGATCAACGGCCAAAACGGAGACCTGGCACCCTCACCCTCATCATTAGTGATCGTGCAAACATCCCTAGAAGTTCAAATACTTGTTGTCTCATATTTATATCTAAACAACCACCAGCACCGGTACCACCACCACTACTATTGTCAGCTACGTCATTATCATCAGCCGCATTTTAACGATGGCCAGGCAGCCAGTCAGTAAGTCAGTGGTGGTATTTTAATTGAACTGGTATTTTCCCTATACATTTTCCTTCCTGCCCAGTTGATGCCCGTACCGGCTAAACCATTTGATTGATTTACTAGACCCGCCGTGTTCATTTGATATTTTGTGAAGTAGCGCGCGCTATTTATTGCACCCTACCACAAGACAATACATAGCAGTGTGTATGTATATTCAGCCAGCGAAATCCTCAGGTGCGTTTAACTGTTGTTTTTCCTTACATGTCTCAGAATTCAATACTTAATTCAGTTTTCGAGCTGAATGTAATTTGAGAGGGAATTCCTTGCGGCAATTTTCGATTAACCACTAGTTTTTACACCTGTCTGCGTGCAAATTTCCAACGGCTTTACTTAGAGTTCATTCCCCACCCCTGTGTGTCTGGCACAAACTGTCAATTTGGTATTTATGTAATACAAGTGCTGGGGCATTTCGGTTGGGTCTTGTCGCTTGATCTTTCCATAGCATTGAACATGTTAATTGGTTGTAAGTGAAATTTTCGAATTAACATAAATAAATATAATTTATGTACGAGCATTTCATGGACATACAATTTACCACAACGTTATTGGGAAAAGTGTAAACTACAACAGAATTTTATAAAAAAAATTAAATTTAATGGTTAATGATAATGGTTAATTATGTTAATATTAATACATATAACATTAATGCAAATGATAAGATCAATTAGAATAAATAAAATATGGAAACAAATAAATGTAAATTAATCAATTCAGCTGGCTGAATTTAAAGCAATGATGCCAATTTTAACATAACCTTAAAACCACTAACTATATGTGTCTATTCAGCGAACGGGTTTGGAAAAATATGATTAAAATTTAAACAAGGCAAATTAATTCAAAGCAATAAATGTATATACATTTATTAATTAAGCTAGCTGAATTTGTGAAAAGCTCAGCCAAATCTCGCAAATCAAGTATATATAAACCTCAGAATTATTAAATCAACTTGTTATATATTTCGAAACCGCATATAATTTGAAAAAAATTAAAACATATTAAGCATTTACGGAATACATACAAATAACACAGTGCAACACGAAAAAATATAACCATCTAGGGACACCGCTACGGGATAAAAGACCAAAAAAATAGACCCGTGTCTCCCAGTTTTGCCCAAAGTCATACGCTTTTTTTTATGGGCCCCCAAAGATTTGGGGACTCGGAGTCATTTTTGCAAAAATGTGATAATTTTGTCAGGCTCATATCTTGCAAACCGTTCGGAATTTTGATTTACTCTCTGAGGGAAGGTTGCAGCCAGTGTTGCCGTTTTGGTCGCATCCGACCAAATTTGGTCGGAAAAAATTTAACATTTTGAATTTGGTCGGATGCACTATGGTCCCAATGACAGGTTTTTGAGGCAACAAATCACAGGAAACAGCTAGACCTTTCAAATTTCGTACAGATGATTATAATGTGTTTTTAAGTTTTCAGTAAAAAATTCAAGTCAATCGGGCAGTGCCACGCCCATTTCCAGTAGGTGGATTAGAGTGCCACTGCGGTTGACGATCACGGGGAAATAATAGCTGGTTAATTTTCAATTAACTCACTATAATTCTCACCAAAAACTTTTGTAAACATTTCAAGTCAATCCGCCTACTGCCACACCCACCTCTAGTGACAGCTCACTTTGAAATTTAGCGATACTTGCATCATTTTGTTCGATATAACATATATTTAGGAACTAACTTAAAATCACAAAATAATTCATTAATACATTTCAGAAAATGACTTAAAAAACTAATAAATTTCTTGCTGTATCAATCATTAAACATCTTGAAAATTATTTAGGAGCTGCCACACATCTACATTTGCAGCCAGCATCATGAATCAATCTAAAAAGAGAAAATTTAATTAATACATACAAAATATTGTCTTTTGTAATAAATTCTTACTTGACACTTTTAAGTTTCATCAACTTCTAATTCGAAATTAAAATGAAATGATTCCTCTTCGTCCTATTCAGAATCTGAAATGTCTTTATTTATAGCTGCACTTGACGTACTTGGCAGTTGATACTCAGGGATTTCAGGAATCTTTAGAAGAGAAATAACTTCTCTTGGATACTGCAAAGTTCTCTTTTTTAAAAGACGATTTTTAAGATATATACTTGATAATAATGGGTCAGAAGAATCCAGGGCCCTGTTAAAAACATCCATTATATTATGCTCCCTAGAATCCTTTCGTGCATGCTCCATGCGGTCCTTTTTATAAAATTTATTTCTCGCCTCAGAAGCATGTTCACCAGCACATCCGAGAGGTACGATTGACGCTTGCAATATTTGATAAGAATGTGCTAAAATTTTATGTAATGTCGCTGACATTGGGTACCATTCATAATTTTTAAAATATATATCCGCAATCTCACTGCAAAATTTTTTTAAGTGGTCGTCACTTATTTCAAATTCAGAGTTAATTGTGATAAGAATTATATGTAAATGTTTTAAAAATTCGATATTAATGTTGGTTATAGAAGAAAATAGTTCAGGATTACAAAATGCTTTTCGTGCCGTATTGCCGTCGTTCGTGGAGCCACTCCCATTAGCTTTTGGCTTATGGACATGAAGGCCCATTTTTTGCCAAAATTGTTCTTGAATTTCACTCTTTCTCTTTAGCATAAGAAGTTTGTCGTCAGCACTCCGAATTTGCCATTTTTTAATATTAAGTCTATATGAAAGATTAAGGACAAATTCAAAGCATCGAATCCAGGCGTGGAATGGGCTTATACCATATTTTAATGCATTCGATTTTGGCTGAAACAGCGATGAGCTTAAATCTTTTATCGTCAAAAACTGTTTCGGATTTCCACCGCATATTGGGCACGACTGAGTACTCTTTGTTCCCGTTAGTACGTTCAACACTTTTCCATCAATTAAACTCATAATAAGCTCGTACTTTACAGTGATCTTTCTACCGTTTACCATATAATATTCCAAAGGCTTAATATTTGATATTTGCACATCAAGATTTGCTTTTTCTTTCAATATATGCTCCTTAGTTTCCTTTATAAATTCAATTTTAAGTGGTCGGCAAAAACGGACAGATTGAGGAGTACGGTTATTCCAAACGATTGCATTACTTGATGTGACTATTTTTAATGGTCTAACTGACGTTACAAAGAGCGAGTTATCTAAACTTTCCGGGGCATTGCTGGTAAATATTTGTTTAAATGCACTTTGTCCTGTGGAACCGTCAAAACCGTAACTTAGAACAAAATTCACTTCATTGACCTCTTCCATTCGCATCAGAACTTCTTCTTGGTGTAACAAAATTCTTTTTGCAGTATGATTAACTAAACTTTGGAGAGGAATATATGCTGATGAATCCGTTACCGTTAGTCCATCGGGTCTGCATCCCAACTTGCTGTCTAGAATTTTTTGGTAACTGGGGATAATATCACAGTTTCTTGACTTACACATCTCTCTTATGTTATTATATTGTTGTCTTGTTAAACTATTCTCGAGCAAAAAGCTTAATGCTTCTTCAGGGGAGAGCGGTAACGGCATTTTCTCGTTAGAAGTTATTTTTTTTCTCATTCTAGTTGGTTCAAATGGAGACGAGACAGCTTTCTTTAAAATAAAATTCAAATCATTTTCTTTTGATAAATTAGCTGAAATAGAAGCAGCATGAATCAATAGCTTGGTATCATTTCCCTGTTCGGACGACACTTCTGAAGCCATTTTTCTTTTTTGTCGCTCACTTCCCTCGCCATATCCCACATAAGGACAGCCTTTTCTCTTTGCAACATCACTTTCTAATAGTTTGAATACAGTCTCATGAGATAACCACTCTCGTTCTTTTTCCACAAAACGCTTCGTGGTCCTCCGGTTTTTAACCCACTTTTGTTTAGCATGTGCTCAGAAATTATTAATTTGATTTTTCACTGTCGTCATACAGTTTTCATTTACACTTCTATTAAATTTCGCAGAAATCCAGTTGATAACAGTAATGGGTTTTCTATCATTTTCCAACCAAAAGTTAAAAATATCCAAATTTTTAAGTTTTACATTATCTGGAAATACATTTTTATTAAAAACGGCAGATTGGGGCAGATCGTTTTTCTAAAAAATTATAGTACATATTATTACCTTTCCCCACACATACATTTTTTCACGGATACACTCGGATAAACATACTTCTACTTCAAAGAACATATGGACGATAACAAAAACTGCACAACAAATACACCACATGTTGATACAAAATATTATTTACCACATATTTTTTTTTTAACTTTTAATAACATTTTAATTTGCATACCTGTACAAGTGTTTTCCATCTTACAAAATTTGTATAATCTTCAAAGAGTTTGTTTGACGAGCCAAATTCCTTTGTTGTTTGTTTATGATTGAATTTCAGAAAATGTAACAAAGAAACTTTGACAGCTCGGCATGTCGTCAAGGGTTGCCACCTGACTTTAATTTTTAATATTTGAGTGTTTCAAAGTGTTAAATATAAAATTCCGTTATTATTTTTTTCAAATGATTCACTTTAAAAATTGACTTTTTGCCTCAAAAACCTGCCATTGGGACCATAGTGGGATGGTCGGACCAATTCAATTTTGGTCGGTTTTTGTCTCTAATCACAAATAATTTTTTTCTTTGCATAATTTATTTAAAATGTCATATATTTTATCTTAAAAATACTTTTATCACACTGTTTACCATTTACCAATAAATTATGCACTTCGATGACGGGTAAGTAGTTATTAACGGCGTTTATATTAGATCAGTGACAGTGAACTGTGCGATACGTTAACCGAATTCCGCTGTTGTCCATAAAATTATAAACGACGTTAAGCTTAATTTAGTGACAGCGATTTATGTTACGCTTCTTCGCCCTATTTCTTATGAATGTCAGCATTTTGGAAAAAAACACTGAATGAGGACAACAATAAAACATTCTGCATGTGCATTAGAGGATTGAACTATAGATAAATAAGTGTAGATATTAATCAACAAAATCTTTTTTAATATTAAACATCTATTGTAGATACATAACAAAAAAGAAAAAAATGGAAGAAGTACCCGAAAACAACAATGATGCAGCTTGTAGGTACAGTTGTTTAAATTAGCAAATTTTGATAAAATAATGAATATTTTTGTTTAAAGAGATGCAAGAGGAAATTTAGAACAGAATGGCTTACTACTTTCGAATGGCTGCAGGGAAGGGATGATACTCCACTTTGTACTGCATGCTCCAAGCAACTTGCTGCACATTTGACACATCTGAAAAATCATGAAAAGACATGTACAAAACTATGACACCAAAAAGAAACATTTGCATATCGACAAATTTTTTAACAACGAACAACAAAGAAAGTCGCAACAGGTAAAACATGTAGTATTCACGTTGGTCATGTTTTGCATTGTGCACAATTTGCCTTTCATATTGATGGACTATCTTCCTGCATTATTGGTTGAGTGCTGCCCGGACTCTGCAATTGCAAAACTAGTGCATTGCGGAAGGACAAAGGCCACAGAAATAGCAGACAAAATTGGAAAGCAGGCAAGGAATGATGTAATATCCACATTACAATAAACAACATTTTCTTGAATTATGGACGGAACTACCGACCTTTCTACGAAGAAATGGTTTGTTTTAATTGCGCGTTATTGTAAATTCAGCGTTTGAAATCCAAGATAAGTTTCTGACAATGTTGGAATTAACTAACATTTGATAAAATTAAAGAATTTTTTGTGTTATGTGAAATTCCTTTCAAGGACCTAATAGGAAATGCTATGTCTGGTGGCGTTAAGGTGATATTTGAAAAAGAAGTAGAATTATTTTACATTAAATGTTCCTCTCACGCTTTACATCACTGTTCCAGTTACACCACAAAAAAATTGCCATCGTCTATCGAAAAATTGTGTCGGAACATATACACCTTTTTTTCTCGTAGTCCCAAACGCGTCAGCGAACTCGAAGAATTGCAAGAGTATTGTTCAGTTGCACCAGTGGGATAGCCTAAAATTGTATTTCATTTCCTGTGTATATGAAGTTCAAGGAATTTCTGCTGGTGTTATTGCGGAGGATATGACAAGCCAAATAAAATGTTATTTTGTTTTTGACATATATTTTCTACCCATTGCCAAAAATCGTAACAAAGAATTTCAAGCGGAAAGTTCACGTTTACCGTATTTACAGGGTGAGATGAAAAAACTGCAACCAACTTCAGACTGCTGTCATTTCTAAGCCACTCGTCCGACAGCTGTTAAAATTATTCCAGTGACAGCTGATTATATTGTTTACAAGCGTACAAAAGCATTTTGGTGAGAATTTTCCAGAAAAAAAGTTATTCGTGATGGAATTCAAGCGTGATAGTGTGATTTCTTTCTATTTGGCTGGAAAACCATAAGTGGCTATCGTTAGAGCACTCCAGCATTTAAATGTTAATAAATCTTTTGTGTCTCGTACCATCGCTCGTTACCGTGATACTGGTAGCGTAGCCCGACGTCAAGGAAGTGGACGGAAGAAAACAGCAACATCAGCAGAAATGGTTCGAAAAGTAAAGAAGCGACTTGATCGAAATCCGCGTCGCAGTGGCCGAAAAATGGCTCGTGAGCTGAACATATCGCAATATTCCATTCGGCAAATATTGAAAAATGAGCTCGGGGTAAAGCCATTGAAATTCCAAAAAGTGCAAGAACTTACACCGCAACAGAAAGAAAATAGACTCAAAAGAGTTGCTTCGCTTGGCCGCAAGTGGTGAACTGCCGAATTTGGTTTTCTCCGATGAGAAAACATTCGTTGTCCAGCAGTTTGTAAACAAACAAAATGATCGTGTTTACTTGCCAAAGAGGTCAGCTGAAAATGTGCACCTTCGGTTGGCCACCAGAACTCAAGCGCCGGCCATGGTGATGGTGCACACTGTGTCCGCTGCGGCAATAAATCATTTTGGACCTGCTCTCCGATTTTGATGATTTTTGCACAGATGGTTAAAAACTATCTAAATGCCATGTGTGTAAAATTTTATGCAAATATCTCCATTGGTTTTCTGTCCCGAGCAGCGCAAAGTTGACATATGTGAACAAGTCTCAAATGGGTAAGTTTTCTATGTCATATTTAAAACCTTGTTACTTATAAACTATACACCGAGTGTACCTTATAGAATTTTTTTTCACTTAAAATAGGCATCAAGAATTATGTAAATTAAAAAAAAAATAATAAAAATTGAAAAAAAAATAATTTATTTTTTTTTTATTTTGGGCCAAAAAAAATAAACATTTATGATTTTCCGTTAGACTTTTAGTTGTGTGCGAAGCAGTGCGAAACATGGAGTCCTATACCAAATTAAAGCTGAGGGTCTCAGCTAACAGATTCCAAAAAAAAATTCTGCCGAAATTTGCCCGCGGCCAAAAAAAACAATGGAAAACCAAAAAATTACAGTAAAAAATATGCGTTAAGCGTTATTTTACGCGTGCATAAACAACAGCGCACTCTTTCTTTCGTTACTGCTTGTTGTTGTTTTGCCTGTGTGCATGTCTATTACTATAAATAGTATATTTGTAAGATAATTGTGTATAAAGTGCTCGTACACTGAAATTCAAATCATATCAGTTATTATTTTTTTTAAAATAAATTTTTACATACCATAATGAAAACTTCAGCATGAGTTGGGCTCGAACTCCAGATGCAACGATGGGAATACAGCTCGACGATTTTTTGAAAACCCTGAAATTACAGCTGACATAACCGGAGTAAATGAACAACTGATTCATAGGTTAAAAATTATATTATCCACAATAAGTTGCAGTCAGGCAATAGACTCTGAGAAGTTCCATATATATTGTTTAGACACGGCAAAATTGTACATTGATTTGTATGGATGGTACTACATGCCTATCACAGTGCATAAAGTTTTGATACATGGTAGCAAAATTGTATCTGAGGCCATTCTACCTATAGGTAGGTTAAAGATACGATTTGTTTCATACATTTTCAATTAACATATGGTTTATTTTTCAAAGGAATGTTATCAGAAGAAGCGCAGGAAGTGAGGAACAAAGACTATAAACGTTATAGGCTATATAACTCGCGCAAGACTGGGCGCTGTTCTACTAACGAAGACGTAATGCATCATTTGTTGATATCCTCCGACCCATACATCAATTCATTAAGAACGAAATTGAAGCTTAAAAAATTAGATTATCACGAAGATGTGAAAAAGTTGCTAATAAATTAAATAGAGTGAACTGTAAAATTTTTGTATGGGGGTTGTATGGGGGGCGGGTGTTACAGTGGGCGGATTTTCTTCATATTTTCAAAACAGCATTTAATAGATGCTGTATTCATTTTGCGAAAAATAAACATTCTAGTTATAAATTTACAGAAGATATACCATTTTTGAAATATCATTTGTATGGGAGGTGGGCGATGGGCGTGGTCAATGTTGATGAAATAATTTTTTTTTAAAAGGTGTTGCATAGATATGTTCTTCCAGCAATTTTCAGGAAATTTGTAGCAATAGATAATTTTTAACAGCCAAAAATGATTTTAGTTTGTATGGGCGGTGGGCGATGGGCGTGGTCAATTTTGTCGATACTTTGAAATTTTCTTAATTCTATTATATTAGGGACTCGTACCAAATTTCATTACTCTCGTACAACTCCTTCTATTTTTGGCCATCGAATGTGGGCCGCCATAACAGCCGATGGTCGCTCTCCGCTCGTATTAATCGACCGTGGCATCAGAATAAATGCCGAATATTATCGCGAAAATATTCTGGAGGGTGTATCGAAGCCTTGGGCACGCAAACATTTTGGCCGCAGACCTTGGACATTCCAACAGGACTCAGCACCATCGCACTCAGCACGCGCCACCCAAGAATGGTTACAAAATGAGGTTCCTCGCTTCATTTCCAGCGCACAATGGCCACCGAAATCTCATTCGGGCAGCGTGTGACGGTTTCATTGGCCGTTTGAAGGCCATAATTCGTGCCAAAGGTGACCAATTCGAACAAATCTAAACTTATTCTAAAATTTGATGCTATTTCCAACATTTTTTGCTTTCATTCAATAAAATTTAAAAAAAAATTAAAAAATTATGGCGTTTTACTTTGTTGCAGTTTTTTTATCTCATGTATACACTAGCATAAAATCTAATTTTCTTTTAATATTAACCAATTTTATTAAAAAAGAACTAATAAATAATATAGAAATTGATTACAAAAATAAGCAGTATCAGCCTGATACTTCCAAAATACATATGCGGAAACTTATTTTAATAAGATTGAAAAATAAAAAAAAAATAAAATAAATGGTTTCCCATTACATCCCATGAAGGGACTGGGGAGAACTTCTCACAATCACTGAGCTGTGCGCTTTCCAGTTTTCACTCACTGATTGAAAAATATGAAATAAAATTTGCTGTTGTAGAATTTTATATAGAATTATTTGATCAGATCAACAAACGATTAGATTTCAAAAACGATAGTATAAGACTTTTAAATATGTTAACTCCTGATAAGGTACTTTCAAACGACGACTTAGAAATTCTGGATCTTGTTTTAAAATTCCCTAAGTTAGTTGACTGTGATCCCGATTTAATAGTTACTGTGTGGAAACTGCTGCGGCTCAGCGATATAAAAACTTTGGCCAATTTAAAAATTAATGTTTTTTGGCAAAAAGTAGCTTCTATAAAAAACGGATTAAATGAGAAAAGTTTCTCAAATATTTATTATTTTATTTTTAATTTGTTATCTCTGCCACATAACGAAAATTTTCTACAATTTTCTACACCAGCGCTAATAAAAACTAAACTAAGGAATAAACTGGATGTAAATACTGTCAACGGTATTATGTCGTGTAAAGAAATTATCAAAATGAATAATCCGCACTACATTTGGTCAGCCAAAAGGGACCTACATAACCAAATGTAAAATCGAGAACTTTAACTTTTTATTTTTAATGTGATGTATTTAATACATGCCTGAATTATAACATAAGTAAATGAAAACAACATGTGTTAAAAAGACTGAATAAAATTTTTTTACTTACAATTTTCAATTTTAATGTATTTAATTATTAATTACATTACATAAATATTAATTTACATGCCTGAATTCTTTAATGCAAATATGTTATATCTGAAATCTTTATTTTACTTAAATATTAAACAAAATGTATATCACAAAACGCAAATATTAATTAAATTTTCAAATTTGGTCGGAAGCAGGCGGCACACGGCAACACAGGTTGTAGCTCTTGTCATGAAGAACAAAAATTGTGAACATATAATTGTGAACTTCATCTTGAAGTTTAAAATCGCAAAAAACTTAAAAAAAAATCCAATTTTTTTAACTTTTTCCCCTTGTTCAGGTCCATAGATAGCAAACCTTTCAAAATTCAAGGAAATAATCAACCACAAAAATTTACCTAAGATCTCAGTAAATAACTTTCTAGAACATGAAGGAATGATCCTTAAGACCGTTTAGGTAGGGTTAAGTAGCCGCAAAAGTGAAAAATTTCCCGAAATTTTTTTAATTTTATTTGTTTTTTTTTTACTTCATCATTGAGATACTGTGCTATCTATTACAAAAATAATAAAAAAATATTATTATTATTTTTATAATGTTGATGGCCCTAGACTTGCAAATCGCACTCTCTTAAGTTGTAGATCCGAATCGTCCGAATCTGACTCTGGTTCACAACTTAAGTTGCTTCCAGACCATCAGCTCCACCATCAGCTTTTTCTTCTTCAAATACTTCATTAACATCATACAGGTTGATCTTGTGACTAAACCAATATACCTGGAATGAATTAGAAAAGAAATCAAAAAAGAAATGCAAAATAATGCATTAATAAAATTGATATTACCTCTGTGAGCAATGCATCGAGTTTTTTGCCTTTGTACCGTTTTTCCATGGCCATTGTGGTTCGGTGAGACCGTTCTCCTTGCTCATCGGATTCGGTAGGGTGTTGAAATGAAAATGAAGAAAATGCAGATTTAATGTCATCGCTGTGCCGATTTTCTCAAAATAATACAGCATTTATTTCACCCATTCTCTTGCTTCCGGTTCCGCGTCTCGATCCTCTCCCAAGGCTCTGGTGCATACACGCTGAAGGTAAATCCATGCCATTGCATGAATATAACCAAGCGATGATTCAAAGTTGCTCTTGAATAGCTTTATAATGTCAGGACCCTTAAGTACGCCTGTTAAATGAAGGCAAAAATTAAAGACAGCAAAGAAACCATTAACATAGTGTAAATAGTAACATAGTGTAAATATCTAATATAGTGTAAATATCTAAGAAGGCATTGGCCAGTTCCCTCAGCCCGTCGGTCACTTCTCTAAAAACGTATAAATAAAAACCGTTTCCCATTACATCCCACTAAGCTGTGCACTTCCTAGTTTTATACTCACTGATTGGGACCTATAGTTTTACACCGGTTCCGAACGGTAATTCGAGTATGTTTTTCATTGCTAAGTACTCAATACCCAGCGTCGAAAATCAGTAGCTGAAAGGCCTGAAATCATGACCCAGAAGGCATTCTATAGAATACGGCAGTCCTTCCCTACGCATTACCACCTCATTTCTTTTTAACATTGCGTTAGATTGCGAGGCAAGGCATTTCATCCCTCTCTACTAGAAAGTCTTATGAAGGCCTGCAAAAAGAGTAGTTTTTTTATTTATTATTTATTTTTATTTAGAAGGACTTTAGTAAAAATAAGAAATATACTATATGCAAATTAGTTTCAGATTTATAATTTAACCAATTGCAATTCTTGTAAATACATTTTTTAATTACTGCAGCCACAGGAATCGAACACACGACCTTAGAACTTACAGTCGGATGCTTTATCAACTGGGCTATCGGATGTTATGATTTTGCAACGACGAATTGCGAACATGTGGACGGACGAGGTTTCATGAACAACAGCTCCTTCTGGCATTCATTTAAAAGGCCTGTGGAAGCCTTATAAAATCATGCATTTCGCAGGCCTTATTAAAATAGGGATTACCAAAGAAGGATTCCGCATGCCTTTTTGGTGGAAGGCCTCGCAAATTCCGCCGCTGCCTAGTGTCGCCGTCACTAAGCGAGCTGACTGTCGTCGAACGAAATATAATGTGGACAGCGCAGGGATCGAACCCATGTTCTCAGGTACAAGAGTCGCGCACACTAACCGTTACACCACCGACGGCCGTACGGTACATGCAAACTCAACCATATTCTCCTGTAATAGCGACTACGTGAAAAAAACCGATAGGTTCCGGTGACAAATAAAACAAACGTCGACCAATTCAAAATAAATCCAACTACTTTAACCACAAGCAATGGAGAAGCACAATTCTCTGTGAATGACACAAACGAAGAAATACAGACTGAAACAAACACTGACAAGCAATCAATACATTAATGGGGCAAATTTTCACCCCGTCACTCGTTGTGAGGGCGGAAAGTCCGATATTTGTACACTTTTTTTGGTATGATATATCGTCTCTCAAACCTCTCATAACATTTTATGAATAAGTCTATTAAAGTGCAACATTCTCAGAAAATACCACAAAACCTACAAGAAGGATTGCATTTTTTTATAAACGAATACAAAAAAGGCATTGTTAGGTCAAAGGGCTGAACAAATTATGGATTTTTTTTCTGTGAATCGAAATCGCCGTAAGTGACAAAAGTTCGAAACCCCCAAAAAAGTTATCTTTTGACAGATTTTTTACAATTTAAATGTACCCTTTGATGCAAATATTGATATTTTAAAGTAAAACATCAAATTCAGCTAGCTGAATTCCACTTGAAAAAATACACACTTGACTATTTCAAACAGAGCATGATTATCGTTAAGATACAGTTAAAATCACTAATTCAGCAAGCTGAATTCTTACAAATCTTAATGATTTTAAAATTTTTAGGTAGTTCTGATCGTTGCATTTCAAAATGTAGCTATCTGAATGACTTACTTAGGTTCCGGTAGATACCTAAAACAAACGGCAACCAATTCAAAAAAGAAACGACTATTTTAACCACAAACAGTGCAGAAATCCAATTCTCTCTGAATGACACAAACGAAGAAGAAGTACAAACGAAACAAAAATCTCATGAGATGTCAGGGGACACCCGTTTCGAACGAAGTTCCTTTCCCTATATATTATGTACTAGTTAGTTCCAACACGCCACAGGCGCCCGTTGGAAAATACGATAATTTAAATGAATCTTTAAGTAAAGGTACTTTTTGTAAAATTATAAACTTTTTTAAGAAATATTTTTTTATAGTATGTATTTTTTTTAAAGAAGTATGTATAGTTTTCGGTCCTTTTTGTAAGAATGTTATATTTTATATTTTATTTATATATTTTCCCGAAAAGGTTCTTTTTTAAAGAGAGGTACTTCTTTTATTAAAAGCTAATGTTTTTTAAGAAAAGGTACTAGTATTAAGAAGAAGTACTTTCTGGAAGAAAAAGCCACAAAAAACATTTTTTAAAAAGAAGTACTTTTTTTTAAGAACAGATAGTTTTTAAAGTTGTGCTGTTTGGGACATGGTTATTTTTTTAAGAAAATGTACTTATTTTCAGAAAGGCTTATTTTGTTTTTAAGAAAGGTACTTTTAAGAAAAGGAATTTTTGTAAGAAAAGGTATTTGTTTTAAGAGAAGGTATTTTTTTTTGAAGAAAAGGGTTTTTTTTTAAAAATGGGAATTTTTTTAGAATTGGTATTTTTTTGAAGAATGGATACATTTTTAAAAGTAGGTGCAACTTATCTCAAGAAAAGGTATTTTGTTTCACAAAAAAGGTACTATTTAAAGAAAATTTAGTTTTTTAAGAAAAGGCAATTTGTTGTAAGAAAATGTACTTTTTTTAAGAAAAGGTACTTATTTAAAAAATATTGCTTTTTTTAAGAAAAGGGAAATTTACTTTTTTTAAGCAAACATACCTCTTTAAGATACAGTATTTTTTTAGAAAATTTGTACATGAAAATAATAATATGAATAGGTATTTTTTTGAGGAAATTTACTTTTTTTAAGAAAAGGCACTTATATAAGAAAATTTTTTTTAAATTCTTTCACTTTAGCTTTTCTAAATTTACCATTTATTTGGTTCAAAACTGCAATATATACTAAATATTGGTTACAGGCTCCACCTGGAAAATTCCCATTAAACAAGAAATTTGCCAACATATGTTAGTCTAGACACAAACCAAAGCACAATTACCCAATATAGTTGATAGTATTGGGTTGTAGCATAATAGTGTTAAAACAAAAGTTGTTTAATTTTGTTTCATTTCGCCCCCATCCTGCGACGTGCGATAAGGAACTTCGTTCCAAAAAAATTAAAAACAATTAACTCTTTGATCAGCTGGATTAGCACCCCCTAACTCGTTGCGAGGGCGGAAGTGCCATATTTTTACACATGTAGAGGGCAACGCTCTCTGAATCGAACATAAACCTGGAAGTAGTTTTGAACTTTTTTCAAAATCGAATGCCAAAGGACAGTTTTAGGGCAAATTGCAGAACAAATTATGCATTGTTTCTCAAAATCTAAAGAATCGAAAGCGAAGAAATTCCGAAAACCTGAAACTATTCATGATTTCACAGATTATTTTACAATTTAAATATATTCTTTGATGCAACTGTTGACATTTGAAAGTAAAACATCAAATTCAGCTAGCTGAATTGCACTTGAGAGAATACAACTTTGATTATTTCCAACAAAGCATGATTATCGTTAAGACACAGTTAAAATCACTAATTCAGCCAGTTGAATTCTTGCAATTCTTAAGGATTTTAAATTTTGTAGCTAGTTGTCATCACCACATTTCACCATTAGCTGAATTACTTACTTCTAGTGAATTATGTACTCGAAATATCGTTAGAAAGGGAATTCGTTTGTAAAATTATACAACTCTGAAAGCCATAAATTTCCATTTCCATGGCTGTGCTGTGTGTGAATTTGACAAAGTGATCATGTCTTTATTTTATGCTACCAAAATGTGTGATAGTAAATGTACCAGAACCGGACATTCGAACCCCAACAAACGCAATACAATTGTATTGAATTGAATTGAATTGAATTGGGTTTCAGTTGAGGTTGATTTTATGTTGTATTTGCCGCCACTAAATAACAACATTATGTTGAAAATGCAAATTTAATTTAATTGAATTCAATTGAGTCACGGCTACAACAATCACCCCAGTATTCTTCTGTTTTCTACACTCGTATGTTGGTTGGAATATTTTCATTATTGGTTCCATTCGATGATTATTTGAACGTCAAAAGAAGCGGAAGACCTTTGTGGATTGACTGTTTATGATCATTACGATGGAAGTGTGTGTTTGTGTGTGCGTTTGATAGTGGTTGCTTCTGTTGCTGAAAGTTTACGGCTGAATACCTTTGACTGACTGCCAGACTACATGTTGAACAACCACATAAACCTGGCTTTAACATCCGGTCTTTTTAAATGATCAAACTCTGATCATTTGTTTTAGTTCGCAGACCCACAGGTTGGTATGTATGTGAAGTGTGAGTTTTTGGCCAAAGTTTTCTGGTGTTCCTATTGTTGCTGGGCTTGCTTGGATGGCAGAGTTTGGTGGGTCGCTCGACGTCTGTTGATTGATTTGGTTTGTTAACAATTAAGAATTGTTATTTGGTGTGAAATTTCACACCGCAATGCATAAATGATTACAGACATGTTGTTGGTGGTACTTGTTGCTATACTTTATTCAGCAGACATCAACGAGAAAGAGAGCAATAGAGGGGTCTCCAGTGAACCTTAAACGTCTGCAGTTTCCAGTCGATTCTTGCTGTTATGCAAACTAATGTGTAAGAAAACCTTTGTATGCTCAAGTTATAGAACATTTCATCCATTCAGCTGGTGTACAGATGTGGATGAAATAATACCATTATAGGTTGTTCAAGAATCACTTGTGTATTGGAACTTCTGCAGTAGCACGTGCTCATCAATTTCATTAATATTTCCCTTCAAACAATCAATGGTCAATCATTGTGTTCCTTTTTCTTTACAAAAATAAAAAGATAATAACACCACTTGCATTTGCTAGTCCTGACATAGATATTAGACCAGCTGCCCTCTTCTTATGCAGGCTAAAGTCCTTTTTGGTCGTCCACACACTATCGATCGTTTGCCATCGTTTTGCTTTCCCAACAGCACCTCTGACAGGTGAATGTGTTAATGATCACAATAAATGAATTGCGTCAAAGTATTCATATTTGCAGGTGCTTGAGAATTTTCTTGGTCTTTTCTTTGAGAAAGATACAGGAAATTTATGGATTACAATTATTGAGATAAATAAATTTTATGAATTTTAATTAATGCAGCTAAAATAGAGGTCTAGGTAAGGGTATGAACTGGAAAGGGATGTGTGTGAAGGAAGGATTAAAGAGGTCAAAGAATTAATGAAATGAATTCCTAGTAGATCTTCTAACTCTCTGTAGAATGTAGTCTTCTATTTCACAACTTACTAACAGTCAGTCGAGAAATAAGGAAGATGGTCAAGTCGATTATGAAACAGGGTTTTAATACAAAGTGGGCAAAAGTAATCTCCCAATGTTCTTTTGCTTTAATTTGTTTTTAATAAAAAAATTTTGGTAATGCTTTTGAAATTTGTTTATCTAATCCATTAGAATTTATTCCATCAAGTTGAAAAAAGAAATCCACCAATTGGCCGCCGCCAGAATTGATGACCATACGGGCTCGTTTTATGGCATTTTTCATCACTATTGCCTGAACTTCGGGCGACATGTTCTCGCATTCTTGACGAATATTCTCCTTAAGGGCTTCAAGAGTCTGAGACTTGTTGACGTAAACCCTCGACTTCAAAAAAAAACCCCATAAAAAGAAGTCTGGAGCGGTTTAATCGGCTGATCAGGCCGGCCAGTGCAATTCACCGAAACGAGAGATTAAGCGACCAGGAAATGCTTCTTTCAGAATATCGGTTGTGGCTCGAGCAGTGGGCGCTGTGGCACCGTCCTGTTAGAACCTCATGTTCTCCAGTTCGAGTTCATCTAATTGAGGGATAACAAATTCTCAAAAAAATGGGCCGATGGCTCCTCCAGCGTAAACAGCATAACACGCAGTAAATTTGAGCGGGTGTAATTGTCCTTCGTGGGTGATACACGGATTTTCGGTGCTCCAGAACGATTATTTTGTTTATTCACGTAACCGCTAAGAGGAAACGCATAATAATTTTTTTAATTTTCGATGAAAAATGGTCCACCTCTATGTTGAGATTCAGGGTGGCGTTAGGCGGTCAACAGATGGCCTGCACTTTGTAAGGGAATATCTTCAAATCTTTCACCAAAATTCTGCGTAGGGACTGCCGGCTAATGCCCAATTGCGTGGCACGTCGTCTGGTCAATGTTCCGGGCTCCTCTTCGCCATCTTGGGCAACAGCAGCGATATTCTCAGCAGAATGGCTGCTCTGGGGCCTACTAGTCCTGGGAAGATCTCTTATTGTTTCAGTCTCTTCAACTCGAGTGGCCAAACGCTGCAGTATTTGTCCAGTCGGGCAGCCACGAAATCGGCGACAAAATTCACACTGCGTCAACACAACCGACGAATTGTTACGCAAAAAATGGACAATATTATTATTAAATGTCGAAACCGAATTGACATTTTGCGCCATATGCAGAAGATATAGCGTTTTCCAATACGGTGATTACTTTAGCCCCACCTTGTATATAATGTGGCGGCCCCGGTATCTATCAGGGTCACAAACCCTTGAGCCATCAAAAGCCTGTCATACGACCAGGATAATCGTACCTTTTCTAGGCCCAAGCTTCGCACAATCAGTGAGCTGTGCAGTTTCTAATTTCATACTCCTTGATAGGGACCTACAGTTTTACACCGGTTCCGACCGGAATTTTGAGAAGCTTATTCATGGCTAAATACCCGATAGTGTCACCGTTACTAGGAGCCCACCGCCGATAGAAATTTAAGGTGGTCAGAGGAGGGATCGAACCCAGGACCGAGCCGCGCACACTACCCATTGCACCACCGACGTCCACTCATGTGCCTGTGACTTTAACCTTCACTTGGTAGTTCTAGGGCAAGTTCCTTTTTTCCTATCGGTTGAAGTCAAGGCTTTCCGATGAACAGCCAACCAACAAACAATACCACATTTGTGTCACAAATACGTATATTATAACCTTTTAATCATTATGTCCCAAGCATGTTGTATTGAACAGCAAACAAAATGTGTTTGGGCACAAATATAATATATTAGCGACAAGCTGCAAGCGCGTTATATTTGCACCCAAACAACGAAAGAAGACATATTTTTAGAGTGTAGAATAAACATTTGGTATTTTTTTCCATGTTTTTGACTTTCAGTTGCAATTCAGGTGGGCTAAAATAAAATATATGTATCTAAATTATAACTCGTAGGCTTAGAACTGAATTATACATGAAAAAATGTCCATGACTTGTAAGCTTGTAGTATGAATTTCTCATACATTAACCAAAAAATATAGTAATGTAAAGGAAATATGTATTTGAAGAAACTATCAAAAGTAGGCAACAATTCTTTACAACAAAAGCGAAACAAAACTATAACAAAAATATGCATTTATAAAGTAGACAACAAATCTTATGTAAAATCTAAATCTTTAAAAGAAAAAACTAAAAATTCCTAAAAGACTTCACGAGTAATCAAGTTAACTGCTAAACACAAAGCCTAAATGTAGGCAACAATACTTCAGTGAAAGCCTAACTTTATAAGTAGGCACTAAAGTTTGACTCCAACAAGTAAATCATAACAAAAATATAGTAAGGTAAAGGAAATATGCATTTGAAGAAACTACCAAAAGTAGTCAACAGTTCTTTACATCAAAATTGCAACAAAACTATAGTAAAAATATGTTTTTATAAAAATATGCGTTTATTAAAGTAGACAACAAATCTTATGTAAAATCTAAATCTTTAAAAGAAAAAACTAAAAATTCCTAAAAGACTTCACGAGTAATCAAATTAACTGCTAAACGCAAAGCCTAAATGTAGGCAACAATACTTCAGTGAAAGCCTAACTTTATAAGTAGGCACTAAAGTTTGACTCCAACAAGTAAATCATAACAAAAATATAGTAAGGTAAAGGAAATATGCATTTGAAGAAACTACCAAAAGTAGGCAACAATTCTTTACATCAAAATCGCAACAAAACTATAGTAAAAATATGTTTTTATAAAAATATGCGTTTATTAAAGTAGACAACAAATCTTATGTAAAAGCTAAACGTTTAACAGAAAAATTAAAAAATTCCTAAAACACGCAACGAGTAATTCAGTTGAACTGCTAAACGCAAAGTCTAAATGTAGGCAACAATACTTCAGTAAAAGCCTATCTTTAGAAGTAGGCACTAAAGTTCGACACAAGGAAGCAAAACTACAATATATACTCAATATTGGTTACAGGCTACACCAAGAAAACTTCCCATTAAACAATAAATTATCCAACAAGCCATACCAGAGGGGTCCGCAAGATATCAATAGATTACATCCGATGAAAGGGCTGGGGAGAACTTCTCACAATCACTGAACTGTGCGCTTTCCAGTTTTCAGTCACTGATTGGGACCTACAGTTTTTCACCGATTCCGAACGGTATTTTGAGAAGCTTAGACCCCTTTCACACTCGGCAAGTTACTTGCGCAAGTCAGTTTTTCAACTTTCCGAGTTCAAGCAAGTCTGTACTCAAAATTGATTCCCCTATCCCGACCTTACCTCTGTCATCAACAAACCAAGACTTGGGCAAGAGACTTGCGCAAGTAACCTGCCGAGTGTGAAAGGGGTCTTAGACATTACAAAAAACAACCAAAAATGGATCGTTGGTTGAAATGAGGATCGTTAAAACGAGACAAGCCTATAGAAGAAGAGGAAGAGAATGCCTCCGATCTTAAGGTTAATAATTCAGTGACTCTCGAATGGAACTCGTCGGGGTCTCTCGAACCCAACCCGTCAGCGTCTCTTGAAACCAACTCGTCAGCGTCTCTTGAAACCAACTCGTCGGCGTCTCTCGAACCTAACTCGTTCAAGGTTCGAATTTTTGCCTACTGCAAAAATTAGAAAAGATAGCTGATTACCCTATGTGTAATTTTTTAAGTCATGAAAATATATCCATATACGGACACCACTACGTGATAAAAGACCAAAAAAGAATGATTTCTTGTCCCCCAGTTTTTCCCAAAGTCATGCACTTTTTTTATATGGGCCCCCAAAAATTTGGGGCCTCGGTGTCATTTTTGCAAAAAAGTGATCATTTTGTCAGGCTCATATCTTGCAAACCGTTCGGAATTTTGATTTACTCTCTGAGTGAAAGTTGTAGCTCTTGTCATAATTGAAACATATAAAATCAAAATTGTAAACATATAAAATCAAAAAACTTTATCTTCAAGGTCGAAATCGCAAGAAACTTTAAAAAATTCAATTTTTTTTACTTTTTTTCCCCTGTTCAGGTCCATAGGTTGCAAATCGTTCAAAACTCAAGGAAATAATCCGCAGCAAAAATGTACCTAAGATCTCAATAAACAACTTTCTAGAACATATCAACTTCCTACGAATGAGTCTTAACACCGTTTACTTCAAAATTGGGATACTATGCTATCTCAACGAGATATGAAAAATATCCTTCCATTTGCAACTACCTATCAGCGTGAACAAGCATTTTCCTCCATGTGCTTCATGAAAAACAAGTACAGGAATCGGTTTGACATGCGGTCGGATGTCAGAGGGAAAGTGTCAAGTTTAGAACCAATCGGTTCAGAAATATTCGACTCAACGGTCAGATTCAACCCATGTCATTAAGAATTGAAAATGAAAACGAACGGTGTACGTACATATATAAAATCCGGATACACATATAAAATCCATACATTTCTAGCTTTAGGTTTAGGAATTAGTGGGGGTCCGTGTCATTATAGCGAATGTATGAGGGGGTGCTTGGACAAATATTGTTCCCTAGTCTAGACACAAGCCAAAGCAAAAGTACCCAATATACTATGTAGTTGATAATACTGGGTTGTAGCATAACAGTGTTAAAAAAAGTTGTTTAATATTTTTTCATTTAGCTCCCATCCCGCAATGTGCGATAGAGAAAAATAGAGAAGATAGAGAAAAAGGGAGATAGAGAAAAATACAGTTATACGCTTGCAGTGGTGTTAACTTAGCAATCTATCTTTGTCCCTGTGTTAGTATTTTGCTCTCGACATATCATTGCGACAAAAAAGATGAATGTAGCTGTATTATTATCACAAACAGCGCTGTATTTGGATCACAAACACATAAATCATTTGTGTCTGAAACATGTAATATTGAACAGCAAACACATTGTTATATTTGCATACAGACAAGAAAAAAATACGTATTTTTCAGCGCGTGCTTGTTTAAAAGCACCATTTGCCTAGCTCAATTGTGTTGGAATTTTTTCAGCAATCTGAATTTTGATGTGTTTTGCAAGATATGTACACCCTGAAAACTATCGGCCTCTCTAACATATCTTCCCAAACATTTCCTGCAGGAACTATGTATGTGTTTGGAACACACTTCAAACATTCATATGTTTGCAAGTCCCAAACTTGCTTGTATTTAAATGCAAACAGTATCATGCTTACGGGCAAACATGTATGCTTTTATGTGGAAACATATACGTTGTTCATCCCAAACATTCATATACTTACGTGGAAGCATTCGCGTGTTTTCCACAAACCTACATATACTTACGTGGAAATATATGCGAATTTCCTCCCAAATATAAAAATATTTAGAATCGAATTATTCTTCGATTTCAATATATATGTATTATTTGTTATAATTAATTTCAACAACATAAATCCACATTTATAAATAATTAATACAAAAAATTAATAGATTTTGAACGGCCTTTTTTACATTTATTTGCATTGAATGCAATATTTGTTTTTTTTTCATGAAATGAGAATCTGCTGCTCTTTAGCTTCTCCTTTCTTTGTTGTCTTTCACGTTTTTGTTTTCAGAAGGTTTCAGATATGCGTTGGTTATCACTATGCGCTGGTATTTTATATACAAGGTATTTATATACAAATCAAGTTCATGCAAGCCAAGCGTGGATTAATTACTTGTTTCGATTTCTTAGTAAAGGCTCGGACAGTCAAAGTGTTTCACTTTGTTGCCCTTTCCAGTTTCTTTCCTCAAAATCGTTTCTCACTTTGGTAGAACACCTACATATATACGAAACACATACACAAAAACCAAAGTAACATCACAACCCATTTAACCGTCCGAGCGGTTGTTTATTCTTTTTTCACTGATCAATCGCTTTTGATATCCTCTGTCCGATGAACCATTGATATATGAAACTAAAACGCAGTACATCAGGCAAATAAAAGAAAGACTTCATCTGCAATTTACACGAACATTGAGGAATATTTATGACTCACTGACTGAGAGAATAATGCAAAAATACAGAAACTGACTTACAAGATATACTCTCTTGTTGTCCCTCTTTTATTCTCTTTCTCTCGAGAGAGCATAAATAGTGCAACAAACACAGCTGTATAAACATAACTATATGTGGGTCGTAAGCACATATATTATAACATATTAGTCATTGTGCCAAACATGTAATATTGAATAGCAAACACAGAGTTGTTTGAACACAAGTATGTTATATTTGTAACAAACTCCAAACAGACTTTATATTTGCATCCAAACAACATTTGATTTGTAAGGTATTTGCTAGTAAACTTAACTTTTGAAGTTGGCCTAATGTTATCTCTTATTCTGATCTTGTTTGCAAGTCAAGAAACTTCAAATGAGTTCTTAAGCCATTGTTTTGTATTATTTAATCTTCGGCTTTGATGTGAAATGTTCCAAAATATCATTTAATTATATTCAACCTTTGATTTTTGCTTAAAGCCTAACTAACTTTGGCGTTGATTAATAATTTCTTTCTAGCTCATTAATTGGCCTTTTTTCGGTATCATACATTTTAGACGTTTTGGTACGAAAATCGTAACAACACAACATGGCGAGTTGTAGCCAGCAACGCTTCCTTCCCAGCTAACTAATCTCATTTCAAACATCAAAGTCACGTTGTTAGTTAGTTTGCTCTGCTGCGTTCCGTTCAGATATTTCGATCTGACGAGCTAAAGTCTAAAGTAAAGCTTATGCTTATAACTTTGTCATATGAAGTTGTGACTGAAAAATGCCGCCTTTAAGTCATAGCAACAAACAAACACTTGAATGCATACACTTACTTACCCTATTCAGCTAACCAACACGGCTGGCTGAATAGTGGTGGTTGTGGTGGTGGTGGTGGTACCACCATGACTTTATCGTAACTCAGCCAGTCGAGTGTTAAAGTTTAGTTTGCGGAATTGTTTTGGTTGTTGCTGCTGCTGCTGCTTGGTCTACGATATTATTCATAATTTCAGAGAATCATGATGTTGTTGTTTTCTCTTATTATATTTTATTTCATTTGTTATTATTTATATTCGTCTCTATTTCACGACTCCTCCTAAGGTGGATGGATTAATCTGATTTTGTTGTTTTCCGTCTGTCCATTTGAATGTCTGTCTGCTGGTTTTCATTTTGAAAAGCTTTCGGTTAATAAATTTAATTGTCTTTGTTAAGCTTAAGATTTAAATTAGTGTATGCGAGTAATGTGCGTGTAGTGGTTCCACATCTGTGTGCGTGTGTGTGTGTCCGTGTGAAGGCCTCCGAGAGCACTTCAACAGAGGTGAGTTATAGTAATGAGCCAAATAGGGAACTAAAGATGAAACGCAACTCATATACACGATAGATATCACAATGATTATAGTGTTATATTTTTTCGTCTTGTTTGTTTCTTTTTTTTTGTTATAGAAAAGAAATTATTTTTGTGTTAGTGAACAAAAAACGATTTAAATCAAACAACCAATCAACGACGCTTACAAAATTTTTCTCCAATAACAATTAAGAGAGAGAGCCAGCAGACAGCGGACAGCTAGACCCCTCAGTCATTTGACCAACCAACCATTCAGCCAGCTTGTATTAATAACGCGTATTAAGTTTTTTTCCAAGTTATCAGGTTTTTGTTTTGATTTTTTTACTTGAAGCCTTAATATTAATGATTTATTAGTGACTAATGCTATTAAGCTGATACCGAAATTGCTTTCAACATTATGCAGCAAATAATAACATACGAATGTATATTATTTTGTCGGGGTAAATATTTATATTTACCCATGTTAGTCATATAAATGAAATATTTTTCAACACTAACGGGTTTTATTTAACTTTTGATAAATATATTGTCAAGTAGATATGGTAAAATCCCAGTTGCATTAAAATAACTCAACACAAGTAGCTGAATCATGCAACAATATTCAAAATTTAATAAAAATATTTATTAAAATCTGATATAATCATCAGAATACAAATTCAGCTACAGAAATGTAAAAATATTCCTAGATAAATTGCACTCTAATATACAAATATTTCAAAAATTCAAAATAAATATGATGTAAACAATTCAGCTGAAACACGAAAATATGGCAACATTTGATTGCATTAACATAGTACAAAACAAAGTTGCTGAATTATAAAAAATATTCAGGATTTAATAAAATTTATTATGAAAATCAAGTATATTTATCAAAATTCCAATCCAGCTACCAAAAATTCAAAATAATCCTAGCTGAATTGCACTCTAATTTATAAATGTTTCAAAAAGTATATTCAAAATATGTGATTTAAACAATTCAGCTGAAGCACGAAAAATTGATGGCATTAAAATAATACGGAAACGTAGGTGGATTATACAAATGTATCCAGAGTTTAGTATAAATGATGATAAAATTTAGTTGAATTCATTAATATTTCAATTCAGCTACAAACAGTTAAAAATAATCCTAACTGAATTGCACTGAAATATAGAAATGTTTAAAAAAATTTAAAAATATATATGATTTAAACAATTCAGCTGACGCATATATTATTGTAACATTGGTTGCATTAAAATAATACAAAAAAAAAGTAGTTGGATTATAAAAATTTATCTAGAGTTTATTATAAATGATCATAAAATGTAGTTGAATTCATTAAAATATCAATTCAGCTACAAACAATTCTAAAAAATCCTAGCGGAATTGCACTGAAATATAGAAATGCTTCAAAAAATTTAAAAATATACATGATTTACATCAGATTATTAAAATCTGATATAATCATCAGAATTCAAATTCACCTACAGATATGTAAAAATATTCCTAGCTGAATTGCACTCTAATATATAGATAATTGAAAAAATTTAAAATATATATGATTTAAACATTTCAGCTAAAGCACGAAAATATGGAGACATCTGATTCCATTAAAATAGTACAAATCAAAGTAGCTGAATTATATGAACAGATTCAGGATTTATTAAAATTGATTATAAAAATCAGCTATGTTCATCAAAATTCCAATCCAGCTACTAAAAATTCCAAATAATCCTAGCTGAATTGCACTCTAATATATAAATGTTACAAAATATATATTCAAAATATATGATTTAAACAATTCAGCTGACGCACGAAAATCTGCTAACATTTGATGGCATTAAAATAATACGAACACGTAGGTGGATTATAAAAATGTATCCAGAGTTTAGTATAAATGATGATAAAATTTAGTTGAAATCATTAATATATCAATTCAGCTGCAAACAATTCAAAATAATCCTAACTGAATTGCACTGAAATAAATAAATGTTTCAAAAAAATTTAAAATGTTCATGATTTCAGGAATTCAGCTGAAGCACGAAAATATGCCAGAATTTGATGGCATTAAAATAATACGAGAGCTGGATTATAAAAATTGATCAGAGTTTATTATAAGTGATTATAAAATGTAGTTGAATTTAACTGAATTAAAATAATGAGTTTAAATTTTTGAATTAAGCTGGCTTAATTTTATTATTTTTGTTGAGTGCGCACGTTTTATATCGTTACTGAAGTTTATTGCCATATGAATTTTAGAAACTTGTTCACCTGACATTATTCCTAGGGTTGGCTATTGGCTGAATTGAGTATATCTTAAATTCAGCTAATTAAATTCTTTAAATAACTGCTTTACGATTTGGTCTATTATAAATTGATATATCTATAAAGAAGTGTTGTGGAAAATCCGGCTGATTGTTTAAGTTTTGAAGAACTTTATATTTGTGAATAATGTTGCAATTGACTTCATCAATTCAGCTCGCTGAATTGTGGACTCACCATCGTCAGAGCAATATTTAAAGGTTGGTATGTTTAATTTATATGTTTTCATGTTGCTGAATTGCTTGAAGGTTTAACTCAGCGACTTTTATTTGTGATAGATGAATTGTAGTAACTTGTTTGCCTGACATTATTCATAGGGGTAACTACTGGCTGAATTGAGTATATCTGAAATTCAGCTAGTTAAATTTTTCCAAATAACTGCTTTATCATTTGATCTATTATAAATTGATATATCTATAAGGAAGTGTCGTGGAAAATCCGGCTGATTGTTTAATTTTTAAAATTTGTATATTTGTAATTGAATTCTTTAATTCAGCCAGCTGAATTGTGGACTCATCATCGTCAGAGCAATATTTATAGGTTTATATGTTTAATTTATATGTTTTCATGTTGCTGAATTGCTTAAAGTTTACATTCAGCTCCGTTTATTTGTGATACATGAATTGTAGAAACTTGTTCGCCTGACATTATTCCTAGGGTTGGCTATTGGCTGAATTGAGTATATCTTTTAATTCAGCTAATTAAATTCTTCCAAATAACAGCTTTACGATTTGGTCTATAATAAATTGATATATCTATAAAGAAGTGTTGTGGAGAATTCGGCTGATTGTCAAATTTTGAAAATTTTATATTTATGGATAATGTTGAAATTGAGTTCTCTAATTCAGCTAGCTGAATTGTGTACTCACCACCGTCGGAGCATTATTTGAAGTTTTATATGTTTTCATGTTGCCGAACTGATTGAGGTTTCATTCAGCTCCTTTTATTTGTGATAGATGAGTTGTTGGAACTTGTTCGCCTGACATTATTCTTAGGGTTGGCTATTGGCTGAATTGAGTATATCATAAATTCAGCTAATGGAATTGTTCCAAATAACAGCTTTACGATTTGTTCTATTATATATTGATATATCTACAAAGAAGTGTTGTGGCTGAATGTTTAAGTTTTGAAAAGTTTTGAGTTTGTGAATAATGTTGCAATTGAGTTTATCAATTCAGCTAGCTGAATTGTATACTCGCCATCGTCAGAGCAATATTTAAAGGTTTGTGTGTTTAATTTACATGTTTTCATGTTGCTGAATTGCTTGAAGATCTTATTCAGCTCCACTGTGTATGTTATTTTATCAGTGAAATTATTTGCTATGAGCTGAATTGTTTATACCTCATAGTTTAACTACTTTTGATATTCTAAATAATAATTTTATACGTTTGCGTATATGATCTGTAATTCTGCTATTATATTCCTTCATTCAGCTAGCTGCATTTTGATAATTCAGTACTTTAAGCAACATTTTTGTAAGTGTAATCTCCATAAAGGGATTTCCTTTAGTGCTGAGAGAGTGATATATCATATTCAGCTGCAATTTTTTGCGTAAATCGTATTAGCACTGTCGGCACACGGATCAGATATACCTTTATTAGGTAAAGAAAGTATTTTAATATTAAGGCAAACTTTTACCAAATTACTAATTTTTAAAAATTTCTGAATATTTCTTGCCTCATATAAAACGGAATACTATTTTGTCCGATGGCCAATTGACTACAATTACCTCAATTTTATTTCCTATAGTCATTAGTAGCCGTGGAAGATTCCACATTAAGCTTCATCTTGTAACATGTTTCTTGAACTCAGCTGAATAGCAACGCTGCTGAGAGAAGAGCTAGAGGAATTAAGGTTCCTACTTTTATTTATGTTTAACTTTATTCATAATTTACAATCACACTAGTAATCATCATAATTTCGACATTATCCTATCACGCGAATATGAAAACATTCAAATGTATAAAAGACAGCGTGATAGAGAAAGAGAGAAAGACACACAGAGAAGGGGTCAGCTTGCTGAATTGCCGTCGTGTTGTGATATTGTTCTTCTCGTTGTTGTGGCTATAAAAGCACTTCGATCTCTTTTTTGTTTATATTATTATAATTTTTTTTTTATCAAATTACCCAATGTTTATATGTATTTCTTAGCAAATCATACTTTTCTACTTGACTGCCGGGTCTTTCCTACTTCTTGCGCCATTTGTGAGTTTGTGTCTTCGTTACTGCCACTGCCACTACCACGGCCACCATTCAACCATAACTAACGCTGCTGCCAACCAAAAATCGCAGAGGGAAGGGGCTTTGATACACCAAGTAACACGCCAGAAGAATAAAACTATGATACGATAATAATAATTTTCTTTGAACATAAATCAGTGAAATGACTCCAAGTACTCGTACTACTCGCATAAGTGGAATAAGTCGAATCTTCCTGGGGCAGGGGATTTTTAAAGGCAGGGAATCGCTAAGAAAAATAACAACAAAATGTTTGCAAAAAAGAACAAGACCAAGTTGTTTTTATTGCAACCTGTTTAGATTTCTCACATTCATATATGAACGGGAAGATATCGTTTGCTGAATTGTCGTGGATTGGGCATGTTTGGGTTTTTTTCATTCCTATTTCTTACCGGGCAAAGCAGCGACGATATTGCTTTAAGCTGTTATTTGTTTCATCAGCAACAACGATGGATGGATGACAGCAGCAATATGAGGTAACAATGGAAATACACCAACAACAACATCGACATTGAATTGCAGCTATTGCTCGCTGGCTGCCTGGATGGATGGGACTTTCTTTTGTCATGCGGAAAGAAGCCAATGCTGTGATATGTGTGGAACTTTGATGATGACTTATAATCAAGTAACGATGGAAAACATTTCTTTTATGATGTTTTTCCATAATTCAGCAATATAGCAATAACAACAACAACACTAATAGCAACAACAACACTAACAATATCTGCAACAACATAGCAATGTTAAAGTCGTTCCCAAACAACAGCAACAACAAATGTTGATCGTTAAAGATATGAATGAGTGGCTATCTATCGTTTCTATCGCAGGCAAACAGTATCTGGGCACTAAATTATAGAAGTCGTTACAAACTGCTGATGTATTTCAAATCTCTGGTATTGCAAAGTTTCAAGATGTATACACGTATAGTCTCCGAAATCATCTGCGGACTCTTGACCTTTGTGGAGTAAACTGAATGGTTCTTCGGTGCGGCTATCGCTGAGGCTAGTTATCCAGTGGTATAAAAAAAATGGTTTCCCATTACATCCCATGAAGGAAACGGGGAAGCTTCTCACAACCAGTGAGCGGTGCGCGTTCTAGTTTTATACTCACTGATTGGGACCTACAGTTTTACACCGGTTCCGAACGGTATTTATGAGAAGCATTTTCATGGCTGAATACTCGATAATGTCGCCATCACTATGCGAGGTGACCGCCGTCGAAAGATATTTAAGGTGGTCAGAGCAGGGATCGAACCCAGGATCTCAAGTACAAGAGGCGCGCACTCTACCCATTGCACCACCGACGGCCACGGAGTGGTCTAACAATGCCCTAATAAGTCTATGCGAGTTGTTCGGCGATAGCCACTAACACGTAACCTAATATAACCTTCGCCGTCCTGACGATAACACATTTTTAGGTTATTACTGAGTGCATGAGCCCATTAAAAAATTTGTTTAGAATTCGGTCAGAAATCTGTCAGACACTCTGCAAAATTTGCCGAGTCTGATGCCGATGTCTGTCATACAACGTACAGAAAATCGTATGGAATTCGGAAAGTTTTGTCAGAGGAAATTTCAAAGAGTGTGCAGAGTTATCGGACAGATTTTTGTGAGAATTCTGAGGGAAATTCTGAAGGATTTTTAGATGTAGTTGAACGAAGTTGGCATAAAGTCTAATAACACATCCGATAATGGTCCGACTTATCCCATTATTTTCTGGCCCTTTGTCCGATTTGTCATACCAATTTCGGGGAGAAATCTGAAAAAACATCCGATATGGGTTCGACTTTTTTGGTCGATTTCTGAGACATTGTACTATTCGTGGTGGTAATTTCGGAAAAATGTCTGAACAAACACGCGAGAATGTTCCGACTGTTTTGATCCGACTTTTTCGATCGTGTACTGACACATTGTACCATTCGTCGTGGCAATTTCGGAGAGACGTTTGAACAAACATGCGAGAATGTTCCAACTTGTCTGATCATTTTCTGTCCATCTGTCAGATTTTTCCTACCAATTAATTGTACAAATTAATTATTATTTTTACTTGCTTGCTCGTTTGTAACTGAAGACAACAAACAAAATGATGCAGAGAAAAGGAAAACAAGAATGTAATTCAACAAAACTATACAGTAGAAAAATTTTCGGGGAATTCCCTTACGGGCACATGGTTACGGAATGAAAACAAAATCAAGTAGAATCAAAAATTACCTTCACAGAATGTGCAGAAACGTCGCATGGCTTTCGTATTTTGTATGAAGCACTTAGCGAAGACTTAGCGAGAACTTAGCGACGAGAATCATTTTCGCTAAGTTTAAACAAAATTTTTTTCGACATCTTTTACCGCTTTCAACCCTTATTCATATTTTTGAATAAAATTACTTATCGCTAAATTTCCGTTTTCTTTGCATCTTAGCAAGCACCAATCGCTTGCTTGTAACCAAAACACAACTAATTTCAATTTTCTGAAGCACATTGCTCCACGAATCTGGTAATCATAGTTTAACCGGATATTGT
This sequence comes from Phaonia tiefii, assembly GCA_963931995.1. NCBI lineage: Eukaryota > Metazoa > Arthropoda > Insecta > Diptera > Muscidae > Phaonia > Phaonia tiefii. The sequence goes on along the minus strand of OZ008370.1, from coordinate 29,441,475 downwards.
ATCTACAATTCCCCATTTGTCGGTGCAAAAGATGGGAAGTTTTCTTTGAAAAAAAATCATACACATTGAATATCAGCTAAAGGAAAAGGTTTGGTTTTAACTTTGATTCTCAACCAAAAATCTTCCATACTTCAACGCTTCCCAAGCGATATCCACTGGAGTCGAAGATGATAATAACGATGACGCTAACGATGGCGGTGCTAGTGGAATGAATGTAATGGCGTTTGTGTGGATGTGTCTGTGGGTATTTGCCATTATATTGTATTAAGCCATGGCCGAATGAATGTTATTACCCAACCGACGAGTAAAAGAAGAACACTTTTTTGGAGTTAATACCTTTTCAACCAACAAAATGGGTTGTATTGTGAAGAAAAGTACTCGCAAGGGGGGTCAAAATCTGTCTTGAAGAGACGAGGTGGCTGGCAGGTTTCGCCACCATGAGCTCTCCAGATTGCAATGTTGTGTTTTATAAAGTTGAAAAGAATGAAAAAATTCAATTTGTGTTGCAATTATTTCTCTAAATATCATTTATTCCATAATTTCGAATTGTTTGGAATTGTAGTGGATTTGAAACTTCATATACTCCATATGATAGATGGATACCATGGCAAGATATCCCATAGATTTTTTGCTTCAACTCACTTGAGAATTTATTATTAATTACGTTGATGATTGTGATGGGTTCTGGGGATGGCTTCAATGGAAGCCTTGCGAGCAGGCCAAAACGCTATATGTTTCCAGCTTTTTACCGACACACACCATAGACATAGACGATAGTATAATTGTGTTATAGATGATGACGACATGGATGATGCCAATGTTTAGCTCGAATACATATAAACAATTTCATATTATTTCACTGAATTGATAATGAGTTCGAGAATAAGTGACGCTTACCCACTACCCGGGAACAAGAGGCCCAGCCATGTGGTGGATACAGATAGGTACTCCATTTCATTCACATGAATGAATGTAGCATTCTTTCACATTGTAATTATTGTAAGCAATTGAAATTGCAAATATTTTCTATCCCAAAAACGTTGGCTAAAAGAACCACCATCCATCCCATCCATGTCTTACTCTTTTTGCAGCGTAATATAAAGTTTATGAATAGGAAAAATTCATTTGTAGTCTAAAATGATCATATTTTGTCAGTGAAGCGTGCAAAATTATAGGTCTGATAATGGGAATATTAAATGAAGAGCAACTGAGCTGCTTAAAACGTTTGTAAATAACAGAAATTATAGACAATACATAGGAGTGGGAAAAATTCCTTAGCAAGTATTGTGAATAAACTGGAGTTTATTTGTATAAAATAAACATAAAACTTTGTAAGAACCGAAGGGAATAATAAATATATAAATTTTTAATATACACAAACGCATTGTACATTAATTCAGCTAAATTCAGCTGGGCTGAATTGCCGGCTTTTGACGAATAAAGAAACCATTGTAGGCCAGGCGGTCCTGTGAATTCCTAACTAATATCTTAAAAGCATTAAAACCATTTAAATACATTTTCCTGAAAATCAATGAGATTTTAAAGAAATCTCTTTAGCATAATTCAGCTAGGCTGAATTGTCTGCAGTGGAAACTTTTATGCAAGCTCAAGAGAATGCAGCAAATATAAATTATGAACCTCAAAGCAATACAATTCTATTCAGCTGAATCCAGCTTTGCTGAATACACCCGGTTCAGACAGGGCAAGTTTACTTGCTCCAGTTATTGTCAATTCTCTTTTGAACTTGCTTTCATGTTCACACAGGGAAAGTTTGCTTGAACAATTTTTGCTTTATTTTGCTTCCGCGTTCTTTCTTTTATGACATTCCATTTTATTTCAATTATGAAAAAATGTTATTCTGAAGGGAAATTTTTATATTTGTGGAAAAAATTTAAGTGAAAGGAATAATAATAATAATAACGACATTAATTGATTGCATAGGAGAACCTTTATTTCCTATCAACATCAAGCAAAACACTTATGTACTTTGTTTATTATGCAGAATTTTATGAACGAAACAAAAAATGAACGCATAAAAAACGCATAAACGCATAAAAAATTGCGGATGAGAAAACAAAACGAAATAAGAGTATGGGCCAGTCTGTACCCCGTTTTCTTCCTTTCACCTCTCTCTCCTATAAACTAGAGAAATGAGAAAGGAAACTTGCCCTGTCTGAACCGGGTGATATAAATATTTTTGATGTGTTAACATCTATATGCAAGGGTAGGACAATTTATCAAAGTGAACACATGCAAACAACACATCGTTAGCATCACATACGTGGTTGTTGTACAATAATAGTCTCTGAATGAAAATAAGTATGATGGTATTGATGTAGCGGCAGCGAAGAAACAAGCAGGTCGTCGTCGCCAAAGAGTATTGAATAGTATAGAGAACTGATGGAACGCATTGTATGACTCAAAAGCACTGGTGGCATCTGGCGAATGATTCAAAATGTATTATATACCCTCTTTTTATTATAATTTGGTGCATTCATAATTTTGCTGCGAAACATTGATGCCTTTTGAAACATTTATGCTTTTTGTATTGTTTTTTGGAATAATATGGTCGAAATGGTGCATTTATATTGAAATAATCCATAAAGAGAAGAGGACTCGTTTATGCTCTTTTACTCAGACCCTCTACATGAGAGCGGGAAGAGAGTGCAATAAGTTCTCTATACTATTCAATACTTTTTTTCGTTTCTCTGTTTATGACAAAACAACAACAGTTATTTCAGTGAGCTAAATATTGCTTTTTATTCAGTTGTATGTTGTATTCAGTTTTACTCAGACTCCCTACATGAGAGCTGGAAAAGACTGCAATAAGTTCTCTATAATATTCAGTACTTGTTGTCGTCGCTCTGTGTATGGCAAAACAAAACAACTATTTCAGTGAGCTAAATATTGCTTTTTATTCAGTTGTATGTTATATTCAGTTTTACTCAGACTCTTTGCATGAGAGCGGGAAAAGACTACAATAAGTTCTCTATAATATTCAGTACTTGTTGTCGTCGCTCTGTGTATGGCAAAACAAAACAACTATTTCAGTGAGCTAAATATTACTTTTTATTCAGTTGTATGTTGTATTCAGTTTTACTCAGACTCTCAACATGAGAGCGGAAAAAGAGTGCAGTAAGTTCTCTATACTATTCAATACTTTTTGTCGTTGCTCTGTTTATGACAAAATAAAAATTATTATTTCAGTGGGCTAAATATTGTTTTATTTATTTTAACAATATTACATCTAATGTTAAAGCAGGTATAAGAGAAAAGAAAATGCAATAGCAAAAGAGCCTTCTGCACAAAAACTATTCCTTTTTTTATTTTCCAATGTAACATTTACTAATGTGTTCATAGAAATCGAACAGGCACCGTGTAAGAAAAAGGTGTTAACAAATCGCCCGTGAGTTCGAAAACTCATTGATTCTTTTTTAAATATGAATTTTAACTGAAAACTGATGATCAAAGTGATTCAGAGATGATGGGTAACAGCACAGGATATGGAAAGTTACGATGTCCTGCTATAATGCTACTCCGTGTGTATTTAAACTGACAGCTGTCGATTACTTTATTAAGATCTGAGTGGGGGGACATTAGGATGTTGCTACTAACAAGGACATTATGTCTTGCTCTGGTCAGCGGCTGCAGTGATCAGTAGTCTTTTACTAGACTGTAGACGACAGATTACACACGACCAACTGAGAACGATTGCGGAGTTTGATACAAAGCTATTGGCATAACATCCTGACCAGGTGTTTGACAAAGTTAGGCTAAAATTAAGGTTGCAATACACTTGGCAATTTTCAGTTTTTATTAAATATTTTCAAATATTTGTAGTTACCACAATGACAAACGAACCCAAACAGTTCCCGTATCTAGCTGATGTAATTATCCCAATTATTGATTTTATCTTGCGACAACCGAAAGACATCATGAGAACAACTCTAGCTAGACCTCTAGAATACAAAGAAAAATGTTTGGCTTCACATAATTACCAAAAAAAAAAAACACACAGGGGGAGACAATTAAAACAAGACGTTGCGATGTCTCATTTGAAGTCAGCATGAAGATATAACTAACTGACTGTCTAGCTGCCTGAGCGTCAGAATATGTGTGGTCACGCTTCAAATGTAAAGAAAATTATTAGTGTTTTCAATGATACAACAATGATGAATTATAGATCATCATAGTGCTAGGAAATGAAGGAAAAACTAAAAATTCTGACAGAAAAGTTTCAGTTAAATTTACAAGGTGTCATTTGGGGGAGGGTTAGCCAACTTACTCGCTGGTGTTTGTTTTTGATTAAAGGGGAAATTAAAATTCTAAATTCAAATTATGATTGGTCTTTAATATACCATAGCCAAAAGAAGATATGGTAACATGACTATGAATAACTTTAGTATTTAGTTTCTCACTTTGTTGGGTCTTCCTTTATAAAACTAAGCGCTCCACTGCCATTTTCCATTTTCCATTTTCCATTTGAATTTTATTATTTTCTATTTTCTCGATTTGAATACCGAAAACAACAAATGATCTCATAGGTCAAAGACATGTTTCTTATATTGTCTCGTCTATTCGTAATTATCATTCGTTCCGTTGCTGTTTTATCATTTGATCATTTGGCGGTTGATTTTGAATTTGTATACGGCCGTCAGTTCCAATTGTTTCAACTGTTATCTGGCAGTCGTCATCAATTTCGTTTGAAAATCACTTGAATTTTACCAAAAGGTGCTATCAAAAGCAATTTTTATGTGATTTTTTGCACAATATATAGTGCAGAGGTCTTTTTGTTTGCCATCCGATCTGATTCACTGAAAGTGTTTCATGTGAATTTACACGTACAGGAGGGGGTCTGTGCCAATCTGTCCGTCCCATGTTAATTACATTTAATGTATGATGTTGTTGCTATTGTTGCTATTTGAAAAACGCATAAAACACAAGTGTTTGTTGTAGTTGCTGTTGTTGTTTTCAACCAAACTCATCAAAAAGTTTTGAAGACTCACCAGCCAAACATCTTTGCTGTGGTTCACTAGTTGCTGGGGTTTGCAGTAAAACAAAGTACTTGCAGTTAAAGGAGGGTAGTATGATAAGTAAGCATATAAGCAGTTTCAGCGAATGAAAATCTTCACTCTAGGGTTGACCGCAACAGCATCGGTTGATATCTGAATCAGGCCCTAGAGAACATAGAAAACATTTCTTTTGAAAATATTATGAAATCCTTCTTAGATTCACTGAATTCCGTCCAAAAAAAATTTCGTAAAAATTTTTGAAACATTTTCGAAGACTCGACGAAATCTACAGATTTTGTTTATAAAATGTATGAAACCTTTTTAAAATTTCATAAAAATTAACCTCTCAAATTTGTTCATAACATCTATATAACCTTGACATAGATTCTATGAAGCTTAACTCATGAAACTTGTTCATGACATCTGAATTTATTGATTTCCTGAAACCTGTCACACAATTAGAAGGCACCAAAATGACTCCAAGCAAACCGTCTATATATTTCAGATCTAGTAACATATTCTCACCAGCAATTGTTCTGAAGGATGCTAAGATTTTTGATTTTGATTTGAAATTCAATTTATTCCAATTATTTTTGACAAAATATGACTGCACTAAGTTATGAAATATTCATATAAGTACAAAATTTCTTAAACTACAACAAGTTTTCATAGAACAATCAAAATTGGTTCAAAAGATGACGATCGGACAATACCCGAACATGTTAGTCAAACGGTTACAATACATTCAATACTTCGTCTTAACAAAAACCTTTAAAACTGACACTTGAAATTAATACACGGTGAAAAATATCGGTCCCAGCAACATATTGCAGGAACCATGTGCATGTTTGCAAGCATTGATTTCATGAATTGATGATCTGCTGCTCTTTGTTTCTTTATTGCCTAACACGTTTTTGTTTTCAGCAGTTTTCGACAAAAAGAAAACGCATTTGGGTCACAAGTACATATTCTATAATCTATTAATCATTACATCCCAAACACATTATATTCAATAGCAAACACAATGTGCTTCGACACAAGCATACAATAATTGGAACAAGCTACAAACACAATATATTTGCATTCAAACAACAAAAGAAGGCAAATTTTTCAGCGCGTATATACAAAATAGTTACAAAATATTTACTCAGAACAAAGAGCCAACATAAACCCAAAATGGCCTTGGCCTTATATCCATTCTCATTTAACTTTCTGTAATCACGTATGAAGCCACCAACCCTCAACCGGTATGACATGAGGTTCATGCAGAAAATCCACCGACAATCGGCGTCAACCGACCCGAACTAGACCATGACCCACCGCAGTGTCCCCCACTGGTTGCAGCCGCAGCGAAATCCCCACCCCGTGATGCAGTTGTTCTAAAACGAGGACCCGTGCCTGCAGCAGCAGCATCAGATACGGCACTCCGAGCAAGACCGCTGTTGCAATGAAAGCCGATTCTAGATGCAACGCAAATTCGCTTCCTAGCTTCGACCCTCTCGCGAAGCAATCTCACTCTCAACGGGCACTCCCTAGAGCTCGATGCATGCCCGTCGACTGAACAGTTGATACACCTGAACACCTGGAACGGCTCGAGAGCAGGAGCTTTCGGAACCGGATCACGGCCAAATGACTCCACACCCCTCCCCCCTTAACGGGAATGGCCCACTTGCCAGGGCTGTGGGACCCGTCACATTTGCATGCTGAAATTCAGCGACACAAGCCCTAAGCGCTGATAGTTTCTACCCTGAGTTATCCGCCTCTTCTTGTACTTACGGCTTCACAACTAAAAATATTAATAAGAGTGCGAAACCCCTCAATATCAGACTCTCTCGCCCAGTACCGTACGCAGGATTTTATTTCAGGGGTAGGCAGCTTGACATTTAGGTTGAAAAAGAGTACTGAATTCAAAAATAACCGGGGGGGGGGGGGTCCCGGGAACTCGGTAGTTACGTACGTCCCTGCCTTCGCCAGATGGACCAGCCACTTGTCTCATCCTATCTTGGGGACCCGCAGAACCGACTGGTTCAATTTCAGGTCACCATGCCCATCGGTGGTGCAATAGTTAGTGTGCTCGCCTCTTGTACATGAGATCCTGAGTTCAATCCCTGCTCTGACCACCTATGCGGTCACCTCGCATAGTCACGGCGACACTATCGATTATTTAGCCATGAAAAAGCTTCTCAAAATACCGTTCGGAGTTGGTGTAAAACTGTAGGTCCCAATCAGTGAGTGCAAACTGGAAAACGCACAGCTCAGTGATGATGAGAAGCTCTCCCCTGTCCCTTCATGGGATATAATGGGAAACCATTTAGTTTTATGGTAAAACTTGAGATCCGATTCGGATTCGATCGGACGGCTCAACTACCTCCGCCGCAAAGGGAGTTTGCGACCTTGTTGTGTAGCTGTAAAATCCTAACCTCGCCTCTTTCAACATCTTCTTGAGCGACTCAAACTCTGCGATCAACATAGTCCTAACATTAATCATACAACGCTGCATAAATCTCATTGTAAAATTTCGGCTTTGCTTTCCCATTACTGCAGGCATGGTATAAAACACAGATCCGGTTATTCTTGTTCTCCACTCTACGGCTACCACCGCTCCGATTACTCTTGGATCAAACCGTCTTCTAGGCACACAGTTTAGCATCCTACGGATTCGTATTTCCCGCCATGGCCTCAGCCATCTTCCGTGTCAGAGTAGCACGGGACCCAACTTCTACTTCATCCTGCTTGTGGGTTTCTTGCTCAAGCAGGATATCATGAAAATCAGCTTGTGCCTCCTTCATGGACCCGGCGTCGGCTGTACCTTCCTCTTCGATCGTGTGCTGCAGTTGCTTAATTCTGTAGGTCAGGTCATATGCTTATAGCTTTGTACGCACCGTCGACTTCTCGAAAAATACGTGCGTTCTCTTCTTGAAGTTGTCTGCCAAGATATCCGCCTACAGTTTTCTTCTCTTCATATTGATCGCTTCACTTGTGCTACTCCTGGCATGTCGTTCAATGCCTGCCGTCAGAGAGATATTTACGTCATCCACAGAACGCACCGGGCTTGATTCTGTATCACTTTTTTCAACCGACAATACAGCCGTTTTAATACAATCATTATTACGAGATTTTTTGTCCCGCCCCCTCTTCCCCGGCGCCGACATAAATACGGCATTAACGAAGTCAAACAAATTACCACGTCAGCGATCAGACAAATCTGAGAATTTTTCAAAACAAATTTCTTTTCAAAAAATTTAAAGTCTTAAGCGAAGTATTAAGCGGGAAGTGTTTATTAAGCGAGTTTGCTTAACAACTTAAATTTAATTTTACTTGTCTTAGATCCGAGTTATTTTTAAAGTTTTAATTTCCTTTAAGGCTAAGATATCATGAAGCCAGTATTGGACCTACCCTGGAGGAGAAAATCCATAAGTCCGGCCGAAGGCCCTCCATGCAGAAAGCATTATAACATATATATACTACACCGTGGCCGATAAGCCGGTGTAGGACCTACCCCAGATGATAACATTTCTAATCCCGGCCAAAGGCCCACTACACGGAGAGCGTTTTAACACAAAAATACTATGCTGAATCCGCGAAGCCGATGTTAGACATAGCCCAGAGGAGAAAATGCCTAAGCCCTGCTGAAGACAAACAACACCGAAAGCTTGACAACACACAAAAACTATGCGCAAGCCGCGACACCGGTGGTGGACCTACCCCAGAGGAGAAAATCCCTAAGCCGGATATGCACTAGGAATTGTTAGAACAATATGCAGATCCGGTGACACTATCCTATTGGCAGATGTCGTCGAGAATTACAAGGCCGACATTGCTGCTATCCAAGATATGTGATGGACAGGACAGGGCTATACAAGGAAGAAGAACTGTTACATATACTAGAGCTGCCATGAGGACAAGCATGCATTTGGTTGCAGATTTTTCATTGGCAGAAGACTGCGACATCTGGTCTCAGGGTTCACCCCCGTGAGTGGACGTATATCCACCCCCCACATTAAAGCGAAATACTTTAACATATCGCGAATTCATGTACATGCCCCGACAGAAGTAAAAGACGATGACACCAAGGAAATGTTCTATGCGCGCCTAGAGGAAACATACATGCAGCCCTGTCCATAACATTAAGATTGGGTTATGCGATTTTAATACTAAAGTCGGCAGGGAAAATGTCTTTGAACCAATCATCGGTAAATTCAGTCAACACGCCATCAATTTCGATAACGGAATGAGACTGATAGATTTGGCCGCGGTGAAAGCCATGGATGTCAGTAGTACGAGATTCCAACGTGACGACATCCATAAAGCTACTTGGACATCCCCTGATCAACAGACGAAGAACCATATCGATCACCTGGTAATTGATGGAAGTCAGTCTACTAGTGTAATGGACGTACGCGTGATTCGATCAGCTATTATCGATTCGGATCATTTACCTGGTTGCAGCAAATGTTCGCGCAAGGATAAGCAGAGCGAAAGTCGTACGGTACCAGGCATCTACAAAGCTGGACATCGGAAAGCTGCAATTACCAGAGATAGCCACGGACTACATAGGGAAACTCACTAAGATATTGGTGCCGAACGAACTATCGCCTCATGATCCTGGAGCATAGTGGAAGTACATTTCACACTCTATGAAGACTGCTGTAGAGACCGTACTTGGTTATGAAAAACCACTTAAATATAAACCATGGTACGATGAGGAATGTCGCGTGGCGAGTTATGAAAAACACAGTTGCAATGCGTGTCGCGACGGAGCGGTATAAGGAGAACAGGATAAAGGAAACCCGGTTGTTTAAGAAGTAAAAACGGTTGTGGAGAAAGCGCAAGAGTTTGCAAATTGAATCTTACAGAAGGAAAAACTAGGGCTGTTCATTCTACCGAAAAGTTCAAAGCCAAACCATCGGAAGTGGATCAGTGCCCGCCTTTTGTAGAGATAAAGACTCGACTCTTGTCACACATGTGCAGAGTATGTTGGGAATATGGAGAGATCACTGCTCCGCTTTACTTGCATATACAAGACGACGGCTTCTAATGTCCCGTCCTAGTCAAAGCGAAGTTAGATCTGCAGTTTTCCGGTATAAGAGCAATAAAGCCGCTGGTGCTCAAAGGCTACTGGCTTAGGTTTGTAAGACTGGCGGCTATGAGTTGGCAAGGTGCATGCATCAGCTCATGTGCAAAGTCTGGCTAGACGAATGCATGCCCGATGATTGAAGTTTTAGCATACTGTATCCTGTTTTGAAAAAATGTGGCGCGAATATATGAACAAATGATCGTGGAATAAGCCTTTTATCCATCGCATACAAGGTCCACCAGAGTGTAGTGTGCGAAGGACTAAAGCCGACATGTGCGGACCTTGTCAGGGTGGCTTTAGGCCTGGAAAGTCAACTATCAACCAGATATTCACATTATGCTAAATCCTGGAGTAAACCCACGAACAACAAATCGACGCCTATCGCCTCTTTGTAGACTAAGGCTGCGTTCGATAGCTCCATATGGGGAAAACTGTACCCACCTATATCAGAGCTTGGTATTCCTGTTAAGCGGAGATGCCTTTGTAGAATGACACTGACCGACGCGAAATCAGTAGTAATGATCTCACCGAACCATTTATTACGAGACATGGATACATCCTATCATGCGATCTCTTCAACATATTAATTGAGATCTCGCCGAACCATTTATAACGAGGCATGGATACATCCTATCATGCGATCTCTTCAACATATTAATTGAGATCATTGTGCGAAAAGCTGCAGTCAACACGAATAAAATTATCAGCAGCAAAAGTCACATGCTGCTCACGTATGCTGATGATTGATGATGAAATCAGCGAAAAGTTACTGCAGTTTTTTCGAGAATTGAGAAGGAATCAGTAAAAGTGGGTTTGGTAGTAAACGAGGATAAGCCAAAATTTATGGTTTCGACAAGTAGTTTCTCCAGCCGATTGGATGAAATGGCGAATGTTGATAACCCTCATAATCTGAAGGTAGTGGACAAATGTATTGTTACGAATTTCCTTATTCGTCCTTTTTGCGTTGTTTTATTCCCAATAATAAAACAAGGTTCGTTTTAAATTACGATAATTACATCGGTTTAACTTCCTTTTATTTTACTTATACAGTACAACAGTTTACTTTATTTACACCACGTTAATAAGTCTTATATTTTACTATCAATTCGCGTTGCTTACTTTACGGCGTTTAATCACAAACTGAACTCTCCACTCCAAAGACCTCCGCTATTTATACCAACTCACCATACTCAAATGAAGGTATATCTAGCGAATTCAAGAACCTTCTAGATGTTGTTGTTGTTGCTTACCTTTGTAGAACAATCTCGAACACAGGAGAATTATCTTTACTGAGGTGAATTCATGCTACTGGTTTAGCGAGCTGGTACGTTGTTACAATGCATACTTTCAGGCGCAGCTCTAACCGCCTGTTATTTACATACTGTTAGTAGAGTCATTAACAGCAAGCAAAAGCTTTTACTTATTCGTAACAGTATGTTCCTCGCGTCTGTTGTGAACAGAAGTAATAACGTCAGCCTGGAAATTCAACGGAGAATTGTGTTTGCAAACAAGGTGTTATTTCAAGTTAAACAAACACTGCAGAGGTAGGACCCTCTTTCGGTAAACAAAAATCCAACTATATCAGACCGTCATATAACCTGTTTTGTTTTATGGCGCAGAACCCTGGGTCATATCCCATGATAATGAAACATCACTGGGAGTTTTCGAGAGGAAAATGCTCTGAAAAATTGATGTCCCTATAATAGAAAACGGAGAGTACCAACGATGGAGGAACCACGAGCTGTATAATCTGTATCCCGTCATAAGACGTAGTCATGCGTTTCCAAATAGCGCGTTTACGCTGGCTAGACCATGTCAGTAGAATGGATGAGAATGAACCAGAAATGTTTTGGAGTCTTTTTCGAAGGACAAAATTGGACGACCAAGACTTCGCTGGAGAGAAAACCATTAATGGTTTCCCGTTACATCCCATGTAGGAATTAGAGAGAGCTCCTCGTAATCAGTGAGCTGTGCGCGTTCTAGTTTTACACTCTTTGATTGGGACCTACGGTTTTACACCGATTCCGAACGGTATTTTGAGAAGCTTTTTCATGGCTAAATACTCGATAATGTCACCGTCACTAAGCGAGGTGACCTTCGTCGAAACGAATTTAAGGTGCTCAGAGCAGGGACCGAACCCACGTTCTCATGCACAAGAGCCGCGCACACTACCATTGCACCACCGACGGCCACTGGAAAGACCAGGTGGAATATTGCGTACGACAGCTTGGTGTTACCAACTGTAGGGGAAAAGCTGAAGATCGAACCTGTTGGAGAGACATATTATCCTAACTTTGTAAGGCCCTTGACCACTCTGGGTTTCTGGGGGCCATCTAAGTAAGTAAGTAGGCCTAGCCTAACTAAAATTATACTGGATCGTGAGGTGCACTAACTTATATTTTGATTGCCAACCTACACCGACTAAAGACCACCAGCATGTCCCAACCTAATGGAATCTTCCCTAATGTAGCATATTTAGTGATTCTAGTCATTCCATAGCAGATACAGTTCTGGGAAGAGGAAATTTCTGAAATTACTTGATCTCCCATTACAATACCTCCCTCCTTACCATTTGTTTACATTGTAGTGCACAATTATTCTCTTTCAACCTGCTGCTGCTGATAACCCACCTATTGTTTAGGTGCCACTGGTGGTGGTGGCAAATGCTAAGGAGGAAGGTATTGGCGGTAGTGGCGAGCGGTGTGGTTGTTGGCAGTTCGAATTGTAGCAGGGGCACACAATGGTGTTGGTAGTAGCCGAGTTTTATGTGTATAAAACAGGAGACATGCTCTACTGAACATGAGGTTCGATTAAATGTTAATGCTGGTTAACTTTGGGGTTTTCGTAAACCAAGTTTTTTCGCTCTCTCTCTCTCTCACTCAAAGAAAGAAAATAAACAACAAAAGCCTTTAAGTCAAATTCATCGGTTTTTGGGTTCACACATTGGTTTATTTCAAAGACTTGGAAAGTTTTTTTCGTTCTTCCCCTGGTGGTGAGTGTAAAGACTGAAGACTGACTTCTATGAGAGTCCCAGGTCCAAGGGCTTGGGTAACTAAACTAGGTGTTTTTGTTTGGTTGAAATTTGTATTGTTTTTGTTATTATAATTTAATTTGATGTTTTTGGCATAGAAATGTAAACAGCAACGAGCGACTACAACTCTGTGATCGTTCATCAGGTGGAGGATGAAGTAGGTTGGTTATAAAAGAACAGGGGAAGCAGTAGAAGAAGTTCAAGAAGTGGTAGCTCAAAACGCAGGTAGCAGGTGTTTTGAACTCTTTAGCTTTGACTTCATCTGTATTGTGTGTGTGCTTCTATATTTCTTTAACACTTCACTGGCAACGATTTTCCCCCTTCATGTTACACCCTAGGGCAAATTTGAGCCACAATCTTATAAGCGTATCTTACACTATTTATCTGTGTGATCGCGCGCTCCATCGCTCTCCCGTCTCTGACTGTCGTTTGCTGAATTTGTTACAATTTACATGACTTTGTGGTTTTTAATTTTATGTTATTTCAATTCGCGTATTCGCAAGATTTATTTATAATGAACATTTCCTTGATCATTTGTTAACTTTAACGGCAAACGCGTAAAGGGTAGTCATTAGTGTGACTATGGCTAGATTCCTCCCTCGCGCCAGCAACTCCAACTGAACTGAAATTTCTTTATTGTTTAAATTACATGTGAAGCATCTTGAGTTTGTAATAAATCGTTTTATTATGCAAAACTACGAGTAATTCTCCTTATTTCGAATTCGAATCTCAACTATAGTTAATGGTATTTGGAAATCAGCGCAATGAAACAATTAACCATTAAATCAAATTTAATTATATTTTGGTTTCTTAACGATTTTAAATCAAGGGAAATCACCCGTACTACCACCACCCATATTTTGGTGGTTTCAAAGGTGTTTAATTAATGATTACACAAAAGCAAACCATAGGTTGTAATGTAATTTTTTATGGTAAAACAATGATGTAAAATTTTTATCATTAACATCTTTAGCATATTCAGATGGCTGAAAATGCGAAGGCTGTTGATTTAACAGCATTGTCAAGACATAAATTTAAAAATTTTGTTTTGCAATGGTAGTTAAATATCAAATATTAATTTAAAACAATGTGATGAAATGATTTAGTTTATTAATCAAGCAATGAAAAATACTATAAAATTTAAACTTTTGCAATTGCAATATCATTCAGCTAGCTGAATTAGAGGTTATTTACACATATTTGCCAGAAATATTTGTATAGGCTAGGTTGTGATTTTTCAAACGTATTCAGCAAGCTGAATTTAAAAATTTAGTTTGTTATAAGGACACAACATTAATGTGTACGAAACTTAAATTATATCAATTGTTTGTTAAGAATTCAGCTGGCTGAACAGCAGTATTAGGCGAGTACTGCACTTACTTACTGTCACCTTAAGTGATCTGCAACAGTTCTGTGCTGCTAGATAAATATCAAATTTTAATTTAAAACAATGTGATGAAATGATTTAGTTTATTAGTCAAGCACTAAAGAATACTACAAAATGTAAACTTTTGCAATTTCAAGATCATTCAGCCAGCTGAATTAGCGTTTATTTATACATATTTGTTAGAAATATGTTTATGGCCTAGTTTGTGAGTTGCCACATGTATTCAGCTAGCTGAATTTAAAAATTTTGTCTGTTATAAAGACACAAGTTAATGTGTACGAAAATTAAATTATAGAGGGTTTTTCAACAGAGACGCTACAAAAGTAAATCGATAGGGACAGCAAATGACGCCATATTTTTCCCCGCCCTTTTGACATTTCTCTTCAGTAAGGTTTGCCATTTCATCATGGAAAGATATACGAGCCAACAACGAGTCGAAATTATTAAAATTTACTACCGAAATTTGGAGTCAGTGGCCTCAACTTTAAGAGCGCTACATCCAATTTCTGAATTCTGAATTGTGAATTTCATTTCTGTCGGAATGGCTTCGTCAATAAGCAAAATATGCGTTATTCGTCAAACAGCTATCCACACGTAATCCACGAGTCATCATTGCATCCCGAAAAAATTACGCTTTGGTGCAGTTTATGGGCCGGCGGCGTCATTGGGCCGTACTTCTTCCGTGATGATCAAGACCGGCACATTACTGTGAATGCGAATCGCTACTATTCAATGATAACCGAATATTTTTGACCCCAATTGGATAATATGGACTTGGAGGACATGTGGTTCCAACAGGACGGTGCCACAAGCCACACAGCGAATGCCACAATCAATTTATTGGAAACCAAGTTTGGTGAACGTGTTAGCTCACGAAATCGCCCAGTCGTTTGGCCGCCTCGGTCGTGCGATTTGACGCCGTTAGATTATTTCCTGTGGGGCTACGTCAAGTCTATGGTCTACGCCAATAAGCCAGCGACGATTGATGAACTTCGTACGAATATCGAACGTGAAGTTGCAGCAGTATCGGCCGATTTATGCGTGAAAACCGTCGAAAATTGGGTTAAGCGTCTGGACTTCTGAAAGCGTGCCCGTGGTGGCCATGCAAAAGAACTCGAGTTCCATACATAATGGCATCGAACGTACTTTCACAGGAATAAAGAATTTCATTGGTATCTAAAACCGGGTTTGTTTTATTTAAAAAAACTTTTGTAGCGCTCTTATTGAAAAACCTGATATCAGTTATCTATTAAGAATCCAGCTAGCTGAACTGCACTACGAAGCCCGTTTTTTATTCCCTGCCTCCCCATACAAAGTTGCCGAATAATTAATTTAGCGGGAAATAAAAAAACACGCTTCTGTCACCCTAACCGATCTGAAATGTCAAATATTAATTTAAAATAATGTGATGAAATACTGTAAGTTATTAGTCAATCAATGAAAAGTGGTGTAAAATGTGATATTTTGCAATTAGAAGAACATTCAGCTAGCTGAATTAGTGCTTTATTTAGAAACATTTACTATGTTTTTCATTTTCATTTCATTTACTATGTTTTTCAATGTATTCAGCTTGTTAAATTTACAAATTTATTGTCTCTACGGGGCAAAATTATCTGTATAATAATTAAATTATATCAGTTGTTAACTAAGAATTCAGCCAGCTGAATACCGAGGTAGGATAGTTATTGCAATGCTAATACTCTCCTCTGCTGCGAGTGGATTTCAAAATATTGGTATAAAAAACACTGTGATGAAACGATTTAGTTTATTAATCACTCAATAAAAATTTTTATAAAATGTGAAGTTTTGCAATTTGAAGAGCTTTCAGCTAGCTGAATTAGCATTTCATTCACAATTGTTTACTAATAATATTCTTCTAGCCTAGTTTATGACTTTTCAAATGTATTCAGCTAGCTGAATTTCAAAATTTTGTCTGTTGTAAAGAAATCCAATTAATGTGTATGAAAATTAAATTATATCAATTGTTTGGTAAGAATTCAGCCAGCCCAACAGCAATATTAGTGATCCTAAGTGATCTGAAATAGTTCTTTGCTGCTGGTTAAATATCAAGTACTTATTTAAAATAATGTGATGAAGTTCTTTAGTTTACTAGTGAACCAATGAAACGTGGTAAAAATTGTAAAATTTTACAAGTTGAAGATCATTCACTTAGCTGAATTAGGGATTTCCCAGAAGCATTTAATAGAGACATTTTTGTGTTTTGAATATTCAGCTGGCTGAATTGGTATTTTATTCATAAAAATTTACTAGAAATATTTTTGCTGCCCAGTTTATGCTTTTGTAAATGTATGCCGGTAGCTGAATTGAGGAATTTAATGATTATTAAAGACACCATTATACTGTATAATTTTTAAATTATATCACCGGGTTTCTAAGAATTCAGTTGGCTGAACGCCCAGATATTCTGAGTATTGTAATACTCATATCGAGCCATCTCATGTGCTGCTAGTTGAATGACAAATATTAATTTAAAACAGTGTGATTAAATGATTTAACTTATTAATCAAGCAATGAAAATATTGTAAAATTTTAATTTTTCAATTTGAAGAGCATTCAGCTAGCTGAATTTGCGTTTCAGTCACAAATGGTTACTGATGATATTCTTGTAACCTAGTTTAGGATTTGTTTAATATATTCAGCTAGCTGAATTTAAAAAATTCGTCTGTTATGAAGAGATAACATTAATTTGATAAACATTAAATTTTATCAGTTATTAGTTAAGAATTCAGACAGCTGAATTATCGTTCTGATAACAAATATTCATCAATTCCTTAATTTTAAGCTACTCTATGGGGGTTGAAATGTATTCAGCTAGAACATTTTAAAACTTTAGTATGTTTAGAAGCATTATGTAATCATGGAATTTTTGAGAACAACTTAGCTTAGTTAGCGTATTGTCAACACCAATGCATTTAATAATGCTGTTGTCTTGGTGAAAACAATAAATTCTGTAACGTATTCAGCCAGCTTATATGTTTAGCCTGATTAGACGAGTTCAACTATAAGTTTTAAATACCTTTACTACAGTGTTTTATACAGTATAGATTACAAAATGCGACTCAGTTATTCATATCCCGAATAAAGCAATGAAGTATCCTTAGATATTTATATTTATTTAATACACTCAGCCAGCTGAATTACAGTTTTCTCTACAAGTATAATTGCTATGAAGAACATTATAAATTCCGGATCGAGTTCAGCTTGCTGAATGTACGATTTCAGTCTGCTAAGAAGGCACACGAGGTGTGGCTTTCGATGCTACTGTTCGGGTTTTAGATGCGGTGGCGATGAAATTGTGTGTCGCCCTCTATAGGAGTACTGGCATTAGGTCCACGTGCGGTGGCGATGAAACTGGGTGTTCTCAACTACACAAGGAGTGGTATTCGGCAAAAAATCTTATGCGTTCGGGTTCAGGCTTTCGGTAAGATGGCGATGGAACTGAATTTTGTCCTCTATTATTCGTATAATACGAATATTGTCATTCGATGCTTATCTTCGGCGTTCGACTCGAGAACTACCACTCGCTGATAATCGGGGATGTATAGAAGATGACGGCGTTCTATTCTGGAACGATATACAAACATGATTAGTCTTGGGAACGAAGAGTCAACGACTGCGAAGCAACAAAGGAACTCGGGTTCGTATTCACAATCCTTCGTTAACAAGAAGGAGTTGCAGCAACCGTAAGTTTGGCTGTTGCCACTGAATTTTAGTTGCGTCAACCGACATCTGAGGTTGTTATGACAGAGTTTAATTTCTGAAATGAAAATGAACTGAAATTCGGTTGAAGCAACCACTAATAGGTTGTGACAACCTCTAATGCGATTGAGACAACCTGTAGTTTGTATGTGATGCCATCTAGTGCGGTTGTGACAACCTCTGAATTCGGTTACGGCTAATTCAGTTATGTGTATGGCTATGTATAGGAATAATCGAGCAAAGCTGCCTTAGAAAACAAATGAACGAACCTTCCTAGGAACAAAGGAACGAAACTTCCTAGGAATAAAGGAACAAGGCTTCGTAGGATAAAATTAACAAGCCTTCATAGAAGTTAAGGTCCAATGCCTTCACATGAATACCAAGGCGAGCCTTCGTATGATCAAAGGTACAAGCCTTCGTGTGAAAAAATCTTCGTTTAAACAAAGCCTGCGTTGGAAAAAAAGAGCAAAGCCTTTGTAAGCGTAAATGAGCAGAGCCTTCGTAGGAACAACGATACAATCCTTCCTCGAAACAAAGGAGCAAAGCCTTCGTAGGAACATATTACCGATACTTTGAAGGAATTAAGTTTTTGTCAAAACAAAGAGTCAAGTCTTCTTAGGAACATGGAACTATCCTTCGAACGAGCAAAGTCTTCGTAGGAATAAAGAAACAAGTTTTCGTAGAGTTCTTAGAATAACTATTAAGATCGGGTATACTTTCCTTACCTTGGTGATAAACTTCGTTTCGAAGTGATAACCGACGGGCTACTGCAATCAAGAGTTGAATACTTATAAAGTAATTACTATAATTCAGATGAGAATTGTAAAGTCGACATTTAAAACATTCCCGCTTTTAAACGCACCATTGGAAAGGGATAACAAATGTATCCGCAATTTGAAATTATTAATTGATTTTAAGGAAATCTTCAGTTGTTCATGTTCATGAGTTCCGTAAAAAAATTATTACTGATTTTTTTAAATTTCATTCAAATTCTATTAATTCAGCTTGCTGAATTGCACAAATATTATGGAATATAGGTTGGAAAACGGGAATGCATCAAGATATTTGTTAACTAGATGTATTGCCTTGTACTTATGTACTAAATATGTAATGTCAATGTTTCAACGTTTGCAATCACTTTCAATTTGGTTTTCACTTTCAGCTGGTTATAAATCGGCTGAATAACAACATTTTCCGAAGATTATAGATTTTTCATCAACAATCATGTTTTGTATAATATTTTTTTAATTTCATTATTCAGCTAGCTGAATTAATTTTTTTTGATGGTACGTGACTCGAACTTTCTGTTATGTTCTACAGTCAGCGATATGATAGCTAGAAAAACTTGTTTGGTAGCTATTTTTTGGCTAAATTTTCAAGGTCAATTATATAGTTAATATACGCAATATTCAGCTAGCTGAATAATAATTATGATACCCATATAACCAATATTTTGATTTTTTACTATTATTTGTTTAAATTTCATGCAAATTGTATTTATTCAGTTTGCTGAATTGCATAAATGTTAAGGAATATAGGTTGGAAAAGTGGAATGCATGAACATATTTGTTTAACTAGGTGTTCTGCTATGAATACTAAAAATCTAATGTTAATGTTTCAACTTTAGCTATCACTTTCAATTTGGTTTGTTTTCGCCTTTCAGCTGGTTATAAATCGGCTGAATAACAAAATGTTGCGAAGATTATTGAATTTTCTTATAATATTTCATTGTTCTTATAATATGCGTTAAATTTTATTATTCAGCTAGCTGAATTAATACTTTTTTTATGATGAATGACTCGAACTTTCTGTTATGTTCTACAGTCAGCGATATGAAGCTTATTCAGCCCGAAAAACTTGTTTGGTAGCTAGTTTGTGGCTACATTTTCAAGGTCAACCAATATTCAGCTAGCTGAATGATAATTATGATTCCCATATAACCAATGTTTTGATTTTCTACTATTATTTGTTTAAATTTCATGCAAATTGTATTTATTCAGCTTGCTGAATTGCACAAATATTAGGGAATATAGGTTGGAAAATCGGAAAGCATCAAGATATTTGTTAACTAGGTGTTCTGCTATAAATACTAAAAATTTTATGTTAATGTTTCAATGTTGGCTATCACTTTCAATTTGGTTTTCAGTGTCAGGTGGTTATAAATCGGCTGAATAACAACATTTTCAGATGATTATTGAATTTTCATCAATATTTACTTATAATATTTTATGTTTCTTATAATATTTTTTTAGTTTTATTAGTCAGAAAATTTAATAATTTGTTTTATGATAAATGATTTAAACTTTCAGTTATCTTATGAGACTTATTCAGCTAGATAAACTTATATGGTACTACTTTTTGGCTACATTTTCAAGGTCAATTTTATAGTTAATAATATTCAGCCAATATTTTGATTTTCTACTATTATTCAGCTTGCTGAATTAACTTTTTATTCGATTCAACATACCTTGAGTCATTGTTATGAGAAATTTCATAAATTCAGCTGGTTGAATTGAGAAAACTGTGCCAAAATGCACTTGAAAAGACCAGCAAATACACACCATATCCTAAGAATGTATACAGCTCTCAATTGCTGACAGTTGTCTTTATATGACGACATATACTTGTTAATTTTGTTTAATTTGGCTACAGTTTCAAGGTCAATTATATAGCTAACTTAGCCACTATTCAGCTAGCTGAATAATTACAATGTTTTCCTATATCACCAATATTTTGATTGTCTACTATTATTCAGCTTGCTGAATTAACTTTTTATTCGATTCAAAGTACCTTGCGTCATTGTTGTGACATATTTCATAAATTCAGCTGGCTGAATTGCGAAAGCTGTGGTGGCAAAATGCTCTAGAAAAGACCAGTAAATACACACAATATCCTAAGAATGTCTACAGCTCTCAATTGCTGACAGTTGTCATTATATGACGACATATACTTTTTAATTTTTCCCTTTAAATTCAAACATCTATTGTTACACTCGTGTATATATGTGTACATATATCGTCGGATATATACAATTATTTTTATTGTTGATGTGAGTTTGAGGTCTTCTTTCTTCGGTTTTCGTTGAATTTGGTTGACGGCGTTTTTTTTTCGTCTCCATCTCGAACAAAATTTAAGCAAATATTTTAATTGCATTTTCTTGTATTGCTGGCAACCATCAACAGCAATAACAGCCAGCAATGGCAATAGCAATAGCAACATTAGTGGCAACAATGAGGAGCAAAGTGTATTCAGCAACATGTAATGTATGGTGGCCCGTACGAATAAATGTGCATAAATGTCAAAGTAGAAAGGAATTGATGGTGGCGGTACTGGTCTTGGTATATGTACAATCAGTGTGTGTGTGTCTGGAGGTAGGAGTAGTTATCCTTGTCCTTAATGGAGATAGAAAAAAAACTGCCACTATAACTTCTCCCTCTCCACGCCTCTCATTTCTTGCAGAAGAACGATGTGTCTTGCAAGTGTGTAAGGATATGTGAGAATTTGTTTGTGTTTACTTGTAATATAAAATTTTATCGTTTGGAAATTTTTCAATTTCCAAATGTTTGAAAACGTTTCTGTGCTAAAGATACACAATACGAATATCCTTGTGTTAACAAATTTTAGTTGGTATTACCAGTATTCATTTCGCAGTTGCTGGGGCTCTTCATTATTGCTCACGTTTTTTCTCCCACATCTGTATGTTTGTGTTGGTGTGATATGTGTGAATCCTACAAACGCGGCTTTTATGGTCCTTTTGTCATTCCTCAAACTTTGTGTGTAAGTTTGAAACGTCGTAACAGCGAATTTGTTTCTTTGCATATGAACTGCAATTTATTTTCTCTTTATTTTTCTTTAATTTCGATTTTTTTTGTATTTTAATTTCATTTTATGTTGCTGCTCTTTGGGTCGTGTGGAATTAAACGAGTCAAGGAGTTGATGACATTAACATTTACAGCTGAATGTCGCGTATGTAATTCAAATGGCTGTCGTTAAAGCTTTTGTTAACAGCAAATGAAATTGTCAACCAAAGATGGCAATACAATCCAAAAAGGATAGAATGAAGGATGAAGCTTTCCAGTCCTTTTGCAAGGTACTACTTTATATATAAAATGTATTTATTATAAGTTATTTGTTTTTTGAAAAACATAAAGTTCAATTTATTTCAATTGTTTCAATTAATTATTCAATCAATATTTAAATTTATTAATGTTTTATTTAAATCTCAATACCTTAACTATATCTTTCATACGAGATCTATTCAGCTGGCTGAATTTGTAGATTAGCTAGAAACTAAAGTCCTTAGGGTCCAGTGTTACGGCTACCTATTCAGGCGGAAATGTACGGTTTTAAGGGGATACTGCAACACAAATTAAGTTAGCATTTTGCTGATTTTGCCTCGGCACGGAAAAACCAATTCCGTCCAATAAATCTGTTAGACTGAAGCCTGAAAGAGCGCTATAAATGAGGCGAAGCGAAAAACTATAATACTTTTATACCGGTTGCGAACAGTAGTGTTGCGAAACAACATCAACCAAGAGATATAAACTATGATAGCTTTCGAAACCACATCGGTTCAGAGGTGGCGTAACACTATTACTTTGCAATCGAGCGCTCAAAAACAGAAGGTACTCTGTCCACTGAATGCAAGAACTGAATGAAGCATTCACTTCGTTAACAGTAGCGGAAAATCCTATCGTTAAGTGTCTAATAAATCAATTTATTATTATGGACAAATTATTCAGCTAGCTTAATTGACCCGTAATTACCCAGTAAGTGGAAATATTAGCCCTATTATATATTTAAAGGGGCTCTCCAAACAGAGTGATCGAAAAATTAGCTTCACAGGCGATAGAAAAACAACTATTGTAAATAATCAATATTTGTATCGATTTATTATCTTCAGCTAGCTGAATCGACACATTTTTGATTACTATTGAACAAAAGATACGTAATAAACACCTGCCGTAAATGTTCATTACTGTTGTTAAGTATTTCAAATTACAACAGAAACAAAACAATACTCTTCCTGTTTCAGAAATTTTCAAAAAATTTAAGTAAATACATAGTTTTTTGAGTATATTTAATATATTCAGCTAGCTGAATTGCCGTATATTAACTAAATTTTAAATGAAATTATGTTAGTGAACAATTTTCGTACATACTTATTATATTCAGCTGGCTGAATTGCATCTCAGTTATGTAAAAATATTAGAAAATAGATTCACCTCAATTGTATGTCTTCATTTATACAGTGTGGCTGAATTGACATGTGCGCCTTTGCCTTGGTTATATCAATTAAATTTCTTAACATATTTTGCAAATATTTTTCATATTTACCCAGCTCCGTTTGTATGTATTTCTTAATTAAAGAATATAGCAAAATAAATAGTCACAATTTCTAAAGTTATATTGTATTCAGCTGGCGAGATAGTTATTTTTTATGTTAAGTGTTTTATAAGATAATGTTCATATATATGTTTTGTGCATATTTGTTATATTCAGCTAGCTAAACTAATAGATAATTTTATAAATTGCTAAATGTGAAGTAACTAAATGGGGTTTACATCAATGTGTAATATTCAGCTTACTGAATCGACATATAGTTTATAGATATTACATGTAGTATAGTAAAATTACTTTGTATGTGTGTCGTATTTTTAAATGTTTAATAAGGGAATTTATCATTATGGACAGACTATTCAGCTAGCTGAATTTCTGTGAAATTGTTCAATAAGCGGGAAAATTTTTTATAATCACTAATTGTATCGGCTTATTGTATTCAGCTGGCTGAATCGGCATATTTCTGATTAATATTTAATAAAATAAATGTTATCTGCACTTTCCATTTGTGTTGTTTTTCTTCAGCCTGCTGAATTGACATTATAATTAAATATTTCAAATTACAATGTGAACAAATACAATTTTTGGGTAAATTTTCAACAAACTGAAGTAAATATATATATTTTTTGAGTATATTTAACACATTCAGCTAGCTGAATTGACATATATTCTGTAAATATTAAACAAAACTATATTCATGTAAAATTCCCGTACATTCTCAGCATATTTAAATAGCTGAATTGACCCATAATTATGTACAAATATTGGAAAATTGATTCAGTTCACTTCCATATCTTCATTATTACAATCTGGCTGAATCTACAAGTGAACTTTGAATTCGTTATTACAATTAAGTTTTCTTAAATTATTTTGAATATGTTCCTCATATTCAGCCACTGCGTTTCTAATTATTAATTCATTATTAATTAATTAGTATAGCAAAATATATAAATACAATTTGTAAAGTTGTATTATATTCCCCTTTCGAGATTATTTATTTTTAATACTAAATGTTTTATAAAATAATGTCCGTATACATCTTTTGTGCATATTTCAGGTGTTCAGCTAGCTCAACTGATGTATAATAGTTTATATTGCTAAATCTAACGATACTACATGGGTTGTTTATCAATGTATCATATTCAGCTGGCTTAAACGGATTACAGTATATAGATTTTACATAAAATATAATAAATTAACCTTATTTGCTTATTTATGTATCGTATTTTTGCAATGATTACTTATCGTATTAAGCTGGCTGAATAGCCATATTTTAATTAGTATTTAATACTAAATAAACGTAATATACACTTTTCGTTTGTGTTAATTTTATTCAGCAAGCTGAATTGACATATGCAATTTACAAAAAGATAATAATAATTCATCTTTTTGGGGTACATTTAATATATTCAGCTAGCTGAATTGACATATTTTCGATATATTTTAAATTAAATTACGTTAATGGAAAATTTTCGTGCATATTTAAAATATTCAGCTACTTGAATTGACTTCTTAGTTATATAAAAAAGTATTTAATAATATATTCACTTCAGTTTCATATATTTATTAGAGCAATCTTGACGAATTTACATATATTTACGTGAGGCATTTTAATGAGATATAGCGTATATTCAGCTGGCCGAATTCCGAAGGATGTGGAAAGATAAGCAACTAAACTGCATATCCTTAGACTGCTGACAGTTGTCGGTATATGACGACATATTCTTTTAAATTTTTCCCTTTAAATTCAAACATCTATTGTAGCAGTTCACTGTTGCCGCTAATGTGTATTTTAACAATCGTGCTGATTTCGCACGTTATTTCTTATCTCATTAATACAATCAAGTTGTCTTAACTTATTTTGTAAGTGATCCTCATATTCAGCTTGCTGAATTTACATTCATTTCTTAAATAGTAAATGTAATAAAATAAAAATATAAAATTTGTAAAATTTTATTATCCAGCTCGTTAAGTATTTAATAAAATAATCTTTATATACATCTTTTGCTAATATTTATTATATTCAGCTTGCTGAATTGTTTGTTATTACATAAAATAAAGTTACTAAATGGTATTTGTGTAAATGTATTCTATTCAGCTAGTTGAATCGACCTATTAGATGTAGATAGATATTAAATTGAATATAATAAATACTGGCTGTGAGAAGTCCTCCCCAATTCCTTTATGGGATGTAATGGGAAACCATTTATATATTTTATTTAATTTAACATTGTTTATTATATATAATTATATTTTTCAAATATTGTTTTCAAATATTGCCGGCTGAATTAATACATATTCATTAATGAAACTTAAATATTTTAAATTATTTATTATATTCAGCTAGCTAAAATGACAAATTTTGTAGTATTTAATAAAGTAAAGACAGTAAACACTTCTGAAATATATAAGTTATATTCAGCTAGCTGAATTCAAATATAACTATGAAATGTTAGATTAGACTCATGTTAATAAAACTTTCTGGCTTACGGTTATCAGTTAAACAACCCCTGATGAAGATCTGTGGCTAGACTTGAAATAGTTTTTTTGTCCAGGAATCAAGAGAATGCATTTTGCAAAACTTCTTTAAAAAACTATATCTCTATTAATAGAGATGTAGAATGGCATTGAGCTTGAATAAGAAAATAAAAAAAGTTGAGAGAGTGGATTATTTTTTCTATTAAAAAAGAAAAAACCACTTTTTGCCAGTAATTTTTTCCAAAAATATTATTTTAATTTTGTATAAATCTATCTAGTTAGACGTATATTTAAATAATAAGACGTAAATATTTAATAAATTAATATTAATTAATAATTTTGAAGTTTGTGAAGGTGGAGAGACCACTTTTCAGAACTACTCCATTCAGATTTTTCCACTGAATATCAGGTGGTAATGATAGTGGAAGATAGTGTAGATTATATCCCCACCCCCCCAACCAAGACGAGATTAGAATGACGATCCCCTGCTTAAGAAAAATAAAGCCGCGGGTGCGGATGGCCTACCCGCTGAACTTTCCAAGGCAGCTGGCGAAGGACTGCTAGTCCACATTCAACGACTTATATGCGGTATATGGCTGGGGGAATCTATGCCCGACGATTGGAGTCTCAGTGTATTATGTCCTGTATTCAAAAAGGGTGATATGTGTGTCTGGTCCAACTATCGCGGTATCTGTCTTTTATGCATCGCGTATAAGGTCTTGTCGAGCGTATTATGTGAAAAACTAAAGCCAATTACTGAAAACCTGATTGGACCTTATCAGTGCGGTTTTAGACCAGGCAAGTCCACAACTAAATAAATATTCACGCTAAGCCAAATCCTGGCAAAGACCCACGAAAAGTAAATCGATATATACAACCTTTTTGTCGATTACAAATCTGCTTTCGATAGCCCCATACGGCTAAAACTATACGAAGCTATGTCTGAACTTGGTATTCCGGCAAAACTGATTCGCTTCTGTAGAATGACGCTGACCAAATCAGCAGTGAAAGTGAGGAAATACCTCAATGAACCATTCGGTACCAAGCGAGTACAGAGACAAGGCGACACATTTTCGTGGAATCTCTTCAACATCTTAATGGAGATCATAATGAGAAAAGCTGCAGTAAATACGAACAAGACTATTAACACGAAAAGCCATATGTTGCTGGCGTATGCTGACGACATAGACTTCATTGGGCGAAATTTGCGAGAGGTTACTGCAGCATTTTCAAGAATCGAAAAGGAATCAGCAAAGGTGGGTCGTGTTGTTACTGAGAGCAAGACAAAACTGATGGTGTCAACGACTAGAGGAACCTCTCGACTCGGTTTGCACTTGAGCGTTGACAACCGATTTTATTTTGAATTGGTAGATGAATTTGTCTACCTTGGATCCGCCGTGAACAAGGACAACAACGTCAGCCTGGAGATAGATAGGAGAATTGTGCTTGCAAATAGATGCAGCAAGCAGTTTAGGAACAAAGCCCTCTCTCGACGGACAAAAGTCCAGCTATATCAGACTCTCATTTTACCTGTCTTGACATATGACTCCGAAACTTGGGTCATATCGCACGCGGATGTAAAACACCTGGGTTTTAGAGAAAACGGCGAACGTCGCCGGAACGCAGAACTATATAGTCTATATTCTGACGTGGACATAGCTAGACGAATCAAAGTGTGCCAATTGAGTTGGCTAGGCCATGTTATCAGAATGGATGAAAATGAGCCAGAGCGAAAGGTTTTTGATAACGTACCCGATGGAAGCACGAAAAGAAGACGACCGAGACTCCGCTGGAAAGAGCAGGCAGAAGAATCCCTCCGTATCGTTGATGTTACCAACTTGCGAGAAAAGGCGAAGGATAGAGCCAGTTGGAGGAATATGTTGAAATTTGTTTAATTTGTTTGTTTAATTAAAATGTGTAAGACGTCTGACCTCATGAGCTTGTAAAATAGTCAATAAAAAAAAAGTAAAGAAGTTTGTATATTATATTCAGCAAGCTGGATTCAGCTTTACCTATTAATTATTTAGTAAAAGCTTGCCTGACAACAAATATAAATATAACTTGTATAAAGTTAGTTAATGGGACACATCCGTATTTAATAAATTAGGCGAAAATATTTAATAAATTGAAGTTGAAATATGTAGGTTGAATGTTGAATATGTTGTAGCTGAATTCAGCTATAACTATTAATTATTTAATAAAAATCATTCTAATACAAATTTCTATTATGCTTGTTTCATTCAGCTAACAGGAATCATTGTTTGTTCCCATAAAAAAAATACAATTATATTTTCCTGCTGTCGATTTCTAACAAATATATATTTAGATTTTTTTTGGGAATTTAGGTATTAGGTATTTAGGTATATATTGAAAATAATTACCACTTTTGAAATATGTAGTTGATATTGCATCAGCTAAATTCAGCTGTAGATATTTAATATTTCATACAAATCATGTCAGTTACGATTACTGTTCTAAGTTTATTGTATTAAGCTGGCTGAATTCATAGTTTTTCCTCTTAAAGCTTCAAACATTGTATCTGCATTCAGTTTGTTTTCTAACAAATATAAATTTAACATGTATAAATGTATCTATTTGGATGTATATTTAATCGATTTGAATTCCTTTTAAATTGTCACTGTGTTTAATGTAGCTGAAAATCCATTTGTCGTGTAACTAATTTATGTCGGCTCTAACCTTAAAATATAGCAAATATCCTTGTCCCCACTACAGTCCACCCCACAAGACACAATAAAATCAAGCCAAAAGAATAACAGCAAAGCCTCTTGAATTGTCCATAAACCAAACAACACACAACAATCTACCACACTCATAAAAAAAAAACAAACACAATCTATGATATCCTTTAGGCTAGCCCACACCACACACACATTCCTTTTTCAATACTCGCTCAATTGAAAAGGAGTCCTTTACTATTCCTGACAACAGTTCCTTTCAATTTCCCGTTCAATTTGTTTGTTTGTTAATAAAATGGCAAATCAAAAAGTAAACCCTGCCCCCTGGAAAACACAAATTCTACAATGGACCCAACCCAACAAGAGTGAAGAGTGTGTGCCCTTTTCTGTTGTGTATTGCCTACAAGTCCTTAAAAACGTATAATGTCCTTATTTGTTACGTATAGTTCGTATTATTGGGTATTCTTTGTTGTATTTTCTTTAAAATTTATGTTGCATTACAAAATCCTCCTTTCAATTTGATGGGATTTTTTCAAGTTTAGTTCTGGTTTGCCATTATACTTCGATACCAAAGGGAACAGGCTGCTTGTTTTTTTTGTACTTTAAAATTCGGGTTTGTTTGAACTGCTCTCCGGACAATGGTAACAACACGTGACATATGGGCCGTAGAAAAACTCCTTGAAAAGTTGTGTGTGACTGCCACCAGTTCAGCCCAGTTAACAAGTGATTTCATTTAAAGGACTAACCAGAAAAAAGAAAGTCATCAATAGAAATGATATGTAGGTCTTTGCAAGACGAGCCCGAGAGAGAGAGGAGAAGGAAAACCAATGAATATTTAATGATGACCTCTCCAGTGTATATTACATTTTATGACTTTAAACTTGAGGGATTTGTAGGATAAAGATACAAATTATTGGCGGCATCGTGTGTCCTGATATTGCCTGTTGTTTTTATTGAAAATGCAAATCGAATGTTGTATAAAGGGTTTTTCAACTGAGACGCTACAAAAATAAATCGATAGGGACAACAAACGACGCCATATTTTTTCCCGCTCTATTGACATTTCTCTTCAGTAAGGTTTGCCATTTCATCATGGAAAGATATACGAGCCAACAACGAGTCGAAATTATTAAATTTTACTGCCGAAATTTGGAGTCAGTGGCCTCAACTTTAAGAGCGCTACGATTCGGATTTTCATCGGAAAATCATCTTCAGCGATGTGGCTCATTTCTGGCTGAATGGCGTCGTCAATAAGCAAAATATGCGTTATTGGTCAGACAGCAATCCACACGTAATCCATGAGTCATCATTGCATCCCGAAAAAATCATTGGGCCGCACTTCTTCCGTGATGATCAAGACCGGCACATTACTGTGAATGCGAATCGCTACCGCTCAATGATAACCGAATATTTGTGGCCCCAATGGGATAATATGGACTTGGAGGATATGTGGTTCCAAGAGGACGGCGCCACAAGCCACACAGCGAATGCCACAATCAAGTTATTGGAAACCAAGTTTGGTGAACGTGTTATCTCACGAAATGGCCCAGTCGATTGGCCACCTCGGTCGTGCGATTTGACGCCGTTAGATTATTTCCTGTGGGGCTACGTCAAGTCTATGATCTATGCCAACAAGCCAGCGACGATTGATGAACTTCGTACGAATATCGAACGTGAAATTGCAGCAGTATCGGCCGATTTATGCTTGAAAACCGTCGAAAATTGGGTTCAGCGTATGGTCTTCTGCAAGCGTGCCCGTGGTGGCCATGCAAAAGAAATCGAGTTCCATACATAATGGCATCGAACGTACTTTCACAGCAATAAAGAATTTCATTGGTGTCTAAAACCGGGTTTGTTTTATTTAAAAAAAACTTTTGTAGCGCTCTTATTGAAAAACCCGTTATTATGCTCGACAAACAAATAATCTTTTGTTTGAAACTCCCTAGTATAATAAAAATTAATCAAATTGTAATATCATAAAAAGTTACGATATTGTAATTTTTATGAGATTCTTTTTGTCTTGACCCATATTTGAAGTCTGTTAAATCGAATTGCCATTCAGCCACGATATTGACAAAATATTTTAACAAAGCAATTGATGTTATTCAAATAAAGACAGCTAAATATTGGTGTTGACCTATTAATACAAATAAATGTAAACAAATCCGTTCAAATTCTAGTCAATATTTATATGTATCCAGAAAATGTGCTTATTCAGCTAGCCGAAATACAAAATCTGCTTATTCAGCTAGCTGAAATATAATTTCCTATGAAAAAGTAGCAAATGTTTGTATTTGTATTATTGTAGTATTGAATAGTGTAAAGAACTCATGGAACGAATTGTATGACTCAAAAGCACTGGCGACCATCTGGCGAATGATTTAAAATATACCACTCTCTTTTTGTCATTCATAATTTTGATGTGAAACATTGAAGCCTTTTGAAACATTTTTGCTTTTTGTATTGTTTTATGTAAGAACATTGTCGAAAATGTGGATTTATATTGAAATATTCTATAAAGAGAATACAACTCGTTTATGCTCTCTTACTCTCACAGTCTCTACATGAGAGCGGAAAAAGGGTGCAATAAGTTCTCTATACTATTCAATACTTTTTGTCGCCGCTCTGTTTCTGACAAAACAAATACGATTAAATCAGTGAGCTAAATATTGCTTTATTTATTTTAATAATATTATATTTAATGCTAAAGCAGATGTAAAAAAAAAGAAAGTGCAATCGGAAAAGAGCCTCAGCACAAAAACTATTTTTTTTTTTATTTTCCAATGTAACATCTACTAATGCGTTGATAGAAATCGAACAGGTACCGTGTAACAAAAAGGTGTTAACACATCGGCCGTGAGTTCGAACATTTATTGATTTTTTTTCTGTTACTAGTTTAAACTCAGCTAGGCTATTTATTTATGATTATAAAATATGCATATTCAGCCACTTGAATACTATTATTCTGCAAATACCGTAAACAAATCTGTACTTTTAAAATTATTACAGCTTGCTGAATCTGTATCTTTTGGTATGTCTTAAGATAGCTGAATTCATCTCATTAAAGGAATTTAGAATTAATAAATATTATTAGGTCTTGTAGTACCACTTAAGTGTATTTTATTAGAAAATGAATTTATTTAGCCTGCTGAATTGTTTTTTCCTGCAAAACCTACTCGTTAGCATAGGCTTGTCTTTGAAAATGTTTTTAGCCTGCTGAATTAAACAAAATTATCTGCTTTCTTATTAGTTTCAATAAAACTTCTCGGTGGAGTACATATCCCAATCTGCCTGAATAGTAACTAGTCAACATGGGGTTTCAAAATTATCGTGCATCATCGGAGTTTCAAAAATTTGTTAATCAACTTATTTGGCTCAACTAATTTAAGTTTGTGTACAAAAATAGCAGGTCGTCATATTTTCAGCGTTTGTAGTATTTTCGACTAGCTGAATTAGTCTGAATTTTCAGTTTTTTAAATAATTGGCTAAGTATCAAGTTAGTACTTTGATTATTAGAGATGCTAATTCAGCTACACGCAAAGAAAAAAAAACGTTTATTGCTCGGTTGCTTTGATTGATTTGTATTAATTTATTAATCGCAACCGTTCATGTAGCTCTCCCAAATAAATCCGTATATTGCAAATGTGTATCACGTTGTTGCAAACGAATTCTCGTTTGCATCAAACGCGTCAAAAATTACAATTGCCGCAAGTTTAAAAACCGTTTGCGATAACTGAAATTAGCCATTTTTCTAATGAGAGCACAGATTACGAAGAACGTAAATTTCTCTCATTCCCTCATTCTGTCGACTGTATACACAGTCTTATTCACTCGTTTGGCGTACACACTCACGGATACACATAAAAGGGATCACACACTCTAATGCTTCTACCTTGTCAATATATCTTGGATGGACACTTGACGCGTTGTAGTTTGCTGCGCTTTTAGTTGCTTGCATTTGAATGCAGGGAGAGACAGACGTGTAAGTAGACAGTGAAAAAATATACAAAAATTTCAATTTTTTTTAAAACATACTCTATGGGTACAACCAAAATCATAAAAGTTGGAAATTTAAACAAGAAAGAGCTTACGGAAGCCATAAATAAAAGTTGTTAACTCATTTACTGCAAACGTTGTCTTAATTTAGAGTAACTACAACGCGGTTGCTTTAACCGAAAGAACAGTTGGTGGATCCGTTTTTCGCTTCTCGCAAACATTTTTTCAGATCTAATTTTTCATAACTCGTTTACTGCAAATGTTTTTCAGTTCTCGCAAACGTTTTTTTTTATGTTGAAGTAACAAGAACTCGGTTGCTGTAACCGAAACAACAGTTGGCGGAACCGTTTTTCGATTCTCGCAAACGTTTTTTCAGCTTATATTTTTCATAACTCGTTTACTGCAAACATTTTTCGGTTCTCTCAAACTAAATGACAAGTATGGCTTAACAGAAGTTCGTTTCTCCCAACTACAGTCCCCAAACGAACGTGAGTTAGATTTCGCTTGGGAGGAACGAGTTTTTTTTTTGCGTGTAGCTAATTTGGCATTTTTAGTATGTTAGCTGAACTACTTTATCAAAATCCCAGATTCCATAATATCTGGGATATGCCGTTTCACATTCTGTCTATTCAGCTAGCTGAATACGACTGAAATCTGCTACAACTATCAGTTAACACATGTTTGATATCTGAACGTCTGCTGAACATGAAACCTGCTAGTTGTTAATGAGCCCACGATATATGTATACGCACTTGGAATTGTTACAACACTATACAGATCCGGTGCCACATTCCAACTGGCAAATATCCTCGCGAATTATAAGGCTGGCATTACTGCTATCCAGGAGATACAATGGCAGGTCATGACTGTACAAGGAAGGAGAACTGTGCCATATACTACAGCTGCCATGAGAAAACTCATTAATTTGGTTGCAGATTTGTAGTTGGCAAAAGACTGCGACATCTGGTCTCAAGGTTCAACCCCGTGAGTGAACGTATATCCACCATCCACATATATGTGAAATACTTTAACATATCGCCAATTTTTGTACATGGCACGACGAAAGAAATAGACGATGACACCTAGCACTTTATCTATAACCGCCTAGAGGAAACATACGATCGCTGCCCTGACCATGACATTAGGATTCTTCTAGGTGATTTTAATGCTAAAGTCGGCAGCGAAAGTGTCGTTACACCAACCATTGGTAAATTTAGTCACTTCCGATACCGGAATGAGCCTGTTAGATTTTGCCACAGCAAAAAAACAATTGTAGGAGAATCCAACATAAAGATATCCATAAGACTACTTGGATATTTCTACAGCAACTGACGAAGGCCCAGATTGATCACCTGGTAATTGATGAAAGGCACTCTACCAGTGTCACTCGAGAGGCTAATATCGATTCGGATCACTACCTGGTTGCAGCAAAGGTTCGCACAAGGATAAGTAGAGCGAAAGTCATACGAAACCAGAAATATAGAAAGCTGGACATCCGAAAGCTGAAATTACCAGAGATAGCCACGGCCTATGCAAAGAAGCTCACTCAGATACTGGCACAGAACGCACCCCCGCCTAATGATCCTGAAGAGTAGCGGAAGTACATTTCCCACTCTATGAAAACTACTGCAGGGACCGGACTTGGATATGAAAACTCGCTTAAAGACAAACCATGGTACTATGAAGAGTGTCGCATGGCAATTGATGAAAATGTCGCTGCACGTATGGCAACAATTCAGTCAGATATATAAGCGGTAGAAGGAGAATAGGAGGGGGAACCCCGTTTGTTTAGGAAAGAAAACCGTTCTGAGAAAGCCCGATAGTGAGAAAATTGAATCTTGCAGAAGGAAGAAGAAGACCCGCCCGTAAATTCAACCGAAAAGTAAAAAGCCAAACCAACGGAAATGGATCAGGGCCCAACTTTTGTAGAAATATGGACGGGAATCTTGTCACAGATGCCCAGAGTATACATGACACACACATGACGATGGGGTCGACTGTCCCTCTCCATTTGCAAAGAAATGGATTGAATGGTCATTTAATAGACTCCTTTTTGGTGTGTTAACATCTATAGGCGTTGGTAGGGACTAAATTCACAAAGTGAATACATCCAAACACATTTTGTTCGACTGCGATCACACAGTTTGTCAGACTGCGATCACACAGATTGTCCGACTGCGATCACAGATGGTTTGGAGTTAAACTCCTCCGAAGCGGCTGGACCGATTTGTATGAAATTTTGTGTGCATGTGGGGTAGATCTCAGGATCGGCCAACACCTATTTTTCATACCCCTGAATTATAAGGGTGACCCACACCTATCTAGAACACAGATTTGTCCGACTACGAAACACAGATTGTCAAACTGCGAAAAAACAAACACACACTGATGTTGCGGCAGAGAATAGTTGGCTTGTGTGGGTGCGAAGCACTTTCAGAGCAAAGAGAATAATGACGTGGTTATACGTATGTAAAAATGAGATAGCAAGAGAGCAACGAAAATTGTGTGAACTTGTTCAGCGTATGTACGAGCATAACTTTGCATTCTCTTTGTTTTTTTGTGGGAATGAAACAAAAAGTATTAAGCACGAAAATAATGACACATGTGCTTTTAAGTATTAATATTATTTAAATGTAATGTCATCATATGATTGAACGCTGTTTTATATTGTCCAATGTAACATTTACTAATGTGTTCATAGAAATCGAACAGGTACCGTGTAACAAAAAGGTGTTAACACATCGCCTGTGAGTTCGAACACTCATTGGATTTTATTTTCAAGCCATGTACTGTAGCGAAATTGCGGCAACCAAACACTTCAGTGTTCTGAAAAAGAAAATAGCATTCGTGTATGCGCGTGAAGCTGTAGACCACAAAGCTACAAAACTAAAATTCTTCTGCTTCTTTTTTGATTCACATCATATTGTGTTTTTGTGTACACACACAGAACACCAATACACGATTGCATTGTCGACAGTACCCCGAAGTACCTGACCGACGCAACTTTGCTATAGTACATGTTTTGAGAAAAGCAAATATCTTGAATGACCATTAACAAGTAAATGTCTTGAACGACCGAGTATATGTACGAACTATTGTGGAATAAGCCTTTCAGCCATCACATACAAAGTCCCCTCGAGCGTAATGTGCGAAAGACTAAAGCCGTTTGTTGCAGACCTGATCGGACCTCATCAGTACGGGTCTAGGCCTGGAATGTCAACTATCGACCAGATATTCAAATTGCAACAAATCCTGGAGAAAATCCACTAAAAGCAAATCGACCCCATCCATGTCTTTGTAGATTATAAGACTGCCTCTATAGCCCAATACGGAGAGAACTGTCCTAAGGTATGTCGGAGATTTGTATTCCTGGTAGGCTATATCCCATTTGTAGAATGACACGGATCGACACGAAATCTTCAGTAAAGATTTGTAAAGATCCTAACGAACCATTTAGTACGATGCGAGGCGTAAGGCAGGGCGATAACCTTTCATACTACGAGGGCGAATCAATAAGTCAGTGACTTGAAACACAGTTTTTTTTTGCAAAAATAAAAAACAATATTTTTCAACATAATCTCCGTTTCTCCAAGTTTTGTATCCCTTCCAAAAAATAGGATTTTTCGAGGTCCATAAAATAGGCATTTGTTTAGGCAATAACTTCATTGCTGAAGCTAAATCTCTTTCCACCGAGCCATTTCTTTAGGTTTGGAAATACGAAATAGTCACTGGGGGGATGAGGTATCAATTCGTAGCCTAATTCATGGAATTTTGCCATTGAGACTACACACGTGTGCGTTTGTGGGCAATTGAGAGCAAACGCGGAACCCATCTTGCAGACGCTTTCTTAAACCCAACTGATCATTTAAAATCGAAACCACAACGCCATATGAAATGCCTGCGGCATCAAGAACCTCACGCACTTTTACTCTTCGATCGGCCAACACCATATCGTGGATTTTTTCGAAAAGTTCGAAAAGTCACGGACTTATTGAACCCCTCTCTTCAACATATTAGAGATCATCGTGAAAAAAGCTGCAGTCAATACGAATAAAAGCATCAGCAGCAAAAGTTACATGCTGCTGGCCTATGCTGAAGATTTTGCGAGAAGTTACCGCAGTATTGTCGAGTATTGGGAAGGAATCAGGAAACGTGAGTTTGGCGGTAAACGACGAAAAGACAAAATTAATGATTTCGGCAAGCAGAACATTCACCCGATTGGTTCAAAGGGTGAGCGTTGATGACCATTATAATTTCGAGATAGTGGAATAATTTATGTACCCTGGATCTGCCGTGAACAGAGGCAATAACATCAGCCTGGATATCAGACGGAGAATTGTGCGTGCAATCAGGTGTTATTTCAGGCCAAGCAAATACCGTTCGGAACCGGTGTAAATCAGTAGGTTCCAATCAGTGAGTGCAAAATCAGAGCGCCCACAGCTCACAGGTTTGTGAAAAGCCCTCCCTAATCCCTTCATGGGCTGTAACGGGAAACCATATGTAATCACTTCAGATATAAGACCCTCTCGCGGGAAAACAAGATCTAACTCTATCAGACTCTCATACAACCTGTTTTGCTTTCATATAGTAGGCTAATGAAACATCACTGGTAGT
Organism: Phaonia tiefii; assembly: GCA_963931995.1. Taxonomy (NCBI): domain Eukaryota; kingdom Metazoa; phylum Arthropoda; class Insecta; order Diptera; family Muscidae; genus Phaonia; species Phaonia tiefii. Next base: position 29,404,124 of record OZ008370.1, on the reverse strand, counting down.
CTTCGAGCGTAAAATTCCGCGAAAACTATATCGTCCTATAACAAAAAACTGCGAGCATCGACGACGAATGAACCACAAGGTATATACTCTGTATCGGGACATCGATGTAGTTAAATGAATCAAAATAACGTTATTACGTTGGTAAAGCCATGTGAGTAGACTGAATCAGAATGAACCAGTGCGAAAGTTATTCGAAGACGTACTCGAAGAATGTCGAAAACTAGGACGACCAATTCTTCGCTGGAAATACCAGGTGGAATTTTGCCTGAGAGAGCTTGGTGTTACCAACTGGATGAGAACGCTGAAGATCGAGGCGGTTGGGGAAACATGTTATCTTCATTTTGAAAGGGTCTTGACCCCTGTGGATTGTTTGAAGACACCTAAGTAAGTAAGTAAGATAGCTGAAGTGAAGTAAGTTGGCTTAATTCATTAAACTGAAAATTATTCTATTTGACGTGTCTTGTTCACATAGTTGGAATTCGTTGCACATTCGTATATTCGTATATTCAGCACAGCTTAATTCGGATGTGTTCTGCAATAACCGTCAGTCTACATATTTAAACCTATTTTAGTGTAGTTCCAAACCTTATTAACCCTTTGTCGATCACAGGAAAGTATGTTTCGCCTAGGAATTTTGGCACCCACAATTGTAAAGGTGTGAAGAATGTGCCTATGAATGAATTAAAAATGATGGTACACGCTGAAAAATATCGGCAACAGTAACATATTGCTGGAAACATGTAAATGTTTGCAGGCACTGTTTTCATGAATTGAAGATCTGCTGCTTTTTGTTTCTTTATTGTCTGTCACGTTTTTGTTGTCAGCAGTTTTCCACAAACAAAGTCACATTTGGGTCAGAAATACATATATTACAACTTATTAATCATTATGTCCCAAACATGTTATATTGAATTGCGAACACAATATGTTTGGATACAAGTATAGTACATTTGCGACAAGCTACAAACACGTTATATTTGCATCCAAACAACAACAAAAAGACAGCTTTTTCAGCGTGTAGGGGCAATAATATTATAGTAGATGTCAAGGCTCTAACTGGTCCGATTTAGCCCTTATGAGTCATCAAATTGGGTCAAAAGTGGTCTTACTACAAATGTATGCACACATTTTTCCTAAATCTGGTTAAATTTTCATTGATTGCAACAGGCTCGTCCCATTCTAAGATCGAAAATTATCATTTCGTCCTAAAATTCTATGCTAAGTTCCAAATCTTATGGATCCCCCCACATCCCCATTGGCGCATTAAAATTCATCCTCTGCAAAAATCGACAAACAAAATCATTGCCACTATAAAGCCACCTGTAGGGATACAGTCCTCCGGTAATTCCATCTTCAATGATTACAATCCCACATTTGTCTCTTTGTCACAGTAAAATCTATCTTAAATCTATATTTAAACAAATCACTCCATATAGACAAGAACTGACCACCGGCGTAGACAAAGGTTAACAGCACCTACACCCAAAACCAACGATGGACGCACTGACTGCCACATAATACTAATAGCACTTGCAAGTATGCTAGTCTCACCGAACTCATCGTCATCCGCCACTGACTGGCCTGGCTTTTCTACTCTCCGCTGAGAACAGAGAGCGTTTGGATCTGGGATCTCGTCCAAACGCCAAGGTAATGAATGTCTTTTTAATAACAGTGACAACGATCGCAACAAGAAAGCGCTGTGTGCGACGAGGTGGTGGTGGTATGGACCACAAAAACCGTGTTACAAATACCGCCCAGGTATAAGGAGAGTAACCTAAGACAGCCATTTGTTTGTTCGACTACAAAAGACAAAGATGAACAGCAGTCGAATTGCAATCGATGCAAAGAAATGCTGGAAAGTGGATGCAACGAGAGGGAGGCAAAAAGTGTGGTAGGGTTCCAGAGCTCCGGACTGTATGGTAAATATATTCGGGCCACAGAGACCTACGCACCAATCCGTATGAATGCGATATAAATGAGTGTACAGACATGAACATGTTGCATGTGAAACCAAATGAATTACCAGATTAATGGACAAAATAAATCACATTATCGCTTCTCCAAAAAAATAAAACCAGCGCATACACATTATGGAGATGAAGACGAAGTCATCGCAGCAGCCGCAGAAATCTCTTTAGAAGACCACAGGGGAGAGACAAGACTGCAGCGTTCCACTGTGTTGGAGCACGCGGCGTGTGTATTATGCAAAGTAATGCGAGAATTTATTGAACCTTTAACAGGCCACTCGCTACCACACAAAATATTGTATGGGAGTAATATATACATGGACCATCATCATCATCAACGCTGGCTAACAAAAATGATATACTCATTCTGTGCTCTCCGCCAGAAGCGAAAAGTTAACTGTATGTTTAGTTTATGAGACTGTTGGGAACATATGGAGATTTCGCTAGGACTACTGGGAAATGTATAAAAATTTTGACAATCAGTCTATGATAGGGCTGAGCATTTTTTATTAACTGTGTATTCAGCTAGCTGAATTGAGTTATTACTATATTCAGCTGGTAAAGTGGTTGATAAATTTAATTTTCAAATATTCAGCTAGCTGAATTGAGTTATTTCTATATTCAGCTGGTAAAGCGGTTGATAAATCGAAAAGGATATGTAATATAATATGCGGTATATAATAACATAACTTGCAAACAAAAATGATATTTGTATTCAGCTAGCCGATAGAGCTTTTCAACAAGCAGCTAATCGAGGATCTGGGACACGCAAATTGTAGGTGGTCTAGACCCACAACTGCAGGATCACCATGCAAGTAAGACCTAGTTATGACCTGAATCGTTTACTAACCTGCATGTCTGGTCTTAGACAAGATATCTTAGCGCTATTAATTATGATCACTGGCCACTGATTAATGCAGGCATAAGTCTAGACTTGGAATCTCTTCTCAGGATTACTGCTGAAGCTTTGGGAATGAAGAGGAGGATGAAAGCGCCGAACATCTCATATGCTACTGTGCGGTCTTCTGTAAGAGTAGAACACGATATCAGGGATCGTACTTCATGTTGGATCTAACAGAGGTTCAGTGAGTTAAGCTGAATGATATTAGGATATTTCTACGGAATAGTAATTGGTTCGTCAGTGGCAAATATACTTCTCTATTTCAGGCACAAACAAAAAACACCGTTCCCCATTACATCCAGTGGAGGGATTGGGGAGAACTTCTCACACCCAGTGAGCTGTGCACTTTCCAATTTTTTACTCACTAATTGGGACCTATAGTTTTAAACCGGTTCCGAACGGTATTTTGTGAAGCATTTTCATGGTTAAGTCTTCGATAGTGTCGCCATCACTAAGCGAGGTGGCTGTAGAGGTCCAAAAAATAGGCATTTGTTTGGTCAAAATTGTCATCGTTGGAGCTAAACCTCTTTCCACTGAGACATTTCTTTAGGTTTGGAAATAGGAAATAGTTACTGGGGTCTAAATCCGGATAACATGGCGGATGAGGTACCAATTCGTAGCCCAATTCATGGAATTTTGCCATTGAGACTACACACGTGTGCACCCGTTCATTTATGGTCAATTGAGAGCCAACGCGGCACCCATCTTGCAGACAGTGAAAAATTCAATCGGTAACTAAAAATCTGAACTAGCAAGCTCAAGACCCCTCTTTGTTAAAGATCAAGGCACGGATGTCCAGAGTATGTTTGAATATAGAGATACCATCCCATGGCATTACTTGTCCCAGTAAATCGGATTCAGATGAAGGAGTCGAGCAAATATCGGACGATGCTGTCGATTTCTCCACTCCTAATAAAGGCGAGGGCAGAATAGCAGTTTGATGGCTACAAGCAGCAAAACCGCAGGTGACGAAAGACTACCTATAAAACTGTTTAAAGCTGGGGAAGATAAGCTGGCAAACTGTATGCACTACACATCTGAACAAGACGTCTTGAATTGTCATGCAAGGTAATCGACCTATTCAAGACATGTACAGTAGCAAAGTTACAGCATCCAAATACTTCAATATTCTGAAAAGAAGCATTCATGTATGTGTGTAAAGCTGTAGAGCACAGAAAGACAATACTCTACTTCTACCTCGCTTCACATGTTCACACCAAACCGAACACATTGTCGACAGTACCCGGAAGTACTTGGTTGTCGCAACTTCTCTACCCGACATGTCTTGAGAAAGACCAAATGTCTTGAATGAACATTAAAGACGTCTTGTGCTGGCGTCTAATATGCTCTAGCTCATATGAAAAATTTGGTTGGATGGATGCATGCCAGGCGAGTGGAGTCACAGATGGCCCTAGGATATACCTACATATGTGCTAACTATCATGGAATAAACATTTTGTTTATTACCCACAAGGTCTTATCAAGCGTAATGTTCAAACGACATTGCCGTCGGTGGCGCAGTGGTTAGTGTGCGCGGCTCTTGTACATGAGAACGTGGGTTCGATACCTGCTCAGACCACCTTACATTACATCTCTCTTAGTGATGGCGACACTATCGAGTATGTAGCCATGAAAATGCTTCTCAAAATACTGTTCGGAACCGGTGTCAAAGTGTAGGTCCCAATCTGTGAGTGCAAAACTAGAAAGCGCACATCTCACTGATTGTGAGAAGCTCTCCCCAATCCCTTCATGGGATGTTATGGGACACCATTTTTTTTGGAAACCCAATTTTTGCAGATCTGATCAGAATTTATCAGCGTGGCTCTAACCCTGGAAAATCCACAATTCGTCCTAAAATTCGGGATAAAGCTCACGAATTTACTCACGAATCTGCTGAATTTGTATCTGACGTTGTTAATTCCAATATTTTTGCAACATTCAGCTTGCTGAATAGGGTCTATTTAATAGGGTTTTGGAAAAAATAGTATTTGCATATCGAGATACATTTTTATAACCTATTCATCCAGCTGAATTCCATTCACCTAAGTGAATTTCATTAGGCGAGGTGTATTAAGTGGTATGTGTCATTATTCAACCAGCTGAATCGCTAGCTGAAGTGAATGCAGTCTACATCGTACTATTTAACAGGTATGTGCAAAAAATTGTAATTGAATGTCAATGCAAATTTGTATAACCTATTCAGCCAGCTGCATTTTTTTGTCTTTGCAAATATCACTTGCTAATCTGTGTTAATGGAGATGTAATATTATTCAGCTAGCTGATTATGTTGTTGTTTGGGAAACTGCTGACTTTGTATTTGACTGTGTTCATATCAATAATTTTGTACATTTAGCTCGCCGAATACAGCAAACTATTTGAATAGCTGTTGACCAGTATAAAATTAAAGCTTAGAAGTGTTTGTCTACTATTCAGCCAGTTTCTTCTTTGTGAATATCGTTCGTTATCCCATCTGATTTAAGTGATATGTGACATTATTCAGCTAGCTGAATTGGTAGCTGCATCGCACTATTTAACCGGTTTGGGCGTATTAAGTGATATGTGGCATTATTCAGCTAGCTGAATAGCTAGTAGTTTCATTTTAACATAAATATTTTTAACCTATTTAGCCAGATGAATTTGTTTTATCTGTGCAGATATCACTAAGCAATCTGTATTAAGGAGATGTAGTATTACTTAGCTAGCTGATTATGTTGCTTAGAAAACTTGAATTTGTATTTGACTTTGTTAACAATTATAGTTTTGTAACATTCAGCTAGCTGAATGTTGCCTACAACAATGAAGACATATTACAACCACTATTAAATGTAGATTTAAAAAAATTTTCAACTATTCAGCCAGCTGAATAGGATTCATCTTTATGAATATCATTATCCAAGATGTATTAAGTCATACGTGAAATGATTCGGCTAGCTGAATTGCTAGATGAAGTGAATAGAGTCAACATAGCAATATTTAACAAAATAATAAATGCATTTTGGCATGTTTATAACGTATTGAGCTTGCTGAATGTGTTTTATCTCTGCAAATATGACTTACCAATCCGTATTAAGGGAGATGTAATATTATTCAGCTAGATGATTGTTTTGCTTAGGGATGTGTTGAATTTATATTTGACTTTGTTAATGGTTTTGTAACATTCAGCTTGCCGAATATAACAAGCTATTGGAAAAGTCGTTGCAACTAGTATTAATTGTATTTTTAAAAATTTTTGCTAACTATTCAGCCAGCTGTATACGTTTTATCTTTGTGAATATCATAATCCAAGCTGTATTAAATGATATTTGATATTATTCAGCTGACTGAATTTCTAGCTGAATTCAGTAAAGTATATATCACACTATTTAACACGATGCTGTAAAATATATTAATTGAATTACATACATTTTTATAACCAAGTCAGCCAGCTGAATTTGTTTTATTTCTGCAAATAACACTTACCAGTCCTATTAAGGGAGATGTAATATTATTCAGCTAGATGGTTATTATGCTTAGGGAAGTGTTGAATTTATATTTGACTTTGTTAATAGCAATATTTTTGTAATATTTAGCTGGCTGAATATTGCCTACAACAGGCCATATGAAAAGGTATTGCAACCAGTATTAGTTGCATTTTGAAAAACATTTTTGTCAACTATTCAGCCAGCTGAATTCGTTTCATCTTTGTGCATACTATTATCCAAACTACACTAACTGATATGTGACATTATTCAGCTACCTGAATTCAATAGTCAACTTCGCAATATTTAGCAGGGTTTTGAATATACTAGTTGTTGCATTTCGACATAAAGTTTTATAACCTATTCAGCAAGCTGAATTTGTTTTATCTGTGCATATATCAGTAAGCAATCTGTATTAAGGGTGATGTAGTATTACTCAGCTAGCTGATTATGTTGCTTAGGAAACTGTTGAATCTGTATTTGACTTTTTTAATAGTAAACATTCTGGTTGCTGATTATAGCCTACAGCAAGCTATATGAAAATATATCGCAACGAGTATTAAATGTAGTTCAAAAAAATTTTTGTCAACTATTCAGGCAACTGAATTTGTGTCATCTTCGTAAATATTATTATCCCAGCTGAATTATTCAACTGGCTGAATTGATCATATCATTTACCAATTTGTATTAAGGGAGATGTAAAATTATTCAGCTATCTGATTACGTTGCTTAGGAAACTGATGAATTTGTATTTGACTTTGCTAATTGGTTTGTAACTTTCAGTTTGCCGAACATAACAAGGAATTTGAAAAGTTGTTGCAACTAGTATTAATTGTATTTTTATACAAATTTTGCCAACTATACCTGCCTGCTGAATACGTCTCATCTTTGTGAATATCATAATCCGAGCTGTATTAAGTGATATGTGACATTATTCAGCTAGCTGAATTGATAGCTGAATTTAATAGACTTCATAACCTTTTATAACCTATTCAGCCACCTGAATTTGTTTAAGTTCTGCAAATAACACTAATCTGTCTGCATTAAAGGATAAGTGATATTATTCAGCTAGCTGAATTGTGTTTCCAGAGTCAAAAAATATAGTGTGCATTAAAATTCTAAATACTCCTATAAATCTACTCTCTTTTCTTGTATGGCGAATAAAGAAAATCGACAAACCAAACGTGGGGATATTGCGCTCTGGTGGTGGCAAGGATTTCGAAATGAAATGTTTTCTGTGTTGTTGTTGTTGTTATTGCTGTTGTCGTTGTTGTTGCAATTGTCGTATGCAAATGCTACAAAGACAAATCACACCTTTTGGATTTGTTGAACAAAATAAATCTCGTAATGAGTTACGATAAGCGTACAATTTCGACAGCCAAACAAATCACCTGCAATTGATCTTTTCCTTATATTTTGTTGCATTTGGCAAAACTAAATAAAGTCCCCTCCAATCCAAGCATAAGATGTGACCGTAAATACGATATTAATGGCTAAGATCTGAATGAGTTTTTTTTTTTTGTAAGTGGCCACAACAAAAGGAAATCCATAAGATTAACTGACATTTATTGACTGTTTTTCAAAGGAATTTAAGAGTTTCTGCTTTTCGCTTTACTCGCTGTAGCTGAATTGCAAATAAATAACGATAAATGAGATCAGTGATCAGGAACCACGGACGGACGGACGGTCGATGGATACATAAACCGGTTCTTTCGTATATCTGGCCAGTTGCTGTTGGTGGTTTCGCAAACAAATGTTGATCTTATAAATTCACTCATTACAACTATTAATTTCTTAAACTAACACCATGTTCTCCTTTGGGGTCCCGGTGACCTACCGCAGCGTTTTAGATCCTTATAGATTTCCATAACCATGACCAGATTGCTTGTATGGCTGGCTGTCTGGCAGCTTGGCCGGCTCCCTACCAAACACAAAAAAAATTCTTGGCAAAAGAAATAATCGCGCGATAATAATCATGACAGTCTATAGTCAATGCTTACAAATGACATTTGTCTCTTAAAAGACTCTATAACGATCTGCTGTTGGCAGAGAGATTGGCGGTGTCTGCTTGGTCTAGCGGGGCTAGTGTTTAGCTGAATAGCCTGTTCACTCATGTTGTTGGCGTTGTTTATTCATAAGAATCTATCTATATTCCATGAAAATAATAAAATCAAAACCAGTGGCTAAATTGCCATAATAAGCCTCTGGTTTTGTCCACCACCACCACCATCCTCGCCACCAGCAAATAACCTAGAATACCTTCCAGCCACTTAGCATGCCCGTCGCATCCTCTATCGATCTGGTTCTGCTGTGTGTTCCGTTTCATATTCACTGGACCACAGTTGGTGGGCGATCATGTTGTTGGGCTGAAGGAATGTATGGTGTACCCGGTAACATTGTGGGACAGACGGACAGACAGCCAGCAATTCATAGGTGTTTTACAAACATTATAAATTTTTGACAGTTTGGAAAAATTGCCGGGTATTGTGTTGACCCCCCCATTGTGTGATGGCAGGCAGCCACCACATTCAGCCCATTCAAATGAATACATATCTACTAGTCAAGCTATGGATGTTTATGAGGTGCTGTTATGCGATTGCCTTTGTAACACGAGCCATCTCTATAAAAAGCATCCTCTCCTACTACTTCACTGTTAACTTGAACGTTTAATCACATTGCATTCGCTCTGCCTGTCTGTCCTTCAGTCTGTCTATGATATTCTGGCCGAGACCTTAACGTTTGTTCAATAGAATTGTTTACAAAGTTAGGTTTCTTTGCAGATAAAGTTCTTAGGAAAACAAACTAAAGCTTTAACGGCCAATTACATGTTCAAAAGGTTAACAGAAAGGACTATGTCTGTAACCGAGCGTAAAGTGGACAACGATCCTTGGATCAGGTTAGGCTTGATTTGGAACTGCCGTTTAGGCTCAATTGAGTAGGGTGCTAAAGAGGTGCTTACCGATTCTTCATTGCTAATTAAGCCTTAATTTTTACCAGTCTTCTACTGATAGACCAAGAGATGAAGGTCTCGTCGACTCTGGCATATTGAACGAACTTAAAACTGGATCTTATGGGACGGGAATACCAAATTCTTATCAAGAAACGTGCCACAGCCGAAGTGCACACCTCGAGCTCAACCACACGCTGACAAATCTTTCTTCTTTTGTTGTTTGGATGTAAACATAACGTGTTTGTTGCTTGCGGCAAACATAGTATACTTGTGTCCAAACATATTGTGTATGCTATTCTTATCAAGAAACGTGTCACAGCCGAAGTTGGCACCTCGAGCTCTACTACATGCTGAAAACCCTGTCTCCTTTTGTTGTTTGGATGTAAATATGACGTGTTTGTTGCTTGTGGCAAACATAGTATACTTGTGTCCAAACATATTGTGTTTGCTATTAAACATTACATGTTGGAGACACAATGCTTCATAGGTTATAATGTCTGTTTTTTATGATCCAAATGTGACTTTGGATGTTCAAAACTATTGAAAACAAAAACCTGATAGACAACAAAGAAACAAAAAAGCAGCAGATGTACAATTCATGAAAACTATGGCTGCAAACATATACATGGTTCCTAAAATATGCTACTAAGTTATATTTTTATTCAGCGTGCAGGCATGGCAGTAGAGGCCCACCTTCCGAAAGAGTCTCAGACCCTCTTTTATGGAAACTTGTGTTGAACGGAATTCTGGCCCCTCACAGAAATATGGGTACGAAACCTGCTTCTTATGCGAATGTCCCACTACCGTAATGCACATACTCCAGGGTACCCTACGAACAGTGGGCAGATAGGCGGATGCAAATGGACTAAGCGTAAACGTGGCCACGACCGAGCTGGTGCTTTTTACTCCACGGTATAAAATACATATCGTGCAACGTATCATGTTGAATGGTTATGAGAAGAAGCTTGCAGTAGGCTTTATTTCGGGCACCAAGCTTAGTTTCAGTCGCAATATTGTAGATAGGGCGAAAAAGGCGGGTATAGCCCTATACACCTCAAGAGGGCTATAGGTTGAAATGGGGACTTTGTCCGATCATTGTTCACTGGATCTATACAACGATTGTGAGGCAGTAAATGCTTTATAGGCTTATCGTCTAGTGGCAAGTGCTGGGAACCCCTTCCAGTTACACGGTGTGTAATTTTTTAAGTCATGGAAATATAACCATATACGGACATCACTACGTGACCAAATACAAAAAAAAAGACCCGTGTCTCCCAGTTTTGCCCAAAGTCGTGCACTTTTTTTAAGGGCCCCCAAAGATTTGGGGCCTCGGTGTCATTTTTGCAAAAAAGTGATTATTTTGTCAGGCTGATATCTTGCAAACCGTTCGGAATTTTGATATACTCTCTGAGGGAAAGTTGAGTTTTGCGGTTACCTAAATTCTACTTAAGCGCTACCTAAACGGTGTTAAGAATCACTCCTAGGAACTTTATATGTTCCAGTAAGTTGTTTATTGAGATCTTAGGTACATTTTTGCTCTTGATAGTTTCCTTGAGTTTTGAACGGTTTGCTACCTTTGGAACTGAACAGGGGAAAAAAGTAAAAAAAAGTCGATTTTTTTTTGGTTTTATATGTTCCCAGCTTTTGTTCTTTATGCCAAGAGCTACAACTTTCCCTCAGAGAGTAAATCGAAATTCCGAACAGTTTGCAAGATATGAGCCTGACAAAATGATCACTTTTTTGCAAAAATGACATCGAGGCCCAAAATCTTTGGGTGCCCATAGAAAAAAAGTGCATGACTTTGGGCAAAACTGGGTTTTTACTACGTAGTGGTGTCCGTATATTGTAATATTTGTTTGTATTGCACTGTGTTACACACTACTGACCAGGGTTCAGAGAACCTAGCCCTTCGGGGTCTACTTAAGGAGACTAGGGTTGCACTATTCTCGTTGACTACCTAGTCATTGTAGCGTGTATCATGTGGAATTTTGGCTGCTAGGGAAGTGACCGACTGGCTGAAAAATACTAATCATCAGTCATTCGGGTCATTGTCTGGCAGTCAGGCGGGCAAGTCCCTGGTATCAATTTACTTACTTACTTATGTGGCCTTAAACAACCCAGAAGTGTCAGGGGACTTACCAAATGAGGATAACATGTTTCTTCAACCGGCTCGATCTTTTGGTTTCTCCTCCACTAAGCTCTCGCAAGAAATATTCCAACGGGTCTTTCCTGAGAAGTATTGGTCGTCCTATTTATAGTTGCCCTTCGAGTACGTCTTCCAATACTTTTTCACTGGTTCATTCCGATCCATTCTGCATGACATGCTTACTATAAACGCGCTATTTTGATACGCATTGCTATGTACATCGATGCCCTTCGGTGGTGCAATTGTTAGTGTGCGCGCCTCTTGTACATGAGATGCTGAGTTCGATCACCTTAAATATCTTACGGCGGCGATCACCTGACGGCGACACTATCGAGTGTATCCACTGAGCTTCAGGATCACGAGGCGGTGGTGGGTTCTGCACTACTATCTGAGTGAGCTTCTCTCCAAAGGCTGTGGCTATCTCTGGTAATTTCAGCTTTCCGATGTCCGGCTTTCTATATGTCCGATTTCGCAAGACTTTCGCTCTGCTTAACCTTTGCTGCAACCAGGTAGTGATTCAAATCGACATTATCTCCTCCAATCACACGTATACCCATTACGTGGAGTGACTTCCCTCAATTACCAGGTGATTAGTCTGGTTGTTCATCCGTTGATCAGGAGATATCCAAGTAGCCTTGTGGAAGTCGTTATGATGGAATCTCGTGCTACTGACAACCATGCTTTTCGTCCCGGAAATATCTTGTATTCTCATTTCGTTATCGGAAGTGATCGTGTGTAGACTGAATTGAATTTACCGATGGTTGCTTCACAAATAGTTATTCTGCCAATTTTAGCATTTAAATCACCTAGAACAAACTTAATGTCATGGCTTGGGCAGCGGTCGTATGTTTCTTTTTGGTGCTCACAGAACATATCCTTGATCTCATCGTCTTCTACTTTCGTCCGGGCGTGTACACAGTTTATCGTTGTATATGTATCAGGAGGAATTTTTGCCTATTAGGGAAGTGATCGAGATGAATACTAATCAGCGTTCTTTAGGTCAATGTCTTCAAGTCAGGTTGTCAAGTCCCTGATATCAGAATTCCTGATCTGCTCAGGGCTATTTAACATCTGGTTATGACTATCGCAAATTTCATAACGAGATGGGCTATCAGTTTGATATTAACTTCATATTGGTGTTAGGGCCCAGGGACATTCCGGGGAACTGCAGATAGGATGAGGAATCCACAGGAATTGAAACGTGTTGGCAAGCCCTTAGCGGCCTGTAATCATATCCTTGAAGAATGTTAATGATGAGGCAGCAGAGGTTATATAACTGTGCAGATTGCCTGCGCGCAAACCAATTCTGGCCGCTAGTGGATAGAAGGAGTTCTGTGCCTCTTCTCTCTCCAGCCAGTCCTAAGGTATTAACTCTTGTTTCAGATTTTACGGGATATTGGTAGATATGCGGTGCGACTAAACGTCAGGCCAACTGATTTGTTTTGAAGCTGCAACGATGAGGAAGAGGAAGAATTATTAATAATATCACTCGGCCCCAGAGTCGTCATAAAAATCCACAAAAACTTACGAGATCAAACAGAGAATTTCTCCCTGACTTTTTTTTGTTTAATTTATTAAGTTCGGTGGTGAACGTATTCGGGTCATTGGTTCCGTGCCGATGAATGAGAACTCGGCATTCAGAGAGCATGTTCGCTGATTAGGAGCGGGTACGGTCACAAAATTCATAGTGTAATTGTTACAGTTATTGAATCAGTGATTATAGGTATTTCGGCTTTTGAATCAACTGGAAATGAGAGGCGATAAGTGGGTTGATGTTACTGGTTTGGTGATTTCAGATAATCATACTGGATAGTATGGTCTTCGCAATAACAAAGGTGCAGTACCCACGAGGGGTAACATCTTCGTAATAACAAAGGTGCAGTACCAACGGGGAGTAAAGCTATCGTAATAACAAAGATGTAGTCCCACGAAGGCACCGTCTTTGTATCAACAGAGGTGCAATACCCACGATGGGTATAGCATTCGTAATAAAAAAAAGGTACATTACCAACGAGGGGTAAAGCCTACTTAATAAGAGGGGTGCAGTACTCACGAAGAGTAAAATCCTTTGTAATAACAACGGTGCAATGCTCACGAAGTCTAAATCCGTTATAAAAACAAAGGTACCGTACTACCGAACAACAAAGGTGGAGTACACACGAAGAGCAACGTATTCGTAATAACTGAGGTGCAGTACACACGAGGGGTAACATATTCATAAAACAAAGGTGCAGTACCCACGACTTATATAGCTTTCGTAATAACAAAGGTGCAAACCTCACGAGGGGTAAAGGCTTTGTAATAATAAAGGTGCAGTGTTCACGAAGAGCAAAACATTCGTAACAACAAAGGTGTAGTGGCCACGAGGATCAACGTTTGCGCAATAACAAAGATTCAGTACCAACGAGAAGCAACATCTTCGTAGTAACAATGCTGTAGTACCCTGGAGCAGCAAAGCCTTCGTAATTACAAAGCTGCAATACTCACGAGTGGTATGTATAGCTTTCGTAATATCAAAGGTGCTGTACTCACGAAGAGGATAGCCATCGTAATAACATAGGTACAGTACTCACGAAGAGTAAAGCCATCGCAATAACAAAGATGCAGTGCCCACGCGGAGCTATGACTTCGTAGTAACAAAGGTGCAGTACCCACGAGTTGTATAGCTTTCGTAATAACAAAGGTGCAGTACTCACGAAAAGGAAAGCCTTCGAGATGCAGTGCCCACGAAAGGTAAAGTATTCCTAATAACAAAGATACAGTGCCCACCAGGAGAAAAGTCTTCGTATAGTTCTGAAAATAACTATTAGGTTCGGGTATGTTGTCCTCAACTCGGCAATGACCTTTGTCTTGGAGTGATAGCCGACCATTTCTTCAAACCAGAGTCGAAAATGTACACAATGATTACTATAACCTCAACGAGAATTATAAAGGTGGCGTAAGATAGTAATCCACATCGGGACTCGTATTCTGTTGCAAATGCTGCAAAAAATTTCTAAAATTTGTTGATTCTGACACGTCAATTTTATATTCTAAAATTTTTCAGGTATCTGACATGTAATGGCCGTCGGTGTTGCAATGGTTAGTGTGCGCGGCTCTTGTACATGAGAACAGAACCTGGCTGCCATCCCTGATCAGACCACCTTATATTTGTTTCGACTGCGGTCACCACACTTAGTGATGGGACACTATCGACTACTTCGCCATGAAAAAGCTTCTCAAAATACCGTGCGGAACCGGTGTGAAACTGTAGGTCCCAATCAGTGAGTGTAAAAACTAGAAAGCGCCCATCTCACTGATTGTGAGAATCTCTCCCCAATCCATTCATGAGATGTTATGGAACGGAACACATATGACATGTAATGGGTTTTTTTTGAACCGACCATGTTTTTAGTTTCCATTTAATGTGAGAATAATTTCCATTTGTATCTGAAATCAAATTTTACTTTCGAGTGTGATCTAATTAGTTGATCCCATGTACAGCTTGTTTCTTATTCGCTAATTTACCTGAATATTTGTTTTACTTTTTACTATAGAATCTTCCATAAACTTCAATTACTTTTGGTTTAAATCCACTACTGGCTACTACAGCAGACCACCCTGGAAGATTTAACAATTGAGTTGAGGTTAAACAATTCCATTTCGATAAAGGAGAAAACCACAAAATATCGAAACGTGATCGATTTATTTGCTTATTTCGATTTGAATCAAAATGAGACCACACACCAGGGCCCCAATTGCTGAGCTGAAGACAGGCTGTCTTAGTTACTCCTCGCAAGAGATTGAGCTGCACAATGAAGTCATCATATGGAATTGAAGAATGTTGCACATTATGTTGGCCAACATTATTATTATTGTATGCAACAGAAGTTAATTTGAATTGAAGAAGAAAATTGAACTATAAATTGCAAATAAATTGTATAAAAGCCGCTACGAAATGCAAATATTTCCAACAAAAGTTAAACTTATTTCTACACAGGCGGACGGACGAAACTGATGAAGCCACAAGAAACAGACCCATGCATGGGGAAATATTTTAATAATAATTGTGCCACGTTCAGGTAATTTTACAATTATTATCATCATTTTCTGTATGTTCGTTCATTCTTTAATGGTTTAACCTAAGAACCGAAAAGGTTTAAGAGATCCGTTTTTAATGTTGCAAATTACCCAGTACCCAAGAAAGACTCCGACCAATTCCACATACTTTTGTTCTTATGGATTCCAGGGTGCCCACAACACTCGCCGAAATATTACAAACCAACAACAAAGAAACACACAAACAGTAGCAATATTTGTTTCATACAAATTTCATTATAATTATAGCAATTTAACGCCAGTTTTCATACAAACATGTGTATGAAAATACAAACTTGACTCAACTTTAAACTCAACTTTGTTTAAGCCAAACAAAATAATTATTAGCATTTTTGTTGTTGTTGTCGTTGTAACAAACATGAACACATTCGAGAGAAGAGACCGACCTATTTAATAGGTTTTGTTTGCTGAATTTCATTTGAAAACCGGGTAAAAGTTCAGTTTTAATAAGAAAATTAATTATTTTAATCGCTCCTAAATAACGGCTTCAACTTGTTTTCAAAGAAAATATTAGTGTATGTTATAGTTTCATAGTTTGTTGTGAAAGTTTCAACTCAGGTCATAGTATTGTTATTAGAAATTTTAAGGAAAATTACTCGCATCATGTGTCCACAGCAACTGTGAAATTATGGATGTTTTTGAAAATTTGGTATAGGAATTCGATGGCTCATACACCTGGTCGTGGAGAATATGTGATGAACGTTTACACATTATCCACAGAGTATGGGGAAATTAATAGGTTGTTACCCACGAAAATAGGAAATTACCCATCACGATTACCCATTACCCTCAGGGTAATGGGGGAAAATGATAGGCTGAATTTTACGACATTAGGGACACGCGCTGGAAAAAAACTGAAGATGCAGTTTTGTTTGACTTGAGCTCCTGAGTCGGGAACAGGTTGTCCAAAAAATATAAAAAACGGACCCCTGAACTTACAGGTAAGTGTTGGTACTCAAATGAAAGAGAATCGTCTTACGAATTCATTGGTGCCAGTACTTCTCACATCCGATGGCTGTGAGTCGCCAAAAAACCTGCGCCAAATTCGACTTAATTCAATTTGAACCCCTTGGATTAGATGGAATATACATTTATCGATTTTCGAATAGGTCTACCACACGGTACCAGCAAGGTAGAGAGGAACCAATACCACCAATGAAATCGTTAGAAGATTTCCTTTGATCTGAGATTTGACTCATACATGCAAATTTGTAAAAGAAAAAAATATCGATCATGTTTGTGGGAATTGAAATATTGAAAAACAGGCATATCACCACTCGCGGGCATCGGATGCGAAAAGTAATGACACCAATGAAATCGTAAAACGATTTCCTTTCATTTGAGTACCAACACTTTACTCTATGTTCAGGGGCCCGTTTTTTTGATTTTTTGGGCCTTAGGGGCATTTTCCCCCCTTCGCTCACTTGTACTGCATTCTGTGAACAATTCAAAAGAGGATGATGCTTGTGTTTTTTTTTTGCAGTGCGTATCCCCAAGGTGGGAACATTTTTCCAAATAATGGGTAGCTACCCACGACGATGGGGAATTACCCAGGGCAACCCACCCCATTTTTGATCGAAAATATTTATTTTTAAAATCGCTAAAACTGAAACTTTTCGAATAAAAAATCGATAAAACGCCCTTATGTCTATCTCTCGGAAACGGAGCGTCCAATCGAAAAAATAACCAATTTTTTCTGGTTTATAAGGGTTTTTCATAACCTGGACCAATTCGTATGGAAGAATTTTTTATCAAAAAATCGCCAAAAATAAGAAAATACCTAAAATAAAAAAGTGGTTATAACTACGAAACGCTGCGTTCAATCGCAAAAATAATAAATTTGTTATCTCCGTAAGAGGGTTTAACCAATAGATGGGCTTCAATATGGCATCACCTCTTTTTTGTAAATCGTAAAACTAAATATTTTCGAAGAATTCGCTAAACCGCCCTCATGTCTATATCTCGGAAACGGAAGGTCCAATAGAAAAAATAACCATTTTTTTCGGGTTTGTAGACGATTTTCATAAACTGGTCCAATTCGTGTGGAATAATTCTTTGAAAAAAATCGCCAATTTATGAAAATCGCTATGATGACTTAGAAACTGAGAAACAATCGCAAAAACAAAATTTTTTTTTTATCTACATAAGAGGGTTTAACCTATGGATGGCTACAATATGGCATCACTTTTTTTTAAAATCGTGGAACTAAAATTTATGAAAAAAAATCGGTAAAACGCCCTCATGTCTATATCTCGGAAACGGAGCGTCCAATCGAAAAAATAACAATTTTTTCTGGTTTATAAAGGTTTTCATAACCCGGTCCAATACGTATGGAAGAATTCAGAAAAAAATCGCCAAAATAAGAAAATCGCTAAAATAAAAAAGTGGCTATAACTCGGAAACGGTGAGTCCAATCGAAAAAATAGTAAAAATTTTACCTCCGTGAGTGGATTTAACCAAGTAATAAAGTGGCTATAATACAGAAATGGTGGGTCCAAGTAGTAACAATTTTACCTCCCTGAGAGGATTTAAACAATGGAATTTTTAAAATCGCTAAAACTAAAACTTTTCGATTAAAAAATCGCTAACACGACCTTATGCCTACATCTCGGAAACGGAACGACCAATCGATAACAAGGCCCAATTCGTATGTTCGAATTCTTTAAAAAAAATCGCGAAAATAAGAAAATCGCTAAAATAAAAAAGTGGCTATAACTGAGAAACGGTGCGTCCAACCGCAAAAACAATAAATATTTGTTATCTCCGTAAGAGGGTTTAACCAATGGATGGCTTCAATATGACATCAATTTCTTTTAAATCGCAAGCTAAAATTTTTGGAAAAAAATCGCTAAAACGCCGTCAAGCCTATATCTCGGAAACGAAGCGTCCAATCGAAAAAAATATCCAATTTTTTCAAAACCCAGAGGATTCCCATAAACTGGTCTAATTCGTATGGAAGAATTTAAAAAAAAATCTTCATAATGAGAAAATCGCTAAAACTAAAATTTTACCCATAAAAAATCGCTAAAACGCTCATATGTGTTAGTAATTAAAAAAGTTGATGGCAGATTGCAGCCATCCATTGGTGCAAGCCTTTCACGGGGGTACAAATTTTATAATTTTTTCGATCGGACGCACCGATTCCAAGTTATCGCTACTTTTTTATTTTAACGATTTTCTTATTTTGGGGATTTTTGAAAAAAAATCTTCCAAACGAATTGGACCACGTTATGAAAAACCCTTAGAAATCTGATAAATTGGATATTTGTGATTGGATGTTCCGTTTCCGAGATGGAGAAATTTTTTATAAGTTTTTCATATTTTTGATCAAAAATTGGGATGGGTTACCCTGGGTAACCCATTACCCATCGCCCATTACCCATTTCCCCAACGGGTAATCTTGATGGCTAATTCCCGATAGTCGTGGGTAGCTACCCATTAATGGTTAAACTGTGGGTAATGGATAATCGAGATAGATAATTCCCCATCGTTGTGAGTAGCTACCCATTATTTTTCACATTACCCTGAGGGTAATGGGTAATCGTAATGAGTATTTCTTTATTGTCGTGGCTAGCTACCCATTATTTTCCCCATAGCCTGGGTAACCCAGAGTTACCCATTACCCACGAAATACGAACCCTGCTTACAACTGAACTTACATTCTACATGAACTGATTTTGTACATCCCCGTCCTGTAAAGGGTGGGCCATGTAAAGTTAGGATTTTTATTTCACTTTAAAGAAATTACTAACATACATTCATTCAAACTTATGATTTTTAATTGGTAGGACCCCTAATTGACATTTACGAATGAAACACAACATCGTTCAACTGGATTGCACGACTTTCTTTGCAGTACCTCATTCGATCTCCCAAATGATTCAGTACATTTTCGATTGGTTGCGTCTCTATCTCCTGAACGACTGCGTCCATTTCATGGTATAATGCTTCAATGCATCCGGGATTATTTGCGGAACACTTATCTGTAACGGCGCCTCAGAGATAATAGTCTAACGGAGTCAAATTGCAGCTGCGAAACGGTCAATGAATTTCCGAGTTTCGTCTGATTATGCAGTTTTCAAACACATTGCGCAAATGATCGATTGCAATGTTGGCTGTGTGGCACATAGTGCCGTCCTGTTGAAAACATACGTCGTCCATGTCAACCTCTTCAACTTTTGGGAATAAAAAATCGCTGAACATGGCACAGTAATGCTCGCCATGGACGGTAACGGTTGCTCCTTTATAATTTTCGAAGAAAAATGTGTCCATGATGCCGCAATGATGAAAAGCGCAACCAACAGTCATTCGTTGTAGATGCATCGGCTTTTCCACGACGACGTGTGGATTTACCTAGCCCCGAATGCGACAATTTTTTTTGTTAACATACCCCCCGGGTTGAAAATGAGCTTCATCGGAAAAGATACTTTTCGGTAACAATGCTCATATTTAGTAACCGATCTTCAAACCTATTCAGCGAAGAGAAAACGCCTCGGATGGTCACGAGGCTTCAGTTCTTGGACTAGTTAGACTTTATAAGCCTTCATACTGAGGGTTTTATGCAATATTCGGCGAAAATAAGTGCGAAAAGTGCACATAATTGTGCGCAAAACTGTGGGCGGCATTTGTGTTGTCACGTTGTCAATTTGTGATTTAACTCCTAAAAGGTGCAAGCCTTGTTCGCGTACACCAACAACTTCAAACATTCTCAGAGGAAGAAGTCCGAGACAGCCAAATTGGGAGATCGGGCTGACCAAGTCAAATCACGGAAATGTGAGATTACACGTGCTAGGTAGGCATCCTTCCAAATACGCATTGTGTCGCGTGCAGCATGACAATTAAAGGCCCTGGTGGAAGGAGGTGTTAACTCACTTTTTTTCAAAAACAATATTTTACTTCTTTTAATGTTTCCATGGTATCTGAGTTAAAATGTAATTTTAATAATTTAAATATCAGATGTTGAGTTTCTGGAACGCAATTCCTTATCGCACGTTGCAGGATGGGGGCTAAATGAAAAAAATTAAACAACTTTTGTTCTAACACTATTATGCTACATCCCACTATTATTAACTACTATATGGTTTACTTTTGCTTTGGTTTGTGTCTTCACTGACCAGATGTCTCACATATGTTGGGAAATTTGTTGTTTAATGGGAAGTTTTCTAGGTGGAGCCTGCAACCACTATTTAAAAGTTTTGAACCCAATCGGAAGTAAAATTTAGAAAAGCCAAAGTGTAAGAAGTTTAAAAAAATAACATTTTCTTAAAGAAGTGTCTTTTCTTAAAAAAAGTAAAATTTCTCAAAAAATACCTCTTCATATTCTTAAATAAAGTCCTTTTCTTAAAGAAGTACCTGTACTTAAAAAAAAATAAATTTTCTTACAAAAAGTACTTTTTCTTAAAAAAAATTTTTTTTTTTTAATAAGTACCTTTACTTAAAAAAATATATTTTAGTACAACAAATTGCCTTTTCTTAAAAAACTACATTTCCTTTAAAGAGTACCTTTTTGTGAAACAAAATAAATTTTCTTGAGATAAGTACCTACGCTTAAAAATTTACCTATTCTTGAAAAAAAACCGTTTAAAAATCTTATTTCTTAAAAAAATAACCTTTTCCTAAAAAGAGTACCACTTCTTTAAAAAGTACGTGTTCTTAAAAAAAGTACTTCTTGGGTTTTTCTTACAGAAAGTACTTCTTCTTAAAAATATTACATTTTCTTAAAAAAAAACATTAGCTTTTAATAAAGGAAGTACCTCTCTTTACAAAAGGACCTTTGCGGAGAAAGTATAATACATATTCTTACAAAACGAACCTAAGAATATACTTTAAAAAAATACATTCTATAAAAAAAAATATTTTCTATAAAAAGTTTGTCAGTTTACAAAAAGTACATTTTCTTAAAAATCCATTTAAATTGTCGTATTTTTCAACGGGCGCCTTAGATATGTGCCTCGTCGATCGTGATCAATTTTGATGGAACATCATTAACTTCGTCGGTGATTTCCATAATCTTACGACTGTATTACAAGGTGCCGCAAAAGTAATCCTCCTATCAGAAAATGCTATAAATTTTGCGATTGGCCCCTAATGTCAGTTCTGTTTTGACATTTGTGTAGTAAACACATGCGAAATACACGTTAGTAAACAATGTTACGCTACACTGCTCCAGAACGCGGAATATTGCTGACTATTTAGTTGACCAATAATCGGTCGGTGACTTTGGCACAACGTGAATTTCGTCGCAGATTTCCTGGCCGTCCAACGCCTACTGGTGAAACACTGCGACGTTTAGCCGCTCGCCTCGAAAAGACTGGCACAACACGAGATGCTGCCAGGCGTGGCAGACCCCGGAGTAGCCGTTCTGCAGGGAATATTGCTGCTGTAGCCGAGGATGTCATGGAAGCGCCGTCGGCATCGACCAGACGACGTGCCACGCTACAGGGCAATGATCAACGAGTTCTTTTTGCCGCAACTTGGTGAATTGGGATTGGAAAACATGTGGTTCCAACGTGCCACAACCGATATGCTGAAGGATGCATTTCCCGGGCGCCTAATCTCCCGTTTTGGCGATTTGCACTGGCCAGCAAGATCGCCTGATTTGACCGCTCCAGACTTCTTTTTGTGGGGCTTTTTGAAGTCGCGGGTTTATGTCAACAAGCCTCAGACTCTTGCAGCTCTTAAAGACAATATCCGTCAAGAATGTGAGGACCTATCGCCGGAAGTTTTGGCCAAAGTGATGGAAAATGCCATAAAAACGGCTCAAATGACAGTCAACTGTGGCGGCGGCCATTTACATGACATCATATTCGCGACTTGATGTAAAAAAAATTAAAAGACCAAATAAAAATAATCCACAAGAAGAATCAAAGGTTTTAATTTTTTTTTTAAATTACAGCCAAAATACATCGGAAGTTTACTTTTGCGCCACCTTGTATAAACTGGAGCCACAATCGTTTGTTTCACGCTGAAAAATTTTTTTTTGTTGTTGTTTGGATGCAACTATATCGTGTTTGTAGCTTGTCGCAAAGATAGTAGACTTGTGACACAAGCGCATAATATTTGCTATTCAATATAACATGGTTAGGACACAATGATTAATTGGTTATAATATATGTATTTGGGACCCAAATGTGGCTTTGTTTATTGAAAACTGCTGAAAACAAAATGTTGCAGACAATAAAGGAACAAAAACCAGTAGATATTTAATTCTCGAAAACAACGCTTGTAAATATATACATGGTATGTTGTCCATTTGGTTATATTGCCCATTTTAAGGGAGTAATTTATTTTGAACTGCTTCCAAAAAGCCAAACCATAAATTCTGATGTATCTTGTCAGCAATTGACGAACCTTGATGAGGTGCTGAATGAACACTGACCTAAATTGTTGAATCGCAAAGGCGTGGCATTCCATCGCGACAACGCTAGGCCTCACACATCTTTGTAGACACTGCAACAAATATTGGAACATTGATAGGAAGTGATGCCACATCCGCCTTTTAGCCCTAATCTTGAATCTTCCGATTTTCATTTACTCCGACGTAGCAAAATTTTTTGAATGGAAAATCCTTCAATACAGAAGGGTATATATTTGTGGAACGGACCAGTCATTCTATGAATATCGGATCAAAAATTGGACTGAACGATGGCAGAAGGTAATTGAACAAACTGGCACCTACATTACAAATTAAAATTAATTATTTGAATAAAATTATTGAGAATTACTTTGATCAAAAAAAAAAACAGAAATTACTATCTTGTTAACCAATATATGTATGTAGTCACTACATTGTATGGACTGATTTTTTGTGTCAACGGGTCGTGCTGGCTTTCGCTTCGCAACAAACCATGATACGATGAAGAGTGTCGCACTGCAAATGATGAAAATAACGCTGCACGTATGGCAATGCTTCAGTCAAATGCAACGCGTGCTGCGACTTAGCGGTATAGGGGAAAAAGAAAGAAGGTAAACCGTCTCTTTAGGGGTAAGAAACGGCAGTGGAGAAAGCGCGGGAGTGAGAAAATTGAGACATACAGAGGGAAGAACGAAGCCCGAAAATTCTTCTAAAAAGTCAAAAATGGGACTAATGGACATGGTTCAGGGCCCCCTTTTGTAAAGACAAGGACGGAAATCTCATTGCAGATGTGAAGAGCATGTTGGGAATATGAAGATATCATTTCTCCGCGCTACTGGTACCTGAGATATCCAATGACGATGGTACAATCGATCATAATTTAGACGACGGCGTCGATTGTCCCTCTTAACCAAGACGAGGTCAGAATAGCTATTGCCCGGCTTAAGAACAGCATCAGGTCATTAGCAAAATTTGGTTAGATGAATGCATGCCCTTGGATTGGAGACTCAGTGTACTATGTCCCATATTTAAAAAAGGTGACCCGAGTGTCTGTGCCAACTACCGTGAAATAAGACTTTTATCCATAGCATATAAGGTTCTTTCAAGCATAATGTGCGAAAAACTAAAACCGATTATCGGTGACCTGATTGGACCATACCAGTGTGTTTTTAGACCCGGAAAATCGACAACTGGCCAGATTTTCACTCTACGCCAAATCCTGGAGAAGACACACGAGGAACACATCGACACCTATCATCTATTTATCGATTATAAAGCGGCCATAGATAGTCCGATACGGGAGAAACTCTATGGAGCAATGTCTGAGCTTGGTATTCCTGCAAAACTCATACGCTTTTGCAAGATGACCTTGACGAACACCACATCCGCAGTGAAAGTTGGTAAGGATTTTACTGAACCTTTCGAAACTAAGCGAGGCCTCAGGCAAGGCGACACCCTATCGTGCGATCTCTTTAACATCTTAATGGAGAGCAATATGAGAAAAGCTGCAGTCAACATGAATAAAACCATCAGCAGCAAAAGTCACATACTGCTCGCGTATGCTGATGATATAGATATCATTGGGCGCACAATTGGGGAAGTTACTGCGGTTTTTTCGAGAATTGAGAAGGAGTCAGCAGTAAATGAGGACAGGACATAGTTAATGGTTTCAACGAACAGGGCCTCCACGTGATTGGAGCAAAGCGTGAACGTTGATAACCGTTATAATTTCGAGGTGTTGGAAGAATTTATATACCTCGGATCTGCCGCTAACAAAAACAACAACGTCAGCCTTGAGACCAAGCGGAGAATTGTGCTTGCGAATAGATGTAATTTTGGGCTAAGCAAGCACTTTAGAGATAAAGCCCTCTCTCGGGTACCAAAAGTCCAGATGTACCAGACTCTTATTCAACCTGTCTTGCTTTATGGCGCAGAATCCTGGGTCCTATCGCAAGCAGACGAAACATCTGTATGAGTCTTCGAGAGAAAAATACTCTGAAAAATGTATGGCCCTATAGTGCACAATGGCGAGTATCGGCGACGCACGAACCATGAGCTGTATGAGCTATATCTCGACATTGATATAGTTAAGCGGATCAAAGTAACGCGATTGCGCTGGCTAGGCTATGTCAATAGTATCAGTGAAGACGAACCAGCAAGCAGGGTTTTCGAAACCGTACTCGAGGGAAGGCGAAAAATAGGAATACCAAGACTCCGCTGGGGGATCAAGTTGACGAATCCCTGCGTACACTTGGTATTGCCAACTGGAGAGATAAGGCAAAAGTTCGAACTGGTTGGCGAAATATGTTATCTTCGTTTTGCAAGGTCTCGGACCCCCCGGGGTTGTTCGAGACCGGATAAATAGGGACGGATAAATATTTCCGTGAAACTACATTTGAGACATGTATGCTGGCAATTTGAGAGATAATAAAATCCTTTAAGTCGATTCCTGATGTGGTCGTCAGTTAGTCGTTCCAGTATGGTAGTGAGGGTGTTCGACTGACTGACCCGTTTTCCAGCGCATTCTCGTGTGCTCTTAATGTAATCAAAACTACCTCAAGCTTAAATGTAGTTTTGTTTTTGACTGTCAATGAAATATAGTTACTCTATTTCGATTGATCTAAAAATATTGCCAAAAATGTTGTAATTTTTGTAGCTCAAAAATAAAATATTCCAATCAAGTAGCGGTTCAAATAAGTTGGAAACGTATTTTTCCATAGAATTTGTAAAAAATAAAAATACCCACGAATGTTAACAAATATGCCTTTATGGCTTCCAGTGTAAAAATTAATTACAAATTAACCATTTCCTGGTCATTTTCTCTCTCTCTTAAGACACTCTGCTGCCAGTAATCATGTCTTCCCGTTTCATTAAGATCAATGACATAAAACACTGATCATTAGTCATACAAATTTAATGCAGTTTTTGTCGTCAATTTTTCATCCATTCTAGTATTGCTTCTTTGGTCGTTAGACTGTGTGTTTTTTTGTTTCGTCTTCTCAATTGAATGTTTATCTATGGTTTATGGAATGAGAGACATGCAGCATTTGCTGCATGACAACTTGGATGTTGGTTCTCTACCAGCACGACGGACAGACGACCTCTTAACATTTTGATTAATTTAAATATCATATAAGTTTCATGTCGGACAGACAAGGGACATTTAATTGAATCGATGAGTATGACAGACACTTTACCAAACGACATTCGAAATGTAGCAACATCTGATCCAACAATGTATTATTAATAACATAAAACTGCATCGAATAATATTTTATACTTATTAATAATGTTATTAAAAATTGAAAAAAATGTACAAGTCTGACAGACTAGATGTTATAAAAGAACGACAGACAGAAACTCAGACAGTCGGGCAGACGGTTGTTCAAATGCATGAATTTGTAAATGAAGAGACTGACATTTCAGAGGGATCTTTTCATATTAAATATATGAAAGTTGAATGTTGTATATTTTTCAATCCACTGACAAAGATCACCATCATATTTTCATTTAGTACGGATCATTGACAATCGGACTCATCAATTATAGACAACGGACGATGGTCGACTCAGCCGTGGAATATCCTATTAAGACGATGCGTGTTCGTGTGCGTGATGCTGATGCGTGATACATGTTTGCGCTGGACTGCACAAATGTTTACACGATGTCATCCCTTTTTGCTGGGGGGTTAGAAATCATCTGTACTACTTCCATATTGACAAAGTTAATGCTTCTTTGCATTTTGCTCGTTGTCGAAAACTGCTCATCCAATATCACTTTGTGGGTTGGTTCCAATTAGCATTTTCGTGCCCTCCGATTTGACCATTCTCGCTCCGACGATTGATGTGGTGTTTGCGGAGGATCGAATGCTTTGATAGCTGGATGAGTTGTGATGATGATGGGTTGGCTGCCTCGTGTTAATCATACATATGCCCCGGCTCGATGCATGAATTCGAGTTGTATTAAATGCTAAATGCTATAAATAAAGAAGTATTTTTTAATTAAAACTGACATTTTTCAATAAATGAAGAAACGAAGTGTTAATCATATCTGTAAATGATCACACAGTGATGTTGTTAAAATTATAATGTCCGCTGCAAATGTGTGACAGTTTGGAGCAAAAAGAGGGCGTGTGAAAACTTGGATATTTAAATTGAAAAATTCCAAAGGAAAAAGTCACCCAAAGTTCAATTCTTATAGCACTCCAAGTATTGAATGGAACAAAAAAAAAAAGCTTTTCGTAACTGTCCGAAAAGGTATCAGCATCGAGTTTCCAAAAACAGAAAATTTTGAAACCTCGATTGATCAAAACATTGAGTTTTCAAAAAATTAGTTTTTGGTTTCTTCAAAAATCAAATTTTTCACAAATTTTAGTAGAAATCGTTTGAAAAATTAAAAACGGTTTAAAGAAATTTAAAAACAGTTTAAAAAAAATTAATTACACATGTAAAGGGGTTTTCAACAGAGACGCTACAAAAGTAAATCGATAGGGACAGCAAACGACGCCATATTTTTTCCCGCTCTTTTGACATTTCTCTTTAGTATGGTTTGCCATTTCATCATGGAAAGATATACGAGCCAACAACGAGTCGAAATTATTAAAATTTACTACCGAAATTTGGAGTCAGTGGCCTCAACTTTAAGAGGCCTCAACAATCGGCGATGAGGCTCATTTTTGGCTGAATGGTTTCGCCAATAAGCAAAATATGCGTCATTGGTCCGACAGCAATCCACACGTAATCCATGAGTCATCATTGCATCCCGAAAAAATTAAGGTTTGGTGCAGTTTATGGGCCGGCGGCGTCATTGGGCCGTACTTCTTCCGTGATGATCAAGACCGACACATTACTGTGAATGCGAATCGCTACCATTCAATGATAACCGAATACTTTTGACCCCAATTGGATAATATGGACTTGGAGGACATGTGGTTCCAACAGGACGGCGCCACAAGCCACACAGCGAATGCCACAATCAATTTATTGGAAACCAAGTTTGGTGAACGTGTTATCTCCCGAAATGGCCCAGTCGATTGGTCGCCTCGGTCGTGCGATTTGACGCCGTTAGATTATTTCCTGTGGGGCTACGTCAAGTCTATGGTCTATACCAACAAGCCAGCGACGATTGATGAACTTCGTACGAATATCGAACGTGAAATTTCAGCAGTATCGGCCGATTTATGCTTGAAAACCGTCGAAAATTGGGTTCAGCGTCTGGACTTCTGCAAGCGTGCCCGTGGTGGCCATGCAAAAGAAATCGAGTTCCATACAAAATGGCATCGAACGTACTTTCACAGGAATAAAGAATTTCATTGGTATCTAAAACCGGGTTTCTTTTATTTAAAAAAACTTTTGGAGCTCTCTTATTGAAAAACCCGTTACTAATGGTTTACGCCGATTGCTGCTGCTTCGTGGGCGGCGTAGGGACCTAGGAAGCCTGCGGCGGCGGCCTGTCCTAATTAGTACGAAACTGACCAGGCAGACCATGTGCAGAGTTCAATTCTTAGGAAATTTGACCTGCTGTTGTTATAGTTCTAATGTGTGCTGTAAACTGTTAGGGAATAGGACTGCCTGTTGGTGTTGTAGCGCGTGGTGTTTCGCCTGGCTGTTGTTATACAAAATTCAAATTGTCGTTTAACTCCATACGTTAATTTTAGGGAAGTTAAGCTGACTGTTATTAGGAAATATTTGCATTGTGGTTATGTGTAGTTTGTCGCTTGTTGTGGTTGCAACGTGTTGTATATTGATCGATTATATGAAATATTAAACAAAAAGTTGTCAGCCGCCGAACCACGCCGCCGCCGCGCCATCTTCTACGTAATAAAGCCGCGGGGCGGCGAAAACCTCAAAAACCGGCGGCTACGGCGTCAAGATCTAAAGTGTACCACTTACAAATACTGACTTTAGCGACCGCTTCATATTTCTTATTCGTGAATATATAAGAATTTCAAAATTGTGTTTAAGTTTGGCAATTATGTCAAACTTTTCCATTCAATTTTAAGGTTCATTATTCGAAACAGCTCTTATAATTTTCAAACTCCATGCACAGATAAGCCCATAATTGGTGGTTCCCAATAAGCACAAAGTCGGTCTTGGATCCGGTTTGAGTCCCAAAATATCGGATTACGCTTTCGCTGATCCAATTCGGATTCGATTGGGGGCCGACATATCGGTTTTCTTTTTCCCTGATCCGATTCTGATACGGTTTGAGTCCGACACATCTGATTAGACTTTCGCTGATCCGATTCGGACCCGACATGTCGAATTTTTCTCTCTCTGATCCAATTCGGATACGGTTTGTATGCGACACGTGGAATTTTGCTTTTGTTGATCCAATTCGGAGTCGATTCGGACCCGACATGTCGAATTTCGCTTCCTCTGATCCGATTTGGATACGGGTTGAGTGCGACACGTCGAACATGGCTTTTGTTGATCCGATTCCGATTCGATTCGGACCCGACTGGTCGAAGTTCGCTTTCTCTAATCCGATTTGGATACGGTTTGTGTACGAATCGTCGGGTTTTGTTTTTGTTGATCCGATTCGAAGTCGGGTTGAGATCAATTCGTTGGATTTCATGTTCGCTGATCTGATTCAGATGTAGTTTTAGTCCGACATGTTGGAGTTCGATTTCGCTGATCCACAGATCTGCTTTCGCTAATTTCATTCACGTAACCAAGAAGAAATAATTTAGTGTTTTTAACTAATTTAAATAACACTGAAAGAAAAAGCTTCATAAAATTGATGAAAAAGTTCATCATTTTCCAACCTACGACACATTTCAGTAATCTTTCATGCATATTTCATCAATAGTTTACGTACAATGTTCCATCAATTTGATGAATGTTTGTCATCAAGTTGAAGTAAATTTTTCACCATTTTGATGTAAATTTTTCAGTAATTTCATGTACATTTTTGTAAATTTATCAGTTTACTTATGATGAATTTGATGTAAATTGGTCATCAATTTGCTGTAAATTGGTAGTGAATAAGTAGCTAAACTTTTGGGCCAATGTTCATCATTAAAATTCCACACGAACTGGATATAAGACCACATGAAAAATACTCATAGGGTAGATAATGTTTTCTGTCCACTTCTCTATTTTCTATTATATATTCTTATCTTCATTTCCTCAATACTTAGCCCATATTTTGAATCGGTCCCACCAATTATTTCCAATTGTCAATGCTGGATATTGATGTAAAAAAGATCATCAATTTGAAATGGTGAAAAACCGCACAGTCTTCAATTGAAAAACTTTTTTAATGAATTGATGAAATTTGTCGTCAATTCAATGAAAAACAATTGATGAACTTATATATATCATTGATTTGATGTAAAACGTGTTTATGATATTAAAAACGTGTTTAAAGTATATAAATTTTAAAATTCGAAAACAAACAAATTTTTAAAAAGTTTCCCTTTAATTCGCGAATATAACTAAAACTGGGGCTGACCGTGGAGGGGAGAAATTTCTGATGGTGACTTATTTTAGCGATATGTTAAAGTACTTCGCTTTTATGAGGATGGTGGATATACGTTCACTCACGGGGTTAAACCTTGAGACCAGATGTCACAGTCTTGTCCGACTACAGTTTTCTCCAACTGGCCAACAAATTATTCCTTCATAGGACAGACCAAGCAGCTCGCTACTTCCGGTCCTAGATTATGTACATCACGGGCAATGGCTTAGTTACCTAGCTAAAGTGAGAAGACGAAACGAATGAGCAGCCTGATTGGTTATGCAATCACTGATGCGTGACCCTGTCACTGAAGCTATTCGAACTAGCGGGCAAACTCGTTTGCCATTTGAATGCGGATGAACCAACACTGCCGATCAACGGCAGATCAAATGAAATCAAACTAAAATCGAGTTCCGACACACTCCATTCTGGTCAGCCTCTCATTCATAATGGGCGGTTGAAATATAATCGTCCTGGCAATAGGTGACATGCAAACCCTCGGTGTGCTGGGATTGCCTTCCACCACCATTGTATTGAAAATGAAACTACTGAATGAGAATGAAAAACACAAAACTCCCTAATTGTTGTCGACCCCCGGAAACGTTATAAGGACCTTAACTTACGGATTTCTATACAGAACAATATACTGATACGGTGCCACTTTCCAACTGACATATGTCCAGGAGAATTATAAGGCTGGCATTTCTGTTATCCAGGAGATGCGATGGGTAGGTCGAAGCTGTACCAGGAAGATAATTGTAACATGTACTGCAGCTGCCATGAGAAAAAGCATGAATTTGGTTTCGACTCCGTAATTTGGGGAGACTGTGCCATCTGATCTAAAGATTGAACCCCGCGAGTGAGTGTATAACCACCATCCCCATAAAAGCGAAATAGTTTAACATATCGCTAATTTGTGCACATGCCCCGAAAAAGATAGAAGAATTCTGGCTATCACATTAGGATTGCCCTAGGGGATTTTAATGCTCCAGTCGGCGGAGGAAACATCTTTGGATCAACCATCAGATTGATCACCATGCAATTGACGGAAACCACCTCAATTCGGATCAGTACCAGATGGAAGCAAAGATTCGCACAAGTTTAAGCCGATATAGAATACCTGACCTCGGAAAGTTGCAACTACCAGAAGTATCCACGGATAGGATTCGAATATAGGCTCGATGTCGTAGTAACAGGTACAAGATAAATACAGAACCTCGGTAGAGTTCATCCGTTCATTCACTCAATTCAATTCAATTCAATTCAATTCAATTCAATTCAATTCAATTCAATTCAATTCAATTCAATTCAATTCAATTCAATTCAATTCAATTCAATTCAATTCAATTCAATTCAATTCAATTCAATTCAATTCAATTCAATTCAATTCAATTCAATTCAATTCAACTCAATTCAATTCAATTCAATTCAATTCAATTCAATTCAATTGAATTGAATTCAATTCAATTCAATTCAATTCAATTCAATTCAATTCAATTCAATTCAATTCAATTCAATTCAATTCAATTCAATTCAATTCAATTCAATTCAATTCAATTCAACTCAATTCAATTCAATTCAATTCAATTCAA
Organism: Phaonia tiefii; assembly: GCA_963931995.1. NCBI lineage: Eukaryota > Metazoa > Arthropoda > Insecta > Diptera > Muscidae > Phaonia > Phaonia tiefii. Next base: position 29,372,197 of record OZ008370.1, on the reverse strand, counting down.
TTCAATTCAATTCAATTCAATTCAATTCAATTCAATTCAATTCAATTCAATTCAATTCAATTCAATTCAATTCAATTCAATTCAATTCAATTCAATTCAATTCAATTCAATTCAATTCAATTCAATTCAATTCAATTCAATTCAATTCAATTCAATTCAATTCAATTCAATTCAATTCAATTCAATTCAATTCAATTCAATTCAATTCAATTCAATTCAATTCAATTCAATTCAATTCAATTCAATTCAATTCAATTCAATTCAATTCAATTCAATTAAATTCAATTCAATTCAATTATTCAGTGCATGGGTAACTTCTCATCAATGTACGCACAATCAAATTAAGGTAAAACGTTTATTTGTCAATGAATCAAAGTTTTATTAAACTGAACCTTATATTTTTCACGAATAACTAGTACTCTAAGAAATCACCACTTTCCTGTAATGGGTTAATTGTATGACAACACAATGTAAGAACAAACATTTCTTTGGTAACAGATACACTTTACTTTAGACGTATCCTGCCCTTTAATAGATTCGGCATAGTCTACAACACGATTTTACAATATTTTTACCTCGAGGGCATTAACAATTGATTTGTCACAAAAACGAGGAACATCAACTCATCCAAAGAGGAAACTGACCAACTGCAACTTGTTGCAGCAACACAAAATGATCACGATCATGTAACATTTAAAGATTTTACGCTCCAAACCAAATCAATACTTTAGAAAATTATACCAAAATCTTATACAGATTCCTTCTTCTCCCAACCTCCCTTTCTATCGTTAGCAGTGATAGACCGAAAGGTGTAGAGACTTTTTGGTTACGGCTCAATTCTGACATGGCAGTTTTTCTTTTATAGACATCGAACGTGATTTAGGTGAAGTTTGCCGGTTGATGATGGTGATGTAAAGATGTTTTCCTAGAATTTGTTGATTCCATGCGCCAAGTGTCGGTGGACACGCGTCAGAGTCTAGGTGATGTTTAAGTGTCATGTCTTTGCAACGTCGCTGACTTCGATGACTGGATATGCAATGATATCGAATCGAAATGCAAATTATGGACTGCCAATGGTTTAGGCCTTAGCAAATTGTTGGCAATAGCGCAAAATGGTAAATATTTGTATTTTGTTACTTAAACAAATGAATTCGTTGTGGTCACAACAGCACAGCAACAGAGCACCATCAAAATGATCGACCCTACCATCAGACGACAGCACCAATCCTCCTGACCAATTTCGACCAAACTGCGACTACATACAATATCGTATGGTCAAACGTGTTGACCGCTTATTGTTTTCGTTATAACCGCAACATTTTTAGCGTTTTCGTTGGAAAAGCCCAACGCGAAAATATTGTCTTTTTAATGTGGTTTTTATGTGCGGTAAATGTTAATAAAAATCATTATTCCCCAACGAACCATCAGAATGAGCCATCAACATCAGTATCAGCGCAGCGTTCCATTCATCTGGGCACTGGTGTCAATGGCATTGACATGACATCACATCAATATTGTGAAATGTTATAACATTTCTGTTATATTTACGAAATTTTAGTGCTGTATCAACGAAAGTTTGTCGTTGTATCAACGAACAAATTCTCGTTGCGCAAGTAATATTTAATTGTTGTTTCAATGAAATCGTATCGTTGTATCTACAAACCTGTAGCGGTATGTCAATGAAAGTTTACTGCTGTATTAGCGGCACCTTGTCGTTTTTACAGCGAAAGCTTATTGTTATATCAACGAAACTCTACCGTGTTACATCTTAATCGCTGTATCAACAATACTTTACTGTTTTGCCAACGTAACTTTATCATTGCATCAATGAAAGATTACATGATTCGCTACCGTCTGCAACACATTTTTATTCCTTTTATAACTATTTATTTTGAGATAATGAATCATTCGTCGTTGGGTTGTTAACTAAACTGTATCGCTGCAATAACACAACTGTATCGTTGTATCAACACAAATGTGTCGTTGTATTAAGGAAACTTTTGCGATGTATCAAACAAAGATTATGGCATTGCAACTACGCATGTGTCCAACGTAATATTTTGAGAGACCGACGCATACATCATTACAGCAACGAAGACTGTCGGTGATCTTTAACAACAGTTTTAACAACATATCTTGTTAATACAACGTATCGTTACAATAAAGCCAATTCTTCGACGGACAATGAGGACTGGAATAATTTCCAAGATGAACTAAAGTGCTATGATAATGCGCTAAGACGAGCTAAGAGAAACTCGTAGACGATTTTCTGCAGTTCAATACAAGGTACAATCAAGTTATCTAGGCAAATGAAAATACTGCTGTGAGGTCACATGAATATAGGGTATCTGTGAAAGTCTCCCGGGCAGTGGACAGCCTGCAGTGGGGACGCCCTTAATCTCCTTCTAAACACACATTTCTCTGGCGAGTCTCTGAATGAGAAGACCTCTGTAGGTGAACGTAATCCTCTTACGTCAGATGTTGCTATATAAAATGTTGCTAAACCCAGGACTTAGTTGCCTATTGGCAGCTTCTAAACCTTTAAGTCTCCCGGGCCTGGCATTGTATCACCAGCGGATCGTCAGACTGTCACGGATCTATTGATCTATTGATAGCTCATACATCGCTTGGAAATCTACAAAAAAAAAATAAACGGTTTCCCATTACATCCCATGAGGGGACAGTGGAGAACTTCTCACAATACAAGAGTGACGTTTATTCCTAAAGTGGTAAAGGTCTCACACACAGCTCTTGAAGATTGTATGCCTATAGGCATACTGAAGACTTTGGATGGTTCCTACTGAAAACTTTGGATGACTGATAGATGGAGCGTGTGAGTACTGATGCAGGATTGTTATTTCGATCGGAGCAGGTGGACTGCAAGGGTAGATCTGCAGAGTCAGCACTGCAATAAACAATAGGAGACATAGTGAAATCGGTGGATGCTAATGGGTATATATTGGTACCCTTTTGGAAGCCATTAAGGTTACGTTCAACATCCGTTAAAGTGGACGTGGATCTAATGGGGCTTGTAGCGGAAATGCTTAACACGTGACTTGTCCTGGCTGAATTGGGCAATTTAATTAATAATTTAAAGGTGGGAAAATATGAAACTTTAGCTCAATTCAAATCTATACTGGAACAATAATATAATAATAGATTCCCTAAAGTTCTCGGTCATAGAACAGTGCTGGAAGTTGCTCCTACCATTCCCTTATTTTCCGACTATTTGACAACGGGTCTCGATCGGAAACTCCACACTCCAATACCGGGAAAGTATTCCAGGAACAATGACTTTCCTGGAAATGTGAATATTGGGAAATGTGGTCTGCTTTTGGCAGCTAGGGTTGTTTATTCCTCTTAGACTACTTGGTCATTGTAGTGTGTCTCTGGTAGAAATGTTTGTGATTGGTGAAGTGACCAGCTGGCTGAGGGTTAACAGTTCAGAAGGCTTTGGGGTTAATGTCTTAAATGACCGGCTGGCTGAGTGACAATATCCAGCAATCAAATCATTGTCTTGTCTGACAGCTGGGAATCAGTGTTCCTGAATTCATCAGCTGCCTAGAACTGCCGCAGATCTCTTAACAAGATTTACTAACAGTATAATATTTACCTTATAGATGGCAAAGCACAGAAACAACTCGAACTACTGCAAAGTGGATGAGGCTAGGGACTACGTCACAGGTTCTGCAGGAGTTGGTACGTGTGGGCATACCCCCAGCGACGGAAGTCGCAAGGCTTTCCATAAATAAGGCATGCGGAATGATTCTTTTGTAATGCCTTCCTAAAATAAGGCCTGCGGAATGCATGCATTTTTTCATCAGATATATATAACCAAGAAGAATATTTTTACAATTTTGGGAAATTTCTTTTCTGCTTATTTTTAACCGTAATTTAATTAGAAAATTTCATACAAATTTTAAAATTATATTTTTTATTTATTATGTTTCAGGGTATTTTTTTTATTAAAATTACATTTTTTATTTATTATGTTTCAGGGTATTTTTAAACCCTTCCATTTGAAATTGGGCGTGGTTTCTAAGATAGATTTGGTATAAATACTTAAAAATAAATATGTCAAAGTGGATAATGATTTTGAGATAAAATAAATTATTTTAATTTTATTTCTGTTTAACAAAAATAAATTACAGTAAATGCCTTCTAAGGCCTTCCTCTCTGCATGCCTTCTAAGGCCATCGTTAGGCAATGACCAAGGAAGGCCTTGCCTCCTAATCTCACGCAATGTTAAAAAGAAAGGAGAAGGTAATGAGTAGGGAAGGCCTTCCGTATTTTAAAGAAGGCCTGTTTGGTCATGATTTTAGCTCTTCCGCCGCTGGGCTACTTGTACGCATATCCAACAAGAACGCTCCTAAGTGATTTTGCGTGTACGAAGGGCATATATTGTGTAACAAATTTGGCCGGAGGAAATCCATGAACCTTATTTAAGAGGAGATCCATGAATCTCACGTATCTAGCTTGAGCTCAGGTATCAACACTTGTTTCGATTTTGACGGGAGACTGTCTGAATGCAAAACGAATTGCGAGATTAAAATAAGGAAAACTGAAATGGAAGCTGTAGCGATATGGAAGAGGAAGAACCCGACGAACATCTATTCAGCACGTGTCTGTATGTGTCAGCCTGTCTACAAAGGGTCCCTGCTACTTAGGGACCTGGGCGAATTATCTGCGATAGGAGTAAACAGGATATTGAGACTCTTGGAGCAAACTAAATGGTTCCTTGGTAGGATTATCGTTTAATCTCGTTACCCCATGCTATAGCAATGAACTATTCAGCCTAAGTGAGTTGTTCACCGACCGCCACCAAACACCTAAATTATTTGTACAAAACGCCAGCATTTTAGTTAATGGATGGATTGGGAAGACCTTTCAAACTCATAAACTGTTGTTAGATTTCTTTATTGGGGCCTAAAGATTTGGCGAGGTTTATACAGTTATATGTTTGAGAAGTCTTTTCATGGCTAATTACTTTAAATGGTGGCCGTTTCCCTAAATGAAGCAATGTCTGCCGAAAGAACTGGAAGGCGGTGAGTAGGATTACAGTACAATACTCGAACACACTAATAAATGCACACCTGATTGCCATGGGTCATGGTAAATATTTCACCAATACTTGGCGTTAATGATGATCTGTCAAAAAAAATGTCTAAACCATCTTACATCGGAAAACGTTAGTATTTTCATTACCCAACATCTTAACAAAAATATAAATAAGAAAATCTGGAAAATCCAATAAAATACAATGAAAAAAGTTCGTCACTTTAACGAATAGTTTAATTCCACGTCAGCTAACATATACACTCATCGGCACAGGTTAAAGATATTCAATGCACCAACGAAACCGTTCCTACACCCGGCGATTTTGTGGTTGCTGCAATGAATATTTACTTTGCTGCGATGATTTTATACGTTAGCTTGATTGCGATTAAACTATTCGTCAAGGTGACGAAGCTAATTCCACTGTGCTTGATTGCATTTTCTTCAGATTTTCTTGTTAAAATTCCAATTAAGATATTGAACTGATCGGCTTCATTAATACGGTAAAGAAGCTTCCGGAAGCCGCTGTTTTATCTAGTGCGTTCCCCTGAGGTGTTCCAAACTCTTCCCAGTCCATTCCCTCGTCACAGGAATGAAGTAGTAGAGAGGAATGGAAGTCCTACGAGGAATTGAAGTGGTATTCTTGCGTATAAGGGGCAACACCAGATACAAAGTTGCAACGCTTTGATCTCTTATGTTGAGTAATTTAATTCGGTGCAGACGTGCCCTCATAGTTGAGTAACCAGTTAGAACAACCACAAAATGAAACCCGCAAGAACGCGGAATAATTGCTTCTATTATTTTGCGCAATAATTCGTCGGTTGTGTTGGCGCAGCGTGAATTTTGTCGCATATTTCCTGGCGTCCGAAACCAACTGTGCAAGCAAGTGAGATGTTTCCAAGACTGGAGGGCCCCGGAGCAGCCGTTGTAATATCGCTGATATTGCCCAAGATGTCGGAGAGGAGCCCGGAACAGCGACCAGATGACATGCCACGCAATGGGGCATTAGCCGGTGGTGCCTACGCAGAATTTTGGTGAAAGATTTTAAGATGTTCCCTTTCAAAGTTCAGAGAGTGTAACAGCTGTTGCTACGCCCAAGCTCTACGAAGAGGTGCACGATTTACGTGAGTAAACAAATCGGTTACGTGAGTAAACAAATCATTTCTGGGGCACCGAAAATCAGTGTATCACCCACGAAGAACCATTGCACCCGCTCAAAGTTATTTCGTGGTGTGCTGTTTACGCTGGAGGAGTAATCGTGTCGAGTATTCTTCCTCAATTGGATGAATTCGGACTGGAGAACATGTGGTTCCAACGGGAGTCTGAGTAAAAGAGCATAAACGAGTCTTATTCTCTTTATAGAATATTTCAATATAAATGCACCAGGTCGACAATGTTATTACATGGTTGGGTGGTTGGTTGAAAAGGCTGCAAGACAGCACGCTGTCTAGCACACTTAGGCTACAGAAGCCCATTGTGATACCTGCAGTTTCCCCTATAGCAACTATTGACTAGTCGTCTAGCCAATTTGCCCTTTCAATGAATTTGTCTATAAGACCTACAGGAATATCCTGTAGGGCTACGGTGCTAACTAAATGTGTTCCGAATATCCTACTTCTCAGTCCTGCCAGAGCAGGGCAATCCAAGAGAAGGTGTTTCGTCATTTCCTCGTCCTCTTCCATGTAGCATCTAGAGAGAGTGGAGCTTCTACGTCCCAATCTTAGGGCGTTTTTTCCTACAAGACAATGTCCCGTATCATTGTGGATAACCTGCCTCTCGGCAAGTTAAGTAGTTGCCTAGTCCTCTTTGTGTCCACCCATGGCCAGAGGACCCTGGCTTGTTTGCAAGTTGAAGTAAGTCTCCACTTGTCCTTGAACATATTATCGGCCCACTGCCTGATCTGCAAACGGCAGGTAGAGATTGGCATACTAACACCTTCTTTTGCCAGAAGAACCTGTGCCGTAGTGCCGTGTCTAGCTAACGCATCCGCTATGCAATTGCCTGGAATGTCGCTGTGTCCCGGTACCCAGATGAGGCGGATGTCAAAATACTCTGCCATCACCCTAAGTGAGGGCGGAGCAAACATGGCTTCCAGGGATTTTATGGCAGCCTGGCTGTCTGTGTAGACACATATTCTCCAGAGGGTTGTGACACTACTTTTCAGTAGTTCAGCAACCTCCAGTATGGCGGTAATTTCCGCCTGAAATACACTACAGAGATCAGGCAACTTGAAGGCGATATTTACATTTAGGTCCGGTGAATGGACCCCATAGCCTACTTGATCGTCCAACTTTAAGCCATCCGTGAAAAATCTGATACTACTGGTGTCCCCTTCCAGTGATATTTTTAAATATTAAATGGAATATTATTAGATCGCAAAGAGCGTGAAGCAAATGTCTTTAGGGGCACTGAAGAAGTGATTCCACATGATGATATTACTATTTTTTCCCACAACTTAAACTAACACATCAATTCCAACACTGCTCGCTTTATTAAATTTTGCATGTCCAAAATTAATTGATTGTACAGCCAAAAATACCCCCGTTCCACATCGATTTATCAAAATCGCTTTCAATATCTGGCAATACCCGCAGTTTCAGCAGCACCCACTTAACTAATAACATGATTAATGATGGCGAAGAGGATGTCTTCATTGGATTCCTAAGGTCTACGGGTAAGAAGAACGTCAATTACATGGCGTTGTCGATGTGTATACGAAACAAAATTTGTTTGCAACATATTGCTGCCACAAAGTGACACTGATGCTGTTGCTGCAATTTCGTATTGAACATGTACATGAATTAGGAAAACGAGTGCATGTGTGTGTATGCGTGTATATGTGTTGAGGAGTAGCTGACGCTGTCAATTCCATATGTGACGCTTGAATGACAGGTACTGACAGGTGATAGATTATGTCTTATAAATGTTCCTTTTGTTCGAATCTCTTCCATGCTCATCATGACCAAATTCAAATGTACCCGGGTTATACTTAAGAAGTGTGGTGATGATGAGCTGGTCTCTTGGCCCGTCATCGTAAGAGTTAATTTGATTGTTTCGTTTCAATTTCCTTCTATTATTCGGAACTTTATGAGATTATTTCATGTCTTGGTAATTGTTTTTTTTTACCATCTCTTTCCTTGTATTTCGATTTATTTTGTTAATATAATTATCATTCTGCGTCGTTTAGGTTGAGATGTCAGTCAGATGTTGTGATAATTAATCATTAGATTTCTGTGATTTGTCGGTAATTTGTTAATGATTTTAATCAAATATTTATGATATTCCCTTGCATTCTTTGCCAACACCATTTCCTAAACATTAGGAAGTTTAGTTCTTTCTTATTTTTAGTAAAGAAATATAATTGATGATGTGTCCGCTAGTGTAGTGTCGAAAAGAAAGAGTTGAAATGCATCTTGACTTCCGATTTAAAATTTATAACTGAAATTAATAATCATCAACGGGTCATTTTGGGACAGAAACAGTTCATTAGAGATTCATAGAATCTTTGGGAACTTCAGCGAGAAAAGTGAATTGGGTTTTGAAAGGCCCCCACTATTTGAATAATTGTTTAAATCTCAGAAAACCAGGTAGGTAGAGTTAGAGTTTAAGAAACTGAAACGGACTTGCAGATGGAGGGAACGGACTTCAGGGATTGAGGATAGCTTCACCCAAACCACTCAGCTGTGCGCTTTCTAGTTTTACACTTACTGATTGGGTCCTACAGTTTTCCACCGGTTCCGAATGGTATTTTAAGAAGCCTTTTTCATCGCTAAGTACTCGATAGTGTCGCCATCACTAAGCGAGGTGACTGCTATCGAAAGAAATTTAAGGTGGCCAGAGCAGGGATCGAACCCACGTTCTCATGCACAAGATCCGCGCATACTACCATTGCACCACCGACGACGCGCTTCAACAACGCCACCAAATTATCCAAATTTTCTTTGAATATCTGTCATCGATTCGCGCAACTTATAGACGACTTCGTGATTTTTGTTGCGCACATAATCCTCCATCTGGCCAACCCATGCGTGAAACAGTCGATGGAATTCATACCACATACTCTCTAAGTAATGCAATAACACCAACAGGTTGAAGGAATGTACGTCCACTGAAAGAATAGCTTCATCAAGCTTCATTTATGAATTCCTTCATCAATTTGATGAAATATTTCCTCATTTTCCAACCTACAACAATTTTCATTGAATTGATGAAGAACTTTTCATTAAGATTTCATACATATTTAATCAATAGTTTATATTGATTCAAAGACAACGTTACTTCAAGTTGATGTAAATTGTTCGTCAATTTGTTGCGCAGATGTCGTTGACAAGAACGTGAAAAGACAGCAAAGAGTCTATCATTCGCCTAATAAGGGCAAGTAACCAATTGGAAGGTTGGAATGTTGCAGGACGCTGAAGGACATCGGCGACCAGTAATGCTTGTCATTAACACCGAATCACTTCCGTTTCTGAGAAAAACTGGAGGCGTAATTTCTTATGGTTTCTGACAGATTCATCTTCGAGTGTGTAAAAGCGACATTTGGCGGAATGGAGGAGAGGAACCTAGGGAAGCTAAGCTTGCTTAAACTTCGAGGAGCCATCTCACTGTCTGAATCCAAGCACAATACCGCATGTATCTCCTTGAAGATACCGATGAGGTTGAAAACACACTGACAGAGGGAACCTAGCTGCAAATACAGCAGAAAATAGAGATTCGACTGGCTCTGTGGATACATCGCACGATGATGTTTCATTGAACAAATCAAAGATCATTGATGAGCGGTCAGGCAGCCTACTGGACAAGAAGGCTACCAACACGGTGGTGGAGAGGGAAGGATCTGCTCTTGTTGAGAAAACCCTCCACCACTCTAAAGCTGGTTCTGCAGTTCTCCTGCTTCATATACAAAAATCTGGAGCCGATGTCTTCTTCAGCCTAGAACCTTCGACAAATCGTGACAGTATTTGCGGATAGAAGACACCTGATTACAAGCTTCTCATTTTCAAAGCCATAGGCACGGCGAGAACTTGTGTATTTGCTGAGAAACATTTGAATATTTTACTTTTATCTCACAATTGCGATTGAGACGCTACCGCTACCAGTCTGTATACGGAGAATGGCAACATCTGGTTAGTGTTAACCTATATGACCTATGATTAGAGGGCGGATCAATAAGTCCGTGACTTTTGGAATGAAATAGAGTTTTTTTTTCAAAAAATATTTTTTTTTCAACATAATCTCCTTTTAGCTCAATACACTTCGTCCAACGTTTCTCCAATTTTGTGTTCCTTCCAAAAAATAGGATTTTCCGAGGTCCAAAAAAAGGGTATTTGTTTGATCAATAATTTCATCGTTGGAGCTAAATCTCTTTCCACCGAGCCATTTCTTTAGGTTTGGAAATTGATAATAGTCACTGTGGGCTAAATCCGGACAATATGGCGGATGAGGTACCAATTCGTAGCCCAATGCATGGAATTTTGCCATTGAGACGTGTGCACTCGTGCATTATCTTGATGAAAAAGAACTTTTTTCTTGGCCATATGGGGTTGTTTTTTTAAATCCTCGGTCCAATAAGTTGAAATAACATTCGCCGTTTATTGTTTTTCCCTTTTGAAGGTAATCGATGTGGATTATCCCGGGTGCATCCTAAAAAACTATTGCCATCACCTTATTGGCCGACAAACTTACATTGGTCTTCTTCGGAGCCGGTTCACTCGGAGAAACCCCTTGTTTTCTCTGCGGAGTTTTGTAATGGATCCATGTTTCATCCCCAGTTACAAAACGCCGTAAAAGCTCCTTTGCATTGCGGCTAAATAACTCCAAACAATCCTTTGAAATTGTCACACTATTACGTTTATGGTCAATTGTGAGCAAACGCGGCACCCATCTTGCAGACAGCTTTCTTAAACCCAACTGATCGTTAAAAATCGAAACCACACTGCCATATGAAATTCCTATGGCATCAACAATCTCACGCATTTTTACTCTTCGAACGGCCAACATCATATCGTGGATTTTTCGACATTTTCGGGGCGTATTGACCTCAATTGGCCGCCCAGAACGTTAGTGTCATTTTACTTGTGCGACCACAACGAAAGTCAATAAACCACTTTTTAGCATTGAAATCGATGATACAGAGTCCCCATAGTATTTATCAAGGCTTTCCTTGGTTTGATTGACGGTTTTTTTTCGCAAAAAATAATGTTTGATGTCAACTCGAAATTCACTTTTTCCCATTTTTTAAAATTATGCACGAGGTTGTATTTTTTGAACAGCTGTTAAACGCAAAGTAAATGACGGAACTTGCTCAAAATTTGACAGTAGTCTATTAACAGGTAGTACTTGATGGGACCAGTCTTGCATTTCATATAACTACGAGGGAAGTTCGAAAAGTCTCATGATAACAAAATTTATCTAAAATAACTTTTTGTTGCCATTTGTAGAAATTGAACATGTGGCAACATTGTCATTGCAAATGTCGGAATTTAAGTTAGAAATTAAAATAACGTTTAATATCTTCTAGCTGCTCCGTACAAATTAAGCTATAATTAACTTTAGGAGGGTAAAAAAAAGATACTTTATGTCACTCTATTGTAATTCAAATAGTAACCATAGATGTTTTTAGTAAATAAGGAAATCAAGATTAACTAACACCACTTTGAGTGTTTGGCGCAATTCCCTGTCATTGCTTAAGGAAATTATAATTTTTCCATGACGTAGTTTCCTTTCACTAAAATTGCTGCCAATACAATTTCCTCATCTTAAAATTCTGCGTTTGTGGGAAATGAAACACTCCTATTCCATCATAAAACTATCAACTAAATTTAGTTGAAATTTTATGACTCTTTTTACGCATCCATAATATTTTCTAATAAAATCCAAAGCAAAATTTAGCTAATGATTCTGAGGCATTTTTTCTTAGATAATTTTTATTTTTACGAGATCTTACAACGGTGGGTCTCAAGGTAGGTGGTCTCGGAAATGGAAAATGTTTGAAGCGCCGCAGATATCGAGGTCGTTCGGCTTCTGTTTAGTAAAATGTTAATGTTTTATTTACGATAAACGAGCATCAGCTAAATGAAGAAGGGTTATATCTTCGTATCATCCTCTACGGGGGTGAGCAGCTATTTCAAATTGTGTGTGCTCCTAAACTATTAAATTTTGTGATTTTTTGTCGTCGCAGTTGTGTTTTTTTTTTGTTGGTGATCATTTGTTGACACCACTCGGTGTTAATGTGATGAATGGCGGCGATAGTGACGGAAGTCCGGATGCAATGCAATAGAATGTTCCAGCGATATCATTGGAATACATATTGGTTCCCTCTGTACATTTTATGGCATGCCATAAAATCTCTATCGTTCTGGAATTGAGAGTCTTTTAAATTTATTTTTAAAATCATCATTGGCAATAATCGTGAACTATAGAAATTGGCGGCGTTTCATGTATCCTTCAGATGATTGCGAAGGCGGGAAACTATTTGGAAAATGGAATGCGAAATAGGGAATTTTAACGTTTATTTTTGTAGGACAAAAATGTGAACCCAATTTAAGGGTTTGATTGTTATCCCAGCTTCTGTGGCGCGATACGGAAAATATACTCGTGGTACGAAATTTCATATGAGTGATGTACAACGACTAGGCGTTAAGAAATTCAATGTGATACTGGAGTGAGAAGTTTGCCGCAGTGCCTGCCTGGGACGTAATGGGAAATTATTTATTTATATTACTCGAGTGGCGACACAGAGACTTGTGGCGTCGGTATCATTTTTGCAAAAAAGTGATCATTTTGTCAGGCTCTTACTTACTTACTTATCCGGTCTCGGACAACCCCGGGGGGTCAGGGACCTTACAAAACGAAGATAACATATTTCGCCAACCAGTTCGATCTTTTGCCTTATTTCTCCAGTTGGCAATACTAAGTGTACGCAGGGATTCGTCAACCTGATCCATCCAGCGGAGTCTTGGTTTTCCAATTTTCCGTCCTCCTTCGAGTTCGGTTTCGAAAACACTTCGTGCTGGTTCGTCTTCATCCATTCTACTGACATGGCCTAGCCAGCGCAATCGCGATATCTTGATCCGCTTAACTATGTCAATGTCAGGATAAAGCTCATACAGCTCATGATTCATGCGTCGCCGATACTCGCCGTTGTGCACTACAGGGCCATAAATTTTTCAGAGTATTTTTCTCTCGAAGACTCCTACAGATGTTTCGTCTGCTTGCGATAATACCCAGGATTCTGCGCCATAAAGAGTCTGGTACAATTGGACCCTCGTCACTCGAGAGAGGGGTTTATCTCTAACGTGCTTGCTTAGCCCAAAATAACATCTATTCGCAAGCACAATTCTCCGCTTGATCTCGAGGCAGACGTTGTTGTCATTGTTAACGGCAGATCCGAGGTACATAAATTCGTCCACCACCTCGAAATTATAACGGTTATCAAAGTTCACACTTTGGTCTAATCGCGTGGAGGCCCTGCTGGTCGAAACCATTAACTGTGTCCTGTCCTCATTCACCGTCAGACCCACTTTCGCTGACTCCTTCTCAGTTCTCGAAAAAACCGCAGTAACTTCCCCAATTGTGCGCCCAATGATATCTATATCATCAGCATACGCGAGCAGCATGTGACTTTTGCAGCTGATGGTTTTATTCATGTTGACTGCAGCTTTTCTCATAATGATCTCCATTAAAATGTTAAAGAGATCACACGATAGGGTGTCGCCTTGTCTGAGGTCTCACTTAGTTTCAAAAGCTTCGCTAATATCCTTACCAAGTTTCATTGCGGATTTGGTGTTCGTCAAGGTCGTCCTACAAAGGCGTATGAGTTTTGCAGGAATACCAAGCTCAGACATTGCTTCATAGGGTTTCTCCCGTATCGGACTATCGAAGGCCGCTTTATAATCGATAAATAGATGATAGGTGCCGATTTGTTCTCCGTGTGTCCTCTCCAGGATTTGACGTTGCGTGAAAATCTGGTCAGTTGTCGATTTTCCAGGCCCAAAGCCACACTGGTATGGTCCAATCAGGTCAGCGATAATTGGTTTCAGTCTTTCGCACATTATACTTGATAGAACCTTATATGCTATGGATAAAAGGCTTATCCCACGGTAGTTGGCACAGATACTCGGGTCACCTTTTTTAAATATGGGACATAGTACACTGAGACTCCAATCGCCGGGCATGTATTATTCATCTAACCAAATTTTGCTAATGAGCTGATGCATGCACCTTATCAGCTCATCGCCGCCAGCCTTAAACAGCTCCGCCGGTAATCCATTGGCTCCTGCGGCTTTGTTTTTCTCAAGCCGGGCAATAGCTATTCTGACCTCGTCTTGGTTAGGAGGGGGCAATCGACGTGGTCGTTCGTCCATATTGTGATCGATTGTCCCATCGACATTGGATATCTCAGATACTAGTAGCGCGAAGAAATGCTCCCTCCATATTCCCAACATGCTCTGCACATCTGCGACGAGATTTCCGTCCTTGCTTTACAGAAGGGGGGCCCTGAACCATGTCCATAAGTTCCGTTTTTAACTTTTTGGTAGAATTTTCGGTCTTCGTTCTTCCTTTTGTATGTCTCAATTTTCGCACTCTCGCGCTTTCTCCACTGCCGGGCTCATATCTTGCAAATAGTTCGGAATTTTGATTTACTCTCTGAGGGAAAGCTGTAGCTCTTGTCATGAAGAACAACAATTGTGAACATATAGAATCAAAAAACTTCATCTTCAAGGTCGAAATCGCAAGGATGTACCTAAGATGTCAATAAGCAACTTTCTAGAACATATGAACTTCCTAGGAATAATTCTTAACACCGTTTACTTCAACATTGAAATACTATGCTATATCACCAAGGGACGCAACAAGGGACGCAGCACACAATATAAGAATCATTCCTAGGACGTTCATATGTTTTAGAAAGTTGTTTATTGAGAACTTGGGTACAGTTTTGTGGTTCATTTCCTTTCCTTAAATCTTGAACGCTTTGCTTCCAATGGACCTGAACAGGGGAAAAAATCTAAAAAAAATCGAATTTTTTTAAGTTTTTGCGATTTTGACCTTGAAGATGAAGTTTTTTTGATTTTGTACTTCTCCATGGTAAGAGCTTTAACTTTCCCTTACAGAGTGAATCAAAATTCCTAACGGGTTGCAAGATATGAGCCTAACAAAATGATAACTTTTTTTGGCAAAAATGACACCCGTGTCTCCTAGACACGGGTCTTTTTTTTGGGTTTTTATCACGTAGCGGTGTCCGTATATGGTTATATTTTTTCGTGTTGCACTGTGTTATGCTACAACCCAGTTTTATCAACTATATTCTTTGCTTTTACTTTGGTTTGTATCTAGACTAACGGCTTGGATCATAGAGAAAGAAATTAACCAGCTCTGTCACAAATGTTGGGAAATTTCTTGTTTAATGGGAAGTTTTCTAGGTGGAGCCTATAACCAATATTTAATATATACTGTAGTTTTCAACCCAATAAACAGTAAATTTAGAAAAGCCAAAGTGAAAGAAGTTTAAAAATGAAAATTTTCTTAAATAAGTGTCGTTCCTTAAAAAAATTAAATTTTCCCAAAAAAATAACTATTCATATTCATAAACGAAGTATATTTTCTTAAAAAAATATCTTATCTTAAAGAAATACCGTTGCTTAAAAATTTGAATTTTCTTACAAAAAGTACCTGTTCTTAACAAAAGTAAATTTTCCCAAAAAAAACCTTTTCATATTCTTAAACAAAGTAGATTTTCTTAAAAATAAAATAATACATTTACTTTTCTTTTCCTGAGATAAATATACTTTCTGAAAATAAGTAAATTTTTTTATAAAAATATTTTTTTCCTAACAAGAGTACCACTTCTTTAAAAAGTACATGTTCTTAAAAAATTACTTCTTTATAAAAAAATGGTTCATACTCTTATAGCATTTTCTTACAGAAAGTACTTCTTCTTAAAAATAGTACCTTTTCTTAAACAAAAAAACATTAAAAACAAAAAAAAATTTCTTTCAAAAAAAAATACAATCTATAAAAAAAAATATTTTCTTAAAAAAGTTTAAAGTTTGAAGCCACTTATATAGTGAAAGGAACTTCGTTCCAACCGGGTGTCCCCTGACATGTCATGTGATTTTTTCCTGCGCAAGGGGCAGCTCGGAAATTTAATGGCTGTCGTCTAAGAATTTTTCCGATTATTTTTCAACAATCAAAGCCGCATTTGGGTCACAACTACATATTTTATAACCCATTAATCATTGTGTCCCAAACATATTATATTGAATAGCAAACACAATGTGTTTGGACACAAGTATACTATATTTGCGGCAAGCTACAAACACGATATATTTGCACCCAAATAAAAAAAATAAAAATTTTTCAGCGTGTAGGTAAATGAATATCTACCAATACACAATAAGAATTATTGAAAAGTGGAAAAGACACGATCCACGACACGATGCAAATAGCCATTTGAAGTGCCAGATGAATTGCCATAACAACAAAAATAGGACATTCAATAGAATAGGAGGCGCAGGAATTTAAAAAGCTCGCATAAGAAAGCAGCTGGACAAATCTCTTGGAAATCTTGATATATCGTTATACCGAAAGATTATGACACAGAGCAGAAACAAGGGAACATGTAAGCGGATGTCTACCAGATCCAGAGAAATCTAACTGGAGAGAAGAGACTGCAACAGCATAGATAATTCAAGAGTCCACTTGATAGACCAAGTAGATATATCACAGCGAAAGCCAAGTATGATTTTCTGGAAAATGGGATGATATATCACACAAAATGACTGGCTTGTTTTGAAGTAATAATGTGGATTATATTAACGAAAACTTGGTATAACGTATTGGCAGGTAGAGTGTAATACGTTTTGCAATTTTTGACTGGAAAGACCAAGCAGTTGCTTTGAAAGAGCAGGTAGATAGATGAAGCTCTACTAAAGATGAATGGGACTTGTTAAAGATGCTGTAAACGAAGACGAAAAGTCAGCTTAAACTACCAGGTAAAAATATCACTTCGGAAGCTTGGAGTTGGATCTTGAATAAGAGTTTGACACTATATGGGAAGAGTTTATACGAGGTATATCATGTATGGGAATTTCCACAGATAGTGCCTCATTAATTGTCTATGTTTTGGAACCATATAGTTCGATTGTTTTCTATTCTTTTACTTAATACAGAACACGAGGTTGCTAGTTATATTTCAGGTCCAGCAATATAAATACAGTCATTTATCATTGGAAATTATTTTGTTGTTTTCCTAAATTTCACTTAACGCGTTCATTTTTCCACAATGCACTTCTGGCTGAGTTGACCAAAGCAGAGCAATATTCACATTAGGAACTGACAACAGCTTTTCAAAACGATTTCGTTTAATGATCCGTCTACAGATATTTTTCCAGTTGGGACTTTATGGCATATCAAACTATTTGTTTAATTAATTATTGTTTGACATTTCGCCGTGGAAAGATGTACCCTCGCAAAGAGTTTAAAAGTTATTGGTTTAATATTGGTTTGAAGTTAAAGCAAATGGTTCTTGTACTAGACCCGAGTAATTTGTATGTGATTGTCATGATTCACGTGAATCAGTTAATCACGCGTGATTCAATATGAGTAGGATCAAATTCTCCTCACGTGAGCATGTACGAATGCGATTACTGGAAAAAATGGCATGAGGTGTCAGGTGACACCCGGTTGGTTTCTTTCGCTATATATTATGTACTAGTTAGTTCCAACACGCCTAAGGCGTCCTTTGAAAAATAAGGTAATTCAAATGGATCTTTAAGAAAAGATACTTTTTGTAAAATGTTAAACTTTTTTAAGAACATTTGTTTTCTATGGAATGTATTTTTTTTAAACAGAAGTATATTTAGTTCCTTTTTGTAAGAATATGTATTGTATTTTCCCCAAACGGTCCAGGTGCTTCTGTTATTAAAACTGAATGTTTTATTTAAGAAAAGGTACTATTTTTAAGAAGCTGTACCCTCTGTAAGAAAAAGCCATAAGAGTATGAATTGTTTCTTACCCAAAAGTACTTTTTTAAGAACAGGTACTTTACAAAGAAGTGGTAAACTTTTTAGGAAAAAGTTATTTTTTTAAGAAAATTTAATTATTTTCAGAAAGGCTACTTATCTCAAGAAAAGAAAAGAAAAGAAAAGGTATTATTTTATTGGTAAGAAATGGAATTTTTGAAAGAAAAGTTTTTTTTTTTCAAGAGAAGGCATTTCTTTGAAAAAGGTTTTTTTTAAGAAATTGTATCTTTTTACAATTGGTCCTTTTTTCAAGAATAGGTACATTTTTAAGAGTCGGTACTTATCTCAAGTAAAGATATTTTGTTTTAAAAAAGGGACTCCTTTAAGAAACGATGGTTTATTGAGAAAAGGTAATTTGTTGTAAGAAAATATACTTTTTGATGTGCTAACATCTATAGCGGCGTATAGGGACTAAATCTGTCAAATTCAGATTTTATGCTGCTGCTAAAACCAGATTTTCTGCGACTGCGAAAGAGAATAATGACGTGTTAAACAAAAATGAGCGAGCAAGAGAGCAATGAAAGAGTGGTGTGGCAGGGGTGAGGCAAACGAAATTGTGTCTATAGCGTAAGTATTAACATAATAATGTATGTATGGACATGTGTCTGTTGCTGTTGTTGAACGGAGATATAAAGCATAGCCACGCAAAATTTCATTTGCAAGTGCATGGGCTTGCGCAGTCGACGTTATGGTTGTTTCATTGTTGTTGCTATGGCCAAACAAAGCGAGTCATTTGATATTCAGCATTGCCCGGTGTATACAAAAAACTATTATTTTTTATTTTCCAATGTAACATTTACTAATGTGTTCATAGAAATCGAACAGGTACCGTGTAGCAAAAAGGTGTTAACACATCATCCGTGAGTTGGAACACTCATTGATTTTTTAAGAAAAGGTACTTTGTTTAGGAATAGGAATAGGTATTTGTTTTTGAGAAAATTAGCTTTTTTTAAGAAAAGGCACTCATTTAAAAAATTTTTCTTTTTTTCAACTTCTTACACTTTGGCTTTTCTAAATTTAACTGTTTAGTGGGTTCAAAACTACAATATAGAATATTCTAAATATTGGTTACAGGCTCCACCTAGAAAACTTCCCATTAAACAAGAAATGTCCCATCAAATGTTAGTCTAGACACAAACCAAATCAAAAGAACCCAATATAGTTGATAATACGGGATTGTAGCATAATAGTGTTAAAAAGGGTGGTTAATTTTGACGTAGAATACGTCTTACCTTACGGTATGAGGAGTCATGTCAGGTTTTTATTGTTGTAATCTTTATTTCATTGAATTTGAGGAAACGGCTAGATGAATTTTTTTTAAATTTTTTTTGTAGGTAAATGAAGTTGTTATCTTTCGTTTGATATACATTTCATATTGGTTGATATATTTCTAGTATTTTAATTTCTCAAATGAAAATTGTTTAAACACATTCATACACTCAAACATATGTGTGGTGTTTGGTTGAGGGTTTTTGGTTGCTCAACATTGCTTAGGAACATGTATCTAGTAAAAAGTGAAACGAACAGCAAGCTAATGTTGCTTGGCAACATGTATCTAGTAAAAAGTGAAACAAACAGTAAGCTAACGTAATAAAGCTTTTTTGCGAAATCTTCAATAAAGCTGTTGTAACATTAATTTTGAATTGTAAAGCGTAAAGCTTCCACACAACGCTCGAATGCTAATGCGAAGACTCGATAAGGTAAACCTTTTTTAATATTAGGGCGGCCCTCTCAACATTTTAAAAAAATTGAACATAATATTTTTTTTTAAACGGACTTGAATCAAATGCCGTTGGTAAATATAAAAATTACAGCAGACAGTTGTCCGAGGCCTTCGGCCACGGACTGTCCCTGCAGGCTGTGTCAGAGACACGGCCATTAAGTTTAACGTAGAATACGCCATCCGATAAGACAGAAAACATATATAACAATAAATGATAAATAATATAAGCAAATGAATTTATTGTTATATATGTTTTCTGTCTTATCGGATGGCGTATTCTACGTTAAACTTAATGGCCGTGTCTCTGACACAGCCTACAGGGACAGTCCGTGGCCGAAGGCCTCGGACAACTGTCTACTGTAATTTTTTTTTTTGCAGTGCGCCCCCAGCCCGCAATGTGCGAAATACGAAAATCTTCTTGCGTGAGTGTCCGTCTTCTTTATGTGAACCTGAGCCGGAACATACTCACGTGCCCATCTCTAGTGCACAGTAGGAGATATATTAAAAAAAAAACCTGTAGTTAAATATAATTTCAGGAAATTTCGGTCATATTGAACTAGAAGTAGTCTGATGATACTAAGGAGATTTCTTAAGTGATAGGAAAGAGTTTTCGAAATATAAAATAGATCAGGGATGATTTTTGTTATTTATTCGGCCTTCTTATTGGTACTCTATAAATAGAGGTATTGTTTTTAAAAGATAAGATGTTTTGCAAATGCATCCTCATGAATGCTATTTATAGAGATATAGATGGTCTTGAGCTTGAATAATAAAACAAAAAGTACTAATAAAAATTCTGAATAAATAAGTAAAACTCATCCCTGATGAATGTAGAGCACGACGAAACAACAGGCAATAACAGTTGCCTTTAAACATTGTATTGTCTTTTAGACAACAACAAAAATCATTTCTAATGGGGACCGATGGTTCTCTGGTGATGGAGAGAAGTTCTTTGCAAATTTTTTCTTGTGTGTTTTGCTTGCGATATTTTCGTACACTTGCATAGTGTAAAATTCTCAATTCAGATGAGTTTTTGTTTGCATTTAGTTTAATGAATTTTTCAAAAGCAGCATTCCAAACATCAGCTGATGAAGATGTGTGACTAAATCTGAAATAGCTATCCGGTTTGCCTGGAATCATGTGAATGCACTTGCAAAACATCTTCTTTTTTAGAAACTATATCTCTGTTTATAGAGATATAGATAGTCTTGAGCTTGAATAATAAAATAAAAGTGATAGATTAGACGTATGTTCCAAAATTAAAGAATTGTTTGGAAATATTTCATCTTGTCCAATAAATTTCCCTGGAACTTTTGATGTAATTCTTATTAAAATTTGCAGGTTTGTTCCAAAAAACCTTCAAATATGTTTTAAACAACTTCTCTGTAAAACCTTTACGTTTCATCAGAAATATTGCCCAGTATGAGAGTTATACCGCTCCGATTGCAAACAGTTTGTGGCTGTCGTTCTGACGCTGTGTCTCTTTGGAACATTGGAGTATTATGAAAAATTGTTAACACACGCTTTAATGGCCCCGTAAATCTTATTAACAACGACAAACAATTAATTACGTATTCATACAACGTTTTCGACCCGGGAATCATAAGCACAGAGCAGTTTTCTTAAGCTGCAATCCAGATATTCGAACGCATTGATCTCTTGTACAAAAACACAAAACAAAAAAACAACAACAACTTGAAAGAAACGTTTTAGGAAATTTTTGAAATAAAAACACAAAAGAGCAGCAAACAACACTCCCTTTGCCTGTGAATCACCTACATGGATGGCTGATTTAAAGTCAGGTTTAAACCAAGATTTAGTCAAATTTTACCTGCTCGTAGGAAACGTGTGTGTTGGCTGGTGGTGGCTGCGGTTGAGTTTTGGCTACCCAATCGATTAAATCGAAATCAAAAATGCCTTTGCCACGGGTCTCATTACAAATTACCCACTACATTGTTATTTTGGGAAACTATTTTACTAAGACTTTTGTGTTGTTGTTGTGGTTGTTTGTGTATTCCTTGGTATGTTGTTGTATCAATGTTTTCAGTCAGCATGTCCAATATTGACAAATACATGGTAATAAGTCAAAATGTCCCGTCACATCATCATTGTCCGTCCGTTGTCTGTACATGCAACGATCGATTTACTACCCTAAAACACTCGAGCACAACAACAACTCCAAGAACAAGCACAGCAGCAACACCTTTAACACAAAAAAAGGCATTTTGAGACACCCCATGAGCAAGCAACCTGTAACACAACAACACTAACCATTGTTGTGAGCCAGAGTCAATGTGGTTTTTGTTTTCAAATTGGGCAAAGACGTGATGATCACAGGCCTGTCTACCGACCGAATGGACAGATGGATTAAGCCACCGTTAAGACAGATATTAGGGTGCAATGGTCGATTCGATCAATGTGTGGCGCAAAGGACTTTCACTTTCGTGATAAATGTTTTTCTTTTGTTTAAATGTTAAATGAATAATGAGGTCCTTTAACTCTCGACGAGGAAACGATGGATTTTCAGAACTAAATGCACTGGGAAAAAAATTATTATAATGTCGGAGTGTTGTAACATTTCATTAGCCAATATGAGGAAACACTTCGACAGTCTTATCTCGCAATAGATAATGCTCTCGTAATATACTAATATGTCCACAAGAGAATTTGGAAATTGTATAGCAACTTGAAACATACTTGAAACCCATTGAAAAACTTGGAAACTATAATACAACGGAGCATACAAATGAGATTACAATCAAACAACTGTCCGTTAATAACTGCAAGCAGTGACCGTGATGATTCCTTCATTGGGCAGTCCAAGCAGCTCACTACTTCCACGCAGTAAGTCCTTGACAATTGCTTCATCGGAAACCTCCGTTAGCTAGCTAAAGTGCGAAGGCGAAACGAAAGAGCAGCCTGAGTGGTAATGCGATCACTGATACGTCTCAGGATAATTAGGTGACCTTGTCACTGGAGCTTGCTGGTGACCCTGTCACTGCTCTGCGCTTTTCGAAGTAGTGGACATATTCGTCTGGCCTTTGAAGCCGGATGAGCCAACACCCCTGACCAACAGGGGATCAAAATTGTGGTAATCAAAATCCGGTTTCGACACACTTCATTCCCGTCAGCGTCTGATTCATAATGGGCGGCTGAAACATAATCATCCTGGCAGTAGGTAAAATGCAAATCACGGCCGGCTGGGTTTGCCTCCCGCCGCCGATATATAGGCAATGGAAATACACAAGAGATGTAAACGAGCAAACCCCCTAACTGTTGAGAACCATCGCCAACGTTATAAGGACCACCATTTAAGGATATGTACCTGGAATGTGCGAACTCTATACAGGACGGGTACCACTTTCCAACTGGCGGATGTCTTCGAAAAATATAAAGCTGGCATCACAGTTATCCAGGAAATGCGAAGGACAGGATATGGTTGGTTGGTTGGTTGAAAAGGCTGCAAGACAGGACGCTGTCTAGCACATTTAGGCTAAAGAAGCCCATTGTGATACCTGCAGTTTTCTCTATAGCAACTATTGACTAGTCGTCTAGCCAATGTGAACTTTCAATGAATTTGTCTATAAGACCTAGAGGAATATCCTGTAGGGCTACGGTGCTAACTAGATGTGTTCCGAATATCCTACATATCAGTCTTGCCAGAGCAGGGAAATCCAAGAGAAGGAGTTTCGTCGTTTCCTCGTCCTCTTCCATGCAGCACCTACAGAGAGTGGAGTTTCTATATCGTAATCTTAGGGCGTGCTTTCCTACAATACAGTGTCCCGTAAGTGTTCCTATCATTGTGGATAACCTGCCTCTCGGCAAGTTAAGTAGTTGCCTAATCCTCTTCCTGTCCACCTGTGGCCAGAGGACCTTGGCTTGTATGCAAATTGAAGGAAGTCTCCACTTGTCCTTGAACATATTATCAGCCCACTGCCTGATCTGTAAACGGCAGGTAGAGATTGGCATACTAACACTTTCTTTTGCAGGAAGAACCTGTGCTGTAGTGCCCTGTCTAGCTAACGCATCCGCTACGAAATTGCCTACAATGTCACTCTGTCCCGGTACCCAGATGAGCCTGATGTCAAAATTCTCTGCCATCACCCTAAGTGATGAGTGGCATTCATGGCTTCCAGGGATTTTATGGAAGCCTGGCTGTCTGTGTAGATACATATTCTCCGGAGGGATGTGACACTACTTTTCAGTAGTTCAGCAACCTCCAGTATGGCGGTAATTTCCGCCTGAAGTACGTTACAGTGATCAGGCAGCTTGAAGGAGATCTTTATATTTAGATCCGGTGAATGGACCCCATAGCCTACTTGGTCGTCCAACTTTAAGCCATCCGTGAAAAACCTGATACTACTGGTGTCCCCTTCCAGTGACTTTTCCCAGGTATTCCAGTTCGGAATAGAAGTCCTTAGATTTGTCGCTGGTAGAAGGTAGGGGATACAGTAGAGTTGATCCGGTGTAGTAATTCAGCGTGTCCGGAATGCTTCGATATCAAAACTCCACAATCTCTGATTCTCACCTGGGATGCAGCGGCTGCCGCCTCGTCCATGATATCAGCAGTGCAGTGCCCATTGTCCCACTAACGCTAATCAGTGGTGATCTTTGAATTTTCATCAAGGAATTCAGAATACATTTCTTTTGGAGGGATCTCCACCAAACTACGATGCCATAGAGAAGTATTGGTCTGACTATTGCCGTATAAATCCACATGGCGATCTTAGGAGACAGTCCCCAGCGCTTTCCTATCGCCCGTTTACAGCATTAAAGAGCACCAGACGCCTTTTTCACCCTCTCCTCGACATTCGGTTTCCAAGAGAGATTTCTATCGAGAATTATTCCCAGATACCTGACCTTTTCCATCAACTGTAATTGCACCCCATTAACTGACGGCTGTTCAAATGCGGGTATTTTATATTTCCGAGAGAACAAGTTAAGCTCGGTTTTAGGTGGGTTAAGTGATAGTCCGTTGTTAGCGGTCCAGCTCGAAATCAGACTAAGTAGGTTGGTTGTACGAATGCTAAGTAAATTTAGGTTTCTACCCATACAGATGATAGCAATATCATCGGCATAGGCAAAGACCTGGCATTCGGCTTTGTCCAATTCAAGAAGCAGTTCATTGACGGTGGTTAGCCATAATAGTGGAGACAGAACTGCCCCCTGCCGTGTCGTCCTGTTAACGTTCCTAGCAATTGTAACACCACCCTATTCAGCGTTGACGGATCTATCCACCAGAAGCTTCCTCATTAGGCGTGTCAAGCAGTCGACTCCTAGATTCTGTAACGACCTGAGAATTGCCGAAGGTTGAATGCTATTGAAGGCTCCCTCGATGTCCAAGAAGGTCCCCAGAGCGAAGACCTTATTCTCTAGAGAGTTGACTATACGGATATGGTTGCACCAGAAAGAAAAACTTCGATATTAACTACAGGTGACATGAGTGGAAGCACGAATTTAGGTGCGGATTTATAGTTGGAAAGAGACTGGGACACCTATTTGTATTTTCAAGGTTCAACCCAGTGAGTGAACGCATAGCCACAATTCGCATCAAAGCGAAATATTTCAACTTCTCGTTAATTTGTGTGCACGCACCAACAGAGGATGACGACGATGAGGTAAGAGAATCATTTTATGAGCGTCTGGGGGAAGTATTCGAACGCTGCGCTGACCACGACATTAATATTATCCTAGGCCATTTTAATGCCGAATTGGCAAAGGACAGTCTCTTACGACCAACCATCGGTAATCATAGTCGACATGATACCACCTCCATTAATGGAATAAGACTAATAGACTTCGCCCCTGCGGAGAACATGGTAGTTAGTAGCACACGATTCCAAGCATAAGGACATGCATAAGGCGACCTGGTTGGTTATCTCCTTATCAGAGAACGTAAAACCAGATTGATCACTTGATAATAGATGGCATCAAGCTGCCTGATCACTGTAGTGTATTTCAGGCGGAAATTACCGCCATACTGGAGGTTGCTGAACTACCAAAAAGTAGTGTCACAACCCTCCACAGAATATGTATCTACACAGACAGCCAGGCTGCCATAACATCCCTGGAAGCCATGTCTGATACATATCTGACGGTGAAAGAATGCCACTCATCACTTAGGGTGATGTCAGAGTATTTTGACATCAGGCTCATCTGGGTACCGGGACACAGCGACATTCCAGGCAATTGAGTAGCGGATGCGTTAGCTAGACAGGGTACTACGGCACAGGTTCTTCCGGCAAAAGAAGGTGTTATTATGCCAATATCTACCTGCCGTTTGCAGATCAGGCAGTCGGCCGATAATATGTTCAACGACAAGTGAAGACTTCCTTCAACTTGCAAACAAGCCAGGGCCCTCTGACCACAGGTTGACAGGAAGAGGACTAGGCAACTACTTAACTTGCCGAGAGACAGGTTATCCACAATGATAGGAACACTTACGGGACATTGTCTTGTACGAAATCACGCCCTGAGATTGGGATATAAACTCCACTCTCTGTAGATGCTGCACGGAAGAGGACGAGTAAACGGCGGATTGCCCTGGTCTGGCAGGACTGAGAAGTAGGATACTGTACGTCTTATAGACAAATTCATTGAAAGGGCAAATTGGATAGACGACTAGTCAATAGTTGCTATAGAGGAAACTGAGGGTATCACAATGGGCTTCTTTAGCCTAAGTTTGCTAGCGTGCTGTCTGGCAGCCTTTGCGACCAACCAATAGATTACAGGCACTCTCCTAGTTTAATGGACGTACGTGTGATTGGAGATGTCAATATCGTCTCGGATCATTACCCGGTGGCTGCGAAAGTTGGCACGAGACTGAGCAAGGTACGAAGCCGAACACAGGAAAAGCTGGATATGCACAAACTGCAAATAACAGAGATTTCAAAGTCCTAACAACAAAAGCTCACTCTGCGGCTAGGGCAGAATACTGCCCCTTCTGAGGGCCCAGAATCCATCTAGTCGGCTCTGGCAGGGGGCGATCAAATTCTTTCTGTACCTTAAGACGAATTTGGTGCAATTTTTTGGCGACTCACAGACATCGGATGTGAAAAGTAATGGCACCAATGAAATCGTAAAACGGTTTCCTTCTATTTGAGTACCAATATGTACCTGTAAGTTCAGTGACCCTTTTTTTCGAGTTATTGGTCCATAGGGGCAATTTCCCCCTTTCGGACAACTCGTTTCCTACTCAGGAGCTCAAGTCAAACGAAACTGCATATTCAGTTTTTTCTCCCAGCGCGTGTCCCCAGGTCGTAAAATTCAGCCGATAATTGTTTGCCTGTCAATTCTCAATAGAACGAAACCGCTGATTGATCTAAATACCTCTCATTGATCTAAAGTTTCTAGGAAAATCAAGGCTCTGTAAAGGATTGCGATTATCTAGTCTGTTCAGGTAGATATGGAGTCACCAAAGAATCTTTGGAAGAAAAAATTTAAACGTTTTCCTGTTTATTGCAAAAGTCGATAAAAGCGTAATGGCGGTAAGAATTCCGACCAACAAACGGTTTCTGCCGAGGGATGTTAAGTTAGTTTAGGACTTGACATTCAAAAATCACGTCATAACGAACTAATTTCGTAGAAGCCTACGTGCATGCCTGACTACTGCACTAGTGAGTCGACTAAAGTTTCTGTACTGTTTTTTTTTTATTCATTTTTGTTTTTATTCATGAAATTTGTTCATAATAGTCATGAAATTTAGGAAAAACTTCATAGGATTAAGTACGAAATTTTGGGTAAAGAATTGCAGTTCACCACTGTGTGTTGTCAAAAAAAAGTGCCCTTGTGTGTCACTGTCCAACTGCGTCCAATTCTTTTTCGCTTCATCCTATTCCTATCGCATCATCAAAAACATGAAACAAGCAAATCGTTTAACACTTGATTGTCAATATCTAAAGACTTCCAGTGAGAAAAAAAGCAAGCATTTTCTGGATATTCTTCTCAGATATGAATGGTATTTGGCCACAGCACCTAAGGTAGCCACCACTCGAGGAAATAGTTACGATTACAAATGGAAATCCAAGATATGAAATATGTGGGAAACTAATAAACACCGACTATGTAATACACTTCACCTTGTATTGTCAAAGAAAATTTGTATACTACTAAATGGAATTTCAATTGTATCCACAGGAAAAGTGGCCGAATTAGCTGTAACCGAATTTAGAGATTGTCACAACCCAATTTAGATGCACCACATCAGAAGTAGAGGCAGTCGCAACCGCATGAGACGTTGTCACAACCTATTAGAGGTTGCTTCAACCGTATTTCAGTTCTGGGTACAAAATTCAGTCATGACAAACTCAATTCGGTTGTTCCTTTATGGTTCGGGTGAAAGACATGCAAAATCTTCTTTGTTTGCTGCTGGGTATATAATAATATATATAATTTATTACAATATGAAATATAATTGTAAAATATTTATTTATTAATATTTTTGCTTTGTAGGGTTTTTGCTGGCGCATATCTCACAGAGTTTGGACAAAATCGATTAGTTGTCTAGGTTTTTTGTTCTTCCAATTTTTGCCTACAATTCTACTTCAAAAAAGAGTGGTAGTAAGAGGCAGAGTTCGGAGTCGAACAAAACACTTTATTGTACAATTATTGCATTTTGTTGTTAAACAAACAAAAAAAATGGAAAACATATAAAGGTGCTGAATGTCTATGAAACTCATGTCACACATTTATAACAACCACAGCAGTAAAGGGGGACAACAATAGCAACACCATAAGACCCAACAGCAACATAAACATCAACAAGTTGCCAATGTTGTGGCAAGAAGTTGCAGCAACACCGTCAGCAATAGTTTTTTGATAAATTTTGCGTGATAAAATAAGGTGTGACATCGACAACTAGGCAATACCAGCACCACCAACACGAAACCTTGCCGCAAGGCAACACAACAATGCTATTTTCAGGTGATGAAATTTGAATTTAAAAAAAAAAAAGTTTTAAAATTTAGCTACATTTTTATAGTTCCCAGATGAAACGATACACAAATTTATTTATTTTGAGGTATACACAAATGTCTGCGGACTTTGTCGGGGGCCACCTATGATCAAACACCTTAAAATTGAATTAAAATCAAAAATGATGCCAGTGCCAGGGCAGACCTTACAAATCGTTTTCAAATGTGTTCGAAATCATAGCAGGGAAACCACCACAATCCAAACATTTAACAGATTGACTCAAAATATTTCGAAATACAACAACACTACCGGTAAAGGCCACATTGTTGTTGTTGTTGTTATTATAAATATACCTCAGACTCAGCGCCAGTGTCATCTTCTGGAACCTGCTGCGTTTTTGTTTAAATACTGCATGTTGCATGATGGTGGTGGCTAAGGTTGGAATGCTGCCTTAACAGCCAACTCTTAAGAAAAAAAATCTGTTACTGCATTCAAACCAAACAAAAATCATACATGAAAATCGTGTGAATTTATAGTTTAACACAGTTTTGTTGTTGATTGTTCGATATTTCTTTTATTATCCTCAATCTCTGTCAAGTATTTCTTTCCCTATCCCCTCATCCAAAATATTTGTTTTAGTTTTAATCTTAATATGAGTTAGTCATCCATGCAACATTTCATCTAACACTCTCTATTCCAGAGGGTGTCTATTCCGGCGGTGTATGTCTGTCTTAAAGATTCTCAGTAGTTTCTATTGCAACAAATGATGTATCTGCTCAGATTTGTGGCGATTTTAAATTTGTTACTAGCAACAATACAAATTGATAGTAATCAATGTGTAGTATTTGTGATTTCAAAATTACACTGAAAGAAAAAATATATATAAATGTGAAATATATTTGTAATTAAGTCCAACAACGAAACTCGGCGTTTGGATGCGGTTCTCCAAAAATCAATTATTTTGCTACACGCTGAAAAATCTGTTGGTTTGTTGTTGTTTGAAAAATGTGGATGCAAATATAATGTGTGTTTGGAACACGTAGCAAGTATAATATACTTGTGTCCAACTACAATGTGTTTGGTATTCAATATTACATGTTGGATACACAATGATTAATCTATATATATAAAAATGGAAACGAATGGACTCGAAAACGGCTAATCGATTTTGATGAAATTTTCAGACAATATTCAGAATCAGCTAGCGGGTGACATAGGATATAGAGCCTGGGTGAAAGTGGGTGGTGCCACGCACCTTTTTCAAAAATCGTATGTATGTGTGAATGTTACGAATGGACTCGAAAACGTTTGGACCGATTTTGATGAAATTTTCAGACAATATTCAGAATCATCTAGCGGGCCACATAGGCTATACAGCCAGGGTGAAAGTTGGCGGTGCTACGCCCCATTTTCAAAAAATCGCAGGAATGTGTGTATATAACGAATGGACTCGAAAACGTTTGGACCGATTTTGATGACATTTTCAGACAATATTCAGAATCATCTAGCGGGTGATATAGGCTTTACAGCGAGGGTGAAAGTGGGCGGTGCCACGTCCCCTTTTCAAAAAAACGTATGAATTTGTGTATGTTACGAATGGACTCGAAAACGGCTGGACCGATTGTGATGAAATTTTTAGACAATATTAAGAATCATCTAGCGGGTGACGTAGGCTATACAGCCAAGGTGAAAGTTGGCGGTGCCACGCCCCCTTTTAAAAAATCGTATGTATGTGTGTATGTTACGAATGGATTCGAAAACGGCTGGACCGATTTTGATGAAATTTTCAGACAATATTCAAAATCATCTAGCGCTTGACATAGGCTATACAGCCAGGGCGAAAGTGGGTGGTGCCACGCCCCCTTTTCAAAAAAAGTATGAATGTGTGTATATAACGAATGGACTGGAAAACGGTTGGACCGATTTTGATGAAATTTGCAGACAATAGTCAGAATCATTTAGCGGGTGACATAGGCTATACAGCCAAGGCGAAAGTAGGCGGTGCCACGCCCCCTTTTAAAAAATCGTATGTATGTGTGTATGTTACGAATGGACTCGAAAACGGCTGGACCGATTTTAATGAAATTTTCAGATAATATTCAGAATAATCTAGGGGGCGACATAGGCTATACAGCCAGGGTGAAAGTTGGCGGTGCCACGCCCCTTTTTCAAAAATCGTATGTATGTGTGAATGTTACGAATGGACTCGAAAACGTTTGGACCGATTTTGATGAAATTTTCAGACATATTCACAATCGTTTAGCGGGTGACATAGGCTATACAGCCAGGGCGAAAGTTGGAGGTACCACGCCCCATTTTCAACAAAACGTATGAATGTGTGTATGTTAAGAATGGACTCGAAAACGGCTGGACCGATTTTGATGAAATTTTCAGACAATATTCAAAATCATCTAGCGGGTGATATAGGCTATACTGCGACGGTGAAAGTGGGCGGTGTCACGCCCCTTTTAAAAAATGACTCAGACAGCTTTTCTAATAGACCAATAAACCGATTGTTATGAAAATTTCACAATGTGGTTCTGACGACCTGCTGATACTCCTTGGCTATACTTGGTTGTGATTGGATAAAGGGGCGTGGCACCGCCCATACAACTTGAAATTTAAAATGTATATATCTCATGAACTGTCACAGATATGAAGATGAGATTTGGCATATATGTTGTTGGAACAGGATGAATTACAGCCAGGGTGGAAGACGGTGGTGCCACACCCCCTTTGAAAGAAGCCGATATAACAGCCATAACTTTAGTTTTAAACGTAATGGAACAAAAAATTTTGTTCACCCTTTGGCATTACAAAAACTTTAAAGGCAAAACTTAGTTTGCCGGGTCCAGCTAGTATTCTATAATATATTTGTTTTCGAGCCAAGTATAGCTGTGCTTGGGACACAAAACGTGGCTAAATACTCGATTATGTCGCCGTCACTAAGCGAGGTGACCGCCGTCGAAAGAAATTTAAGGTGGTTAGAGTAGGGATCGAACCCACGCTAAAAATGCTGTCTTTTTTCTTCTTTGGTTCTTGCGTCTGCTAATCAATATTACATGTTGGAGACATAATGATTAAAATTGTATAGTATTTGTGTTTGTAATCCAAATCTATCTGTGTTTATGATACAAACACCGCTGTGTTTGTTGCACTGTTTATGCTTTCTCGAGGAGCAAGAGAATAAAAGAGGGATTATTCACAGTCTTACTTATAAGTGTGTAACTGAATTATTCTATTGTTCTTTCACACAGTGATTCATAATTCATTCCTGCAAGTGTGTGTAAATTGCAGATGAAGTGAGAGTTTCTTATTTTGGCTGATGTCTTGCGTTTTAGTTTATTGCATTCAGTTGCCAATGGTTCAACGGATGGAGGATATCAAATTCGATTGGTCGGCGCTTAGTAGAAAATATTTGTGATCAGTAAAAGATAATAAATAAAAATAATAAATAAACGATTTTGAGGAAAGAAACTGAAACAACTTGAAGCCTTTATTTGTGTGCCCCAGCCTTTACTGCGAAAATAGGTGCGGTGCGCGATTAGTGAAATTGGATAGAAAAAACACACAGTATTTAAGCCGCTCTGGGTTACACTAACAAGCTTTGTACCCTATACAAGGAACACACTTCAAACATTTAGATGGTTGCAAGTCCCATACTCAGGTGTATTTAAATGCAAAACATGTTTACTGACAAATAAGTATGATTTTACGTGGAAACGTATGCATGCTTCATCCTAAACATCCATATACTTACGTGGAAATATATGTGTATTTTCTTCCAAACATACAAATATTTAGAAACGAATTATATTTTCGGTTGTAATTTCCTTTAAGACTAAGATAACATGTTTTCTTCGGTTAGTGAAAAAAATGTAAATGTCGCGGGTGGGCATTTACTTTCTTTCTTTATTGATTATAATTAATTTTATCAATATATATCCACATTTAATTATATAAATAATTTATACAAAAACTTAAAAGATTTAAATGATTTTTACATTTACTTGCATTGAATGTGTTATTTGTTTTGTTTTGAATCTGCTGCTCTGTTGTCTCTCCTTTCTTTGTTGTCTCTCACATTTTTGTGTTCAGAAGGTTTCAACTATGCGATGTAACACGAATATTATACATGCCTATATACAAATCTAGTTCATGCAAGACAAGCGTGTATTAATTACTTGTTTTTTTTATTATATTTCACTAATGGCCCGCCATTCCGACTTTTTCAGTAGAGTCTCGGGCAGAAGCATCACAGACCATTTAACAGTCCGAGCGTTTGTATATTCTTCTTTCACTGATCAAGCGCATTTAATATCGTCTATCCGATAAACCGATATTGAGGAATATTTATGAATCACTCACTGAGACAATAATGAAAAAATACAGATACACACTTACAAGATATGCGCACTCGTTGCCCCCCTTTTATTCTCTTGCTTTCGAAAGAGCATAAATAATGCAACAAACACGGCTGTATTTGTATCACAAATACAAATATATTTGGGTCGCAATCACATATGTGATAACATATTAATATTGTGTCTCAAACATGTAACATTGAATATCAAACACAAACACAAAGCATTTGGGCACGAGTATATTATATTTGCGATGAGTTCCAAACACATGTTATATTTGCATTCAAACAACAAAAAACCCCAGATTTTTCAGCGTGTACAGGTAAGTATAACTATGTATGTTGTGTCTGTACCAACGCATAGTGATGATGTTGTAGAATATGGCGAAGCTGAAACCTTCTGAAAATAAACCTGAGCGACAAGAAACAAGTGAGAAGCAAAAGAGCAGTGATTATCATTCCGTAAAAAATAATGCATTCAATGCAAGTAAATGTAAAAAATCTTTAAGTTTTTGTTTATTAATTGGCTCTAAATATAGATTTATGTTGGTAAAAATAATTTGTTTCTATTATAATTGGGAGGAAATACACACACACAAATACATAAGTCTATGGAGGTTTGGTAGGAAACACTCGAATGATTCCACGGAAGTATATGAATGTTTGGGACGAAGCAGCCATATATTTCCACGTAAAATCATAAATGTTTGCCAGTGCACACTCTAATGTTTCCATTTAAATACATGTGAGTTTGGAGCTTTCAAACATATGAATGTTTTGGAGTGTGTTCCAAACATATGCATGGTTCCTGCAGAATATGTTACAGATACCTTTTTTTTAGCGTGTACGTAGGATCAAAATTGAACGCAACATTCTAAACATTTCCGCCAAAGAAAAACGCTTATTGCGAAAGTCGTATGTATTGTTGTAAACGAACTGTTATTCACCACAAAATTGGTATAATTAACTTTTACAACAAACATAGAAAATGCTTGTGAACATCTGTTGTAAAACTAACAAGTCTCGATCGGCGTAAACGCCAAGGCATTCTGAAAATAAGCCAGCAAAAATTTTTAGTCTAAGGTAGTTTGTTGACATATATCTGAGCCTTTTCCTATCAGACATACACACACGCATTCACTTCTCGAGATCCTCTCGCCACGTCCTTCTCCTAGTCTGACAAAAACTACCATACACATTCACATCTCGCTTCTTAAAGAAGACCAGGGAAGAGACCTCATCCAAAGGTGACCTTCTCTGTTCTTTCGACAATATCGCATCGGAATGAACAATTCTCTTCTTTAACCAGACCTACTAGAGGAAGGCAAAACTTTTTGAATGGAAAATCCTTCAATATAGAAGAGCACCATCATACCGAGTTGTTCCAGTATATTTGTGGGACGGACCAGTCAGTCTATGAACCTGGGATCAAAAAGTTGCCTTAACGATGGCAGAAGGTCATTGAAATAATAGATTGGAGTTAATTATTTGAATAAAATAATTACAAATTACTTTGATCAAAAAACTGAAATTAATTTCTTGCCTACGCAATATTTTGAGCTTTCAGAGAAGGGAAATTCAATTCCCCCTACGGAGAGTGGTACAACTGTTGGTACCTTATACCTCCTGCTGGAAGGAGCCAAATTTGTAGTGGTTGGGTTCACCCCAAGACCATTATCCGAAGCCCATCTTAAGGTGCTTTCAAGGGCTTGTGACAGAGCTTACAAAGCTTTTCGACAAAACATCGTTACGCAGCTGTTCTGCTTAATTCAGAGGATCTCAGGAATTCAGAATTTTATTTTTAGAAGAAAAGCTCAGTTGATCTTTGTTAAGATAATTTGAAGTTAATGTTAGTGCATTGTAATACGCTGAAAATTAACTTTATCAAAATTGAGCTAACGTATAAATTCACCACCACAACGCAAATATTCATTGCAGCTTTTGCCGTTGCGTCAGATGTACGGACCTATCATTGCATTAACACGCGTTTTCCATTGTGGCGATGAATTGTGTTTGTTTGCTCTCTTGCTGTGATAGGAAGGTCCTGTGATAGAACTGCCCTGTTCTTCAACAAACCCACGTTACACAGTTGTTTCGATTATTTCAGAGGATCTCAGGATCTCAGGAATTCATTATTTTCATTTTAGAAGAAATGTTCAGTCGATCTTCGATGTGATACTTTGAAGACAATTTGACTGCATTGTAATACGCTGTTAATTCACTTTATCAAAATTGAGCTAACGTATAAATTCACCGTCACAATGTAAATATTCATAAAAGCTACGACATGGAATTTTCATTGCTGTAACACGCGTTTTCAATTGCGGCAATGGAATGTAGCCCTTAGCTTGCTCTTGGTAAAGCCAGTAGTCGAGGTGACAATTATTTTAGTGTCCCAAGTAACCTTGTCCAGTAGGGTTGATAGAAATTATATCAGACTATATGGAACCTTAACATTTTGCGTTCTAAGTGTATTCGACATATTAGGTTAAAAACTGAGCTAACGAATAAATTCACCGCTACAACGCAAATATTCATTGCAGCAGCGACAAAACCGTCAGATGTACGGAACTTTCATTGCAACACTACACGTTATCCATTGTGTTGATAGGAAGGGCCTGTGACAGAGCTGACCTGTCCTTCAACGAAACCATGTTACACAGTTGGTCCGAGTAATTCAGAGGATCTCAGGAATTCAGAATTTTCATTTTAGAAGAAAAGCTCAGTCGATCTGCGGTTTGATACTTGGAAGTTAATTTAACTGCTTTGTAATACTTACAGCGTATCAACATTAACTTTATCAACATTAAATAGTCATTGTAGAAACGACAAAACCGTCAGATGTACGAAACTTTCATTGCTGCAACACGGGTTTTAACAAGTATTTTAGTGTAACAATTGACCTTGTCCAGTTGGGTTCATAGAAATTATATCAAACTACATAGTAGTGTGCGCGCCTCTTGTACATGAGATCCTGGTTTCGATCCCTGCTCAGACCATCTTAAAATTTCTTTCGGCGGCAGTCACCTCGCATAGTGACGGCGACACTATCGAGTATTTAGCCATGAAAAAGCTTTTCAAAATACCGTTC
Source organism: Phaonia tiefii (assembly GCA_963931995.1). Lineage (NCBI taxonomy): Eukaryota > Metazoa > Arthropoda > Insecta > Diptera > Muscidae > Phaonia > Phaonia tiefii. Next base: position 29,336,027 of record OZ008370.1, on the reverse strand, counting down.
GGAATCGGTGTAAAACTGTAGGTCCCAATCAGTGAGTGAAAATTGGAAATCGCACAGCTCAGTGATTGTGAGAAGCTCTCCTCTGTCTCTTCATGGGATGTAATGGAAAACCATTTATTTACATGGACCCTTAAGCTTTTGCGTTCTGAGGTTAGTCACCTCCACAACGCAAATATTCATTGCAGCAACGGCAAAACCGTCAGATGTACGGAAGTTTCATTGCTGCAACGCGCGTTTTTCATTGTGGCGATGAATTGTGTTCGTTAACTCACCACTATCCGACGTCCATCTTGCGGTTATAGTAAGGGCCTGTGACAGAGCTGAGATGTCATTCAACGAAACCACGTTACACAGTTGCTCCGATTGTTGCAGAGGAATTCCGAAATTCAGAATTTTCATTTTAGAAGAAAAGCTCAGTCGATCTTCGTTTTGAAACTTTCAAGTTAATTTGACTGTAGTGTAATACGCTGTAAATTCACTTTATCAAAATTGAGGTAACGAATAAATTCACCGCCGCAATGAAAATAATCATTGCAGCAACGAAAAAATTGTCAGTTGTACGGGACTTTCATTGCTGCAACGTGCGTTTTCCATTGTGGCAATGGATTTTGTTCGTTAGGTCACCACTAGCCGAAGCTCATCTTGCGGTGATAGGAACGGCCGATGGCGATGGATTTTGTTCGTTAACTGACTTTTGGCAAAGCCAGTAGTCGAGGTGACATTTAGTTTAGTGTGCCAAGTAACCTTGACCAGTTGGATTGATAGAAATGATATCAAACTACACGAATCCTTAAGCTTTTGCGTTCTGACAGCATTAACCATCTTAATTTAAATACCAGATTAACGATTCCTTCGCCGATTATTTCCCCTTTTTCTATTGTGTGTTCCAAGGTTCACGTACTTTTTTCTGGTTTATTTGCATCTCTTCCAATTGTTTATTAACCTCCGTTTAGCAGGCAAAAACATTTCGTGTGACCAATGTCAAAATATTGAGACATCTTTATTTAGGTTAATGGCTCATAAAATATGAAACGATATATAATTTTTTTTTTATTTTTAATGAAAAAAAATTTTAATTAATACACAAAAACCTTTAACACAAACAATATGATGGCTTTATTTAACCAATTAATTAACGAAAAATATGCAAAGCAAAGTTTTTCCACGCCACACAAAAGCGTTTAAACGAGAGTTAACTGTGATTTTTAACAGATTATATATTTTCACAGTAACAGCAGCAGCAGCAGCAGCGGCGGACAACATAAAGCCGATTTGAAACGTCATAGCCAACTATTTATGTATGCAAGACACGCTAAACTCTCTCAGCCAACGACAGACCAGAGCTTATGATGCAGCCAGCCAGCCAGCCAGTGAGCCAGCTAGCGAGTTTTCATGCCGCCGCCTTTACTACAAAGTGCGACAACGCGTCAGCATCATAAAAATGTCATGAACGCATGCGCATCATACTTTACCTAACTTACAAGGCAGCCGCCTCAAGTGCGAGAATGTGGGCTATGGGGAGAGCAATACAAGCATAACAAGGAGTAGGAGAACGCGGTGCATTGCCGGCAGTACTGGCCAAGTGGTTTGGTTAAATGTTAAGGCTTAAGCCCGTGTGATCCTGCTTAAAGGCAAAGCGTTTAAAAAGAAAAATCCAAGCGTCAAGAAATGAACGATTTGTGTGTTGGAGATTGAAATCTTAAAAAGTTAAAACAGTTAATTTTTTTCTTAAACTTAAACCAATAAGCAAAACGTGGCAGAGACGCAGAGACAAAGAGACGACATGGCAGAAAATTTGAGTCAAAACTCATTCCTGGCAGCTTTAAGGGGTAGACGGACAGGCGGACTGAATACGGTCCCTGGCTAGAGGATTGCGAAAAATATTAAGTCGAGATCGTTAATGTCAGATATTGTCACATACACAGAGCGGCCGAAGAGTCTTCACAGCCATTTGCTTTGTTTGGTCTTTTAGCGGCCTCGTAATAAAATTATTAAATATCTTGATCACAAAATGATTTTTGTATTTTTTTTTCGAATGATTTTGTTGTTATTGTTTGCTGTAACACAATCAAACGCAACATCCCATAACTTTAATATAAAGTTGTTTTATTGATAATTCTTGTGTGTTTTTCTTCATGTTGAACTTCGGATTTATTCGATATTTACAAAACGTTTTTTTGACTTTTGGGAAGACAGCCCCAGACATACAGCCAGCCCAAAAGACAGACATTCATTGACAAGTCTGGCTGGTTGATTCTCGTTAAGTTGTTAACAAACTTCACAAGAAGCTTGTTTCGGTTTGTCGCTTGTATTAATTTTGATTGTCGTTATCAGATGATTGTCGTTATCAGATTTTGTCCAAATTCAAAATTATAATACACAAATGTTGAAAGACAACAAGCCCAAGTTGTCATCTTTTCCTCATCGACATCATTATGTCGTTTGGATTGAATTGGTTACCAAGAACTTGCTTTCAATTTCAATGGAACTAGGAAACAGAGACCTATAATGACGGAGATTCAAATACAGCGAGGGGATTAGAAAATCATCGGAGTTCGCACAAAATACAGTGAGAAGAGCAGGACATGCACACACAAAAGTAATTGTTTGAAATGAGGTTGTTGCAACCGTAAGTTCGGTTGGTGTTAACGAATTGTGTTTGCCATAACTGTGTTGACATTTTCGGGACCAAATTTATCTCTCAGTACTAAAGTTCGATGGGAAAAATCGCTGTCCATAATTGATTTGGTTGTGACAACTGAATTTCCAATTAGACTCATTCTACATTTTTTATTATTTATTTTGCAAGCACCGAATTTGGAATCAATTGTCACAACAAATTGTCAACAATTTGTCACAGCGGACAAATTTGGTACCAACGTGTTTGCAGCAACCGAACTTAGTGCGAAGTCAATTGCAACAATCGAATTTGCCTGCAATTCGGTTGCACCAACCGTATATGTGAAAAATTTAGTTGCCGCAACCAAATTTCTTCAGAATTCTTTTGGCGCAACCGAATTTATTTTCAATTCGAAAACCACCACTATAATTCTATATATTTACATCCAATCATAATTATTGTTATTTTAATTTTCTAACATTATAAATTCTAAAAGAAATTATGTTAAGGGCGGATCAATAAGTCTGTAGCTTTGCGAACTTCTCTCGTAGTTATAAGAAATGCAACACTGCTGCCATAAAGTACCAGCTGTTAATAGACTATTGTCAAATTTACTTTGCGTTTAACAGCGGTTCAAAACATACAACCTCGTGCATTTTTTTAAAAATGGAAAAAAGTGAATTTCGACTGGTCACTAAACATTATTTGCGAAAAAAAATCGTCAATCAAACCAAGGAAAAGCTTGATAACTACTACGGGGACTCTGCACCATCGATTTCAATGATAAAAAGTGGTTTACTGACATTCGTTGTGGTCGCACAAGTACAAATAACGCTAAACGTTCTGGGCGGCCAATTGAGGTCAATACACCCGAAAATGTTGAAAAAATCCACGATATGGTGTTGGCCGATTGAAGAGTAAAAGTGCGTGAGATTGTTGATGCCATAGGCGTTGCATATGGCAGTTTGGTTTCGTTTTTAAATGATCAGTTGGGTTTAAGAAAGCTGTCTGCAAGATGGCTGCCGCGTTTGCTCTCAATTGACCATAAATGTAATCGTGTGACATCTTCAAAGGATTGTATGCAGTTTTTTAATTGGGATACGAATAGGTACATCATGCGCCATATTTTCCGGATTTAGCCTCCAGTGACTATTTTGTATTTCCAAAACTAAAGAAATGGCTCGGTGGACTAATTGTATTGTGCTAAAAGGAGATTACATTGAAAAATATTTTTTTTTTGCAAAAAAAACTGTGTTTTATTCAAAAAGTCACGGACTTATTGATCCGCCTCGTACTTATACAAAATAAAAGTAACGCGGAATTTTTGATATCGCGATTTTAAGAAGAATAGAATAAAGAAAGGTACATAGATTTTTTCGGTTTTCAGTCTAAGAACACGTAATAATAATATAACCTTAGGTTTTACATTAAAACGTTTTACCTCATAACCTGATTCCGAGGTCTGAAACGAATTTTTCTGTGAGTGTATTTGGACCTATAGTTTGGAAGTGCGACAGTTAAATAAATACTTTCCCATTAATTCCCATGAAGGGATAGGAAGAGTTTTTCACAATCACTGAGCTGTGTGCTTTCCAGCTTTCACTCACTGATTGGGACCTACAGTTTTGCACCGATTCCGAACGGTATTTTGAGAAGTTTTTTCATGGCTAAATACTCGATAGTGTCGCCATCACTAAGCGAGGTGGTCGTCGAGAGAAGTGTATGATGGTCAGAGCAGATATCAAACCCACGTTCTCTCGCACAACAGAAGCGCATATTAACCGTTGCACCACTGACTGCCTACAGTGTGACAGTTGCTTAAAGGAATAAGAATTCGTTCTTAATTAGTTACTTAAGTCACCAGGGCGGTCAAGGGCCTTACAAAATCAGGATAACATGTTTCTCCAACAGGCTCGATCTTCAGCTTTTCTCCTGCAGTTGGTAACACCAGGCTCTCGCAGGCAATATTCCACCTGGTCTTTCCAGCGAAGACTTGGTTGTCCTATTTTTCGATGTCCTTCACGTACGTCTTCCAATACCTTTCGCACTGGTTCATTGTGATCCATTCACGCTAAAAAAGTTGTATTTTTGTTGTTGTTTGGATGCAAATATAATGTGTTTGTAGCTTGTCGCAAATATATTATACTTGTGCCCAAACACATTGTATTTGCTATGCAGTATTTCATGTTTGGGGCACAATGATTAATAGGTTATAATATGTGCATTTGTGATTCAATGTTTGCTGAAAACATTGCTGTCTGCCACCATAACGCAACAAAAAAGCAGCAGATCTTTAATTCACAAAAGCAATGTTTGCCAACCTGTAAATGGTTCCTGTAATATGTTTCTGGGGCCGATATTTTTCAGTATGTTCTACTGACATGACCTAGCTAGCGTGAACGCACTATTTTGATACGCATAAATACGTCGATGTCGGGATACAGATTATACAGCTCGTGGTTCATCCGTCGTCGATTTTCGTTGTTTCTATTATAGGACCTTATCTTTTCGGGAGCATTTTTCTCTCGAAGATGCCCAGTGTTGTTTCATCAGCACGCGATATAACCCAGGACTCGGCGCCATAAAGCAAGACTGGATGTATAAGAGTCTGATATGCGGGTTGCTATTTATATTTCGGGTCCAGCAATAAAAAACTATCATTTAACATTGGAAATGGCTATAATTGTTTTTTTAAATATTCTTTGTGAAAATCAAGACGCTTTTGCATGCGCTCAAACCAAAATTACGAAGCACATTTTGCACTCCTATTGAGACACCTCCAAAACATGGGTTTTGAACGCGTCAACAGCTGCTTCGGGCGTCGAAAAATATTGGCAACGCAGTAAAAAGTAGTCATTAGGTATCAAATCAGGGCTGGACGCCAGATGTCGCTTGCTCAAATAGCCCACTGTTTCAGCTGATGTATGAGAGCTCGCATTGTCCTGATGCAAATGGTCCGTCTTCTCTTGTTGTTTTTCCTTGTTGCTTCCAACACTATTGGCCAACAGATGGCACTGTGGCCACATGACCGGTTAAACCCAAAAAGAAACGCGATCATTTTCTTCGATGTGCTTCTTCCACGAACAACTTTTGTTTGATGTAGCTCGTATTGAAAGACCCATACGGTCGATTGCTGTTTTGTTTCGGGCTCATAAGCATATATCCATGATTCGTCACCTGTGAGGATGTTATACACTGCATTTGAGCTACCGCGGTTGTATTTTTTCAACAATTCTTTGCTCCCATCGACACGAGTCTTTTTTTGAGTATTCCTCAAAGTATGTGGGATCCAACGAGAACAAAGTTATTTCATGTCCAAAAGAACATGCAATATCTTATTGATGCTTGTCGTACACTTCTCAAGGATGCTGCAATGTCATGCTATGTCACATATCGGTGTTGCCTTATCAATTCATGCACAGCATCGATGGTTTCCGGCAAAACGACCAAAGTTGGACGACCTTTACGAAATTCATCCTGGAGCGAACAGCGCACGAGACTGAACTCTTGGTACCAGCGATATACACTGGTTTTTGATAGTGCTTCCTTACCAAAAGTCCAAACAGGTTGATTGAGGCAATCTTGTCTCGTTAATCCAAGCCCAAAATGGTAAAGAGTCATAGAACGAACATTTTCACGGGTTAATTAAATTTTTTGACCGATATGAATTTTCCAACACACTGAAAATGCAACAAATAGTGCTCGTAAATGAAGACGTTCTATGAATGTTTCTGATATAAAAATGTTAAACTTTCCAATGGAAGTTCCGGTTTACATCTGGCAACACTAGTAATATTAGCAGGGCCCGGAATAAATAGCAACCTCTAATTGGATCTTCCTTTCTGGAGAGAGTGTCTAATCTCTGAAGCGCTTACTTAGCCCGTAATAACACCTACTTGCAAGCACAAATCTACGTTTTATTTCCATGACTGTTCACGGCAGATCCGAGATAAATAAATTCATCCACTACTTCAAAATTATAACCGTTATCACCGTTCACCTTTTTATCCAATCGGGGGGATGTTCTGCTTGTCGAAACCATTAATTTTGCCACTTTTGCTGATGATTCCTTTTCAATTCTCGAAAATGCTGCAGCAACTTCTCGCAGATTTAGCCCAATGATGTCTAAATCATTAGTTATTTTTTCATTGCACACTCCGTTTTCTAGATATATAATTTTTTCTAAATTTATCATGTGACAGATTTATTTTACATACACTTCCTGCCGTTTTTGTAGTCCCGACCATCAGGGCCACCGCGCCAATTCAGACATGTTGTGTCTGTCGATTTAGGTCGTAAACTTTTGTATGAAAATCGATGGCAGGACATCTGAAATGACCAGTGTGGAAAAACTGCCTTTTTGACAACTGCTTGCACTGTACTCTGACAATTTTGGGCATTTTCAGTAAAATACGACATTTTAGTGCAGATACAATTATTACAATATTTTAATTACATTTCCTAAAAAGCACAATAAAATCTTGACTACAAAATTTTTTGTATTAGAATTTTAAACGTCAAGTTTGAAATATGGGGGTAGAATTATGTCTGAATTGAAAATGATTTTAACTTTTCAAAGTTAAAAATCGGTAGTAAAATTGACAAAATTCTGAAATTTTGCCAGAAAGTTTTATGAATTTTTGACAATTTAGCTACAGATTTTGATCATTAGAAAGTTACAGAATTCCGGCACAGTTGTCCGAACAAAATTCATGAGAAATTCTGTTAAATAAACAGAATTTACGCCAAATTCGATTGTCGCAACCAACCTAAGACCAAGTTCGGTTAATGCGATGGAAGTGATGTCAAATTCGATAGTTGCCACCGAGATTATGGAAAATTTAGTTGCTATAACAAATATTATCGAAGATTCAGTTGGCGCAAACGAATCATTATGAACGAGGTTTCCCCAATCGAATTTCACTTGTGGGATTAAAGTCGCTTGTGAGACTTTCAATTCGAATTTGGTACCAATTTCGGTTGTCGCATCCGAATTAATTCCAAAGTCGGGTGTTGCAACCGAAATTATAGAAAATTTAGTTGACATAACGAATATTATTGAAGATTCAGTTGTCACAAACGAATCAGTTATGAAACAAGGTTACCTCAACCGAATTTCAGTTGTTGAGACTAAATATATGTTGTGGGGACTAAAGTCGCTTTTGAGCACCTCAATTCGGTTGTGGCAACCGCAATTCAGTGGCAACAACCGAAGTTATGGGTTCGAATTTACGGCTTTTCAACAAAGTTAATCTCTGAGTGCAGCTTTTCAACATTAGGAGGATCCACTGATCTTCTCCTTGATCAATTGGACTTTGTTCTTTAGAAAAATCCACACGAATTTTTGTCCTGAACCTGCAAGTTACTCCAAAATAAATCATGTGTCGCAAACATGTTTCGTTCCTACAAAAAGTTTTTATTGGAAATCGTCTAATGCAACTGGGTTTTGCATTTATATTTACCATATATCGCTTGTTGTAAACATTTTACGGTCCTGGCAAACGATTCTATTTATTTATCACAAAGTAAATGGCAGCTTTAATTCAGTAAATGGTCGCAAACCTAATTTTCATTTGTAACTTAATTAATATTTATTTAATCGTTCAATTTAAAGTCATCGTTCGAAACATTTTAAATGCTGTATCAACCTTAATTAGTTTCGGCCATTCATACCGATTAAAACCAAATGCTTATATTGCAAAGGAAGTTATACAAAATTCGATAGTTGCAATCGAATTGATGCCAACTGCGGTTGTTACACCTGAATTTATGCCACATTCGGTTGCTGCTTCTGAACTGATGCCATATTCGGTTGCTGCAACCGAATTTGGTACCAATTTCGGTTGTCGCATCTGAATTAATTCCACAGTCGGTTGTTGTAACCACGAATTATAGAAAATTTAGTTGACATAACGAATATTATTGAAGATTCAGTTGTCACAAACGAATCAATTATGAAACGAGGTTGCCTCAACCGAATTTCAGTTGTAGGAACAAAATCCAGTTGTGACAAGCTCAATTCGGTTGTGGCAACCACAGCACAGTGGCAACAACCGAATTCACGGTTTCTACAACCGTTTTTCAAAAAGTTTATTCTCTGGGTGTAGCATTTCAACATTAGGAGGATCCACTGATCTGCTTCTTGATCAATTGGACTTTGTTGTGTAGAAATATATGTGACGAAGTTTTGACCTGAACCTGAAAGTCACTCCAAAGTAAATCCTCTTAAGTGGCATATAGCTCGTTTGAGTTAAACGAAACACCAGTGTGTCGCAAACATGTTTCGTTACTACAAAAAGTGTTTTTTGCAATCGTCTATCGCAACCGATTTTTGCGTTTATATTTACCATATATCGTTTGTTGTAAACATTTTACGGTTCTGGCAAACGACTCTATTTATTTATCACAAAGTAAATTAGAGTTTTAATTCAGTAAATGATCGCAAACTTAATTTTCAATTGTAACGTAATTAATAATTATTTAATCACATTAAAATTAAAGCTGAGCATTATTCGTATTGAGTCATCGTTCCTAACAACGTTTCAATCATTTTAAATGTTTTTTCAACCTTTATTAGGCAAAAGCAATAAAAAAAACTCAGGAAAAATTCGGTTGGAATGATCTCCCCCCATATTTGATTACAAACATTTGATATGCATTTATTGTTTATGATACTTTGGAATTACAAAAGTTTATCAAATTTTGGAACGCGTGCATGCTATTAAATTCAATTTGACTTTTTGTTTGTTTTAGACAGAGAAACAGGCGGGGCCAATGTATGATAATGACGTTTAATTAAAAATTATCCGATAAACATCTAAAAAGTAAACAGCGTCTGTGGGTAAACAAACTGTTGACATTATTGACATAATGTTAATTGTAAATGCAAACAATTTGGAACAATTTCAAAGATCATATTTATAATGGCATTGGGACTACCAAGTCACAAATAAGTGAGGCTATAATGAAATTGGACTACGATCCAAATAAATGATCGTCTTTGTTGAATATATAATGTAAGTTGCTTTAACTCCCTGGAAGACAACAAAAACAACTTCTGACAATTGTGACAAGTAGGTATTTTTAGTTCTTATCTGGATCAACAATTTTATAATGGTTCTGAATCGTAATGCTGTGAAAAGCTTTTCCATGCCTTAAACCTCTGTCGTCGCACGAATACAACTTGTGTTATGATGCAATTATTACACTTATACAAGTATTCGGTTGAGCCAAACGAATTAGTTGTAACCAACAAAATTATTTGATTGCAGCAACCGATAATTGGGTTCATTCATCTAAATCCAAAATGAAATGAGGTTGTGACAAAACGAAAACTTTGGTTTTATGCTTCGAATGCGGCAACTACATTTGTTGGCTGTGATTATAGATTTGTTTGTAAACGAAGAAATTCGGTTGCCATAATCGAAGTGTTTTTCAAATCGGGTTGTCGCAACTAGATTTTTTGGGGCTTTCAAATGGAAATCGAAATGGGAAAATGGGAAATATAAGTATTAACAACTTTCTTCCAAAGTCTTCGAGTCAAACTATAAGAAATCTGTGACATAAATTCAATAGTAATATAGTGCCATCAACGTCGTTTGCAGATCAATTTGTTAAACGAATTCGTGAATCCGGGTCCTTATTTGACAAAACCACTCGAGTACGTGCAGAGTCCAGTGGAAAATATTTCCGCTGTAGATCAATATCAACTGTTGTCACTGTTTGCAGCAATTGAACATTTCTCGCCCTTTTATGCGCTGAATTTTTCATAATGAAGGATGAAGGATTATTGCTTATTGTATTGGGATTGGGAATCTACTGATCTATGACCTTTTCCTCCACGTAAGGTTTCCCTGGCAACGGTAGAACATTTTTTTTTAGCGGCTGTAGTCAAGTGGAAAAGCGATCGATACGTATCGTTTTTTGTTGACTACAAAGCTGCGTCATACGGGGAAAATTGACGAAGCTATTTCTGAACTTGGTATTCCGGCAAAACTGATCCGCCACTTTCGTGCAATCTCTTCAACATCTAAATGGAAATAATAATGAGAAAAGCTGCTTTAAATACGAACAAGACCATTAACACGAAAAGCCATTTGTTGCTGGCGTATGCTGCCGACATAGACATCATTGGGCGAAATTTGTGAGAGGCTTCTGCAGTATTTTCAAGAATCGAAAAAGAATCAGCGTAGGTCGGTCCTGCTGTTAATGAGGGCAAGACAAAATTGATGGTGTCAACGACTAGAGAAACCTCTCGACTTGGTCCGCAGTTAAACGCTGTCAACCGATTTAATTTTGAAGTGGTAGATGAATTTGTCTACCTTGGATCCGCCGTGAACTAGTACAATAACGTCATCCTGGAGATAATAGGAGAATTGTGCTTGCAAATATATGCTATTTTGGTATCAGCATGCATTTTAGGAACTTAGGCCTTTCCTCGACAGACCAAAGTTCAGCTCTACCAGACTCTCATTTTACCTGACCTGACATATGGTTCCAAAATTTGGGTCAAGCGGATGAAAAACTGATGAGAGGAATATTCTCCGTAAAAAATATGGTCCTGTTAAAAAAAGGCGAGCACTGACGTCCTTGGAACCAAGAGCTATATGATCTAAATTCTGACCTAGACATAGCTAGGTGAATCAAATTAGACCAATTGCGTTGGCTAGGCCATGGTAATAGAGTGGATGAAGATGAGCTAGCGCGAAAGGTTTTCGATAACTTACCCGATGGAGGCAAGAAAAGAGGATGACCAAGACACCGTTGGAAAGACCAGGCCGAAGAATCACTCCGTATCCTTGGTGTTACCAACTGACGAGAAAAGGCGAAGGATAGAATCAGTTGGAGGATTATCTTGATATTTGTTTGTTTAATTAATATGTGTACGACATCTGACCCCATGAGGTTGTAAAATATTCTATAAAAGTAAAGTAAATCAGTCAGGGCTTCCGATGAGCAGCCTGATTGGCTGAAGTTACTGAAACTCACCAAGCTATCCGCATATTCTTTTGTTCTTAGAAGGTGGATGAGCCAAACATATGGGCCAACGGCGGAACCAAAACGAAAGGCTAAATCCGGGTACTACATATTGCATCCTGGTCGGCGTCTGATCCATAATGGGTGGCTGCAATTAAATATTCTAGCAGTAGGTAAAATGCAAAACCCCAGTGGACTGGGTGGAACTAAAAAAAAAACATAAACAACCTCCCCTATTTGTTGACGACCCCCGAAAACGTTATAAGGACCACGATTGGAATATAAGAACTCTATATAAATCCGGTGCATGAATCCAATTGGCAGATATCCCCGAAAAGTTATAAGGTTGACATTACCGCTATCCAGGAAATGCGATGGACAGGACATGTCGGCACAAGAATAAGAAACTGCGACATATACCACAGTTGCCATGGGAAAAAAACATGAATTTGATTCCGGATTTGTAGTTGGGAAAAGACTGCGACATCTAGTCTCTAGGTTCAATCCTGTGAGTGAACGTACCACAGGGCTCTGTTCTTTCTCCTTCTCTTTTTCTTATTTTCATTGACGATCTCCTGGGTCAGACTGTGAATCCAATCTACTCTTTTGCCGATGACAGTAATCTCTGCCATTCTTATTCATTCGATCGTAGGCCAAGTCTTCAAGAGATTGAAGTCAAACGCCGGACAATGAATGAAACACTCGACCGCGATCTGGTGTCCATTGTTGAATGGGGTCGAAGGAATAGAGTAGATTTTAATGCGAGTAAGACCCAGTGTTGTTTGTTGTCGCATAAACGTATTGCTTACCCAGGTGTGTCGTCATTGTCTATGGACGGTGTGGATATTGATGAATCAGACGCTCTTGATGTTCTGGGCATGAAAATACAATGTGATGTCCGTTGGGCAAAACATGTATTTGAAGTGTCGAAAGATGCATTCAAGTGTCTAGGCTTTTTGAAGCGGTGCAAGAAATACTTCACTCCATCTGATCTTCTCAATATCTACACCATCTACATCAGGCCAAAGATGGAGTATAACTCCCATATATGGGCAGGTGCTCCTAGGACTTCTTTGGAGCTTCTTGACCGTGTCCAGAGGAGAGCGACGGTGTTAATAGGGGACAGTAGGGTATCCAACTCTATTGCCTCCCTTGAGCATCGTCGAAATGTGGGTTGCGTGTCACTTTTCTATCGATATTTCCACGGTATGTGTTCCTCGGACATCCGTCAACTTATGCCGGACGTGAGGATATTTAGCCGAAGTACGCGGCTTTCCAGGAACTCTCATCCGTTTTTTATCGAATGGCCGATTGACCGCACTACACACTATAGAGAAAATTCGTTCTTCAGCCGTACAGTCCGTATGTGGAATAAACTTCCGGCTAGTGTATTTCCCACCAATTGTGACATACAAACATTCAAGGCAAATATCAACAGACACTACTCCCTCTTTCCACCCTCTACTACCTCAATTTTCCTTCGCCAACACAATGCACTGCATTTATCGGGGGCATCCCCTGAAATCCGCACAAAAGCGAAATAATTTTATATTTCCCTAATTTGTGTGCATGCCCCCAGACAGAAGAGAAAGATGATGAGCTCCTAGAGGAAACGTATGACCGCTGCCCTGGCCATGGCATTAAGGTTCATTAATGCTAAAATCGGCAGGCAGAATGTGTTCCATCCAACTATTGGCATTTTCAGTCTACATGCTGACAGATCCGACACGGTATGAGACTTATTGACCTTGTCATGGCAAAAAACCTGGTCAGTAAAGGTACAAGATTCTAGCATAAAGACATCATCAGGGTAACCCCTGATCAAACAACGAAGACCGAAATTGATCACCAATATTCAATAGAACTCGATCGCAATGGATGATTTCGGGTGAGGGTATTTCAGATTTGAGGGTATTTCAGATGTGAGGGTATTTCAGATTTTACTTCAATAAATCGTAAACAGCTCGAAATATTGCATTACATCCTTTGACAATATTGTAGCTTCTTTCCCATTTCACAATTCCCTGTAATATATTTCTAAGGAAAAGTACACTGTTAATCGATTATTTCACGAAACGTCTTGAAAATTTTTACATATTTTATATGATTTATTTATTGAAGAAGAAATAGGGCCCTGACCTACCTCCAAAATTTTCTTCGGCCTGTAAAAAAATTGTTACATATAGGGGCAAAACCGAGTGCGGTTTTGTGATACCACGTCCAAGTACTTTCACAATTTGTTGGTTTGGTTGAGGCCCGAAACAAATTCCTTGCATTTGTGTCACAGTGTAGTCTAGCGAAGAGCTATTTAATTTCTGAATTTTAAATTTTTAGTACTTAATTAAATAGTTAGTAGTACTTGAATACTGGCAAGGCTTAGAATTAAGGTAATTATTTAGATTATTTAATTAGATCAGTTTTCTTTCTATAATTTGCGTTCACATTTATTGTGAGTCTGACCTCAATAGTAACACATTTACTTTCTTAGGGACGAAAAGATCAATTTTCAGAAATCTCTACTTTGACGATGACACGATGACAACGATAATTTTATTTATTTATTTTTTTAATTTTTATGTTTTTAATGGCTGTTCACATTTATGGCTCTCGATTTCAGCGAAAACAAATCAAATGCCATAAAAATACAACTGGAGACGAAATAACAATTTACGAGAATAAATAATCGTACGTGTTGGACGATATTCAACAAATACATCATGTTTTGAAATTTTTTTATTTTAATTTTTTTTTTATTTTGTTTGAAATCGTTCAATGTTCGGGATGTGTGTACGTCCCGTCCCCCCTACCTGTGACTGTCACTGAGGTTGAAAACGTTTTGAAAACTGAATCTGATGAAATTCTAAGAATATTTTGCAGATTCGAAATGAATGATATATTTTAGTTTACGGTTGAGTGGTAGTGTTGAAAGTGAACACACATTGTGTGCGGCAGATACTCACTCGACTTGAAGTTGAAATATTTTATAATTTTTGGAAATTAAACGACATGCGACACCTTTGTCTTTTAATGATTGTGTCTTAGGAGGAAACTTATTTTTCTTCTGTTTTCGGGCCGCTGGATCCGCTAACCAAGTACAATAACCAATTTTATGTTTGAAGGGTTGGAGGGGGGAATCAGTAGTAGTTTTGGACTACATTTAATTGTCTTTCTTGTCTTAAAATTTTTGTATAAAGGGGAAGTTGTTAATTGTATTATAAATTTAATATGAACTTGTTTCATCGTTATAGTTATTTTGTGGAAAAAAGGTTTTATTGTTACTCAATTGCCCCAAAATAAAGCGACAATTTTTAATCGTTGTTTATGAGGTCATTGAAAAGACGTTGCGGGATTGGTAACACTAAACACTGGGAGAAACATTTCCACAATTCCTAACAATTTAACTCAAGAGGAAATATTGGCTACGAGTTGTATTTCTAATTTGAAATTTGAATCAACACATTACCTCTAGAACTCGCTTAGACCCCTTTCACACTCGGCAAGTTACTTGCGCAAGTCTCTTGCCCAAGTCTTGGTTTGTTGATGACAGAGGTAAGGTCGGGATAGGGGAATAAATTTTGAGTACAGACTTGCTTGTACTCGGAAAGTTGAAAAACTGACTTGCGCAAGTAACTTGCCGAGTGTGAAAGGGGTCTTATTTCTCGCAATCAAAGAGGATGTACATACAGGTAGAGAAGAAGTGTAAATACAATAAAGTAGTGCTCGTAAGTAAAAACATTCTATGTATGTTTGCATCTGGCAACACTAGTATTGCCACAAAGAGAATGTACATGCTGGTAAGAAAAAAAACTGCGCAATTTGGTGATCGTCTCTCCCGTCATAACTGGATTATTTCACACTTTTTACATACTTTATGTAATTTTATTTAAACATGGTTGGAATTTCTATAGTTAGATTCTGTAACAGATACATACATTAACATTAAAAGAACTGCGCAATTTGGTGACCCTCTCTCGCGTCCTAACTTGATTATTTCATACTTTTTACATAGTTTATGTAATTTTATATAAACATGGTTGGTATTTCTATAGTTAGATACTGTAACATCGTCAGAAAACTGCTAGTGTATTGAAATATTTAACGGAGAGAGTAAGAGAGAGAGAGAGAGCAGAGAAACGAGGAGCTTCACTCGGTTTCTTGGTACTTCTACGAGGGTTGCCAAATTGCGCAGTTTTTTCTTCTCTACTTGTATATCCTCTTTGTGGTAATACTACCAAAGACGATCTAGAATTAGACGACCAGAAGATGTACGCAATTTGGCAACCCTGGTAAAAGAGAACCAAAAAGTACTAGAAACTCACTCAAAGGCATTTCTCTCACGCGTCATATCTTGATTATTTCATACTTTTTGCATAGTTTATATAATTTTACTTCAACATGGTTGGAATTTGTATAGTTATATACAATAACACTATCAAATCGTGTATTGAAATATTCAATGAAGAGAGTAAGAGAGAGAACAGAGAATGACTAGGGGTTCACTCGTTGTGTTTGTTGGCATTTCAGTGAAGAGACATTTTGACTGTCTATACTACTGTTGCCAGATGCAAACTGGAACTTTCATTGGAAAGTTTGAAATTATGTAGCATAAACATGCGAATCAATAAGACCGTGACTTGTCAAACTTCCCTCGTAGTTATTTGAAATGCAAGACTGCTCCCATCAAGTACGACTTATTAGCAGACTACTGTCAAATTTTGAGCAAGTTTGCGTCATTCACTTTGCGTTTAACAGCTGTTCAAAACATACAACCTCGTGCATTTTTTCAAAAATGGAAAAAATTGAATTTCGAGTTCTCATTAGACATTATTTTTTGAAAAAAAACGGCAATCAAACCAAGGAAAAGCTTGATAAATATTATGGCGACTTTACACCATCAATTTCAATGGTAACAAAGTGGTTGACTGACTTTCGTTGTGGTCGCACAAGTACAAATAACTCTGGACGGCCGATTGAGGTCAATACACCCGAAAATGTCGAAAAAATCCTCGATATGGTGTTGGCCGATCGAAGAGTAAAAGTGCATGAGATTGTTGATGCCATAGGCAGTCCATACGGCAGTATGGTTTCGATTTTAAATGATCAGTTGGGTTACAGAAAGCTGTCTGCAAGATGGGTGCCGCGTTTGCTCTCAACAGACCATAAAACGTAATCGTGTGACAACTTCAAAGAATTGTTTGCAGTAGTTTAATTAGGCTACGAATTGGTATCTCATCCGCCGTACTCTCCGGATTTAGCCCCCAGTGAATATTTACTATTTCCAAATCTAAAGAAATGGCTCGTGGGATAGAGAGTTAGCTCCAACGATGAAATTATTGATCAAACAAACGTCGATTTTATGGACCTTGAAAAATACTATTTATTGGAAGGGATACAAAAATTGGAGAAACGTTGGACTAAGCGTATTGAGCTAAAAGGAGATTATGTTGAAAAATAATTTATTTTTTTGGAAAAAAAACTGTGTTTCATTCAAAAAGTCACGGACTTAATGATCCGCCTTCTACATACAACGTTTTCACTAACGAGCACTACTTTTTGTATTTACAGTGTGTTGACAAATTCATCTCGGTCAAGAAATGGAATTAACCCGTGAAAATTTTCGTGCGAAGATTTTTTACGATTATCGGCGTGAATTATCACCACACGAGTGTCTCAGTCAATTTGTTTCGACCCTTGGCGATGAGGCACAATCAAAAACCACTGTAAATCGCTGATACCAAGAGTTCAGTCTCGGACGCCGTTCGCTTCAGGATGAATATCGTGAAAGTCGACCAACTTCGGTCGTTTTGCTGGAGCCCATCGATGTTGTGCGTGAACTGATAAAGCAAGACCGACATGTGATATACCCTGAGCTTGACGGATCCTTGGGATTTGTATGACAAGCATCAACAAGATATTGCATATTAATTTGGCCGTGAAAAAGAGTTGTTCCCATTGGATCCCACATAATTTGGCGAATGCTCAGAAAAGGCTCGTGTCGATTGGAGCAAAGAAATGTTGAGAAAATACAACCGCGGTAACTCAAATGGAGTGTATAACATCGTTACAGGTGAAGAACCATTTATATATGCACATAAGCCCGAAACAAAACAGCAATCGACCTTATGGGTCTTTCAAGACGAGCCAAATCCAAAAAAGTTGTTCGTGGAAAAAGCACATGGAAGCAAATTATCGTGTTTTTTGAACGAAGTTCCGTGTCACACGTTGCGGGATGGGGGCTAAATGAAAAATAATTAAACAAATTTTTTTTAACAGTATTATCAACTATATTGGGGACTTTGGCTTTGGTTTGTGTCTAGACTAACATATGTTGGGAAATTTCTGGTTTAACGGGAAGTTTTCTGGGTGGAGCCTATAACCAATATTAAGTATATAGTGTAGTTTTGAACCCAATAAGATGTAAATTTAGAAAAGGCAAAAATTCCGGTTGGAACGAAGTTCCTTTCGCTATACATTATATACTAGTTAGTTCTAACACACCTAAGGCGGCCGTTGAAAAATACGATAATTTAAATGGATCTTTAAAAAAGACACTTTTTGTAAAATGATAAACTGTTTTTAAGAAAATTGTTGTTAACATCCTATAGGGCAATCTATCAAAGTGCACACTTGGTTGTTGTAAACAAATAGTGTCTGCCTGAAAATAAGTATGATGGTATTGATGTAGCGTCAGCGAACAAACAAGCAGGTCGTCGTCGCCAAAGGATATTGATTAGTACAGAGAACTCATGGAACGAATTGTATGACTCAAAAGCACTGGCAACATCCGGCGAATGATTCAAAACGTAGTATTACTCTATTTTTCTCATGACTTGGTCCATTCATACTTTCGAAGTGAACCATTGATGGCTTTTGAAACATTTATGCTTTTTGTATTGTTTTATGTAATAACATTGTCGAACTGGTGCATTTATATTGAAATATTCTATAAAGAGAATAAGATTCGTTTATGTTCGTTTACTTAAACTCTCTACATGAGAGCGGAAAAAGAGTGCAATAAGTTCTCTATACTATTCAATACTTTTTGTCGTCGCTCTGTTTACGACAAAACAAAAGCATTTATTTCAGTTTTTTAACAAAGAAGTATTTTTTTAAGAACAGGGACTTTTTAAAGAAGTGGTACTCTTCTTAGGAAAAGGTTAATTTTTTAAGAAAATGTACATACATACTTATTTTTAGAAAGGCTAGTTATCTGAAGAAAAGAAAAGGTATTATTTTATTTTTAAGACAAGGTACATTTAAAAAAAGGAATTTTTGTAAGAAAATGTATTTTTTTAAGAGAAGGTATTTATATGAAGGATAGGTTTTTTTAAGAAATTGGAATTTTTTTAGAATTCAAGAATAGGTACATTTTTAAGAGTAGGTACTTACCTCAAGAAAAGTTATTTTGTTTCACAAAAAATGTACTCTTTAAAGCAAATTTAGGTTTTTAAAAAAGGCAATTTGCTGTTAGAAAATTTACTTTTTTAAGCAAAGGTATTTATTTAAAAAAAATACTTTTTTTAAGAAAAGGTACTTTTTGTATGAAAATGTACTTTTTTTTAAGCAAAGCTACTTTTTTAAGATCACGTATTTTGTTTAAGAAAAGGTACTTTGATAAAGAATATGAATAGGTATTTTTTGTGAGAAAACTTTTTTTATTAAGAAAATGCACCTATTTAAGGAAATGTTATTTTTTAAAATTTCTTCACTTTGAATTTTCTAAATTTACTTTTAATTGGGTTCAAAACCACAATATATACTAAATATTGGTTACAGGCTCCACCTAGAAAACTTCCCATTAAACTAGAAATTTCCAACATATGTTAGTCTGGACACAAACCAAAGCAAAAGTACCCAATATAGTTGATAATACTGGGTTGTAGCATAAAGAATGGTGTTAAAAAAAAGTTGTTTAATTTTTTTCACTTAGCCTCTATTCCACAAGGTGTGATAAGGAACTTCGTTCCAATAACAATTTAAAATAATATTTCAATACAAAGTTGAAATAAAAGGTACACGAAAAACATAGGGCAAACTTATTCTCTCCAAAGATTTGTATATCTAATCTCGGATTTGAGCTCAGGAATTGTTTCTGGTTTTTTTCGCATAAACCCGAGATTCCACAAACCCCCAAAGAAAGAAACCGAACGGTGTTAAATCGCATGATCTTGGTGGCCAGTTGATATCAGATTTTCTTGACATAATTTGTTGCGGAAATCGTTGCTGCAATAAATCGATTGTTTCGTGCGCGGTTTGTTAGGTGGCGCCATCTTGCTGAAACCACATGTCGTCTAGATCCTTGCCGTCCAGTTGAGACCACAATAACTCCGTTATCATGTTTCTGTAGCGAAGGTTGTTCACAGTCACTGGAGTTTCAGTGTCATCTGCAAAAAAGTATGGCCCAATCACGACGCCTGACCAAAATCCGCTCCAGACATGAGGATTTTCTGAGCCCCAAATTCGACAATTTTGTGTATTCACGAAGCCATTCAGGCGGAAATGCGCTTCATCGGAGACGGAGAATATGACTTTTTTTCCGTATTTATTTAATTCCCCTTAGCTAGAACTGTCGTTACAACACATGATCGTCCTTTATTGTTTCCAAGAAGATCGATAGAGTCTGAAATGATGTACAAATTGTGGAAACATATCGCTTGTTAGTAAGATAGTTGGTTCACTTGAATTGTTTAGAATTTCAGGATGCATAAATCCACTATCATTGCGTCAAGACTTATGGTTTTTCTTTTTAAACCTAAGTCTTCCAATAGTTCATTGATACCACTTTATTCCCTTCAAAGAAATGATGCATTTTCCAGGTTATTTTTAGGTTTTTATCTTGGTATTCTTTACTCTCCGAAGTCGTGGTGTTGTTCCCTCTACTAAATTACAAGATTTTCATTTCATTTAGTCATTATTTTATTGGACACTTACCCACCACCTACGTACAAATGAATTTAATTTCTCAACTCCCTCGTTTACCCCACCATTTGTCTGGCAATCTCAAGCAACGGTTGCCAAATGGATGCAACATTAACAGCATCACTAACAACATCAAACCGTATAGATCTTAAATGTTTGTGGGGTACAACATGTCATGGTCGATATTGTGGACGATGAAGTTAAAGAAACTCAGTGGAAAAAATATACTTGAGAATTTGCATTAAAATGTAATTTTAATGTTGTTACTTGGTGGCGTTGCAAGATGCTAAGGATGCTGAAATTGCTATTGATGTTGCGGGGATATGTTGATGTTGTTGATTACAATGATGCTGCCGGTTAAACATGATCATTTCACTTTCTGACAAGAGGAAAATGTCGGATAATTTTTATACTCTAAAAGAGTTTAAACATGATTTTTACAAATCTTAATATGAATTATAATATCGCCAAGAAATCTTACCGGTAATCATGTACTTGAATGTGGCAAAACAAATACAAACTTATCAGAGTACCGTTGATATGGCAACACTAGCATGTACTATTTGTAGCACCAGTAAAACAGCTGATAGTGATTTAAAACAGCTGATAGTGATTTTAAATATAAAATAGCTGATTATGACAGAAAACAGACATTAACACTTCTAATTGGGTTTAAGTGGTTAACCTGCATTTATTACTGGTACATTCTTTTCTTTCTTTCCAGGTAACGTGGCTATTCAAAACGACATCACTGCTACTTGGGTGAGCTTCCTTGCGAAAATGTCACCAGTCACTCTAACCAAACCTTAAATTTAATTTGTTTCTTGTTTCCTCAGAAATCCTCAGTCTTCAGATTTCCCTAATCTTGTATTCGGTTGAATGATGACTATTTTCTCTTTCCAACCCTGGAAAAACTAGTTTGTCGTTAATGATAAATTCATCGCTTAATATAACGCCTCGATCGTGTATTGATCATTTCACTTATCTTCCGGTGCAACTTCCATTGCATCTGATTGCAGTTTCCCCATATGGACAACATTCATGGACTTCCAAGAAGTTCACTAGATATTATAGTTTTCCCTAATCTTGTATTCGGTTGAATGATGACTATTTTCTCTTTCCAACCCTGGAAAAACTAGTTTGTCGTTAATGATAAAGTCATCGCTTAATATAACGCCTCGATCGTGTATTGATCATTTCACTTATCTTCCGGTGCAACTTCCATTGCATCTGATTGCAGTTTCCCCATATGGACAACATTCATGGACTTCCAAGAACTTCACTAGATATTATAGTAACATTTTAGTAATTTTAAAATACATGGTGACTATTTCTGCCAGGACTATGCTGCCGTGCTAATCAAGTAGGACTCAAGTTCACTTTCCTAACTTTTTCAGGAGAAGCAGATTACTGAATTCAGCTTGGAGCTTCATTTATAATAAGAAACCCATTGTTTTTTATAATGAAATTAATAACATTTATGTAGTTTTGCCGCAATTTCCAACCATAACGGAAGGTGCAAAATATTGCTAACATGAGCTTAACAAATTTTAATTTTTTTCGATATTTTGGAGTTGAGTCTTTCTTAGTAAGCAGGGCAGTGTGGCTTTTGGAACGAAGTTCCTTATCGCACGTTAAAAAAAATTAAACAACTTTTTTAAAAACACTATTTTGCCTCAACCCAGTAATATCAACTATATTGGATACCTTTGGTTTGGTTTGTGTCTAGACTAACATATGTTGGGAAATTTCTTGTTTAACGGGAAGTTATCTAGGTGGAGCCTGTAACCAATATTTAGTAAATATTGGAGTTTTGAACCCAACTAAAAGTAAATTTAGAAAAGCCAAAGTAAGTTAAATAAAGACAATTTTCTTAAATAACACAGCGCAACACTAAAAAATATAACCATATACGGACAACACTAAGTGATAAAAGACCCGTGTCTCCCAGTTTTGCCCAAAGTCATGCACTTTTTTTTAATGGGCCCCCAAAGATTTGGGGCTTCGGTATCATTTTTGCAAAAAAAACTGATAATTTTGTCAGGCTCATATCTTGCAAACCGATCGGAACTTTTGATGTACTCTCTGAACGAAAGTTGTAGCTGTTGTCATAAAGAACAAAAATTGTGAACATTTAAAATTTTCGAGGTCAAAATCGCAAAAAAATCTTTAAAAAATTCGATTTTTTTTACCTTTTTTCCCCTGTTCAGGTCCATAGATAGCAAACCGTTCAAAATGCAAGGAAACAATCAACCATAAAAATGTACGTATGATCTTAGTAAATAACTTTCTGGAACATATGAGCTTCCTAGGAATGATTCTTAATACCGTTTAGGTACCGCTTAGGTAGCATTTAGGTAGCCGCAAAAGTAAAAATTTCCCGTAAATTTTTTAATTTCATTTGTTTTTACTTTACTTCAGCATTGACATACTAAGCTATCTACGATATTACAAAAATAATAAACAAAATATTCGTATTGTGAAATATAAGACATTTTAAACAAATGCGAACACTGAATTTAACTGAGAAGTTTAACTTACAAAATGGATCCATTGTAAAACCACAATAAACAAAATATTCGCATTATGCAAATATATGACACTTTATGACAAGAGCTACAACTTCCCCTCAGAGAGTAAATCAAAATTCCAAACGGTTTGCAAGATATGAGCCTGAAAAAACTATCACGTTTTTTGCAGAAAATACAAATTTTTGGGGGCCCATAAAAAAGTGCATGACTTTGGGCAAAACTGGGAGACACGGGTCTTGTTTTTGTCTTTTATCAAGAAGTGGTGCCCGTATATGTTTATATTTTCATGACTTAAAAAATTACACACAGTGTAAGTGCCCTTTCTTAAAAAAGGTAAATTTTCTCAATTAAAAAATACCTATTCATATTCTTAAACAAAGTACATTTTCTTAAAAAAAATACCTTATCTTAAAGAAGTACCTTTGGTTAAAAAAGTAAATTTCTTACAAAAAGTACATTTTTTAAAAAAGTATTTTGTTTAAAATGGTACGTACCTTTTCTTAAAAAGTACATTTTCTTACAATAAATTGCATTTTCTTAAAAAACTACCGTTTCTTTAAAGAGTACCTTTTTTGTAAAACAAACTAACTTTTTTTGCGATAAGTACCTACTCTTAAAAATTTACTTATTCTTGAAAAAAGAACCAATTCTATAAACACTCCCATTTTTTAAAGAAACCCTTTCCTTCCCCTTCATTCATTTCCTTCTCTTAAAAAAGTAAATTTCCTTACAAAAATTTCTTTTCTTAAAAGTACTTTTTCTTAAAAATAAAATAGTACATTTTCGTTTCTTGAGTACATAAGTACATTTTCTTAAAAAAGTAACGTTTTCCTATAAAGAGTACCACTTCTTTAAAAAGTACCTGCTATTAAAAAAAGTATTTCTTTTTAAAAATTTTCATACTCATGGCTTCTTCTTACGGAAAATACTTCATTTTAAAAATAGTACATTTTCTTAAAAAAAATTTGGATTTTAATAAAAGAAGTACATATCTTTGAAAAAGAACCTTTTCGGGAAAATGTAAAACGTATTTTTACAAATCGACCTAAAATTGTAAATTTTTACAAAAAAAAATACATTTTATAAAAACGCGCATTTGGTCTTGGTTAGCCTGCGCCTGTTCCTTTTGTATTTTATAAATTTATTTATAAAATATGTTTTCAATAAATAAATAAATAAATAAATTTTATAAAAATAAAAAATTTTCTTAAAAACAGTTTTTCATTTTAGAAAAGTATATTTTCTTAAAGTTCCATTTAAATTTTCGTATTTTTCAACGAGCGCCTTAGGCCTGTTGGAACTAACTAGTGTATAATATATAGGAAAGAGACTTCGTTCCAACCGGGTGTCCCCTGACACCACATCTGATTGTTTTTTACAAAAATGTGTTCCATACTCCATAAATTCAACCCGCTTTACTGATTTTCCAAAAAATATCCTAATTTTTATCGTTGCTTTGGGCGGAAACCCTCTTCCCCCCTTGTTAACGTAATTAGTCAAACTTTTTTCCTGCAGTTCGTTCACTTCATATCTAAATGCAGTAGGAGGAGCAAAGGACTCAGCACTTTAGTTGGATTGGCGGTGAAATGTAACATAAGATTTGCTATAAAATGTTTGCGAAAAATCACTTTGGACACTTACATGCACAAAACACTAAATACACAGTATGGTAAGATCATATTCGTACACTCGCAAATGGGGTAAAAAAAATCAATCAATGGATTACCGATGACTAACTTGACCTCCCTATTTATAAGGAGCTCTACCCAATCCCCTTTATGAGATTATAATTTTGTATCCAGTTTGTGTATATGAATTATCATGTCCTAAAATAGTGTACGAATACAAATTTTATACACTGTATCTAAATGCTAAATGCTGGCACTAGATTCGATGTCGGCGGCGTTGCCGTCTGGTTGCAATGTGTTAAATACTGTCGTTACTACTTATAATTTAACAATGAGTAAAGACAAGCGCTAGAGAAAATTAACATAAAAACAGGCAGAGAGTTGCAAACTTTTGCCCTGGAGTTCCAACAGTTTTAAGAAGTTCCTGATGGTAAAGAGGAAAGCAACACAAGTTTTCCAAATACTGGATCTCTAAGACTAATGATAGCATATGACAGACAGGCTAGAAATAGCATCAGGATCTTCTAAGATTAAAGATGAAATATTTTAATATTTGTACTCATTTGAATCTCTTATTTGGTGGACAACTTTCTTGTATCCATTTTGATTGTAAAATCTTTGGAGCCACCCTATCTAGATTCCTAAAAGCCCCACAAATCTCAATAATTTTTAAAATCTTGTATAATATCAATAAAGACTGCAATTTTTTTTTTAATATTTGCTGAGATGGGGACATCAGTTGGACAACCCGGAGCGCACAAATGATTAAACTCCCAAATTCCTTTGGATTATTATGTATCATAGCCTATTTTTTTATAAACTGGCTCATATCTTGCGGACAATCTTCCTATATACAAATCAACTAATAACATATTGGTCAGCCATTTAACCAGAGTTGGTAGAAGCTCATTCGCGAGGAGCTCGCGAGTAAAAATCTAGCTCTTGGCTCGTGCGTCATAATTTGAAGCGGAAGTCAAAGTTCAATATTTCGACTATTAACATTTAACCACCTCTAATATTTGGGAGATGGCTCGCAGGCCAAGCCGGCTCGCAAGCCTGGAGCCGACATTTTGAACAAATGCGAACCCTGCATTTAACTGAGAAGTTTATCTTATACAGGGTGTCTGGTGGCAACTTTATATTTTAAAATACGATTATTTCAAAAACTAATAAACGGTGCGGAGGGAGGTTAGCGCCGTTGGAATTATCGATTGTGCGGATTTGTCAGTCACGATGTCGCAGTGGCCGAGTGAGCATCGTGCGATCGCTGTGGAGACATTTTGTAAGAGTAATGATTCTTGCGCAATTGCTCGTCGACAATTTTGTTCAAAGTTCGGTATTCGGCGAATAAGTGATGGACCGATTGTAAATTTAATTCGTTCGTGGGTGCTTCGGCTATTATTGTCCCACGGCCACGGCCAGGGCCCAGTCGATCTTCAAATACTCCCCAAAACATTGAACTGGTTGAAAGCAGTTTACGTGAAAATCGGCGACTTTCAATACGGAAAAGAGTAGCCCCACTGGGACTTCCAAGAGCGATTATTCTTGAAATGTTAAAAAAGGTCTGAAGTTCCATCCTTTTAAAATTCAAATCGTGCAAGAACTGAAAGAAAGTGACTTTGATTTACCCAAAAATTTTTGTGAAACGATGTTGGAGCGTTTTCGCACTGTAAATCCCAATGCAAACGGTCAAGTCAATAAACAAAACTGCCGTTACTGGTCTCTAAGAACCCGCAACCCTCGATTGAAACATCAAAAACCATTGCATTGTCCCAGGGTAACTGTTTGGTGTGCCTTATCCACGCATGAGATAATTGGACCAATTTTTTTTCGAAAATTCTCGAGGCCAGGCGACGAGTGTCAACGGTGAAAATTTTCGACGCATGATTACGCAATTCTTTTTGCCAAACCTGCGAGCTCATCCATCGTACTCTTCACACACGTGGTTTCAATAGGATGGGCCGACTGCACAGACAGCCAGGGCTTCGATAAATTTCCTTCGGGAAATTTCCCCCAAAAACTTATCAGTCGCTTTAGGGACATACCATGGCCACCGAGATCGCCTGATCTAACTCCCATGGATTTTTTTATGGGGCTACCTCAAAGAGAGGGTTCATAATGATAATCCCCAATATCTTGTGGCTTTAAAGGAAAATATTCGTCGAGAAATCGGCTCAATTGAACCAAGTTTACTGCAGCGTATGGCGCAGAACACAACACTCCGTTTTGAACAGTGTGTTCTGGATGCCATACTCTTAATCTGGATGACATACTCTTTGAAAAATACAATCCGCATTTCCATACTATCGTTCAATGCTCTTAACAAAACTTTGTGTCAATTATTATGTTTTCTATTTAAGTTTGAAAATATAAATCTGCTACCAGACACTCTTTATAATGGATCCATTGTAAAACAAAACAATTTCAATGTATTTTTTTGAAAAATTTCTGAAAAATGTTCATGATTTGGACCGCTTGGATAACAGACATTAGAAGCCGCCAGAAATCTTGGGGATTTTTTCATAATATCGCAAAAGCATTGAGTCTTTCAGAGCAGAGGGACATTTCGGGGATGTTTATACCTTATGAGCTGTTGGGACAAGGGACTGTTTTATAGGTTCCACAAGAACTGAAACCTGTTGGCCTACTCCTAATGACGCACTCGAAGTGAGGATAAAAGGACGAGAGACACAGATTAGAGACCCCAAAATAGATTATGTCATTGGACCGAAGGGGATCTCTCAACCTTCTGTCTCCACTTAAACCTCAAAAAAAAAGAAATAGTTTCCAATTACATCCCATGAAGAGCTTGGAGAAAGCTTCTCAGTCAGCTGCGCCTTTTCTAATTTTACACTCACTGATTGGGATCTAAAGTTTTACACCGGTTCCTCACATTATTTTGAGAATCGTTTTCATGGCTTCGTATTCGATAGCGTCGCTATCGTTAAACAACCTGACCGTCGTCGAACAACATGTAGGGTTTCGTACCTACGTTCTCATTGAACCTACGTTCTCATGTACAAGAGCCGCGCATACTAACCATTGCACTACTGACAGCCACCTAATTTCTCAATACTTGTGTCAACTTTGACGGGACGCTATCTGATTGGTTCGAATGAGGTCAGGCTAAAGTTCAGGGGCATGTTTATTTAGTAGTTGGAACTATAAGAAATGACCCACTGCATATATTTTCTACACATGTCCAGAACTAGGTACCAGATGGTTTCCAGATATTTCTAAAATTTCCGAACACTGAAATTTCCACCAAAACAACCAGTGAATATTTGGCTGTTTCTGCAATGAATTTTGCCTTGCTTCCAATTAGGTTACTTTTCAGTGCTGTAACATTTTTTATAAATATAAAACAGATTTTGAATAGGAAGATCTATGAGCCTTATGTCTTTACCTAAGCCGTAGGTAGCCCTTTTAAACGTTAATAAATTCATTTAATAAGTATTGATCAAGGCTTATATGATGGCCAGAATGCCAAAAGCCATTATACGAAATTTACTTACTTCCATTATACATAAAATTTAGTTAAAAATTTTTTTTCTGGTTTGAAATCGTTTTGTTTGTGTTGAAGGCTCTTTTGCTATTGCACTTTCCTTTTTCTTACATCTGCTTTACCATTCGATGTAATATTGTTAAAATAAATAAAGCAATATTTAGCTCACTGAAATAATTGTTTTTATTTTGTCATAAGCAGAGCGATGACAAAAAGTAATGAATAGTATAGAGAACATATTTCACTCTTTTTCTGCTCTTATGTAGAGAGTCTGAGTAAAAGAGCATAAACGAGTCTTATACTCTTTATAGAATATTTCAATATAAATGCACAATTTCGACAATGTTATTACATAAGACAATACAAAAAGCATAGATATTTCAAAAGGCATCAATGCTTCACATCAAAATGATGAATAGGATCAAATTATGGCAAAAAGAGAGTAAGACGTTTTGAATCATTCGCGAAGATGCCGCCAGTACTTTTAAGTCATACAATTCGTTCCATGAGTTCTCTATACTATTCAATACTCTTTGGCCACGATGACCTGCTTGTTTGTTCGCTGCCGTTACATCAATACTATCATACTTATTTTCAATCAGAGACTATTGTTGTACAACAACCACGTATGTGATGCGAAGGCTGTGTGTTGTTTGCATGTGTTCACTTTGATAGATTCCCCTACCCGTGCCTATAGATGTTAACACATCAAAAATTTATTTTAGATTTCAAGTCTAATTTGTTGCAAAATATATGTAGTTTGGAGCTTGTAGTTTGTTTCATTGAAAAGAGCTTTATATTTTCGATAAAATTAGTTTAAAAAAAATATAACTTTTTCCGACCAAAGGTGCCTTTCCGCAGACCAGGTCACATATAGTGAAAATCGTTTATTCACGTGTCCGGCAATAGGTGGATGACTTCTGGTAGACCTGGCTTCCTGGGTCCTGGGAGATTTGTCACATCTAGACAACATAAATTTGTTACTAGATCGAAGTGCGGCCAATCTTATTGACATTGAATAAGGAAAGATGTATGATCCTTTTAACTTTACCTATATTGAAGGTGCTAGATGGAAGTGCTTCTAATTTGCCCACATTGCAGTTCAATCACAGTTCGTATAAACACATGACAGATATTGTCAACAGGAGATAGGTGCACCTAAATAGGAGAAGACCTACGATTCTTTTATATTTTCCTGTACCGAAGGTGGTTGTGCTTTTTTTATCAGACATACGACAAGGTTTCAGGTAAAATCCTATTAATTTTTCAGGGGCTGTGGCGCAGAGGAAGAAGTTGAATATACTGAAAATCGTCTACGCATGTGTAGTGCTTCTTTGGGGGTCTCGGAGATTTGTTACATCTAGGCGACTTGAATTTGTTGCTCGATCGAAGTGCGTCCAATCTTATTGACATTGGATTAGGAAGATCTATGAAGTTTTTAACTTCACCTATGTTGAAGGTAAAAAAAAATAAATGGTTTCCCATTACATCCCATGAAGGAATCGGGGAGAGCTCCTCACAACAAGTGAGCCGTGCGCTTTCTAGTTTAATACTCACTGATTGGGACCTACAGTTTTACACCGGTTTCGAACGGCATTTTTGAGAAGCATTTCATGCATAAATACTCGATAGTGTCGCCATCACTATGCGATTTGACCGCCGTCGAAAGAAATTTTAAGGTGGTCAGAGCAGCGATCGAACCCAGGATCTCAAGTACAAGAGGCGCGCACACTACTTATTGCACCACCTACGTTGAAGGTGCTTCCGTTAATTCTAAGGTAACACTTCAGCCGATGAGTCCCTACTTTTGTACGGAATGCAACGATGACCGTCGCATGGGAATCTGGGTTCGGTCCTTGCTCATACCACCTTATATTTCATTCGACGGCGATCACCTCGATTAGTTAGGCGATACTATGGAATACATATCCATGAAAAAGCTTGTCAAGATACTGTTTGGAACCGGTATAAATATGTAGGTCTCAATCAGTGGTTATAAAACCAGAGAGCGCAGAGCTAATTGGTTGTGAGAAGCTGTCCGCAATCCTTTCATGAGATTTTATAGGAAACCCCTTTTTCCTAACGATGAGGAAGAGCAGCAATCCAATGATCATATTTTCTACATATGTCCAGCTAGAAGGTGAATGGCTTCTACTAGACCTTACTCTTCCCGGACTTGCTACAATTGTCAAATTTTATCACAATTTTAAGCCAACTGTTTCTCCAGAGAAGCAGGTGCTTTTTCTTCCTAGGTCGTGATACCACAGTCAGCGTAGAGTCGTGCGTAACTCTTGTACATGAGAATATTGTTGCAATTATAATTCTAACCACCTCTCATTTCCTTCGACGTTGGGCACCTCGCCTGGTCACGGCGTCACTATCAAGTAATTAACCATGACCAACTTCTGAGTAAATAACCGTTCTGATCCTGTGACATCCTGGACAGTAAGTAGTGATCAGCACAGTTCACTGATTGTGAGAAGCTTCCAACAAAGGAGACATGCTGAAGTTTTACACAAAGATGAAAAAAAATCACAGTGTACCAACTTTTTAGAAAATTGCATCGCAGCTCCACTTTGTGGACAGCAATTGAACTACACTCACAGAAAAAAATAATCAAATTAGCCGTAACCGAATATAGAGGCTGTCACCACCACATTGGATGTCATAACATCTGATTTAGATGCGGGGACTAAATTCAGTCGCGGCATTATTAATTCGGTTGGGGCAACTGTTATTCGGTGGTAGCCACCGAATTTATGGTTGCTACAATCGTTTTTCAAACAATTATTTCTGGGAGTGTACTAAGCGAAATGTGTTTTTCTCTCATGCCATTTGTTGTGACTTTTTTAAGTGTTCATAATGAGAATTTGTCAAATGCCGACTGTGATCGGCCCCTGTTGGTATGGACACCGA
This sequence comes from Phaonia tiefii, assembly GCA_963931995.1. Taxonomy (NCBI): domain Eukaryota; kingdom Metazoa; phylum Arthropoda; class Insecta; order Diptera; family Muscidae; genus Phaonia; species Phaonia tiefii. The sequence goes on along the minus strand of OZ008370.1, from coordinate 29,304,932 downwards.
CCACTGGTTTCAGTGATATAAGAAGGCAGTAAAAACTTTGACAGTTAATTCCTTTAAGTCAAAAGATCGATGTCGTTCATTTGCTATGCGACAAACTGCTGATTTGGTTTGCACCAACACGCATCAGAACTACAAAGCGACCAGCAGCAAATACGTTCGAATGTGTTTGAGGAATTGGCTGTAAACAAAAAAGCAGCAAATTTCAATTCATGAAAACAATGTTCCAAATATATACATGATTCTGCAAACTGAAAAATTTATCTATTTTTGTTGTTTGGATGCAAATTTAACATGTTGGTAGTTTGTCGCAAATATAGAATACTTGCGTCCAAATTCAAATATAAATTCTATTCAATATAACATGTTTGCGACCCAATGATTAATAATATTTGTAGCCTAAATACGACTTTGTATGTTGAAAACTGCTGAAAACAAGAACGTGACAGACAATAAAGGAACAAAAATCAGCAGATCATCAATTCACTAAAGCAATGCTTGCAAACATGTACATGGTTCCTGGAATATGTTGCTGGGACTGTTATTTTTCACCATGTGGGGACGTTTTTCTTCAGCGTGAACCAATTTACTTTGAATCACAGCCTTGTATATAGCGACTGTCATCTTAGAGAGGAGAAATTCTAGATTCTGAAACTGCGATATTTGTCCCAATTCAGAGATAAGACAGTAATCGTAAAATGGACACGCTGAAAAGTCGGTGTTTATTTCTTGTTTGGAAGCAAATATAAGGTGTGTTTGCAGCTTCTCGCAAATATGGAATACTTGTGTGCAAACACATTGTATTTGCTATTCAATATTGCATTTTTAAGACACTATGATTAATATGTAATAACATTTTTGTTTGTCATCCAAAGATGGCTTTGTTTGTGATACAAATACAACTATGTTAGGTGCACAGTTTACTTCTTTTTCTCTTCTTCTTACTCCTTACTTGCTTCTTTTTTTTTCAGAAATACTAAAGGGCGGACAAAAAAAGTGTGTTCTTAGCCTAAGTTAATGTTGATATAGTGTACTGTCTTTTTGCACTATTCTTTCTGTCAATGATTCATAAATATTCCTGAATTCGTTTTCAAATTAATTGAGTGTTTATGTTGACTGATCTGTTGCGTTTTAGTTTCATGCATTAAGTCGCCAATCGTTCGTTTGGGAGGAAACACACGAATGGCTCCATGTAAAAGTATGCATCTTTGCAAGTTAACATGTTAATGGTTGCATTCAAATTCAAAGTGAGTTTAGGACTTGCAAACATTGGAATGTTTGGAATGTGGTTCTTGCAGAATATGTTTAGGAGTATATATTACAGAGGCCGTTTTATCTCAGCGTGTAAGGGCTCTCACATAAGTGTATGGCCGAAAATTGTTAACAAGATGACTGTCAAAAACATGATGTGTTAACAAAATAACTCACGTAATTTGCTCAAAATTGTGCAGGAGCCTTTTAAAAGAATATTTTTAAAGTTAACAGTGTTGCATTTTAAAATATATTTCGAGTCACACACTTTTTTCATCTACTCTATAAAATAAAGTTATCTATAATAACTATCTCTCTAAGAACTTCCCTGTAGTTTGCATGATTTATTGCCCCTAACCCCACGACCATCTGACGCCAGAAACCGCTTTCATTGCGTCCATTAAATCGTACCCATTTCGCCTGTTTGTCAACCTCTGACACATCAAATCAAATTGTGGTCTACCGCAATAATTTGAAATTGTATCGCCCACACGCTACTCTTAAGATGATGTCAAAGCGTTTTTTCTTAATGTTCCACCACTTCCAACATGCACAGATAGGAAGGGAGATCTTATATTCCCGGTCCTCTCTCTCTCTCTCTCTCTCTGTCTATACAAGCTGTCATACAAATGATCATAGCAAAACATATGTACGCCTACTTTTTCCAATTTGATTTACTATAAATTTGTTCAGAGAATGTTATCCAACACCCTGTGCCCGTTGTTGTTGTCCTCAAACTAGTGATCTTCTTGGAGGGGCTAAGTATTTATTTACCTTAACAGAGACATTTCCACTTAAAGGAATGGGGGAGAGATCAAGGGAGTTGAACCAGCGACAGCCTGCACATTATTTCGAAAATAATTTGGTTATAATTAATTTATTACATTTACGTATCATGTTTTTGTGATGGCATTTTGCTGTCAGTGCATATGTCAAAAGTGAAATGTAAAAATGAGTGATATATAAAAGAGAGATATGGCACTTTATAAGATGTAGAAAATTTAAAGTGACAGAGTAAGCGGTGAAACAAACAGGAAGCAATATTGAGATGCAGTTGGGGGCAGTGAAAGGAACTCGCCGTATAGTGTTTATTTTGAACAGTCGATCGGAATCCATGTAAAATTGTATGTCCATTTGAGGAAGTCTCAAGATAAAAGGGGAGAAGCCATGATTAGAATGTAGGAAGGCGCATTATCTGTTTCGATGTTGCTCCGCAGTGGAAATATGTATTTTTCTCTACCTAGAAATTGCAACCCATTTCGTGGCAGAATACCCTTTTCTGCATAGAAACTACAAGATTTTCATACATGACAGTTCTAAAAGACCCCTAAATTTGGATCTATAACACGACTTTCGACTATATGACTTTTTATGGCAAAAATTCGGGACCGAATTCAGTGTCGAACGGTCGACTTTTGCAATGTGGATTTTCGTTAAAACGGATTTTGCAACTTTGGCAACATAGAGAAAAAAGCAAAAGCCATGCACTAAAGTAGACAGACAAAATTTATCTTGACTCAAATGCCAACAAACAAACCGAGTGAAGCGTTACGACCAGAGTTCGTATTTACCCCCACATGAGTAACCCATACACATCGTCGTGGAGAATATGTAATGAACGTTTACCCATTACCCTCAGGGCAATGGGAAAAATAATGGGTAGCTACCCACGAAATGGGGAATTACCCATCACGATTACCCATTACCCTCTGGGCAATGGGGAAAATAATGGGAGTTACCCACGACAATGGGGAATTACTCACCACGATTTCCCATTACCCTCAGGGAAATGGGGAAAATAACCCCCCAAAATAAAAATATCGCTAAAATAAAAAAGTGGCTATAACTCGAAAACGGTGCGTCCAATCGAAAAAATAATAAAAATTTTAACTCCGACGGAGACTTTAACCAATGGGTGCCTCCAATATGGTATCACTTTTTTTAAAAAAAATTCGCTAAAAATAAAATTTTTCAAACAAAAATCGCTAAAACGCCCTCACGTTTATATCTCGGAAACGGAGCGTCCAATCGAAAAAATAAGCAATTTTTGCTGGTTTCTAAGGGGTTTTCATAAAGTCGTCTAATTCGTATTGAAGAATTTTTTTTTCGAAAAATCGCCAAAATAAAAACATCGCTAAAATCAAAAGGTGGCCATAAATCGTGAAATATTGGAGACACCCATTGGTTAAAGCCTCCTTTGGAGGTAAATTTTTTATTATTTTTTCGATTGGACGCGCCGTTTTCGAGATATAGAAATTTTTTCTAATTTTTTCATATTATCGGTCAAAAATGGGGATGAGTTACCCTGGGTAACCCTGAGGGTAATGGGTAATCGTGATGGGTAATTCCCCATTTCGTGGGTAGCTACCCATTATTTTCCCCATTGCCCTGAGGGTAATGGGTAATCGTGATGGGTAATTCCCCATTTTTGTGGGTAGCTACCCATTATTTTCCCCATAGCCTGTGGGTAATGGGTGAACGATCGCTACCCATTCCCCACGGCAATAATTGGTTATTTTTCAATTGGACGCTCCGTTTCCGAGATATAGACATTTTTTCTAATTTTTTCATATTATCGGTTAGAAATGGGGATGAGTTACCCTGGATAACCCATTGCCCATCGTCGTGGATAGCTACTCATTAATTTCCCCATTTCCCTGAGGGTAATGGATAATCGTGATGGGTAATTCCCCATTTTCGTGGGTAGCTACCCATTACTTTCCCCATACCCAGTGGGTAATGGATGAACGATCGCTACCCATTCCCCACGGCAATAATTGGTTATTTTTCGATTGGACGCTCCGCGTCCGAGATATAGAGATTTTTCCTAATTTTTTGATATTTTCGATCAAAATTGGGAATGGGTTGGTTGCCCTGGGTAATCAATTACCCATCGTCGTGGGTAGCTTCCCATTATTTTCCCCATTTCCCTGAGGGTAATGAGTAATCGTGATGAGTAATTCCCCATTGTCGTGGGTAGCTCCCATTATTTTCCCCATTTCCCTGAGGGTAATTGGTAATCGTGATGAGTAATTCCCCATTTCGTGTGTAGCTACCCATTATTTTCCCCATTGCCCTGAGGGTAATGGGTAATCATGATGGGTAATTCCTCATTTTCGTGGGTAGCTAACCATTATTTTCCCCATACCCTGTGGGTAATGGGTAAACGTTCGTTACACATTCCCCGACGATGTGTATGGGGTACACATGGGGGGGTAAATCCGAAGTCTGAACCCTGGTTACGACCACAAAGCAATGACGTATAGAGACGCCAATTCTCTCTGTAAATTGATGACATTTGGTATGTTGCAGATGGGCGGTTGGACGTTGAATAGTATTGCTTTAATAACAGTGTGTGTAATTTTAGAAGTCATGGAAATATAACCATATACGGACACCACTACCTGATAAAAGACCAAAAAAAAAAGACCCGTGTCTCCCAGATTTGCCCAAAGTCATGCACTTTTCTTATGGGCCCACAAAGATTTAGGGTGACAGAGTAAGCGGTGAAACAAACAGGAAGCAATATTGAGATGCAGTTGGGGGCAGTGAAAGGAACTCGCCGTATAGTGTTTATTTTGAACAGTCGATCGGAATCCATGTAAAATTGTATGTCCATTTGAGGAAGTCTCAAGATAAAAGGGGAGAAGCCATGATTAGAATGTAGGAAGGCGCATTATCTGTTTCGATGTTGCTCCGCAGTGGAAATATGTATTTTTCTCTACCTAGAAATTGCAACCCATTTCGTGGCAGAATACCCTTTTCTGCATAGAAACTACAAGATTTTCATACATGACAGTTCTAAAAGACCCCTAAATTTGGATCTATAACACGACTTTCGACTATATGACTTTTTATGGCAAAAATTCGGGACCGAATTCAGTGTCGAACGGTCGACTTTTGCAATGTGGATTTTCGTTAAAACGGATTTTGCAACTTTGGCAACATAGAGAAAAAAGCAAAAGCCATGCACTAAAGTAGACAGACAAAATTTATCTTGACTCAAATGCCAACAAACAAACCGAGTGAAGCGTTACGACCAGAGTTCGTATTTACCCCCACATGAGTAACCCATACACATCGTCGTGGAGAATATGTAATGAACGTTTACCCATTACCCTCAGGGCAATGGGAAAAATAATGGGTAGCTACCCACGAAATGGGGAATTACCCATCACGATTACCCATTACCCTCTGGGCAATGGGGAAAATAATGGGAGTTACCCACGACAATGGGGAATTACTCACCACGATTTCCCATTACCCTCAGGGAAATGGGGAAAATAACCCCCCAAAATAAAAATATCGCTAAAATAAAAAAGTGGCTATAACTCGAAAACGGTGCGTCCAATCGAAAAAATAATAAAAATTTTAACTCCGACGGAGACTTTAACCAATGGGTGCCTCCAATATGGTATCACTTTTTTTAAAAAAAATTCGCTAAAAATAAAATTTTTCAAACAAAAATCGCTAAAACGCCCTCACGTTTATATCTCGGAAACGGAGCGTCCAATCGAAAAAATAAGCAATTTTTGCTGGTTTCTAAGGGGTTTTCATAAAGTCGTCTAATTCGTATTGAAGAATTTTTTTTTCGAAAAATCGCCAAAATAAAAACATCGCTAAAATCAAAAGGTGGCCATAAATCGTGAAATATTGGAGACACCTCCTTAAAGCCTCCTTTGGAGGTAAATTTTTTATTATTTTTTCGATTGGACGCGCCGTTTTCGAGATATAGAAATTTTTTCTAATTTTTTCATATTATCGGTCAAAAATGGGGATGAGTTACCCTGGGTAACCTTAGGGTAATGGGTAATCGTGATGGGTAATTCCCCATTTCGTGGGTAGCTACCCATTATTTTCCCCATTGCCCTGAGGGTAATGGGTAATCGTGATGGGTAATTCCCCATTTTTGTGGGTAGCTACCCATTATTTTCCCCATAGCCTGTGGGTAATGGGTGAACGATCGCTACCCATTCCCCACGGCAATAATTGGTTATTTTTCAATTGGACGCTCCGTTTCCGAGATATAGACATTTTTTCTAATTTTTTCATATTATCGGTTAGAAATGGGGATGAGTTACCCTGGATAACCCATTGCCCATCGTCGTGGATAGCTACTCATTAATTTCCCCATTTCCCTGAGGGTAATGGATAATCGTGATGGGTAATTCCCCATTTTCGTGGGTAGCTACCCATTACTTTCCCCATACCCAGTGGGTAATGGATGAACGATCGCTACCCATTCCCCACGGCAATAATTGGTTATTTTTCGATTGGACGCTCCGTGTCCGAGATATAGAGATTTTTCCTAATTTTTTGATATTTTCGATCAAAATTGGGAATGGGTTGGTTGCCCTGGGTAATCAATTACCCATCGTCGTGGGTAGCTTCCCATTATTTTCCCCATTTCCCTGAGGGTAATGAGTAATCGTGATGAGTAATTCCCCATTGTCGTGGGTAGCTCCCATTATTTTCCCCATTTCCCTGAGGGTAATTGGTAATCGTGATGAGTAATTCCCCATTTCGTGTGTAGCTACCCATTATTTTCCCCATTGCCCTGAGGGTAATGGGTAATCATGATGGGTAATTCCTCATTTTCGTGGGTAGCTAACCATTATTTTCCCCATACCCTGTGGGTAATGGGTAAACGTTCGTTACACATTCCCCGACGATGTGTATGGGGTACACATGGGGGGGTAAATCCGAAGTCTGAACCCTGGTTACGACCACAAAGCAATGACGTATAGAGACGCCAATTCTCTCTGTAAATTGATGACATTTGGTATGTTGCAGATGGGCGGTTGGACGTTGAATAGTATTGCTTTAATAACAGTGTGTGTAATTTTAGAAGTCATGGAAATATAACCATATACGGACACCACTACCTGATAAAAGACCAAAAAAAAAAGACCCGTGTCTCCCAGATTTGCCCAAAGTCATGCACTTTTCTTATGGGCCCACAAAGATTTAGGGCCTCGGTGTTAGTTTTGCAAAAAAATGATAATTTTGTTAGGCTCATATCTTGCAAATCGTTCGGAATTTTGATTTGCTCTCTGAGCGAAAGTTGTAGCCCTTGTCATTTTTTAAATTTTTCTTTTGCGATTTTGACCTTGAATATGAAGTTTTTTTGATTTATATGTTCACAATTTTTGTTCTTTATGACAAGAGCTACAACTTGCCTCAGAAAGTAAAACAAAATTCCGAGCAGTTTGCAAGATATGAGCCTGACAAAATGATCACTTTTTGCACAAATGACACCGAGGCCCCAAATCTTTGCAGGCCCATAAAAAAAGTGCATGACTTTGGGTATAAACTGGGAGAAACGGGTCTTTTTTCTTGGTATTTTATCACGTAGTGGTTATATTTTTTCGTGTTTCACTGTGTGATACCAGATAGAGGCAATGCCTCAAACCACCCAACAATATATCGGCAACGGTATTGCGATTTGTGCGGTAAAATTTTTGTGTTAATACACCAGAAATATATACTAACAATGAAATATATCAAAACAAGTCCAAAATACGTTCAAATTTCACAGTTTTTCAAATTTAAGTTAACAATTTTTGTAATTCCACCTGGTGTAAGTCAATTTCCGTCAAATAACTCTCTATCGCACTGACCGCACCACGAATAGTGTGAAAGAAAATGTCAGTGGAGAGTAATGGCAGCTCTATACGTCATTACTCTATGGTTACGACCCTCTACTCTATCTCTCTCTCTCTCTCGCTTACTCCGTACATTGAATATTTCAATACACGAGCAGTTTTTTGATGATGTTATAGTATCTAACTATAGAAATTCCAAGCATGTTTAGGAAAAAAGTATGAAATAATCATGATATGAATCAAGATATTGCATTTGAAGGAATCGTGTCGACTTTTTGGTTCTCTCTAATGATGGTTGCCAAATTGCGCACAACTTCGGGTCATCTACTTCTTGATTGGCTTTGAAAAAGGTGTTTTTTTTAGAGTTGCAGAATTTTAAATCAAAATAAAGCAAAGAAAGATGTATGTAATATTTTTGGATAGATAATATTGTATAGATAATTTTATGCCATTAACGCTTGTATATCATCAGGGAAACGTGGACGCCACGTCTAGCATGTATATGATGCAATCTGGAACCGCAATTTTCACACACGTTTCGCAGCATTTGCGACTGTATTTCGCCAATAACTCGTCGAATGTTGATTTCCAAGTATGCAATTGTCTCTGGTTTATCGGCGTAGATGCGCGGCTTTACATAATCCAAAAGACACTAATCCAGTAGGGTTAAATCACCCGATCTTGGCGGACAATTAACAGACTATTACGTGAAATTATTCGTTCAGCGAAAGTTTCTTTGAATAAGTCAATTGTAACGTGCGCTGTGTGGCATGTGGCTCCGTCCTGTTGGAACCAAATGTATGCAAGACCAATACCAGCTAATCGAGGGGTAGTTACCTACGACGATGGGGACTTACCCATCACGATTACCAATTACACATGGTGGACGGGTAGTCATAATGGCTTCTTGTCCACGACGATGATGCATTACACTAATGTCATCCAAAACTATATCGGATCGCATCGTCGTTGCGAGTTTTAATTCAAATTCCACAGGATTTCTGTGGTTCTGGAAATGCACCTACTTGTCCCGATGAGGACATTATTAGGGACGATTTCTATAGCCAACTAGATTTAGCAGGAAGCTCCTTGTCAACTAGTGACATGGAAAGATTTCTTGGAGATCTCAATGCCAAAGTGGGCAACGACGTCAAAAACGTACAAGAATGGGATAACATAATGGCGATAATCTCATAGATTTCTGTACTCGCCATCAACTTTTTATCGGCGAAAGGAAATTCCCCCATAGAAATATACACGTGTACATGCCGAAAAATAACCGCACCGGCAACATATTTCAGGAAACATGTACATGTTTGCAAGCATTGTTTTCATGAACTGAGGATCTACTGCCTTTCAGTTCCTTTGTTGCCTCTCTCATTTAAGTTTATAGCGGTTTTCAACACACAAAACCACATTTAGGTCTCAAAAACATATATTAAAGACTATTAATTATTGTGACTCAAACATACCATATTGAATGCAAACATAATGTGATTCGACACAAGTGTAGTATATTTGCGACAAACTACAAACACGTTATATTTGCTATACATGGGAATATTTGAATTTGTATATATTTGTTATATTTGTATACATGGGAATCACCTGATGGTCAAACCTTGAACCAAATTGATAGTACACTCGTGAGCAAGATGTTTTTGCGTTCCCTGCTGGACGTCAAAACTAAACCTGGTGCTGATAATTCTTAGTGGACATATTCCGTCTCCATCCAGCAACTGCCACCGCTGTTAGAGAAAAAATCGTAAAATCCAATACAGACCAGGAACCAGCCATATCAATGATGTATGATCAAACCCTACGCTCCAATATGGCACAGGACATTTAAAATACGTGATTAGGTAAATTTCGAACACTGAAAGAAACAGCCATGGACGACCTTGGTGACAAAAGATATGTGAATAAACCTTGGATTAGTGCAGAATCCTGGATCGATGTTTGGAATCGCGAATGCCTGCACAATATTTGTACACGACCAAAGACACCAACATTGAAGAGGCAGTTAAAATCAGACTATCGGCAATCAGCTCGTAGAGTGGAAAATATAGCGGAGGAATCCGCAAAATGCTGCAGGTACAGCTGACCTGCGTATTGTTAAAAAAGCTGATTGGCAGCAACATCGGGAGTACTGCATCGTTAAAGACTAATGATGGCACGGAGATACCAGCCAACAACACCCGCGAACAACCACACACATGCTCTATCGACAGTGTACAGTAAACTTACATACCAGTCAAGTTAAATCGCGAACGACAAACACACAATGATAAGAATGGTCAGTGTGCGACAGCGACCACACAAGTATAAGTGGTACGTCGTAATTCTCATTCACATCAGTGCGGCTGGAGTACTTAATGTTGGGGTTGACCAGCATTATCAGTTAGTCGCTAACCAGTACACAACCCGTTACGATCATATATAGATCTCGGGACTCTAATTTCGAAAGAAATCCAGAGTAAACTTTCCCCTTAAATAAATTTATCATAGCGGCTTAGGCTGACTATTCCACCGTAGCGGCTTATGCTGACTATTCCGCCATAGCGGCTTCGGTTGACTATTCCACCATAGCGACTTCAGTTGAATATTCCACCATAGCGACTTTGGTTGACTATTCCACCACACCGGCTTAGGCTGACTATTCCATCATATCGACTTCGGTTGACTATTCCACCATAGCGACTTCGGTTGACTATTCCGCCATAGTGACTTCGGTTGACTCATAGAGTAATACTTAAGAGTGCCCATTACTCTCTTCGATCCCTCTTCATGACGACGAGGTGGTAGGCCATTTCATAAAGTTTTATTTGCTGCTGTATTTTACCAATTTTACACAATGCAAACAACATAAAACATAATTTAGCTGTCATTAGTATCAATAAACCCTATTTAAAATTAGTTTTTGTCTTTTTTAGTCTCTCATTCTCCATCATTTCCCTAGTACCTTTCGATCAGCTGTGCTACAGAATCCCCCTGGTTGACTATTCCACTTCGGTTGACTATTCCACCATAGCTACTTCGGTTGACTATTCCACCATAGCGACTTCGTTTTACTATTCCACCAGAGCGACTTCGGTTGACTATTCCACCATAGCGACTTAGGCTGACTATTCGATCTTAGCGACTTTAGTTGAATATTCCACCACAGCGACTTCCGTTGACTATTCCACCATAGCGACTTTGGTTGACTATTCCGCCATAGTGACTTCGATTAAACTATTCCACTATAGCGGCTTAGGCTGACTATTCCACCATAGCAACTACGGTTGACTATTCCACCATTACGACTTCGGTTGACTATTCCACCATAGCGACTTCGGTTGACTATTCCACCATAGCGACTTCGATTAAACTATTCCACCATAGCAACTTCGGTTGACTATTCCACCATAGCGACTTCGGTAGACTATTCCACAATAGCGGCTTAGGCTGACTATTCCGCCATAGCGACTTCGGTTGACTATTCCACCATAGCGACTTAGGTCGACTATTCAACGATACTGTATTTAACCGATGGGAATCCGATCCAGTGTTTCCGTCCGAAAGTGAGGTAGTGTCTGGAAGTACGAATCCTACCGATCTTGAACCACTCCCTGCTAACCAGATCCGACTTCCCAACTGTGCGTCACACCAAGTTCTTGATTACCTAAAATCGATTGATGGAATCCAAGAGATATTACTAAATCGTTCCCAGAAGAGTGGTTTAACCGCCCTCAGGAAAGTGTCCCCACCCGTTACCAGAAGAATGCCTCCATCCGCTGCCTAGAGAGTATTATCTTTCGTGCCTAAGGAGTGATCTCACCGTTACCGGAAGAGTGCTCTAAGACCGAACCCAACGGAGTCAAACCATTCCCAGAAGGGTACAAATAACCGTTCCCAGAAGAGTGTTGTCAAACCAATCTCAGAAGAATGCTATCAGACCGAACCCAACGAAGTGTTCTCAAACAATTCCCAGAAGAGTATTCTCAACCGTTCCCAGACGATTATTGTCCAACCGCTCCTCGAAGAATGCTCTCAGATCGAACCCAAAGGCGTGTTCTCAAACCTTTCCCAGAAGGGTTTCCTCAAGCGTTCCAAACTATTCCCAGAAGTGTGTTCTAAACGTGTGGATAAATTGATGTTGTTTCTTTAAAGTAAATTATTTTGTATTATAGGAAAACCAATAAAGGGTCTGAATTCATATCCCACGCAAGGGTAAACCATTCTGTGATTTTTTCGGAAGGTTTACTGGATCCTAACGAAAACCCCTGAACATGACTGAGCGTACAAATTGAGTTACAAATTGTTTTATATTGTTATATTTTGTTTAAATAAATAGGAATTATACAGGGTGATGCAGGAAGTTCCAGACAAATTTCTCCAGCGTATTCCTTGGCTCATTTCATGAAGAAATCCGAAAATGCAAGGGTACGAAATGGCAGCGGGTTCAAAATTTTCGAATTGCTGGTCGGTGGGTAGTAGGGTAAAGTTGCTAACTACTGTGCCAGTGGTCGGATTTTTTGGTTTTTGGGATTGTTGGAAAGGTCTTTAAGAGGCCTAAAGAAGAAATAAGTCAAATAACCGAGATACAGAGCTTTCGGAAAAAATGGAAAAAAAATTCACATAACCTCAATTTGCTCAGCCAGATGGCAGGTAACTTATGATAGCCATACCTCTTACCTTTCCAAAATGACTTAAATGAAGCCCAGAGGTCTTACCGTTCCAAAGTTATGACCATTTTACTGCAATGTTTATATAAAATGGTCATAACTTTGGAACGGTAAGACCTCTGGGCTTCGTCTAGGTAATTTTGGAAAGGTAAATGGTAAGATACGAGTTCGAGGATCAGTCGCCCGAGGTACTCGCCGAAGTGATGAAAATGCCATAAAACGAGCCCGTATGGTAATCAATTGTGACGGAGCCCATTTAACCGATATCATATTCTCAACTTAACCAATAAAATTCTCAAGGTTCAAATAAACATAATCAAAAAACAGAATTGAAGTTTTTCATTTAGAAAACAAATGAGAGCCAAACAACATCGGATGACTTCTTTTGAAACACCTTGTACTTATATTCAAATATCAGGCACCCGGAATCGGTGTGCAACTGTATATCACGATCAGTGGAAAAAATAGGGAATGCCCAGCTCACTAATTATAAGAAGCTCTCCAGAATTTATTACTGAGATCATCCTCAGAGAAATGTAATAGGAAACTGAGTAGGTTAAGAAGAATCCAATTCCGATTGGAAACTCTAAACTGGTCCTGGCGGCCAAATATCGGAGGAAAAACTGCGGAGCAGCGCGTGGGCCGGAAGATTTTTACGTGCAAGTGACCTTTTGTGAATTTGGGGAGATAATAACACTTTCGAATTTAAGGTCCTTGTGGATTTTCCAAGCCGATCGAATAGAACTAAATAAAATAAATTCATAGATGGCCATTACTTCTCATGAAGGGATGGATGAAAGCTTCTTACAATCAGTGAGCTGAGCCATGCGCTATCTAGTGTTATACTCACTGATTGGGACATATAGTTTACCACCGATTCCGAACTGTGTTTTGGGACGTGGCAAGAATTAAACATATTTTTATAAGTTTAAGATCCAGATGTAAATTCATGCGCTGAATAATAGGTATTGAAAGGTGTTTTAGGGCCACCTGGAATTCTTGGGGATTGTTCGAAAATGATAAACACATCTTCAAATCACTTCGAAAATATGATTATCCTTTCCTGCTAGACCGGCAGACCCCGTCCCACCACAAATCTTTAATATTCAATACCAAAAACAGCAATATTGACACTGAGGATGTCACAGCCAGCAGCAACTATGAAATCAGTTGCGGCAGCAACAATATCCCGCAACAACATGAGCAATTGACATGTGCCTGTGTTGCATTTAGTGTGAACACCTCACAAATTTGCAACATCGAACAGCATGAGTGCCAAATGCAACAGAACACGACATCGTCATCTCAACTGCAACACCACAAAAATATCCCAGAATCCTGAAGTCAAAACCAATCGGCCAAGCAGATCAACAACATTCAACGCTAAAATGGAGAGGCGACCAACAACGAGCAGTGGCAATAACAAAGCCACCTCCAGCAACACCAGCAGGGGCAAACAGTCAGTCAGTCAGTCAGGCCTTCTATGTCGCCTCCAACTGAGTCATGAGACGCAAAGGCTTCTGTTGTTGCTGTTATAAGATGTTGAGCTGCTGCCGCTGCTGCTGATCGTTCTCACTATCGTTGTCGTTGTCGTTGACGCTGTTCCTGTCCCTGTCGTGGTCCATGTCTACAACGACAAATTGTCTAAAGTCAATATTGGAAAATATGGCAATTTACGTATTGCATGTTTATTGTTTTTCGTTTCCTTGTTTTGGCGAAAATATAAAAAACGCAACACAAAGAAAAATCATAAAAAGTTCACATTGAAGTTTATCAGCAGCAAGCGATCAATACATCAATATGGTCAATAAAGTCAACGACAACATGCAACAGATTCAAATGAACCCCAACAGGCACCAGCAGCATCACAAGCTGCAACAGCAACATTGCCACCAATAATAGCAACAGCTTTAGAAACATTCGACATTTTGGGGTGACAGGCAGCCACAATGCTGTCTTCTGCGCTCAGCAACAACACTCTCTCTCCGGCACATGTGAACATGACAACAATTTTTATTATGCATAATTTTTTGGCAACACAATTTTGGTTTGTTTGTTAGTTGTTGGTTGGTGACGATGCTGCTGCTTCTGTTGATGTTGTCGTCCTTTGGTTTACTTCCTTTTGTGTTGCAACTTCACAAGTTGCTTTTTGTGGAATTGAAATTTAAGAAGTTCTCTGTTTGTTTGTTTGTCCAAAACTCCAAGTCGATCGTTTTGTTGAAATTTATTTTGTGTTTTCATTGTTGTTTTAACTACCATCACAATTTGTTTATTTGGTGATCTTCCAGAAAACTGCTTCCTGTCTCAATTCCATAACACGGGAAGGCAACACCAACTTGCGGCACGAAATTTGTGTGACAAAAGAAAACTGTTGCGCAATGTGACAAAAGACAAAAATGGCAACAGTGACCAACGGAAATACCTTTAGAGGTGGAAGTAGCTTTAACTTGATTGCGGTTATGAAGCACAACCAGTTGGAATCCGTGTAGAAGAGTAGGCCCTATACAATGAGTCTAAAAATATGACTGATTGTAAGAAGTTCTTTCTAATCCATTTGGAAGAAGGTGGGAATTTAAGATTTTAAGGCTCGAGTTTCCGAGATATACCGACTTGAAATTAAACAAAACCTAAATATAAATTTGAAAATCTGTAATTCTAAAACGTCGATGGTATCAACTGCCCCCTCCTAACCAAAGCGATATAAATAAATAAATGGTTTCCCATTACATCCCATGAAGGAATTCGGGAGAGCTTCTCACAACCAGTGAGCTGTGCCCTTTTTTATAGTTTTATACTCACCAAAGCGATATTAGAACTGCAATTTCCCAGCTTAAGAACAACAAAGCCGCTTTTGTTGATGGACTACCACTTCTTCTGTATAAGGGTGGCAGCTATGAGTTGGAGAGGCGCATGCATCAGCTCATATGCAAAAGAGTTGATGCACGGCTTAAGAACAACACAGCCGCTTTTGCTGATGGCCTACCGGTTGAGCTGTTTAAGGCTGGCGGCTATTAGTTGGAAACGTGCATGTACCAGGATAGACAAATGCATGCCCGACGATTGGGGTCTTAATAAACTGTATCCTGTTATCAAAAAATGCGTCCCGATTATATGTACAAACTATCGTGGCATTAGCCTTTTATGCATTGCATACAAGGTCCTCTCGAGCGTAAAGTGCGAAAGATTAAAGCGGTTTGTTGCAGACCTGATCGGACCTTATCAGTGTGGCTTGAGCCCTCGAAAGTCAACTATCGTCTAGAAATTCACATTACGACAAATCCTCACGATGAAACCTCACGAAAACAAATCGTAGCCTACCACCTCTTTGTACAGTCTAAGGCAGACTTCGATAGCCCGATACAAGGAAAACTGTTCCGAGCTATGTCGGAGATTGGTGTTCCTGCTAAGCAGACACGTCTTTGTAGAATGACAGTGACCGACACGACATCCCCAGTAAAGATTGGTATAGGTGTCATCGAACAATTTACTTCAATGCCTCAGGCTGGGCGACACGGTATCATGCGATCTCTTCAAAGTATTAATTGAGATCATCGTGAGAAAGGCTGCAGTCAACGCGAAAAAAACGATCAGCAACAAAGTCATATGCTGCTCGCGTTCGCTGATGATTTAAACCAGGGTTCGTAGATCGTGGGTAATGAGTTACCCTGGATTACCCAAGGCAACCCAATATTATTGCCGTTGGGAATGGGTAGTGATCGTTTACCCATTACCCACAGGGTATGGGGAAAATAATGGATAGCTACACATGACAATGGCGCGTTACCCATCACGATTTATCATTACCCTCAGGGAAAAGAAGTAAATGATGGGTTGTTACTCACGACGATGGCGAATTACCCATCACGATTACCAATTTCTACGATGGGGAATTACCCAGAATTATTAACCATTACCCACAGGGTAATGGGGGAAAATAATAGGTAGTTACCCACAGAAATTTGATCGAAAATATGGAAAATTTTCTATATCTCGGAAACGGAGCGTCCAATCGAAAAAATTACCAATTTTTTGGAGTTTCGAAGGGGATTTCACAAAGTGATCCAGTTCATATGGAAGTTTTTAAAAAAAAAAATTCACAAAAGTCACATATCTCGGAAACGGTTCGTCGAATTGCCAAAATAATAAATTGTTTACTTCTATAGGAACGTAATGGGTAAATACGAACTCTGATTTAAATACACTTGGGCGAAATCTGGGAGAACTTACAGTAGTTTCGAGAATTGAGAAGGAATCAGCAAAAGTGGTTTTGGGGTAAACAGGGACAAGCCAAATTTAATGGCTTCGGCAAGCAGAACATCCACTCGATTGGTTGATAGCCGTTATAATTTCAAGGAATTGGACGAATTTATTTACCTCGGATATGCAATGGTGTCACCCTAGAATTTAAACCGTGAATTGTGCTTGCCAACAGGTATTATTTCGGGCTACGCAAGCAATAGATAAGAGATAAGACCCTCTCTCGAGAAATAAAGATCCAACTATATCAGACTCTCACACAATATATCTTGTTTTATGGTGCAGAATCCTGGGTCATATCGCATGCAGAAGAAACATTACTGCACACTGAAATCTAACGGCCCCAGGAACATATTGCAGGAACCATGTACATGTTTGCAAGCATTGTTTTCCTGAATTTAAGATCTGCTGTTTTTTGTTCATTTATTGTCTGTCACGTTTTTGTTTCCAGCACTTTTCAATAAACAAACTCACATTTGTGTCACAAATACGTATATTATAACCTAATACTCATTGTGTCCTGAACATGATATATTGAATAGCAAACAGAATGTATTTGGACACAAGTATACTATATTTGCGATAAGCTACAAACACGTTTTAGTTGCGTCAAAACAATAAAAAATTCAACTTTTCAGCGTGTGGTAGTTTTTGAGGGAAAACTGCTCCGAAAAATATATAGCCCTATAATAGAGAACGGTATGTATCGACTGTGTATGCAGCACGAGCTGTGTAATCTGTATTTCCTCATCAACGTAGATATGCGTAGCAACATAGCGTGTTTATGCTTGCAAGGCCATGTTAGTAAAATGGAACCAGTGCGAAAGGTATTCGAAGGCGTACTGGAAGGACAACAACAAATATGATGACCAAACTTCGCTTGAAAGACCAGGTGGTATATTGCCTACGAGAGCTTGGTGTTTCCAACTGGAGGAGGAAGCTGAAGGTCGAGCCGGTTGGAAGGTTGGAGAAACATGCTATCCTCATTACGTACTGCCCTTGAGCCGTCTGGTTTGAGACCACCTAAGTATTTAGTTAACCTAAAATAAAACCTATTTTCAAGCATAGTTATGCGTATGATTTATGGGCTGACATTATTGCTTCTATATACGTTAGATCCGAGGTAAACGAATTCATCTACTACCCCGAAACAATAAAAAAAATTTTCCATTACATCCCATGAAGGGATTGGGGAGAGCTTCGTACAATCATTGAGCTGTGCGCTTTCCAGTCTTACACTCACCGATTGGAACCAACAGTTTTACCCTGATTCCGAATGGTAATATGAGAAGTCTTTTCATGGCTAAGTCCTCGATAGTGTCGCTACCATAAAGCGAGGTGACCGTCGTCGAAAGAAATGAAAGGTGGTCACAGCAGGGATCGAACCCACGTTCTCATGTACAACAGACACGCAAACTAACCATTGCACCACATTACAATGGTTATCAATCTCTGATATCCGAAACATGAACCAAACTCATAGATTTCTTTTCATAGACCGACTTCGATGACACCCCCTTGTGAGAGTTGGCTTGACCTGATGGAAGACTGGTAATGCGTCTGATTAAATTAATAAATTTTTTTTTATAAATCTATCAAAATATTTCATAAAATATTTCATAGCCGTTATGAAGAGATTTCTTCTCGTAAAACCTACGAAAATATATCATAGATATTATGAACAAAGTTCAGAGACTTCCTTTCATAGAATCAACGAAATTATTTCATAGACGTTATGAAAAAATTCCATAAAGTTTGCTTCGTAGATTCTATGAAAATATTTCATTGATGTTATGAACAAATATCATAGATTGCTTTTCATAGAATCAATGAAAATTTTTCATAATTATTACATACAAATTTCAAAATTTTTGAAAATTTCGCTTCATAGAATCTATGAAAATATTACATAGATGTTATGAACAAACTTCATAGATTTATTGTCATAGAATCAATGAGAATGTTTCATAGTTATTACAGACAAATTTCATAAACTTGAAAATTTCTTTAATAGAATCTATGAAAATATTTCATAAATGTTATGAACAAATTTCATAGACTTATTCTTGAATCAATGAAATTGTTTCATAGACGTTATGAACAAATTTCAAAAATTTTTTAAAATTTCGCTTCATAGAATCTATGATAATTACATAGATGTTATTAACAAACTTCATAAAATCAATGAAAATTTTTCATAGATATTATGAACAAATTTCATAAATTTCGAAAATTTTGCTTCATAGATTCTATGAAAATGTTTCATAGATATTATGAACACAACTTCATAGATTTATTGTCATAGAATCAATGTAAATGTTTCGTAGTTATAACAGACAAATTTCATACACTTCAAAATTTATTTTAATAGAATCTATGAAAATATTTCATAGATGTTATGAACAAAATAAATAGATTTCTTTGCATAGAACCAACGAAAATATTTCGTGGATATTGTGAATAAATTTAATAAATTACGAAAATTTTGCTTAAGAGCTGATTCTCTGAAAATATTTCATAGCTGTTATGAATACATTTCATGGACTTGTTTTCATGGAATCAATGAAATTGGTTCATAGACGTTATGGGCAAATTTCGAAAATATCGCTTCATAGAATCTATGAAAATATTTCATAGATGTTATTAACAAACTTCATAGATTTCTTTTCATAGAATCTATGGAAATGTTTCATAGATATTATGAACAAATTTCATAGATTCGTTTCTAAAAAATCTATGAAAATATTTCAAAGATCCTATGAAATGTTTCACTCGCTGAAAATTAATGAAAAATTTCATGGAATCTACGACGGCTTTCAGAATCTTTTGGAAGATATTTTTTTGCGGCGTTCGTTTTATTGTGCTGGTTTAGGAAAATCGTACCAAGAGTGTCATTCCCCTTTTCGCTGATCTCATTGTTGCATTCATTTGTTTGTTTGTTGGTTGGTTTGTTGTGTTTAAGCAACTGACAACTTGCAACAACACACAGACTTAAACCATAACTTTTGGATATTTTGAACACTTTGCCTACTCCTCCTTCTCCTTCTGGTTTTGAAAATTATTGTTGCTGCTGCTGCTGTTGTTGTTGTTTTTGTTTATTTTAGAGGCAACATTAATACAAATTGCAGATCACGGTTTTTATGTTGTACATGCAAATTCATGGCTACTGTGGAGCCAAAACTAAGTTGCAACAACCTTTTGTTAACTCCATGCCAATGCTGAAAACTGTCGTCCCTTCTTTTCCCTTTCCCAAGCAAGTGAGATTATTTCGTTTCGTATATGGCAGGAGGAGGAGGAGGGCTGTTCCAAAATAGCCTTTACAAAAAGTATCCAAAACTGCCCGTTTACAAAAGTATCGAATTTGTATTAGTTGTCTCCTATAACACACATAAACCTAAGGACTCAAAATGCTTGAAGGACGGGAATGGTTTTAAACGGTTAGGGGGACGACGGACGTATGGCCATATAAATGTTCAGATATTTTGTAGGTTTCAAAATACTCGTAAATGCTTGTACCTTAACTTCAGTTACAACTGCCACCATTGTCTCTGCCACTTGCAAAATGTTTGCTATTTGTAGAATAATTCTGAACCACAAAATGTAATGTGATGTAAGACTGTTTTTTTTGCTTAAGCACCGGGTAGAAGCGTTGCCACTGCCTTAACTACTCGCCACCATACACAACATTAGCTGGCAAAAACAAAAGGAAAACAAACAACAAAATTGAAATAAACTGACAGTTAACAAAATCATGTGTGGCAAGTTGGTTTTGGGCCTTGTAATACGTGCAGCGTTTCTGTTTATTTTTGTTGTTAAATTACACGGGTTTTTACAAGACCCGATTTGTGAGCCACTACTATGGACTGAGCTGTTATTTGTTTTTTTTTCTTTTTTATTTATTTTATTTTGTCAGAAATGGTGTGAAGTTTTTGGGACGAATATTTTAAATTTGTTAATTCTTTTTGCGGTTCGCCTGAGAAATCAATGAATGACTCATTTCCTTAATTTTCAAGCAACTGATATTAAAGCAGCTTACACATGAACTAATACGTGTCCACGGCCATTCACAAGATCGGCTCAAAATTACATTGAGTTTAAAACATTCCCACATTATGACTTCCAGTGCAACCGTGTGCAATTTAGAAACCTCATTCAAAACACTTCCACCGCTAGGTAGACTAAGAGTAGTAGAAGTCTTGGCAAATTCCCCTCAAGGCTTTCCTAGCAATAAAACATAAACTCCAGCAATTGACAAGAATTAACCACAGTAGAGTATAGTACGACCCGTTAGGAGCGAAAGAACTACACAATTTCTAATTGAAATTTAAAAAGCATCAATTTAATTTTGAAAAATATCAATTGAAATTTAAGAATTATATTTGAAATTCAAAATATATCAATTGAAATTTAAAAAATATTAATTTAATTTTGAAACATATCAATTGAATTTAAAAATTATATTTGAAATTCAAAATAAATCAATTGAAAATTAAAATTTCCATTTGAAATTTTAAATACGTTAATTGAAATTTAAAAACCACCAAATGAAATTTGAAACATATGAATTGAAATTTGAAAATTATATTTGAAATTCAAAATATATCAATTGAAATTTAAAAAATATCAATTTAATTTTGAAAAATATCAATTAAAATTTGAAAATTATATTTGAAATTCAAAATACATGAATTGAAATTTAAAAAATATCAATTTAATTTTGAAAAATATCAATTGAAATTTAAGAATTATATTTGAAAATCAAAATATATCAATTGAAATTTAATAAATATTAACTTAATTTTGAAAAAAATTAATTGAAATGTAAAAATTATATTTGAAATTCAAAATACATCAATTGAAAATTAAAATTTCCATTTGAAATTTAAAATACATCAATTGAAATTTAAAAAACACCAAATGAAATTTGAAAAATATCTATTGACATTTAACAGATATCAATTGAAATTTGAAAGACATCAATTGAAATTTAAAACACATAAATTTAAAGTTGAAACCCATCATTGGAAATTTGAAACACATCAATTGCAATTCAAAATAAATCAATTGCACTTCAAAACTCTAATACATAAAACGATTAATAATTGTTAAATTCCAACCGACAAATGTTAAATTTCAATTGATGTCTTTAAAATTTCAATTAATGTCTTTTAAATTTTAATTGATGTATTATAAATTCCGATTGATGTGTTCTAAATTTCACTTGATGTCTTTTAACATGATGGGTTTTAAATTTCAATTGATGTGTTTCCAATTTCAAAGGATTTTTTTTAAATTTCAACTAATGTACTATTTTAAATTCCAATTCAGTTGTTCTAAATTTCAGTTGATGTCTCATAAGTTTCAATTGTTAAATTTCAAATGTTTCGAAATTCAATTGATGTGGTTTAAAATTCAATTGATGTATTTTAAATTTAAATTGATGTCTGTTACATTTCAATTGATGTGTTTTCAAATTCAATTAACATGTTTTAAATTTCAACAAAATATTTTAAATACCAATTGAAGTGTTTTCTATTTCAATTGACAAATGGTAAATTCCAATTGATGTCTTTTAAATTGCAATTGCTGTGTTTCAAATTTCAAATGATGGGTTATAAATTTCAAATGAGTTTTTTTTAAATTTCATTTGATGTATTTTAAATTCCAATCCATGTATTGAAGTATTTTAAATTTGCAGTAGTTAATTTTTTATGTACTAAATTCTAATTCAAGTATTTTAAATTTCAAATATAATTATTAATTGATAGTTTTCAAAATTTAATTGAAATTTTTCCCAATTTCAATTGCAAATGAAGTAGCATAAAAGTAAAATATTTCCCATATCATCCCATGAAAAGATGGGGGAGACTTGTCACAATCACTGAGCTGCGCGCTTTCCTGTTTCCACTCACTGATTGGGACCTACAGTTTTACACCGGTTCCGAACGGTTTTTTGTGAAGCTATTTCATGACTTCTTACTCGATAGTGTCGCCGTCACTGGCGATGTGGCGGTCGTCGAAAGAGGTATAAGGTGGTCAGAGCAGGGAACGAACCCGCGTTCTTTCGCACAACAGCCACAAACACTAACCGTTGCACCACCGATGGCCAAAATGGTGTAGTATAAGCTTCGGTATATCGCCTCAAGTCTTTCCCAGCAATAATACGAAAACTCCAACTATTGACAAGAACTAACCATATTAGAGTACTGTCAGACCCGTTAGGAGCGATAGAACTTCACCATTTCAAATTGAAATTTAAAAAATATCAATTGAAATTTGAAAATTATATGTGAAGTTTAAAATATATCAACTGAAATTCAAAATTTCTATTTGAAATTTGAAATACATCAATTGAAATTTAAAAAACATCAGTAGATATTTAAAAGACACCAATTGAAATTTGAAAGACATTAATTGAAATTTAAAAGAAATCAAATTAAGTTTAAAAGACATCAATTGAAATTGAGTAGACATCAATTGAAATTTGAAATTCGTCAGTTTAAATTGAATTTTTTTTTCAAATGATGAATTTTAATTTCAATTGATATATTTAAAATTTCAATTGATGACAGTTAAACTTCCATTGATGTCTTTTACATTCCAATTGTTTTGAAATTCAATTAAAATAATAAATGGTTTCCCATTACATCCCATGAAGGGACTGGGGAGAACTTCTCACAATCCCTGAGCTATGCGCTGTCTAGTTTTATACTCACTGATTGGGTCCTACAGTTTTACACCGGTTTCAAACGGTATTTTGAGAAGCTTTTTCATGGCTATATACTCGATAGTGTCGCCGTCACTATGCGAGGTGACCGCCGCCGAAAGAAAATTTGAAGGTGGTCAGTGCCGGGTTCGAACCCAGGATCTCATGTACAAGAGCCGCGCACACTAACCATTGCACCACCGAAATTCAATTGATGTGTTTTAATTTCATTTGATGTCTTATAAATTGCGATTGATGTCTTTTATATGTGTTTTCAATTTCAATTGACGTGTTTTAAATTACAATTATAGCGATACAACAGCCATCAGTCTCGGTGGAAAACGGCCAGCGGGACATCTGGCTAGTGTCATCGTACATGGCGCACGACCATACTGAATCACCCCCTCCGAAGTGCGTCAGGGATATTATATTGGAGGCAAAAATACGGAATTATAGCGTCATTATAGGTACCGATGCCAACGCGCACAACACAATATGGGCGAGTACCGGCACCAATGATCGAGGTGAGTCTCTTTTTAATTTCATTATAAGCGAATCCTTGACTATAAGTAATAGTGGCGAGGAACCGACCTTCATATCTTCGGTTAGGAGGGAAGTACTAGACCTAACTTTACTACTTGGCTACGACTATTTAACTGTTTCCGATTGGACCGTACTTCTGGTCACTCATTTTCTCATAGGAAAACGGACTGGAACGACTATCGTGGGCGCCTAAGGAAACTCTTAAGTAACCATCTGAATATTCCGACCAATGTGCCAGAGCTGGAAGAACTAGTTGGAAAATTTACTGATGCGTGCAAGAACGCGCTCAATGGGTCCTGTAGGACCAGTGGTTATAATGCTGCCAAGGGTAACAAAAGACCTCATTGGTGGAACGCTGAGCTTCAGGATCTAAGATCGTCCATTAGGCGGCTTTTCAACAAGGTCAAAAAGAGCGGCGACCAAAGGGATTGGGACGTTTACAAGATTAGTCAATATAAAGGTGAAATAAAGAAGGCCAAACGGAAATCCTGGCGAAACTTCTGTGAATCCATTGAGGGAACCAACCAGACTGCACGCTTAAGATACGTGTGCGGTGTGCGGGGTTCTTAATGAAAGACGATGGAACGGGGACGTATTCGTCTGAAGAGCCTCTTGGGATTCTCCTAGATACCCACTTTCCCAACGATACAAGGAATGCCGGTCATCAGTCAGAAGAGCTAGTCGGAAACTCAAATGGCTTGGAAAAAATTCGCTCAATAGTGAGCAGAAAGAATCTGATATGGACCATTGGATGCTTTAAGCCCTATAAATCAGCCGGACCTGACAGGATAATTTCGCGCAACTACAGGAGGCACTATACCTATCTTGTAGTTGGTTGGAGGCAATCTTCAAGGGCTGCCTTATGCTGGGAGTCATTCCTAGCATTTGGAAGCAAACCAACGTGGTTTTGTCCCGAAGGCGGGCAAATGTTCTCATGTCAAACCAAACGACTTTAGACCAATCAGTCTATCATCCTTTGTTCTTAAGACATTTGAAAGGTTACTGGACATTCACATTCGAAGTAATCTTACACAGAATCTACTATCGAGTTCTCAGCATGCCTATATCAAGGGCAGCTCAACTGAGACGGCTCTCCACTCTATATTCAGCATAATAGAGAACTCTCTTGAGAATAAAGTCTTCGCTCTAGGGGCCTTCATGGACATCGAGGGGGCCTTCAATAACATTCAACCTTCGGCGATTCTCAGGTCGTTACAGAATCTAGGAGCCGACAGCTTAGTGACACGCCTAATTTGGAAGCTTCTGGTGGATAGATCCGCCAAAGCTGAATGGGGTGGTGTTACAATTGCTAGGAACGTTAAGATGGGGACACCGCAGGGGGAGTTCTGTCTCCACTATTATGGTTAGCTTCTGTCAATGAACTGCTTCTTGAATTGGACAGGGCCGAATGTCAGGTCTTTGCCTATGCCGATGATATTGCTATCATCTGTACAGGTAGAAACCTCAATTTACTTAGCATTCGTACAACCAGCCTACTTAGTCTAATTTCGAACTGGACCGCTAAAAACGGCCTATCACTTAACCCACTTAAAACCGGGCTTATCCTGTTCTCTCGGAAATATAAAATACCCGCATTTGAACTGCCGTCAGTTAATGGGGTGCAATTACAGTTGATGGAAAAGGTCAAGTATCTGGGAATAATTCTCGACAGAAATCTGTCTTGGAAACCGAATGTGGAGCAGAGGGTGAAAAAGGCGTCTGTTGCTCTGTAATGCTGTAAACGGGTGATAGGAAAGCGCTGGAGACTGTCTCCTAAGATCGCCATGTGGATTTATACTGCAATAGTCAGACCAATACTTCTCTATGGTATCGTAGTTTGGTGGAGATCCCTCCAAAAGAAATATATTCTGAATTCCTTGATGAAAATTCAAAGATCAGCACTGATTAGCGTTAGTCGGGCAATGGGCACGACGTCAGGTACTGCACTTAGTGTTATCCTGAACTTCTGTACTGCTGATATCATGGACGAGGCGGCAGCAGCTACATCCCTGGTGAGAGGCATTCCGGACACGCTGAATTAATACACCGGATCAACTCCTTTCCCGTAAACACGGACTGCTGTATCCCCTACCTTCTACCAGCGACAAATCTAAGGACTTCCATTCCGAACAGGAATACCTGGGAAAGTCACTGGAAGGGTATCAGGTTTTTCACGGATGGCTTAAAGTTGGACGATCAAGTAGGCTATGGGGTCCATTCACCGGATCTAAATCTAAAGATCTCCTTCAAGCTGCCTGATCACTGTAATGTATTTCAGGCGGAAATTACCGCCATACTGGAGGTTGCTGAACTACTGAAAAGTAGTGTCACATCCCTCCGGAGAATATGTATCTACACAGATAGCCAGGCTGCCATAAAATCACTGGAAGCCATGTTTGCTACTTCCGTGACGGTGAAAGAATGCCACTCATCACTTAGGGTGATGGCAGAGAATTTTGACATCAGGCTCATCTGGGTACCGGGACAGAGTGACATTGCAGGCAATTTCGTAGCGGATGCGTTAGCTAGACAGGGCACTACGGCACAGGTTCCTTCGGCAAAAGAAGGTGTTAGTATGCCAATCTCTACCTGCCGTTTTGCAGATCAGGCAGTGGGCCGATAATGTGTTCAAGGACAAGTGGAGACTTACTTCAACTTGCAAACAAGCCAGGGTCCTCTGGCCACAGGTGGACAGGAAGAGGACTCGGCAACTACTTAACTTGCCGAGAGGCAGGTTATCCACAATGATAGGAACACTTATGGGACATTGTCTTGTAGGAAAACACGCCCTAAGATTGTTACATAGAAACTCCACTGTCTGTAGATGCTGCATGGAAGAGGATGAGGAAGCGACGAAACACCTTCTCTTGGATTGCCCTGCTGGGTGAGGACTGAGAAGTAGGATATTCGGAACACATCTAGCTAACACCGTAGCCCTACAGGATATTCCTGTAGGTCTTATAGACAAATTTATTGAAAGGGCAAATTGGATGGACGACTAGTCAATAGTTGCTATGGAGGAAACTGCAGCTACCACAATGAGCTTCTTTAGCCTCAGTGTGCTAGACAGCGTGCTGTCTTGCAGCCTTTTTAGCCAACCAACCATCCAAACTACTGCTCAATATAGTGCACGGTCGTGGCTACGAAAATGGTCTCGTTCTTAATAGACGATTAATGCACCTCAATCACTTACAGTACTGCAGTGTGGTAAGCGGAGGAGTAGGCAATATAAGATTTTAGATTCTACTCTAAGCCATTAAACTCTAATGCTGCTTCCAAATTAGTTGTATTTTTTTGCTTGAACGATTAAACTCGGAAGTTAAATATTTAGTGACTGAATCATTACAAACACATCCGACCATTCCCTTAGCTTATAGCCCATCAATGACTCACATATCTTAAAAATTACACTCGAAAAATCAATGTTCATACAAACCGGGGCGGCTTAAACCTTTTGATATTGTTTAAACGATTTTTATGGATTTTTTCCTGTGCATAATGAATATTGGATGATTGTATATATCGAAGTATGTACATGCATATATACATAAAGTTGCTGTTTATTTAAAGCCAAAAGCTGTCATCGCAAAATAAAACATTCATCAGGTAAATATTATCCACAATCTGGCCAAAATCATTCATTTACTCAATACTCGTCAGTCAGTCATTCAGAGTTATTCACCTTCCTTTTAACACATCCCAACAACAATGAAATGAAATGCCATAAAAAAAGTTTATATACGATACATGATTGAATAAAAAAGATACAATACTGTACGATATAATCTGAAACCGAAAACCGTAACCAAACCCCGAAAAAAACCTTTGGATTTGAAACACCAAAATACCTGAGAGTCTTCGATCTGTGAGTGTTTGGCGAAATAAACGAGCGCAGGCGCACAGGTAATTACAATTTAACGAAAACCTCTAAATCGTTGATCATGGATGCGATGATGATGACAACGATAATGGCAAAACGCTTTCTATAAACTCGCGATGAGATGAAATCGTTTGTATGACAATTTTAAGCGAGAGTGTGACGAGTTGAATTTCAAATATTTTAAAAATCAAAGTAATAGAAATAATATTTCAATGAAATTGTAGTCAATATTTTAGTTGAAGTTTCCAAACAGAATTATGTCAAACTGGTAAACAAATTGTCACCTTGCCAACTAGTTACACCAAAAGTGTGCTAACGTACGCAATTCAACGATGTAATGTAAACAATTTGTTGCAGAAATGAACAGTTTCGTTTATAAGACAAATATGTCGTTGATGGAATGAATATTGTTGTTGTGGCGATGAATATATAACTTGGCTCAGTTTTATAGAAACGTTTTTTATGTGATTGAAGTGAAAGTTCCGTGGGGTTTAATACAGTGTTTGGACTGATGCTAGAAGTTTTGGTGGTAATAGGTACTAGTCGTTCAAAGTAACTATCGAGAGATGTACGAGCTTAAGAACGGGCATTTAGCTCGGCGCCTAAATAGTCTGACTTTCTATTTCAAATATAAAAGTTTTCTTAAGAAGAGATAACACTTTCACTTCAGTTTTTGTTCTTAAGCGAACCACAGACTTGTCATTTATAAGCATGAACATCGGCTATCGTTGATGTTTATTGTCGGTTTACCGCCCTTCTTGATAACAAATAAAAATGTAATCGAAGCTGTTCGCATCACTATCATGTTCAAAACATTTTTTAGCAAAATTTTTTTAAATTCATCACCCATATAAGAAGTTATCGGCCAAGCTCATGCTCATGAATGCCAAGTCTGTGGTTCGCTTTAAACTTTAAAATGCTACAGCAGAGAACATTTTTGTACAAAATGCTAGTTTTAACAGCGTTTCATATTGTAATTACTTATTCTTATTTTGCACATGCGAGAAATTCTTCATCATAAGTCAGCTAACGCATAAATTCATCGCCACAATAGTAATGTTCATTGCAGCAACGAAAAAGTTATCACATCTACGAAACAATTAATTGCTGATGTAATAGTTTATGGTGGGGCGATGAATTATTTGCGTTAGCTCACTTTTGATTAATCGATAAACTAGTTACTGTTTGGAAAGGGTTTCGGTGTTCGGATTTATTGTTCTACCTTTGCGACAAATCCTAGTCAGTCCGTATGGCCTTTCGTTTACTGAGATGCATCAGGGGGTGGATTCTGGTTCTGTGAAAACTTTTCAGTGATAATTCTTGTACCTAAATTAACACTGGAGATTTTTTCATTTCACAGTTTCACATAACCAGAATCGACCCCCAGATCCCAATAGCCCATATTATCACAAACCCTCCCCCTCCTTGTTGGACAAAATCCTTTCTAAACTGTTTATTTATGGTGGTTGCAGAGTGGTAAGAGTTTACCCTCTTTGAGCATCTCACTATACTTTGTGTCCCGACACCTTCGAGTAATGAGCCATCAAAACACTTGTCATAGCAAAACTTTTGGAATCGTTGTAAAAGGGCTGATGAAGAGAAGCTACCCCCATTCCCACCGTGATATTTAATAAAAAAAAATTTGGATATGTACTAAACTAGTTATAAAGGGGTTTTCAACAGAGACGCTACAAAAGTAAATCGATAGGGATAGCAAACGACGGCTCTTTCGACATTTGTCTTCAGTAAGGTTTGCCATTTCATCATAGAAATATATACGAGCCAACAACGCGTCGAAATTATTAAAATTTACTACCGAAATTTGGAGTCAGTGGCCTCAACTTTAAGAGCGCTACGTCCAATTTATGGTCGTCATATTCATCCTACCAGATCAACAATTGAGCGTCTAGTGGAAAAATTTGAATCCACAGTCAGAGTACAAAATGTTCCCGTGCCAGTGATGCAAAGAAGTGCCCGTAGTGTGGAGAATATTCCTGCCGCTGAGGCTTCAGTTCAAGAAAGCCCAAATGTGTCTCTCACACGTCGTTCTCAAGCGTTGGGCATCTCTGTGACGTCGTTGTGGCGAATTTTGCGAAAAGATCTTGGCCTACATCCTTACAAGATCAAATTGACGCAAGAACTGACGCCGCTTGACCACCATAAGCGTCGTATGTTCGTGAATTGGGCTGAGCAACAACTTGCAAATGATTCGGACTTTCATGGGAAAATCATCTTCAGCGATGAGGCTCATTTCTGGCTGAATGGCTTCGTCAATAAGCAAAATATGCGTTATTGGTCCGACAGCAATCCACACGTAATCCATGAGTCATCATTGCATCCCGCAAAAAATTACGGTTTGGTGCGGTTTATGGGCCGGCGGCGTCATTGGGCCGTACTTCTTCCGTGATGATCACGACCGGCACATTACTGTGAATGCGAATCGCTACCGTTCAATGATAACCGAATATTTTTGGCCGCAATTGGATAATATGGACTTGGAGGACATGTGGTTCGAACAGGACGGCGTTATAAGCCACACAGCGAATGCCACAATCAATTTATTGGAAACCAAGTTTGGTGAACGTGTTATCTCGCGAAATGGCCCAGTCGATTGGCCGCCTCGGTCGTGCGATTTGACGCCGTTAGATTATTTCCTGTGGCGCTACGTCAAGTCTATGATCTATGCCAACAAGCCAGCGACGATTGATGAACTTCGTACGAATATCGAACGTGAAATTGCAGCAGTATCGACCGATTTATGCTTCAAAACCGTCGAAAATTGGGTTCAGCGTCTGGACTTCTGCAAGCGTGCCCGTGGTGGCCATGCAAAAGAAATCGAGTTCCATACATAATGGCATCGAACGTACTTTCACGGGAATAAAGAATTTCATTGGTATCTAAAACCGGTTTTGTTTTATTTTTGTAGCGTTCTTATTGAAAAACCCGTTATGTGTGTCGCAAATACATATATTCTAACATATTAATCATTGTGTCTCAAACATGTAATATTGAATAGCAAACACAATATGTTTGGACACAAGTCTATTATATTTGCGACGAGCTCCAAACAAACTTTATATTTGCATCCAAATAACAAAAATACATATTTTTCGGAATTTGTATTAATGAAATTGTTAAGTGCTCAAAATATAAATATTTTCCCATTACATCCTATGAAGGGATAGGGCAGAGCTTCTCACAATCACTGAGCTGTTTGGCTTCCAGTTTTCACTCCCTAATTGGGACCTACAGTCGTACACTGGTTCCAAACGGTTTTTTGAGAAGCTATTTCTTGGCGTATTACTCGATAGTGTTGCATGGAGTGTAAGGTGGCCAGAGCTGGGATTGAACCTACATTCTCTTGCGCAACAGCCGCGCTCACTAGCCGTTACACCACCGATAGCCACGAAGCGTGCAAAATACTCCGTCAAATGCGCTGCTTGATGAACAGGAGGTAGTTGTTGAGTTTGTTAAATTTTCGACCACATCTTGCGGCCTCTGACAAAGTTCAGACGACGTTTCTGCAGGTGCACAGTTGCGGCAATCATCAAGACAGTTTGGAATATAATGTATGTTTTAATTTTATATATTTTTTTTAAATAAAAATATTAAACGAACAACATGAAGACATCATTTATTTATTTTATTTGTTGGTTTTAATTCTTCATAACCAAGACGAGTAGCCAAGAAATTTATGACTGGGAACAATTTTAAATAGAAAACCCGCTGAGTTTTTATTACCACCAGACTCTCATATTTGGCCAATAAAAGAACATTTAACGAAGCAAAGGAAACACACAACACGCAATGAGAAATCTTGGAAATGGCCATAAAAATTAGTAAACTCACATTAAATTTAAACCAACACAGTGGCTCGAAGGGGCGGCAGGCACCAGGATCAAAAAAGGAAGTAAGTACTTCATAAGTACACGGGACATTTTTGTATTTTGGCTGACGATCAATGAAAATGGATAATTGAATCCTTTGGTAGTTTTATGATGTCATAAAACTATAAAAATCACCCAAGAACAAAATTGAACCATAAATCTATAACTACTTAAAGGGCACAATACAAAAGGGAGCATTGAAATGTTGTAAAACAGAGACAGAGGAGAAAGAGAGATAAAGATTAGAATCTTATGAAAAATTTCGAAAATTGTAAGTAGCTACGTAGGGTGACATTACATGGCAAGAAGCAAAAGACCACCATCACTACTCGATTCCAAATACATATGACTATGAACCAAGATATGCATCTTTGGAAAACAGTAATAGCCTGACTGGCTTGGACATCATGAGCATGGAAATTGTAATAAATTTCCTTATAAACCGTTAAATATGTAGTTTCCCTGTCTTAACATTTTTGGTCTCGTAGCCATGTACGAGTATGGCAGTTTTAGTTTATCAGATGGTAACAAGATACATTGGTAGTACAAGTATCAGAATCTTAATCTTCCTTACTACCATGGTCGATGTTCCCCTTTGAATTTTTTACTGTGGCAAAGGGAGATTTTCTTTGAGCATTGTGTTCTAGTTCGCTATTGTCATCTCTTCTTCGGCTACTTAGAAAAATTTATAGCGTGAAAATATGTCTTGTAAGCCAATAAAATAGACACACTTACTTAAAAACAGAAGAGGAAAAAAGGTAGCCAGCATCTTGTGGTTATCAATCTTTAAAAAAACAAATAAAAAAAATTTTTATTGCTTTTTCGTTCGATAAAGATCTTTTTTCGTTGGGGTAAAAAGGGGGGCAAAGTCTCGGAACTACTGGTGTAAACAAATTTTGGGAAAAGGAAAGAGGTGTTGAAATTTAACTCAAAATCAATTCCCTATAAAAATGGGCAAAAAAATGCTTTATTACACAGAAAATTTTTAACAAATTCTTAAGAGTTTCCGAAATCAAGATAATTTGTCAACATGATCTTTGAAATTTATTCAAAGAAATAAAAATCTAAATATTGTGACAGCATTTTTAAACAACAAGATCAACACTTTTTCTACACAAATTTAATTTGGTGTTACCATTGATTCGAAGTTGTGGTAAGGAGGAGATTTATAGGAAAACGTCTTAAAAGATGTGACAACATTTTAAATTATTATCGTATTAAGAAACATTTTGTAAAACCGTTATGAATACATTGACTTTGAATCTACAACTTCTGTTTAGCCTTAATAAGATGACAAAAGTTGCCCTCATATATAAACTTCGAATTGTCCCTTGAAATTGCGATGTGTTCATTATTACAAATCAAGCGGAGTACACTTCATTGGTACTTTCTTTCAATTGAGGACCTTATATTCTCACAACACATGACCAGGCATCGCCAACGCAAGTGAGCGTGTGTATAAAATGCCTCCCACTACTCAAAATATATCTCGCGAGTGTCGAGTCGTGTATTTCCACAAGCTCTATGCGGCTCGTAAGTCGTTAGTTGTAGGAAGCGCACGCGCATGCGATTACTTTCTTAAGTACATGCGAAAAACGAGCCGTAACACAACTCGTGATTACCTTCGTTTCTTTAAAAATATATTCGCTCTCGACCGCGTGCGCGTCCGTACAGCAACAACTCACTGCTCGCACTCGTCTTGAAACTATTTTAGTGAAAAATATAAATATCTAGGGAATAAATAGTACGTAATACAGGGTTGCCCATATTCGACGGACCCATGTTTTTTTTAAAAAAATCAAAGAAAAAAATAAAAATTTGGCGGTTGGCAATCTTAATCATTTAATTTGTTCGAATTATTCAACGCGAATAATCCGTTGTAAAGTGGACCGAGCCATGCCCAACTGCTGAGAACGGAGTTTTTGGGATGTTCTTGGGGACCTCTCAACACTGGCTCGTACGGCAGCGATATTCTCGGCCGATCGCCTTGGTCGACTTTTATTTGGCCTCTTCGGATTAGAAAGAGCCTCACCAGTCGAAAATTTTTCGTATAAACGCTTAATGGTGTTCTTAGAAGGCGCACTTCTCACATTTTTTAATATTTTAAAAGCACGTTGAGTTTTCACAATTGACTTGTTCTGTTGAATGTAAATTTCAACTATTTCAGAGCGCTCGCGTGGCGTGTATTGTTGCATGGTAAAAATCTGCTTGGACTGACGCTTCAAACGCGGTATGTCATTAAGCGATCTGACATCTCTGTCAAAAGTTATGGCGTTGCCAGATGGGTCCGTCGCATATGGGCAACCCTGTATATGCAAGAGCGGATCAAAAAGTCCGTGACTTTTCGAACCTCCCTCGTAGTTATATGAAATGCAACGCTGCTGCCATCAAGTACCACCTGTTAATATACTACTGGCAAATTATGAGCAAGTTCCTCATTTACTTTGCGTTTAACAGCTGTTCAAAACATACAATCTCGTGCATTTCTTTAAAAAAATGGAAAAAAGTGAATTCCGAGTGCTCATTAAACATTATTTTTTGCGGAAACAAACCGTCAATCAAACCAAGGAAATGCTTGATAAATACTATGGGGACTCTGCACCATCGATGTCAATGGTAAACAAGTGGTTTACTGACTTTCGTTGTGGTCGCACAAGTACAAAAGACGCTGAACGTTCAGGATGGCCGATTGAGGTCAATACACCCGAAAATGTCGAAAAAATCCACGATATGGTGTTGGCCGATCGAAGAGTAAAAGTGCTTGAGATTGTTGATGCCATAGGCATTTCATATGGCAGTGTGGTTTCGAGTTTAAATGATTTAAGAAGGCTGTCTTCAAGATGGGTGCCGCGTTTGCTCTCAATTGACCATAAACGTAATCGTGTGACAACTTCAAAGGAATGTTTGGAATTGATTAATTGGCCTACGAATTGGTACCTCATCGGCCATATTTTCCGGATTTAGCCCTCGTTGACTATTTTATATTTCCAAACCGAAAGAAATGGTTCGGGGGAAAGAGATTTAACTCCAACGATGAAATTATTGATCGAACAAATGCCTTTTTTATGGACCTCGAAAAATTCTATTTTTTCCAAGGGATACAAAAATTGTAGAAACGTTTGACTAAGTGTATTGAGCTAAAAGGAGATTATGTTTTAAAAAATAATTTTTTTTTTGCTAAGAAAATGTGTTTCATTGAAAATGTCACGCCTCGTAGTAAAACAAAAAATGGAAAATTTGCACAAGAGTACAAACAATGTACTACATCAAGAGTAGCAAAATGTATTTAAATTGTTCCAAAGATTAGAGAAACTGTATCAAAAAGTTCATAGAATGTGCAATCTATGCCAAAAAGTACATAAAAAGATGTGAAACAAGTACATAATTTGTGCCAAAATGTGCAGACATTATACCAAACCCAGTGTGCAAAAAGTGCATTGTGTAACAATATATAGATAAAATGTACCAGAAAGTGAATAGTGTAACAAAAAAGGACTTACAACTTAACAACAAAGTATACTATTTTTGGTACTTTACCGTTTTTTAGTTCACCTGCATTATTGTTGCAGTTTGTGTACTTTAATGTACTTTTTGGTACATTGTGTGTACTTTTTCTATATTTACGTAAATGTTTTGGAACCCTCTGTTTTTTGATGCATTTTATGTAGTTTTTTTTGAAATTTGTATGTACTATTTTGACACAGTACAGTGTATGTACTTGTTGGTAATTTGAATGTACGTTTTTAGTACAGCACAGCCTTTTTGTACACTTCTGTACTCTTTAGGTACTTTTCATATTTTCTTGGTACATTTTATATACCTTTGTGCAATTTTGTATTTTTTTTGTTTGGAACACTGTTATGTTTAGTACATTTTATATAGTTTTTTGGTACTTTCTAGGTTCACTGTAACCTGGTTTTGTCGAGACCTTAGGTAAGCTCAGCCATGTCCAGAGTCTTTCGCTAGGATCCACCAAACCTTTCGAAATAAGAACATATTAGTCTACACTTTTCGGGGGGTCCGAATTCAGATTCTTTATTGATCTTTAATTTACAAAGTAATTTGATATACAGGAATAACATCAACTGCTTCACTGGTTGAGAACACTCCTCGTAGCTTGAGAACACTCGTCTTGGTTGACGACACTCTTCTGGAGGCACTTGTTATGGCATGACGAATCACTCTTCTGGGGGCACTTGTCTCGGCTTGACAACGTCCTTCTGGGAATACTAGCCTTGGCTTGACAAATCGTCTGGGGTAGGTTGCGGATTGGTCGAATTCTAAGATGATCGGGATCACAGTGTCTTGCACACGCGATTACCCGGATTCTCTGTGTGGATGGGTACCTAATATGCGGGTTGCTGACTCGGTATGTGCTTTGCATGTCCGGTGAGAACGGTTCGGTATCGGATATCAGCGGGTGGGTTACATGAAAACAGTGAGCCGAAACCCCTGTGTTGGAATAGTGAGCCGAAATGCTTGTGTAGGAACATTGAGCCGAAGCCACTGTGTAGGAACAGTGAGCCGAAGCCCCTGTGTAGGAACAGTGAGCCGAATTCCCTGTGTAGGAACAGTGAGCCGAAGCCCCTGTATAGGAACAGTGAACCGGATTTCCTGTATAGGAACAGTGAACCGGATTCCCTGTGTAGGAACAGTGAGCCGAAGCCCCTGTGTTGGCACCGTGAGCCGAAGCTCCTGTGTAGAAATATATTTACACCGTCTTTACTAAAGAACGGATCCCAAATTTGCTCCTGTCCTTTGCAGAACTAAAGACCCGGATAAAATGCTAAAATCTTATCTGGTTGTGCGCTCGGATGCGACGACTTGAATCTAGTCAACATTAACACTAAGTACCTTCGCTGTAGAGACGCAAATGAGAATTGCATCCAATCACTCATTCTCCTGTTGTCATTAAACTAGTTCGCTGCTGATATGTACACAACGTCAACAGAGCTTGTGGGGTTTTCAGTGAGTGTGACTGTTCGCGGTGGTTGGTGAGTGAGATGGATGTTGTGAACCATTCAAGTGAACCAAAAAAATATCAAATTTTTCTTTAGTTAAGAAACCACTATTCTCATGATTTTTTTATATCTTAAGATGTCTAGCTTCCATATCCATTTTAAAATTCTACAATCGGTTGCAAATTGCAAAAGATACAGGATGCTGAATATAGAATTGTTAGTGTCATTAAATAAGTGGACCGGAGTGTATATTATTATGTACGGACGGATCTTGAGGTCACGTTGACGTCACTTTCGGAGCACTGTACTTTTTGGTACATATATCGTAGGGATTTTACGTACTATTTGCTTAATTTGAATTTAACTTTTTTGGTACACTATATACATTTTTAGTACAGATTATGTACTTTTTGGTACACTTTATGTACTTTTTGGTACAGTTTTAAGAACGCGTTATGTGCTTCTAATTACACATTATGTACTCCTAGGTACGCTTTATGTATTGTTATTACTAAATACTATATTTTATTTGACACATTTTATGTAATTTATCGTACACTTTATGTACCTTTCTGCAACCCATTTTAGAAGTGCATACGGTTGGTGAATTTTGTGTATTTTGTGTACAATGTAAGTATGTACAATGTACATTTTTGATTCACTTTATATACCTTCTGTACATTTTGTAACACTTTATGCACGTTCTTGATCATGATCTTTACTTTCTCTTAATTGCGTGTACAAATTTTGGTACAAATTATGTTAATAAATGATAACACCGATATATTTTCATTTATTGGATCCACTTTCTCCTACATCTCTATGTAATAGGATTTACGACTCGCAGGGTAATGAGTAAGTGCGTTCACGACTCACGCGTCACGCGTCACGACTAACGAGTAAATGCGTTTTTCTGCTCCTGGTTTAACGGCTCGTGGGAAAGGGAACTATGAAAGTAATTGACAAATGATAACTATATTCGAAATGGTGGATCCTGTAGGGAAAATAACCTGGTTTTTTTTTGGGATCCGAAGGGGGTTTCGACAAAGTGGTATTTCAAAAATGGTGAACATTTTTTAGAAAAAATCGTGAATATCAAAGAATTGGAAACAGAGTACATACTCGGCAAAATTTCTTTAGTTTTTAACTCTATGCGACTCTATAACTCTAAACGACTCAAATGGCAAGACAGGTGCAAGTGATTTCTTCGACGCAACCGTCCTCCGTTACAGCCCCAAAACTTCGGTATCATGTCTACCAATCATGAAGTGAAATTCTTAGCCCGCGTCTGCCTATCAAATATTACACAGCAATTCCAGCAGTTCACATACAAATTTCCAACCTTTGACTGGTATCAAGTATTTTGAACCATTATGGTCATAATTTATATGAATCTATCAGCAATCCTGCACTCTTGCCATGTGCTTAGGGCCATTCTTATATAGTCCAGATCAAGTAGATTATGTAAACTCGTCCGTAATCTTGCTAGCTCATCCGTTCAATGGATCCGTGGAACGTTGCTGTGCACCGGCACACAAATAATTGTGAAGTCAGAAATTCAGATCGCTGATATAAATCATTACATCCTAGTTGAGTAGAAGTGAGTCAGAAATTCAGGTCGAAGCTATCTACTATTGTGCCCCAGACTTAATGACATTTTTCCTCTGTGTCAGACTTTTTCCAAAAAGATAAAAAATACGTATATATAACGGGTTTTTCAATAAGAGCGCTACAAAAGTTTTTTTTAAATAAAACAAACCGGTTTTAGATACCAATGAAATTATTTATTCCTGTGAAAGTACGTTCGATGCCATTATGTATGGAACTCGATTTCTTTTGCATGGCCACCACGGGCACGCTTGCAGAAGTCCAGACGCTGAACCTAATTTTCGACGGTTTTCAAACATAAATCGGCCGATACTGCTTCAATTTCACGTTCGATATTCGTACGAAGTTCATCAATCGTCGCTGGCTTGTTGGCATAGATCATACACTTGACGTAGCGCCACAGGAAATAATCTAACGGCGTCAAATCGCACGACCGAGGCGGCCAATCGACTGGGCCATTTCGTGAGATAACACGTTCACCAAACTTGGTTTCCAATAAATTGATTGTGGCATTCGCTGTGTGGCTTATAACGCCGTCCTGTTCGAACCACATGTCCTCCAAGTCCATATTATCCAATTGCGGCCAAAAATATTCGGTTATCATTGAACGGTAGCGATTCGCATTCACAGTAATGTGCCGGTCTTGATCATCACGGAAGAAGTACGGCCCAATGACGCCGGCGGCCCATAAACCGCACCAAACCGTAATTTTTTCGGGATGCAATGATGACTCATGGAGTACGTGTGGATTGATGTCTGACCAATAATGCATATTTTGCTTATTGACGAAGCCATTCAGCCAGAAATGAGCCTCATCGCTGAAGATGATTT
Organism: Phaonia tiefii; assembly: GCA_963931995.1. NCBI lineage: Eukaryota > Metazoa > Arthropoda > Insecta > Diptera > Muscidae > Phaonia > Phaonia tiefii. The sequence goes on along the minus strand of OZ008370.1, from coordinate 29,265,739 downwards.
TCCCATGAAAATCCGAATCATTTGCAAATTGTTGCTCAACCCAATTCACGAACATACGACGCTTATGGTGGTCAAACGGCTTCAGTTCTTGCGTCAATTTGATCTTGTAAGGATGTAGGCCAAGATCTTTTCGCAAAATTCGCCACAACGACGTCACAGAGATGCCCAACGCTTGAGAACGACGTGTGAGAAACACATTTGGGCTTTCTTGAACTGAAGCCTCAGCGGCAGCAATATGCTCGACACTACGGGCACTTCTTTGTCTCACTGGCACGGGAACATTTTTGTAGTGTGCCTGAGGATTCAAATTTTTCCGCTAGACGCTCAATTGTTGATCTGGTAGGACGATTATTACGACCATAAATTGGACGTAGCGCTCTTTAAGTTGAGGCCACTGACTCCAAATTTCGGTAGTAAATTTTAATAATTTCGACTCGTTTTTGGCTCGCATATCTTTCCATGATCAAAAGAGCGGGAAAAAATATGGCGTCGTTTGCTGTCCCTATCGATTTACTTTTGTAGCGTCTCTGTTGAAAAACCCTTTACTAATATTTGCCTCTTTGTACACGCTGAAAAATCGGTATCGTTGCTTTGTTTGGATGCAAATATAACGTGTTTGTAGTTTGTCGCAAATATGCTATACTTGTGTCCAAACACATTTTAGTTGCTATGCAATATTACATAGTTGAAAAACAATGATTAATGTGGAATAACATACTATGTGTTGGTGACCCAAGATTGGCTTGATTTGTTGAAAACAACTGAAAACATAAGCGTGACAGACAAGAAAGGAACAAATAATAAGCAGCTCTTCAATTCATGAAAACAATGTTGCAAACATAGATATGGTGCCTGCATAATGTTAGAGGGCCCGTTTTTTTTAGCGTGTAGATTAGAAACTGGGCCTCTCGGCGTTTCCTTGTTTCTAATCGGATACACATTTCGTCGTGGTACATTTTCCGCTTCTGACTAACATATATTTGTTTACCGCAACAATATTCCTCAAAAGTGGTTTAGATGCCCAACATTTTGTTAGTGTGGAACGGAATTTATGTTTTCATTTCAAGTGTAATTGTCCAGTTCTGTCCCACTGTGACTGTTTGTCAATGCGGACGTTCCTCGCGCCAAAACCCGTAATTTTTGGTCTCTACCAGAATCATTTACCAACACATGTCTTGAAAATAATTTCAAACATTTTTTGAATACATTGCTAAGGAACACAAAAGGCTTTAAGTCGAAAACGGAGCTGTTGACCTGGGTTAGAGGCAATACCTCAAAAATTATTTGATTTCCTCTTATTTCCGAGTTATGCCATGTTTGTGGGTTTTTTTTATTTTGGCGGTTTTTTGATAAAAATTTCCATCAGAACTATCGAAATAGGACCCAGCATAGCCGAGATATTTGTCGATTTTTATTAAATTTTGGTTCATATTCGACATCTTCCGGAAATCTATAAAAAAAATGTGAAAAGGCCAAAACTAAAACAATAAATACGCATTGTGTCTCTATTTTTACTTTAAACTGCCTAAGGGTCGTGCCTCGCGAGCCGGGAGCAAACGTTTAGTCTATCGGCTTTTGGCTCGTGATCCGCGAACTCTCGCGTATGGGCGAAGATTGGTGCGAAAGCTAACAATACAAAAGTTTATTGGCCGAATATACACCCAAAGAATGAAAATGTTTATTGCTCGGTTGCCACAACAATACTTTGATTGATTTGTATTTATTTATTAATTGCAACAGTTCATGTAGTTCTCCCAAATAAACTCATCATGTATTGCAAATGTTTATCATGTTGTTGCAAACGACTTCTCGTTTGCATCCAACGCGTACAAAAATACATTTGCCGCAAGTTTAAAAACCGTTTGCGATAACTGAAATTAGCAATTTTTCTAATGAGAGCACAGATTACGCAGAACGTCAATTTCTCCCATTCTTATCCACTCGTTTGGCATACACACTCACGAATACGAATTAAAGTGGTCACACACTCTAAAGCTTCTACCTTGTCGCTATATATTGGATGGACAATTGAGGCGCTGTAGTTTGCTGCGCTTTTAGTTGTTATTTGAATGCAAAGCGAGACAAAAGTGTACGTATACAGTGATAAAATAGACAAAAGTGCCAACTTTTTTTGAAACAATAAAGAAACAAAATAGAGCTTATGGAAGCCATAAAAAAAAGATTTAATTACAACTCGGTTGCTGTAACCGAAAGAACAGTTGGTGGAACCATTTTTCGTTCCTCGAAAACGTTTTTTCAGCTTTAGTTTTTCATAATTCGTTTACTGCAAACGTTTTTCAGTTCTCGCAAACGTTTTTTTAGTTAGGATCAACTACAACTCGGTTGCTTTAACCGAGGGAATAGTAGGCGGAACCGTTTTTCGTTTCTCGCAAACGTTTTTTCAGCTTATGTTTTTCATAACTCATTCGCTGCAAACATTTTTCGGTTCTCCCAAACGAAATGACATGGATGGCTTAACAGAAGTTCGTTTCTCCCAACTACAGTCCCCAAACGAACTTCAGTTATCTGAGATTTCATTTGGGAGGAACGAGTTTTTTCTTTGCGTGTAGAAATGGGAAATTTGAGTATCTCGTGTAGCAACCATTTCGGTCGTCTCGTCGACTCCCTATTCCTGTACACCATAACCTATTCCTCTTCCTCCTCTCATACATATCAAAATTTGCACAGTTTTGAAGCCACTGTCAATGTGCATAGTATGCGTTGATTTTGTACGGCCTTCAAATTGAAGTTTCTGTCTGTGATCTTAAGCGAGCCAAGCGACTTCTTTTGCAGCCGCTTTAGATTTTAAGCAGGAGATAATAATTATTTCAATATGTTCTTATAACATATGTGAGAAGGCAGCGGTTCTCCACATTAAACCAAAAAAAAAAAATAAACCGAATGCCAATGTAGTTTGAATACAAATATAAAGACAAGTACTACCAGCTCCTTTTCCAGTTCAACACAGTTCACCAGCGTCGTGTTATAAATTTGTTAAAGGGCATCACCACCATAGACATCGGCAGTCTTCATCATCATCAGACATCATTCCGGCATCGTTTGTACTGAATGCACATTGATATTGAATGAATGATATGAACTAAATTGAATTTCTTAGAATCATTGGAGTTATTTTTTTAATTTTTTTATATTTTTGTTTGCTCTTGCAATATATCATAAAATTTGTGTTTTCCATATGACATGATTGTGTTATAAATAAAACCACAAAAAATTTATATCAATGACTATAAATGGTTTTTATTGCAACCCCTTCACCCCTTTATTTCACAAAAACGCATAGCTTCAATTAAACATTGATAGCATGGACAATTAAAAAATGTTAATTAGTCTTAAAGCCGTTTTCATTGGAAATATATTTTTAGGGTTCATTTACTACATTATATTAAAACGCAATATCATTGTACTGTTGCTTGAACAAGAGATTCTCACCTATGTTCTGTGTTTCATTGTTGATTCAAATCACGTGTGAGTTTAAATCGGTTTCGGAGTGGTTTTAGAATAGGCAGAAATTGTTTTATATTTAATAAATATTCAATTTTATAAAGAAAATTACATCAAACTTTAGAAAAATCTTAGGTTACAATTCACCGCTTTCACGGGCTATGTTCCCTATTTCCCTTTCACGGCTAGTTGTGTGAATTAGTTTCACATAAAAAAATCAATTAGTGTTCGAACTGACGGGCGGTGAGTTAACCCCTTTTTGTTACACGACACCTATTCGATTTCTATGAACATATTAGTAAATGTTACACTGGAAAATAAAAAAGGAATAGTTTTTGTGCAGAAGGCTCTTTTGCTACTGCACTGTCTTTTTGTGTGTCTTAACGTAAGATGTAATATTGTTGAAATAAATAAAACAATATTTGGCTCACTGAAATAAATGTTTTTGTTTTGTCATAAACAGAGCGACGACAAAAAGTATCGAATAGTATAGAGAACTTATTGCACTCTTTTTCCGCTCCCATGTAGAGAGTCTGAGTAAAAGAGCGCTTTCCAGTTTCACACTCACTGATTGGGACCTACTGTCTTACGCCGGTTGTGAACGCTATTTAGAAAAGCTTTTAATTTCCCTATAACAAAATTGCGTAGAATATTGAACCAAACATTAATGACAGTAAATCGAAAATTTAATTGACTGACACTATACAGCGGTTTGAAAATTCTCGGATTGGTGGTCGGAGGGTACTAGTACTAGGGTAAAATTGCTAAGTTCTGAACCAGTGGTCTGATTTTTTGTTTTTGAGCTTGTTGGAAAGGTTTTTTTAGATACATTTTAGAATAATTAAAAAAAGTTAAATCGTCGAGATACGGAGCTTCAAAAAAAATTTTGAAAAAAAAGCATATAAGAACGTGCACATAACCTCAATTTACTCACCCAGATGACAGATAACTTATGATTTTTTTTCTATCAAAAAATAACCCTACCTTTTACCTTTCCAAAACTCCCTAAACGAAGTCCAGGGGTCTTACCGTTCCAAAGTTATGACTATTTGACTGAAGTGGAAATTTTTTTTTTGAAGCGAAATAATAGAACACATTTATTTGTTTTTGTAAATTAACACGTTTAAGATTTTAATTTAAGATTCGACCACAGATTCAGAGCTTAGCAATTTTACCCTAGTACCCTCCGTCTACCAATCATTTTCAAACCGCTACCATTTCGCCGACTTGCATTTTCGCGGAAGGTCGTAGATGGACATAACGGGGTTTTCAACAGGGACGCTGCAAAAGTAAATCGATAGGGACAGCAAACGACGCCATTTTTTTCCCCGCACGAGTCGAAATTATTAAAATTTACTACCGAAATTTCGAGTCAGTGGCCTGAACTTTAAGAGGCCTCAACAGTCAGCAATGAGGCTCATTTCTGGCTGAATGGCTTCGTAAATAAGCAAAATATGCGTTATTGGTCAGACAGCAATCCACTCGTAATCCATGAGTCATCATTGCATCCCGAAAAAATTACGGTTTGGTGCGGTTTATGGGCCGGCGGCGTCATTTTGCCGTTCTTCTTCCGTGATGATCACGACCGGCACATTACTGTGAATGCGAATCGCTACCGTTCAATTAGGTTGTTCACGCAGGGCTGCTTATCAGCTTATGTGCTGAAAAAATGAAAAATAAGCTTTGGGCTACGTGAACACCCTTCCATGTTGGTTATCTGCTTATCTGCTTATTTTTTTCAATCAGCTGTTCGATAAATGAAATCAAAACCATCAATGTACAATTGAAATTGTTTGTAAAATGCCTAAGCAGAGCATTAAACAACAAATTATGGACTTCAGAGTCAATATGAGTACTTTGGAAATTGAATTCATTAAAGGTAAGTAGTCAGAAATGTATACGATGCAAATATTTATGGTTTTGCGTTTGTACACATAGGTTTCCCCGATCCCCCAGACTCGCGCTCATTTTGATTGTTTTTTTTTAATAAACAAAAAAACAGATGTAAATACCAGTGCTACCAATACTTAAATATAAAATTTGAGATGCCATTTGCTAAAACTTCGTGTTTTTAGTGTTGTCAGCAAGTTAAATTTTTGGTATTTTCCAACACTACAAATAAGCTGATAAGCTGATAAGCTTTTGCCAAAGGCACAGGTTGCTCAAAGTTGCTTATTTTATTTCAATGTATTTTGTTGTTGGCGAGATAAGCACATGAGCTGATAAGCAGTCCTTCGTGAACACCCTAAATGATGACCGAATATTTTTGGCCCCAATTGGATAATATGGACTTGGAGGACGGCGCCACAAGCCACACAGCGAATGCCACAATCAATTTATTGGAAACCATGTTTGGTGAACGTGTTATCTCACGAAATGGCCCAGTCGATTGGCCGCCTCGGTCGTGCGATTTGACGCCGTTAGATTATTTCCTGCGGGGATACGTCAAGTCTATGGTCTATGCCAACAAGTCAGCGACGATTGATGAACTTCGTACGAATATCGAACGTGAAATTGCAGCAGTATCGGCCTTATGCTTGAAAACTGTCGAAAATTGGGTTCAGCGTCTGGACTTCTGCAAGCGTGCCCGTGGTGGTCATGCAAAAGAAATCGAGTTCCATACATAATGGCATCGAACGTACTTTCACCGGAATAAAGAATTTCATTGGTATCTAAAACCAGTTTTGTTTTATTTAAAAAAACTTTTGTAGCGCTCTTCTTGAAAAACCCCTTATTTTCATGAAATGAGCCAAGGAATTCGCTGGTGAAATATGTCCAGTCGTGACTTAACCACCCTGTAGTATAAAAATAATTCCGGTCCAGTGTGCCAAACAAATCGGTTTTGAATTCCAGAAGGGCTCGCTTCTTCGTACATGTTATCAGAAACGGAAATCTGTTATGGTTCCCTAATTGTATCGTTTTCGTATCAAACGCGAGTGGTTGTTTCTCCTTTTTCGGAACCTTCTCGAATTCGAAACGCGCTTCATATTCGAATCGATTTCGTTTTGGATCGAAGTTCCTTAACGCACGATGCGGGATGGGGGCTAAATGAAAAGAAATTAAACAATTATTTTTTAACACTATTATGATACGACCCAGTAGTATCAACTATATTGGGTACTTTTGCTTTGGTTTGTGTCTAGACTAACATATGTTGGCAAAGTTCTTGTTTAATGGGAAGTTTTCTAGGTGGAGCCTGTAACCAATATTTAGTAAATGAAATAAAATCAGGCGATAAGGTGTTAAATTCCATAAACTGTTAAGGGCGATAAACGGTTACAGTCGATAAATGGTCAAAGACGATAAACGGTTAATGTCGATAAACGGTTAACGTCGATCAAAGGTTAAAGTCGATAACACTACTAGTATGCAACAAAATTCAGGTTTTGGCTTTGAAGGTGGACGAGTTCTGCGCCAAATGATCACACTAGGTGAGTATAGGCAAACCGCAAAAATTTTGAGCGCTGTGTAGCTAAATTTTTTTTAGGGGCATGGCTAGGTTGAATTTGTTATCCGATATTGTCCGAGATAAATTTCAAAAACGAGTATAAATATTGAATTGAGTCAATGATAACTTATCTACAGTGAAATTTGGCAGGGATTATTTTCGTAGGATATTCAAATGCTCTATTTCAAAGTGTAAAGTGTCCTTTTCGTCCGATGTTCAAACAGTACCAAAAATTTACCTAAAATGGCTAGCTACGGATTCAGAATGTTCCACGAATTTATTCCTCATTAAATTTCATTATGGGTTGTCATATTGAAAAATTCTTTATCTTTATTTTCAGACGTCCTTTTTGTCCTCTGCAGCAAAATTTACCAAGAAATCTGCACCAAAATAATCGCCAAAATATCCAATTGCTGTGCCAATTTATTATGGAATAGATTTTACTAGAGGATTTCGGAGACGAGAATCGTCCATCTTGAATTTTCATATATCCTTTTAGTTCTTTTTTAAAAATTTAAATCTTGAAATCTTAAAATTTAAAAATTTGTTCTGGGATTTGATGCCAATGTATGAAAACGAAAATCTTGCGCCTTTGAACTACGGAATTTTTCTGCAAGCCCTTCGACTAAAAGGGGATAAACTTATACATTCGGTCTATACAAAGCGTGGAAAGGTAAGCGTGAAGCCTCATAACTCCGATGAATTTTGCCAAGTTTCATCAATTGAAGATCTTAACAAACTTATACATCCCCCTGATGAAAAAACTAATATTGATATGCCTAAAAAGTCAAATAAATAATTCCTTTTATTTTCTATTATATCCTCCTATATGATGAATTTCATGTAAAAATCGAGATGCATTGAACCCGACCCCCTCAGATATCGATGAAATTTTGTTTGTAGCTAAATTTGATCAATACAAACAAACCCTCATTTTTAGAAATGACTGTTTTGCGATTTTTTGGGCGTGGCACAGTGGGAAACTTTTCGAAAAAACGCGAAAATGGTCGAAAAGAGCTCCATTTGAATTACAATAACTCAGAATCGGCTGAACCGATTTCCATGATCTTGGTATCATTAAAAAGTTATTTTAACAAGCTTTATGACACGTTTAAAAAATACACTGTAAAAAATTTTATAACAAAAAAAAAATTTTAACTAACGAAAAAACCAAAAAGATCAAGGGTTTTTTCTACAGTGTTGTATTTTTTTAGAAAGGTTTATCCTTCACCTATCCCATATCAAAAAATAAAAATGGGTCCTTTTGTAGTTTTTTTTATATAATTTTTTAAGTAGTGTCACTTCTAGTAATTGCCCTTATATTTCATATTTACAGGTAAAATAAATAAACATTGTCCCAGGAAAATTATGAATATGTTTTAACCCCAAAAAGTTCTTGCTTGCCTTAAAAATTGCTATATAAATGCACCTGATGAAGGTACCGAAATTCATAATTATAAACAGTTTCGAGAAGGCAAGATATCCCATTACAATTTTTACGCGTATATTTTAAAAATTTGAGTGAATATGAATTCAAACAATAAGTACAGATGCATAAAAATATCTAATAAGTGTTGCGCTTCGCTTCGTAAAATAAGTGAAAACGAGGCTGCAAATATAATTGAATATTTTCCAGCTGTCGCCAACATCCATTTGAGCAGCGCAAAATTTCTTACAAATAATTAACTTAAAAAAAATGTAAATAAAATAAAACACAAATTAAAAAAAACATGGCAAATAATATAAACAATTGTTGATGGTTTTTTATTTGTAAATATTTAAAAAATGTTAGAATTGTTGAACTATTTTGTAAATGTGTAAGAATGTGACCTGATAGTTTCGCTGTTATTCGAATTATTTCGAAAACTTTCGGTACGTATTACTAGAAGTGACACTACTTAAAAAATTATATAAAAAAAAACTAAAAAAGAACCCATTTTTATTTTTTGATAAAAAAATACTACACTGTAAAAAAAACCCTTGATCTTTTTGATTTTTTCGTTAGTTAAAATTTTTTTTGTTATACAATTTTTTACAGTGTATTTTTTTATTTTTTTTTAAACGTGTCATAAAGCCTGTTAAAATATCTTTTTAATGATACCAAGATCATGGAAATCGGTTCAGCCGATTCTGAGTTATTTGTAGTTTAAATGGAGCAAAATGAATTTTCCTGGGACAATGTTTATTTATTTTACCTGTAAATATGAAATATAAGGGCAATTATTAGAAGTGACACTACTTAAAAAATTATATAAAAAAAACTAAAAAAGAACCCATTTTTATTTTTTGATATGGTATAGGTGAAGGATAAACCTTTCTAAAAAAATACTACACTTTAAAAAAAACCCTTGATCTTTTTGGTTTTTTCGTTAGTTAAAATTTTTTTTTGTTATACAATTTTTTACACTGTATTTTTTTATTTTTTTTAAACGTGTCATAAAGCCTGTTAAAATATCTTTTTAATGATACCAAGATCATGGAAATCGGTTCAGCCGATTCTTAGTTATTGTAGTTTAAATGGAGCAAAATGAATTTTCGTGGTACAATGTTTATTTATTTTACCTGTAAATATGAAATATAAGGACAATTACTAGAAGTGACACTACTTAAAAAATTATATAAAAAAAACTAAAAAAGAACCCATTTGTATTTTTTGATACGGTATAGGTGAAGGATAAACCTTTCTAAAAAAATACTACACTGTAAAAAAAAACCCTTGATCTTTTTGGTTTTTTCGTTAGTTAAAATTTTCGTTAGTTAAAGCAATTTTCAATGATATTTCGTTTTCATTTAAAAAGTAGATTATGCATTTATTGAAAATGCATTCAAAAATGCAATTATTTTAAACACGAATATCTCGAAAACGAAGCCACCTAGGCAGTTGGCGTAAGAACAAACATTGTAGCTTTTGTTCTCAGCTATCACGTGTTTAAGTTTAGACAAAAGTTTAGGGGACACCCTGTATAACATAAGTCGTGTACTATGTAATTTAAAAGTCAGCCTCAAAATTACTCATATAAGTGCTCAATGTCTATTCGGGAAAATAGATGAATTTCGTTATATATTTGACAGTTCTAGGGTAGATATAAGGTCTGTTTGAGAACGTGATAATTTGTACAATTTATCACATTTCTTACTTGATAGTGTTCGTTTACTCGATAAAATCAACAACGAGAGAGCCAGAGAGTGAATATTTTTGACAGTTGAATGATAGAGAACTTGCAAGTTTTTACTGGAGAAATTTTTGCCAGTAAGAATTATCAAGTACGAACATATGTTTTTAAACAGCTGTTTTATTTAAATAAACAAAACTTTGAAAACAAAGAAGAAATTTAACAATGGCAGAGGTAAGTAAGAAAATACATTTGTTGGAACATTTTAATAGAATTTGTTAATAAACTAGATTCCCAACAAAGTGCAGTGTTAACAAGTCAACAAATTACTCTGAACATAGGGAAAACAATGAAACGAAAAGCAAAAAAGAAAACATGAATCAGCTGTTTACAAACAAATGTTGATTACTTGATACTTTTTACTGGATGTCGTTCGTTTACTTTTTGCGATATTTTTTACTTAGAGAGTAAAATCAGCCTTACTCTCCCAGTAAAAGTTACTTGATATTTTTTACTGGAAAAGTTCTCAAACAGACCTATAATATGTGTGTCTGAAACATGGTTCAAGCCTGAAATCCGTGACAACTTTTACAAGCTTCAAAATTATCAACTTTGGAGAGCAGATAGACTTAGTCATGCAGGTGGTGTTGTCGTTTATGTGAAGAATGGTATTAAATGTAGAGTAATCACCCGATCTATTTCTAATGATAGAATGGAGTCAATACTTCTTGAAATATCAAATGGTATAGAAAAACTGTTGGTTGGTAATGTCTACATACCAAATCGTACTATTGATGTCAGTCCACTAATTATACTATTATCCTCGATTTTACTAAATTATAATAATATACTTCTTTCTAGTGAATTTAACAGTAACATATTTAGGGAAAGTTTCTGTTACAAGAAATGCAATCAATCGGTTTAAGGTCTGTGGATACTGACATTCCTACTCATTTTTCTGCCACTGCGAATTCTTCTAACGAAGAATATGTCAAAAATCTCACACTATGACCAACTACTGTCGGCCCCAGTTTTTTCAAAACATGACTTAATTTTCGGAACATTTAACTTCTGTTTACATGTTGATAGTGATGTGGAAACGTATAGTTTTCGTGACTTTAGGAGTATTAATTATGAAGCACTAAATCCTGAAACATCCTCAATTCAATGGGATACAATTTATTTCCTACCATCGGCTGATGACAAGATACTTTTTCTGCGCAACAATATTTTGGATTTGTATGATAAATTTGTTCCATTGATAACTAAATGAAGAGCATTCAAAAATAAGCCATGGTTTAATGAATGCATAGGGAAACTGATAGACCATAGGGAAACTAATAGGCATACCAAAGATGGAACAGATATAAAATACATTATTTCCACGACGTGTACCGTATTCTTAGAAATAGTGTGACTGCTAAAATACGTGATGCCAAAACTGAATACTATGATAGAAAATTCTCTTCGTCGATAGGTTTGGAAAGTAGGTGGAAGGTAATTCGTGACATCGGATTGACTGAAGGCAATAGGAATGTACAATGTGTACCAGATGTTGATGAATTGAATGGACGCTTTCTCAATTTACAAATGCCTGCCGGTAGACCAGATGTTTACAATAATCTCGTACGACCACAGAGTTAAAAAACAGAATAAATTTCAATTTATTTGTTTTAGAAATTATGACGTTCTTCGAGCTCTCTTGGGCATAAAGTCAGATGCAATTGGCTTCGATGAACTACACCCAGCCTTTCGCAAAATTCTTTTATCAATAATTCTTTGTTCTATAACACATCTGTTCAATACTATACATCTTCCTATCCTACGAGTTGGAAATGTGCCAAAGTGCTCCCAATTCCGAAGACGGACGGAGAATTTCGACCTATTGCGATCTTACCATTTCTATCCAAAGCCTTTCAACGTTTACTACATGATCAAATAAATGGGTTTATTACATATAACAACCTCCTTACGGTCACACAATCTGGATATCGTCCACAGTTAAGTTGAGGTAGTGCGCTGATTAAAGTAACTGAGGATATTCGCTCCCTTTTGAATGATAACAAAATAGCATTCGTTATACTATTATACCATTCTAAGGCATTTGACGCTGTTGACCATAGGATACTTTTACTTAAACTCGAGAGATTATTTAATATTCGACTTATGTCCTCGTATTGAGACGCTAGATGTCAATCTGTTTGCTTTGGGAATATAATTTCCCAAACCTTAACAGTGACAAGGTATGTGCCACAGGGTTCTCTACTTGGACCACTTCTTTATACTTTGTATGCCAACGACCTGCCCGGACAATTGAAATGTTGTAGCATACATATTGTTACGAATAAGTAAAAGCTTTTGCTTGCTGTTGATGACTCTACTAACAGTATGTAAATAACAGGCGGTTAGTGCTGCGCCTGAAAGTATGCATTGTAACAACGTACCAGCTCGCTAAACCAGTAGCATGAATTCACCTCAGTAAAGATAACTCTCCGCCCTTCGAGATTGTTCTACAAAGATAAGCAACAACAACAACATCCAGATTCTAGAAGGTTCTTGAATTCGCTAGATATACCTTCATTTGAGTATGGTGAGTTGGTATAAATAGCGGAGGTCTTTGGAGTGGAGAGTTCAGTTTGTGATTAAACCCCGCAAAGTGAGCAACGCGAATTGATAGTAAAATATAAGACTTATTAAAGTGGTGTAAATAAAGCAAACTGTTGTACTGTATAAGTAAAATAAAAGGAAGTTAAACCGATGTAATTATCGTAATTTAAAACGAACCTTGTTTTATTATTGGGAATAAAACAACGCAAAAAGGACGAATAAGGAAATTCGTAACAATATGTATGCTGATGATGTATAATTATACGTCAGCTGCAAGAGTTTGGACATTGATAATTGTATAAACAATGTTAATGCCGATTTATCTTCTGTTCTTGAATGGGCTACGGCCAACGGATTATGTATAAATCCACGAAAATCAAAATGTCTGATAATCCGCAAACTTCGACAGAATATTACAGTTGATCGGGTTTTAAGGTTAGTAGATTCGACTATCGAGGTAGTTGCATGTGCCAAAAACTTAGGAATTGTTTTCAATAAATATTTAACATGGTCGAATCATGTGAATGTGATTAACGGTAGTATATACGCAATGCTTCGTAATCTTTGGTTTTCACAATGGTTTACTCCATTCCCTATCAGGATGCTATTGGTCAAATCTTATCTGATTCCAACGCTGTTGTATGCGTGCGAACTTTTTGCATATTGCAATTCTGACGCTAAACGGAAATTCAATGTAACATACTATAACATACCGCGATATACGTTTGACCTTAAACGTTTGGATAGTGTTTCTGAGTTCTCGAAACTAATCTTCGGAGTTTCATTTGATAGCTTGTTGGTATGCAGATCATCAATATATTTGCAAAAGGTAATATATCTGTGGTCACAAACAATAACAGCCTAACTCGAGTTAGGACAAAATTGAAAAAAAATTGTTGAGAAGTCACCGTGCTCAAATAAGCAACTCCTTTTTGTTAAGAAGTAAGTAAACGAATTCGTTTCCTTGTTATCTGTAACAAAGTTATCACGAAAACTTCGACTCCTGGTTTCCAGCAAAGATATTAAACTTTAAACTGCTCTCCCTGTAAAATTTTAGAATCGACTTAGGCTGTTATTGTTTGTGACCACAGATATACTGGTTGTCCGGTTTATCTCCACGAAAAGCTGGTATTCATGGGATCCATCAGAGGCAAGAGACTGTTACAAATTAAACATATGTACTACTACCCACTTGTCTGAACGCCATTTCTTTATTAACACGATTCGTATTTGGAATCAATTACCTTCATTTTTACAAACCACCAGCAACGCAGGGCAATTTAAAACACCTGTGTTTAACCACTTCCGAAATTAATATTAATTACTGAAAACTAACTTGAAATTACAATTTACAATAACCTACAATGTTTATAATTATTTTCATTCTTATATATTTATATTTTTGGAACGAAGTTCCTTATCGCACATTGCGGGATGGGGGCTAAATGAAAAAATTTTAAACAACTTTTTTTTAACCGTATTATACTATAACCCAGTATACAACCCAGTATTATTCTACATACTTTTAGGATTTGGAAATTATTACTAGATTTGTATAGTCAGGAACGTATATGAGGGTTGTGTGTTTTCATGTTGGCTTTGTGATAGTCATCCCATTGTGAAGTGTGCTGGCTTAAATGGAAGGCATTATGACATAATTACGGCTAAGGAAAGCGGGCTTCGCTGAACATATTGCCAGTGTAAGGAATTTCATGTTGACTTTTTTTAGGTTATTGCCTTTTGCGTTATTAACAGTATTACCCCATTCTGTGTGCTTGCAGTTCAAATCTCCCGCTACTACATAGTAGTTATTTGAATTGTGATGATTCATAAAATCAAATAGTTTTTGCAAGTCTGCTCGTATTGAATTTATATTACCGGCCGGATTTAATAACTAAAAAGTTGTCGCAGACAACGGGTATCTTTATGGCGCATGTCTCTAAAGCAGCGTTTCTCAAAGTGTGCTCCGCGGAGCCCTGGGGTTACGAGAGCTACCTCAAAGGGCTCCGTGAATTATAAATTTAAATCCGCTCAAAATTGTCAGTTATCGTATTGCACTGGCAGGCGAAGCTCATACAATAGCTGAGACATTAATCAATCAATCAAGATATTGCTAAATGAATGTATATTTGATGAAACATCGGCAGAAGTAATCACTAATGTGCCACTATCCAATGACACGGTAGCTCGCCGAATTAAAGTTTTAGCTGCAATGTCGTAATTTTTCTCTGCAAATGGATGAAAGCACAGACGTAGCTGGACTTGCAGTTTTGCTTGTATTTGTCCGATAGCAGCATCTAAATTTACTTGAAGATTATCTACTTTTGTGTGAACCATTGCCAACCAATACAACTGGTGCCGAAATATTTAATATCGTGGATAAGTTGTTTAATACTCATGGCTTGGATTGGAAAAACTGTGTTGATATCTGCACTGATGGTGCAAAGGCAATGATAGGAAATACTGCTGGCGCTGTCGCAAAAATCAAGAACTTAGTACCAAACTGCACAATTAGCCACTGTATTCTTCACCGCCAAGCACTTGCTGTAAAAAAATGCCATTGTCACTTAAAAAGGTCCTTGACGAGTCTCTAAAGATTATAAATTTCATAAAATCGCGACCATTCCAAACACGGCTTTTCAAGATTCTATGCGAAGATATGGGCAGCGTTTATAAAGCTTTACTGCTCCCTACCGAAGTACGATGGCTATCTCGAGGGAAAGTACTTGTGCGTCTATTCGAGCTGCGTTCCGAATTGGAACATTTTTCTTGAAAAACAGGATGGATTTACAAGAGAGATTGACAGATAAACTATGGTTGTTTCGACTTGGATACCTCGCCGATATTTTCTCAAAGGTAAACAAAGTGAATATGCCACTTCAAGGAAAACACGTAACAGTGTTCACAGCCAATGATATGATTCAAGCTTTCAAACAGAAATTGGAATTATGGATCACTTGCATTCGCTCTCGTGAGCTAGATAGCGTCACAACACTTAAAGATTTCTACGATGAAGTTAATGGAGACATTGATGCAAGTGACCTTACTATGTTGTGTGATGAAATTTGGAAGATATTCTGAACTCGGTTAAACAATATTTTCCAGATGAAGAAAATGAAAAGATTAAAAATTATACCTGGATTAGAAACCCGTTCATAGTTCAGAAAAACCAAAAAAATTCACAACTAAGAAGTACGAAATTTTCATTGACATGATTTCAGATTCCTCACTACAGCCCATATTCGAAAAACTATCGTTGGCAGAATTTTGGTGTACCTTGAGAGAAGAATATGCAGATTTATCAATGAAAGCTGTTAAAGTACTTTTTCCTTTCGCTACGACTTATCTGTACGAATCTGGATTTTCTTCGTATGCTGCAACAAAAATAAAATACCGCAACAGACTCGATGCAGAAGCTGATATGAGGATTCAACTGTCCTCTATAAAGCCAGATATAAAAGAATAATGTAAAAATGGGAAACAAGCCCATACGTCCCACTAACAATGTTTGTTTTTCATACTATTTTGCAGCTATTTTCTGATAAATAAATGATTTTTTTAACTACAAATAATTTAATTCTTTCTTTTTATTTATAAATATATATCTGTGGACTTTTGACAAAACAACCTATTTCTAAAACAGCAATTTTAAAGTGGACCGAAAAGGCTTTTTAAATACCTCACAGCTATTTTAAAAAAATAACTGGCAAAAATTAAAAATAGTGTAGATTTCCATTTTAATATTAAATTTTTACCAATTATTTTTTAAAAATAGTTTGAAGGTATTTAAAAAGCTTTTTCGCTCGCTTTTAAAATTGCTGTTTTAGAAAAGGCTGTTTTGTCAAAAGTCCACAGATATAAAAAAAATATATGTACTCTTCGATATTAGGTATCGTGGAGTGGCACATACACGTATATAGTGAACCAGTGGGGTTCCGTAGAAATGTGTATGCCTTTGTAGGGCTCCGCTGCTCAAAAAGTTTGAGAGCCGCTGCTCTAAAGCATCTAGCGAATATCGTGACTGTAGTATTGTACGTTATTCTTGATTAATTTTTAATATTACATTGTGTCGTTGGTTTAATTTTGTTTCATTTAATATGATAATATATACTATCTACCTTCTTCTAAAAAATTATATATATTTTTGAAAAAAGTTATAAAAAATACTTTTTCTTACAAAAATTTCGTTTTATTAAAAGTACCTTTTCTTAAAAATAAAATATTACCTTTTTTTCTTGGGCTCTCTGGAAATAAGTAAATTTTGTTAAAAAGTAAAATTTTCCTAAAAAGAGTACCACTTCTTTAAAAAGTACCTGTTCCTACAAAAGTACTTCTTTGTAAAATGGCTCTCTTATGGCTTTTTCTTGCAGAAAGTACTTCTTCTTAAAAATAGTACCAGTTCTTAAAAAAAAACCTTATCTTTTCAACATCCTCTCTTTAAAAAAGGACCTAAATAATACATATTCCGGAAAATATAACACATATTCTTACAAAAAGGACCTAAAAATATAATTTTTTTTTAAATAATACATTGCAGAAAAAAAACTGTTCTTAAAAAAAGGTTTTATTTTACGAAAAGTACCTTTTCTTAAGGATCCATTTAAATTATTGTACTTTTCAATGAGTGCTTTATACGTGCAGGAACTAACTAGTACATAATATACATAGTGAAAGAAACTTCGTTGGAACCGGGTGTCCCATGAGACCCCATGTGAATTTTTTATTTTAAACTTTTTATTATGATTATCATTTCTTTTTTTTCTCATTTCCAACAATGTATGCATAAATATTTAATGTAACCTGCCGTGGTCCAATACACTCCTTATAAGAAATTCATACATATTTGTTTGACAATATATTTGTAGAACATAGTGTGTTCAAACTAAACCATTTCGGATTTAAATTTTAAGATTTCAAGATTTAAATGTTTAAACAAAGGACTAAAAAGACATATGCAAATTTAAGATGAACGATTCTCGTCTGCGAAATCCTCTGGTAAAATCTATTCCACAATAAATTGGCAGAACATTTGGATATTTTGCCGGATATTTTGGGGCAGTTTTCTTGACCTTGTTTCAAAAAAGTACGTCTGGAAATAAAGATAGAGAATTTTTGTATATGACGACCCATAATGAAATTTAATGAGGAATAAATCCGTGGAACATTCTGAATCCGCACTGCAGATATGTTACGAGCATCACAAGTATTCGCTGAATTCAAAATTTGTTTTTGATGTGTTAACATCTATAGCGGCGTATAGGGACTAAATCTATCAAAGTCAACACATGCAAACAACACACAGACAGGTTTTCTGCTGCTGCTAAAACCAGATTTTTTTGCTGCTGCTAAAACCAGATTTTCTGCGACTGCGAAAGAGAATAATGACGTGTTAAACAAACGTGAGCGAGCAAGAGAGCAATGAAAGAGTGGTGTGGCAGGGGTGAGGCAAACGAAATTGTGTCTATAGCATATGTATTAACATAATAATGTATGTATGTACATGTGTCTGTTGCTGTTGTTGAACGGAGATATAAAGCATAGCCACGCAAAATTTCATTTGCAAGTCGACGTTATGGTGACACACTAATACGTCAGCTACTTCGTACAAAGTATGTGTGATGTTGTGTGTCTGGCTGTTTCGTTGCTGTTGATATGGCAAACATGTGGTTATATGACACACGTATACGTCACCTACTTCGGACAAGTTGTGTGATGTTGTGTGTTTGGTTGTTTTTAAATGAAACGTCATCATTTGATTGAACCGCTTTTTAAATTCTTTATATTAACTTCACCTGCCTGTATCTATGTATGCCGAAAAAACTTTGGATTGATTTTTAATCCTTCTGCCGTAATCCAATCGAGCTAAAACTTCACAGGCAAACTAATGGCGACGACAAAAATGTAAGGTCGAAATATGGGCGGGATTGGACTAATGGGCGTGGTACCTCCCATACAAATCACAAATTAAAAATCCATTATTTCTGCTCCTGTTAACGGTATTTGAACAAAATCCGGTATGTTGGTTAGGTTTACATATTCTAAGATCTGGTGCAAATATGGGCGGGATTGGACAAAGGGGCGCGGTCATATAGAAAGAATTTATACTCAAAAACTGTTTTTTTCACGGGTTGATTTTTTATTATTGTCAAAGGAAAGTCAAATAAAATTTGGGTGCGGAGCACTCTCAGAGCAAAGAGAATAATGACGTGGTTATACGTATATAAAAATGAGATAACAAGAGAGCAACGAGAATTTTGTGAACTTGAACAGCGTATGTGCGAACATAACAATGTATGTATGTATGTTCATGTGTCTGTTGCTTTGCATTCTCTTTGTTGTTTCTGGGAATAAAACAAAAAGTTTTAAGCAAGAAAATAATGACACATGTGCTTGCACTGGTCCTTAAATAATTATTTAATATTAATATTATTTAAATGTAACGTCATCATATGACTGAACGCTGTTTTTTATTTTCCCATGTAGCATTCACACATGTGTTCATATAAATCGAACAGTTACCGTTGAGCAAAAAGGTGTTAACACATCGCCCGTGAGTTCGAACATTCATTGGATTTTTTTGGCGTAGAATACGTCTTACCTTACGGTATAGGGAGTCATGTCAGATTGTTATTGTTGTAATCTTTATTTCATTGATTATGAGGAAACGGCGAGATAACTTTTTTTAAAAATTTTTTTGTAGGTAAATGAAGATGTTATCTTTCGTTTGATATACATTTCATATTGGTTGATATCTTCCTAATATTTAAATTTCTCAAATGAAAATTGTTTAAACACATACACTCAAACATATGTGTGGTGTTTGGTTGAGTGTTTGAGTTTGTAGCGTGAACACAAACCATGCGGCTGTTTCAGTGTGGACACAAACCTTCGGCTGTTGTTTTGATTGATGAAATATTGAAATTTCGTATATTTACTTATGTATTGAAGTGAAACAAACTGTTAAATGTGAATTTGAATTTAACATGGATATATTATTATAAAAAATATATGAAAAAATTAATTCATACATTTTAATGTTAAATGCAAGTGCTGCCAAGTAAGCAAAATAACAATGCTGCTTGATGCTGTTTGACAGCAGCTGACAGTTGACGTTTAGTAAAGTAAAATAAAAACTACTAATCAAAATGGCACCTACACGAAATACAAGAAAGCAACGAGTGGTTGTTATGTTATCATTTATTGTTATATATGTTTTCTGTATTATCGGATGGCGTATACTACATTAAACTTAATGGCCGTGTCTCTGACACAGCCTGCAGGGACAGTCCGTGGCCGAAGGCTTCGGACAACTGTCTGCTGTAATTTTTTTTTAATTTATAAAATTATCTCGGACAGTATCGGATAAAAAAAAAATTCAAACTTGCCACGCCCATAAAAAAAATGTGTAGCTACACAGCGGTCAAAATTTTCGTGGTTTGACTATAATCACCTAGTGAGATCATTTGGCGCAAGAACCTTCCATCCCCAAAATTGCAGTTGCCCTGTGTAATCGGTTAAAGTCGATATATAATTTACGATAACACCTTTGTCAAGTGTAGATTTATCGTTTCTCAGGCTAACAAATTGTTGGAGACGGAGGCTCGATTGCACCCATTTTAGAATATAAAATGTATGAATATAATTCCCTTTTCTTTAAGTTATCTTGCTCTTAGTACAATTCATATTTAACTTGGGGCTTTTCTATGACCGTTCGAATGGAACCATTATTCCCTGGTTGATCGCATCCAAAGTACATCATAATTACGGCAATTAAAACCATATTACCTCACAAGAATGACAAACAAAATCCATGGCAAAACAAATATCAAAGAGGCGTTTCCAGAACACCACGGCACTCTTGAGTGCCACCACTTGGTGTTGCATATACGAGTACTAGTACTGGGAGTGGGCAAACCTCGAAGATTGTCAACACTTTCTGTGAAGTGAAAAACTGCTTACATATGAAAAACCAATGATTGCATAGCAAAAACCGAATGAAAGAAGGAGGAAGATAAAAATTCAAGCAAGCGACAATAAACTTCAATAGCGTACAAACATCACATGTATGGAAAGGGGGGAAAACAATGATTTTATATGACAAAAAAAGCCACGCATGCGCAAAGATCTGTCATAATTGATAAATAAATAACAATGGTGATAAAGGGTGATGAGGAAATTAGTGGAACGGTGTGGTGGGGGATGGCAGAAAAGTGGAGTTAGTTCACCGAGGGTACCTGGCGGTTACAAACAGGAGGGGGAAAATGCTTTAGGTTTAATGGAAGTAGCTCAATTATTGACAAGGGCATATTGTGAGAACCAATAATTGCCCGGTCGAGATTTAACAATATGCCCCTCACTAGCTTCTTGTATATTGGCATCGTTTGACGACATTGTCCTCATACCATTGACAGTATTAAAAATCTGCCTTTAATTACATTGGAAATTTCTGTTTAAAAGTGATTTTTAACATGTTCTTTTGCAGTGTCCCCTCTCTCTCTCTCTCTCTCTCTGTCGGTTATTCTCGTTCAGGGATTTTTAGCCAGGCTGTGATTTCAATGCAATCAAATCTTTTGGATTTTTCTGTAAAAAAGTAAACGATGTAATTCCAATAATTTTATCACCGGGTAGATAGATGTCTTTTTGTGAAATTCGATTGGTGGCGGTTGAAGATCAAAACCTTTTTCCGAATACTGTTCGCTCGCCTGGTCCTTAATATTGAGGACGGTGAGATCAAATAAAATCGGAAGATGTTGTTGTTGTTGTTGTTGTTATTATTGCCAACTTCAAAAGCTTCTGCTGAACATGATCACTTGTTTAGGCTGAATTTCGATGGTGGACCAGATGTTTGCCGCTGATGGTGATGGCGATGGCGATGGCGATGGTGGTGATGATGATGATGATGATGATGATGATGATGATGGTAATGGCCAGATTGTAAAAGGCGGCTGAGATTTTGTTTTCATTGTGGCAATTATTTGCTTAAAAATATTTCGAATTTTCTTCCTCAACTAAGTGTAAAAGCGAAACCTCGAAACCAAGCAAAACATCAAAAAGTTCGATATTGATTTGTTTGAGATTTGCGGTAAGGTCGTTTACTTGGTGACACCAATTGATCTTCATCTTCAACATTGTGGCCATGCAACCGAAATGGTCTTTAAGATATTGCCTGTTCCAATATTATCCCACGGGAACTTTTGTGTGTTTGCGAACACCCTATGAATGTGACTTGTTTTGGGGGAAGTTTTGGAGAATATTTGAAATGCCTTTAGTTTTGCACGACACTATTTTTTTACTGACGGAACCAGATGTTAGCAGCGGTATAACATTAGAAATGTTAAGAAAGGTCAGTTGGAATCCAAACGAACAGTTTGATTACTGTTTGTCCATACAGGCAATGGAAAAATGTCGTTACCCCCAAACGAAATCTCCGATGAATACAGTTCGTTTGGGAATGAAATTACGACAAACGATCAATTGTTGAATAAAACACATTGCATCTCAACTACAAGTGAGAAGAAGTGTTTGAATCGGGACCAACGGCCGCACAGCAACACGACAGTACGAAGATTCATATGTGTTTACTGTCCGTTGGCCAGTTTATCGAACTAGCAATAGCAATACTAATAGCAATAGCAGTAGCAATAGCAATAGCAATAGAAATAGCAATAGCAATAGCAATAGTAATAGTAATAGCAGTAGCAATAGAACTGGCAATAGCAATAGTAATAGCACTAGCAGTAGCAATAGCAATAGCAATAGAACTGGCAATAGCAATAGTAATAGCAATAGCAATAGCAATAACAATAGAACTAGCAATAGCAATAGTAATAGCAACAACAGTAACAATAGCAATAGCAATAGAAGTAGCAATAGCAATAGTAATAGCAATTGCAATAGCAGTGGCAACAGCAATATCAATAGCAATAGAAATAGCAATAGCAATAGCCAACGATCACTTATTGCATACACATTGCATCTCAACTACAACAGTTTCATAACCCTAAATTTGCAGATTTACCTTTTCTGCTTAAAAAACTGACCAAAGACCCATTCTTTCTTACTTATAAACGGGGCCAAAGACAACCCAGGAGGGTTAGAGACCCCGAAGAAAGAAGTTAACATATTTCTCCAATCAGTTTGATCTTTTGCATTTTACTACCAGTTGGTAACATCAAACTCTAGCAGGGAGTCTTCAGCCTGCTCTTTGCAGCGAAGTCTTGGTCGCCCTATTCTTCGATATCGATCCAGTGACATTCTTCGCAATGGATCACCAGCCCATATGAACTGGGATCGATTGTGGGGACTCTGCGGCTATCCACAGTAAATGTCGACTACATGACACCCTCGTAAACCTTTGAAGGAACTCCTCTACTCACGCTCCAGACAAACAGGACTGGAAGGGACGCATACCAGGTTATATAAGGTTTATAAGCTTTTGCACTGACGGTTTCATACTAGATGGAAATGTGGGCTCTGGAGTTTGTCTAAACAGCTTGGTCTAGACCTTGCGCAATTGCTACCAAACCCTTGTGGGTTATGGAGTCTTTCTGAAGAGCTGGGTCTAGATCTTGCTCAAGAACTACCAAACCCTTGTAATGTATTTCAGGCAGAAGTCATGGCAATCGGAGAAGTTGCCCTTTGGCTGGGACAAAACGTCATCACCGCCTGGGTTGTTAATATCTACTCTGACAGTCAGACTGTTATAAAATATCTGCAAAGTGTATTCCAGAGTTCAAGAACTACCCACGACTGCCACGCATCTCTAAATGAAATGGCCAAGCAGTTCGAGATTCACCTTATATGGGTGCCGGGGCTCAGAAACATTCCAGGAATCCATGGAGCAGATGAGCTGGCAAGATTTGGAACTATCACACCTGTTCCACTGGATATGGAGCGTCTGGGTACATCACTTTCTCCACGAAAACTCATGCTTAAAACCAAAGCTTTTAGACATGCGAATGATAGATAGATAGAATCGTACGCCAAACCTGGTCTACATTTCTAGGCAAGATATATCTTTGCTAGTACACGCTATAACATTCCTCTTTTTTATTGTTTGCATGCAAATATATCGTATTTGTAGCTTATCGCAAATATAGTCTACTTATGTTCAAACACATTGTGTTTGCTATTCAATATACCATGTTTGGGACACAATAATTAATAGGTTATAACATATGTATTTGTGACCCAAATGTGGCTTTGTTTATTGAAACCTGCAGAAAACAAAAACGTTACAGCAATAAATAAACACAAAGCAGCAAATATTCTATTCACGAAAATAATGCTTGCAAATATGTATATGGTTGCTGCAATAAGTTCCTGGACCCATTATTTTTCGGCGTGTAGCAGTAATCCCTGGACACTGCTTAGTGGGCAGACACGCGTCAAGACTTAGAATCTCAGCTCAAGATTATTGCAGTGGCTGAGGGGATGAAGAGTTGGACGAGAGCATCGAACATCTTATGTGCTACTGCACGGTTTGTTGTATGAGTACGAGAAAATATCTCGGATCGTGCTTCATGTTGGATTCAACACACATATGGGAAGCTAAACTGAATGATATTATGACCTTTCTCTATAGTATTAGTTCGCTTGTCAGTGTTCAATGTAAGTCTTTCTTCAGTCACATCTGGAAATATCGGCATGAGATACCATATGGATTGAACGCTCTTTAATCAAATGAAGACAATTCACAGGTCCAACGATGGGGCGTAATATGATGTTCCTTGGTATAACAACGGTCTTCACTGAACTAAGTTTGTTAATTGTGGCAGCCTCTATGTTTCTATAGTTCTTCCTAACCTATGTCTTCGAAAACGTTTTGCGCTGGTTCGTTCTAATCCATTCAACTGACATGTCCTAGCCAGCATAATCAAGTTATATTGATTTACCTAATACCATCGATATAGGGATACTGTTCATACAGTTCGCGGCTCAGACGTCGTCGATACTCGCCATATTCTATTATAGGACTATACGTTTCTCGGGGTATTTTTCTCTGGAAAACTGACAGGACTATATGTAATATGGTCCAGGGTTTTGTGCCATAAATTAGGCCAGGTTGTAGGAAAGTCTCATATACGTGAATTTTCGATTTTTGAGAAAGGTTTTTATCTCTGACGTGCTTAAATTGCCAGAAATAACAACTGTTCGGAACCACAATTCTCCGTTTTACTTCGAAGCCAACATTATTGTTTCCTTTCACAGAAGATCCGAGCTACATAAATTGGTCCTCTAACTCGAAGTTTTAGCGATGATCAACATTCACCCTTTCCTCCAAATGCATAGAGGTTCTGCATGTAAAACAACCCAGAGAGATCAGGCGCCTTACAAAATGAGGATATCATGTTTCTCCAACAGCCACGATCTTAATCTTTTCCCCTCCAGTTGGTAATACCAAGCTCTCTCATGCAATCTTCACCTGAGGTCCCCAGGGAAGTCATGGTCGTACTATTTTTCGATGTTCTTTGAACACGTCTTCGAATACCTTTCGAGCTGCTTCATTCTGATCCATTCTACTGAGTTGGCCCAGCCAGCGTAAACGCGTTATTTTCATACGCATGGTCGTGGTTCATCCGTCGTCGATCATCGCTGTTTTCTATTATAGGAGGGCCTACTCATGGCAGTCAGCCTTGACCAGCTCAGCGGATAGTCTACCAGCACTTCCGGAAACTGTGTTATTTTTGTCGGGAAATTTCTCGTCTTGATTAGGAAGGGGGCAGCCGACATTATCATATTCTATTTCCCCGACTATCTCACATGCATTGGTATCTCCAGGTAGATGTTGACAAAAACTTTATGTTTGCATCTAACAAAAAAAACCGTTTCCCATTACATCCCATGAAAGGATTTGAGGAGAGCTTCTCATACCAAGTGAGCTGTGCTATCTCTAATTGGACACTTTATTAAAAGCCCTTTGAAATCACAGACATTGGTTATATTTTCGATTGGAAGCTCCGTTCCCAAGATATAAATGTGAGGGCTTTTTAGCGATTTTTTGTGTGAAAATTTTTTTTTTTAACGATTTTAAAAAAAAGTGATGCCATATTGAAGACACCCATTGGCTAAAGCCTCCTTTGGAGGTAACATTTTTATTATTTTTCGATTGGTCGCACCGTTTTCGAATTATAGCCACTTTTTTATTTAAGCGATTTTCTTATTTTTGTCAATTTTTTAAAAAAAATTGTTCAATACGAATCTGACCACTTTATGAAAAACCCTTAGAAACGTGCAAAAATTGGTTAAAAATTGGTCCGTTTCCGAGATATAGAAATTTTTTAAAACTTTTTCATATTTTCGATCAAAAATGGGGATGGGTTATTCTGGGTAACCCATTACCCATCGTCGTGGGTAGCTACCCATTATTTTCCCCATTACCCTGAGGCTAATGGGTAATCGTGATGGGTAATTTCCCATCGTCGTGGGTAGCTACCCATTATTTTCCCATTACCCTGAGGGTAATGGGTAAACATGATGGGTAATTCCCCATAGTCGTCCGTAGCTACCCATTTTTTCCCAAATACCCTGTGGGTAATGGGTAAACCTGATGCATAATTCCCCATTGTCATCCGTAGCTACCCATTATTTTCCCCATACCCTGTGGGTAATGGATAAACGATCGCTACCCATTCCCCACGGCAATAATAATGTGTTAACCAGGGTAACCCATTACCCACGAAATACGAACCCTGAGTGCAGAGCGCGCAAGGAGGATTATAAGGCGATGCCGCGTTTCCTTTGTCAATGCTCGGCTTTTACACGAGCCAGATCCAGGTACTTCTCGGCTTGTAGAATACCGGTCATAACAAATCTTAAGGGAATAGATTGGAAATTTTTGAGGAACTTCGTGCATAGCAACGAATTCTTATAGAAGGGCAAATTGAGATCGCAAAATAGGCTCAATGAGAACCTGAACCGTATATCTACAGATATGGGACGGCTCGGTGGTGCAATGGGTAGTGTGCGCGCCTCTTGTACTTGAGATCCTGGGTTCGACCCCTCCTCTGACCACCTTAAAATTTCTTTCGACGGCGGTCACCTCGCATAGTGACGGCGACACTATCGAGTATTTAGCCATGAAAATGCTTCTCAAAAATACCGTTCGGAACCGGGTGTAAAACTGTAGGTCCCAATTAGTGAGTATAGAACTAGAAAGCGCACAGCTCTCCCCGATTCCTTCATGGAATGTAATGGGAAACCATTTTTTTATGGGACGGCTCAGAGGGTGGCTTCTCTATCGTACCCGTCTTCTCCAAACGAACTAACTATAGCTGTAACTACCCGAATGGACCTCGCCAGGCCCAGTGAAAATTTACGAGAAAGTCAAACTTGACGTCGAAATGGATAGCGGATATACAAAATGGATTGAGGGATTACAGGTGGAAACGAGAATGTGAATGGGTGTATAAAGAGTCAATAGAGACGAAACTAATTTGTTTAGCGTCAGAATGGCAGCATCGATTGATTACAGTGTGAGACAAAATTAGATTTTTTTCAAAATGATGGAGTTCTGTCAACGGGTTGTGGTAGAAAGGGCTAAAAAAATATATGTGTATCGGCGTTTTATTCCACAAAAATGTTTAACTGAATCTTTTCTATAAAACTTCTGAACATATTTTGTACCTCAGAAGTAAGGAACACACAATTTTGCATGCCGATATGTTGCAAGAAAGTTCGGAAGAGCGGAAACTTTGACCCGCCCTAAAAAAGTATTCTGATCAGATCTGGCAAAACGCCGATACACGTGTATTTTATTACACCATTGTACCAGAATCCGTTGACAGAACCACATCATTTTTTTTTTGGTGTCGCACAGTGTGATTATTGTCATCAGGATACTCAGGGCTTGTTGGGGTATGAATTAAGCGCATTAGATACAGGTGTAGAAGCCTCATTACTAACACCTACTTCAATCAGTGTATCTCTACAAATGCCAGGATCGTCTTCAGTATCCCCAAGGCTGTTGCGTATTGTAATATTCCATTGGGGTACGAAATTTTCCGTATCCATCAACATAAGTCCATGCTCACTTAATCCCCAGGATACGAAACAGCAAGTGCTTAGCAAAATGTTACTCAGAGCTAAGAATTTAAACACCAGCTTAAACTCCAAAAATATATAATTGATCTCTTCATTGATGTCGTTTACTCAAATTGCAGTTCATTGAACCCTTATCTGCACTGAAGATTAAATGTGTTGTGCCAATAGTCGTGTTTTTTCTGCCTTCCTTTCTCCATCGGGTCTCATTCCCAGTTGTCGCCGTTATATTGGTCCTTTGACAAAAGTGTCAACATTATAAACGTAAGTTAATCGAGCAAAATAAACCTATTTTGGTTCAGCTTGAATACCTTTGAAATGGTTTAACTCCCTGTAATTCCTTGGGTAAACCTTAATCTTAAGGGAATACCCAATTTTTGTCTTTGACGGCAAAAATCTTTACAATTTTGTGTGTTTTTTTTTTGCAGAATCTGATTCTGCATCAACTCCTTTTCTTCCTGGGATTCCTTTTTTTGCAATATTGTGTGTGTTTGTTGGTAGTACCCAGTAAATGACTTTGGGTAGTTCATCATAAACCGACCCTGCTGCTACTACTGGCTGCTGCATGTAGTTAATGCTGATACTGATACTAATGCTAAGGAGGGTTGAATGATACTTTTTCGTCTTATGGATTTTTGCATTGTCAAAGGATTATCATTATGAATTTTGGTGTTTAAACGATTCTACATTGATGACACACAAATACATACAAGACACACACACAAGAGCAACAATAAAGCGAAGGATAACCAACCAACCATCAATGCGATAATGGCTTTTAAGGAAAATTGGCAGGATAGTGAGGAGATTTGCAAGGATATTTTTTATATTAAAGACAGAAGATAAATTTAAGATTGTGAAAAAATTGTTAAGTGTTTCGATTGAAGGAAATTCATAACAGTGTTTTGAAGGTAACAATTTGTAGTATAAATGTGTTCATTTTCGGAAGAGTTTTAAATAAATACAATTGTAGTCAAGTGAACTTCACGGCTCACAATGACAGAGATTGTGAGACTGATTCCGGTGCCTATCATCTTTATAGTTCTTAATTACTTACTTATAAAGGGTGTCTCAGTAAGAATGCACTTTTTCATTGTAAAACAAAAACACGAATTTTTTTGAAATATTTATGATTTTTTTATTGGATTGTAGAGAAGACATGTTCCGATTAAGTATGGAAAAAAATATCCGTCAAATGGCCCCCACGGCTCTGATAGCAGACCTTTACCCTTTTCATGAAACTTTCCAAAACTTTTTCACAGAGATGTGGCTGTATCTCACCTATGACGCGTTGTATCTCGGATTTGAGCTCAGGAATTGTTTCTGGTTTATTCGCATAAAACCGAGATTCAGCAAACCCCACAAGAACGAAATCGCACGGCGTTAAATCGCATGATTTTGGTGGCCAGTTAACATCAGAATTTCTTGAGATAATTTGTTCTGGGAGAGGTTGCTGCAATAAATCCATTGTTTCATGCACGGTGTGTCTGAGAAAACATGTCCCTCAGATCCATTCCGTCCAGTTGGGGCCACAAGAACTCCCTTATAATGTTCCTGTAGCGAATGCCGTTCACAGTCACTGCAATTTCGGGCTCATCTTGGGGCCTCGGTGTCATTTTTGCAAAAATGTGATCCTTTTGTCAGGCTCATATCTTGCAAACCGTTCGGAATTTTGATTTATTCTCTGATGGAAAGTTGTAGCTCTTGTCATCAAGAACAAAAATTGTGAACATATAAAATCAAAAAAACTTCATCTTCAAGGTGAAACATCGCCAAACTCCCTACTTAAACATCTTCCCGACTCTGTTTTTGCTCTATTTAAATCAAACGCGGCACCCGCCTGGCGCACAGCTTTCTCATCTTCAAATCTTCGGTCAATGTACGATGTATAGAACTTTTTGAAACGCCTATCATTTCAGTTAGCTCACGCAACTACAGCCGACGCACTGTGGCGCCTTTTCCCTAAAAGCGTTGCAGAAATCAATCATTTCACAGAAGAATATGATAAAGTGAATAATTACATCTAATGGAGAACTTCTCACTGATTAAGAATCCAAAAAATTTTTGAAATCGGATAAAAATTATGAATTCTAGAGTCAATCAAAGTTGACAATTTTTCGGACTTACAAAAAATGTTTATATTAAAAAAAAAATATCATCTTTTGAATTGAATTTTTAGGCAAACTATGCAACCAATCATTAATTTTTTGGTGTCGGATGAAAGGTATGTTAATTCCAATGAGACGATGTCGAAAAAGGGTTATTCGGTCCAATATTTTTTTTTCAGGCGCAATTTTGCAAACACATGATATTTGGGTCTTTTATCACACTTAATAGAATAGAACAAAAAAAGTGACGGTTTGTGACGGGAACTATTAAACAGAGGTTGTTAAGTATTTAATACTCTAACTTATTTTCTTGAAATTGGGTGCCTGTACTTGCCCGTGTACATGAAAAAACAATAAAACTGTAACAACTTTTACAACAAAAAGATACATTTAATTGTAGTGCCATCTCTGATTACGCGCAACCCTGCAATAACTCTCCACTAATTATCTACTACTATTATTTACAACTGTAAGAAAGTCTTGTTAAGTAAAGAGAAATGACAATAATTATTCATTCGTTCTGATCGGCAACCAAGTGCTTGACATAATAAAGAGAACAAAGCAAACACAATAAAATATTGTGAAAAGTTTAACATTATTAATATATAAATTCTAAATTATTTATCCATAAATAAGCACAATGTCCTTACAAAATTTAAAATTGTTTGAGTTATTTAGAAGCTCGGAAGATGAAAGTGCATTTAAATTGGCTGTTATAAAAGAATTAAAAGATTTATCAGAATATGAAGAAACCGATGGTATTGAATCCAAACTTCACAGCACTTATATGTTTCTTAAAGCAAAATGGAAAGCCTCCAGCCGTACAACGAAAAACTTCATGAAAAAGAATTCTCCCTGGCTAAATGAATTAACAATATTTAAAAACTCACAAAAAGCTCATACATCTGCTGACCGAATCAGAGGAAGACCATCAAAATCTTTGGAAGAGTGTTCATCGTTCACAAGAAAACGGAAGCTTCAGGGTGTTACAGATGTAATATCTACCGCACATTTCTCGGAAGCGTTATCCATTAAGTATGGTAAAGATCAAGAAAAGGTAAGATCTGACATTACAAAAGTAGTAGCGATTGCAAGCCCATTACGATTGCACAGAATAAAAGAGAGTATTCCAACGCCACCAAATGCTTCACCAACAAAGTATACCATGGAAGAAGCCTTAGCGTTGTTTATGGACTTGGGATTGTCAAAGGAAAAGTATTATATTTTACGAACCTCTTTAAAGCATCACAATGTAAATATTCTTCCTGGATACAAAAAAGTAACATCTGCCAAAAAAGAAGCAGTGCCATCTAATGTAAAGGTAACCGAAGTATCGGTAGAGGTAAAACTTCAAGATTTGATGGATCATACTGCCAAACGCCTTATTCAAAGTTTACCTGAAGAGGAGGCAGTATTACTTCCAGATAGGCTCACGTTGATAAATAAGTGGGGATGTGATGGCTCATCCGGTCAAAGTGCTTATAAACAAACAATATCAATAAATGACACAACTATTACAGATGCAATTATGTTTATGGCTTCTGTTGTTCCTTTACGACTTAGAAGTGAAATCTCTGAGCATTGGAAAAAGCCTCGTCCATCATCAGTTCATTTTTGCCGACCCATCTTTTTTCAATATGCAAAGGAGTCTTCAGAAGTAATCAAATCTACTGTTAACAATATAAAAGAGCAAATTTCTGAACTGACGCCTACTGTTGTTCAAATGAAGAATGGAAAAACTGTTTTAATAGATTTTGAATTTTTTCTTACAATGATTGATGGTAAATTCTTAAACGTAATAACAGATACCTCGTCAACTTTGAAGTGCGCAATTTGCAAAAAGACACAGAAAGACTTTTAAAATTTTGACGATTCAAATGGTGAGGAAAACTATGAATACGGAATTTCTCCGTTACATGCAAGAATCAGGTGCATGGAGTTTATTTTAAAACTGTCATATACTATTTCGCGAGAGGGAGAATGTTTTGATGAGTGCACTACACCAAAAGAAAAACAGTTTGTTCGAAAAATAATAATACAAGAGGAATTTTTTA
Organism: Phaonia tiefii; assembly: GCA_963931995.1. Taxonomy (NCBI): domain Eukaryota; kingdom Metazoa; phylum Arthropoda; class Insecta; order Diptera; family Muscidae; genus Phaonia; species Phaonia tiefii. The sequence goes on along the minus strand of OZ008370.1, from coordinate 29,233,908 downwards.
AGAACCTTGGACTAAAAGTAGACTGCCCAAAGCAGGGGTACGGAAACACCAATGATGGTAATATGTCTAGAGCTTTTTTTGAAAATGATGAGGTAACATCTCGAATTACTGGTGTCAACATTGATATAATAAAAAGGTTGGCTGTTATCCTTAATGTTATTAACTCTAAAGAAGTGGTGAATGGCCCAAAGTTTGATGAGTATGCATCAAAAACTGCAAACTTTTGGCTCAATTGTACCCTGAAAAGAAACTTACCCCGGTACATAAGATTTTGGCTCCTGGTAAAAATTTAATTGAGTATCAGTGCTTACCAATTGGAGAGTTGTCTGAAGAAGCCCAGGAATGCAAAAACAAAGACTACAAAAAGTTTAGAAACACTAATACTTGCAAGATTTCCCGGATTAGACAGAATGAAGACCTATTCAATATGTTAGCGGCTTCTGCAGACCCACTTATTTCATCACGACGATACGTAAGATCTCGAAAGGATTTGGAAGAACGTAATTATTGCTCCGATATGTTAAGTCTACTAGATATAGCTCCCAATGTTTATGACTTTTTTGAAGAGAACTAACTAATAAAAATCTTATACTATCTTAAAAAAATACACAAAATTTTTCATTAGACTTAATATGTATAACATTAATATTGTAGTACTTAAAAATTTCAAAAATATGTAAATATAATAAAAATACAAAATTTAACATTACATTGAAAAAAAAGTTAGTAAAATTTTATAATTTTTTTTTATTAGAGTTGAATTTTTTTTTTGTACTTAATAACTTAATATGTATAGCATTAATATTGTAGTATTTAAAAATTTCAAAATTGTGTAACTATAATAAAAATAAAAAATTTAACATTATTTTCACTCAAAATCAAAATTTTTTTTTAAATTGTGAGCAATATTTTACAAAAAATTTAAAAATAATTTAAAAAAAAACATTTTTTTGTAAATCTTTTCTGGAATAATTTTAAATCATAAAAGCCTTTAAAAAGAAACATAAAACATTTAAAATGTTAAAAAACATTTTATTATACTTCCCATAAAATTGATTTTTCCACTTCACTTAGATCGTTTATTTTTGATGGCTCAAATAAAAATACTGGCGCCTTGAATCTTAAACCATATATTTTATAAGGTTGTCAATTTTCACCTATTTTTTTCAAACTACTGGCACCGTCTATACGTCAGGTCTTCTAGTTTTGCGACCGCCCTGGTACATACTAAAATATATCGACCCCAGCAACATATTGCAGGAAACATGTACATGTTTGCAAGCATTTCTTCCATGAATTGAAGATCTGCTGCTTTTTTCTTTCTCTTTTGTCTGTCTCGTATTTGTTTTTAGCGGTTTTCAACTAAAAGCCACATTTGGGTCTCAAAAACAAATATTATAACCTACTAATCTTTGTGTCTCAAACATGAATTATTGAGTAGCAAACATAATGTGTTTGGGCACAAGTATAGTATATTTGCCACAAGCTACAAACACGTTATAGTTGCATCCAAACAACAAACAAAGACAGATTTTACAGCGTGTAGATCACATTTTTTCAGGATAGTGATAACCACTCCCTTTTTCCACCGGCGTGATAACATGTGCTAACACCTAATGCCCCATACTTGGAGTGTACCCCTGGAATATTATGTGGACCAGAGGATTTCTGGTCCTTCACTTTACCCAGTGCCGCCTCGATCACTGCCTGCGACGGGGGGTTGGAAGCTCTCCCAAATTCCTTCATGGGATGTAATGGGAAACCATTTATTTATTTATTAGATAGACGTAGGTCAGACAGAAGAATCACTCAATTATATTCCCAGTGTATATATACATACATCACCTGGTAAGCCCAGATCAATACATACAATACCATCCAAGATGAGAATCCACATGTGCAGGTCAAGTTTTACCATTCCGGATTCCCAGTGGGATAGAAAGAACCAATATACAAATCATCAGATGATGGTATCGCCTGCCTAAATCCATGGCAGACCCCGCGAGAATTCCGTAAAATCTTCAATGACTACATCGCGCTTAGTGGCCAGGCCTCTGCCTGAAACCAACCAAAGCAAAGGCGACTTCTACGCTGTAGGGCTTGACATTGACATAAAAGGTGGTTAATGGTTTCTACCTCTTCTTCATCACCACGGCAGTAATCAACCCCGTTCACAATCCAGTTGCGAGTGAAGCCTCCAGTATCACAGTGACCCGTGATTACCGCAATGAGAAGCTGCAAGTCAACCTTGTCCAGTCGAAGAAGCGACTTAGTTCTCCCTGAAACCACTGCCGGTCACAAAAAATACCATTTCCCATTACATCCCATGAAGGGATTAGGGAGAGCTTTTCTCAAACCAGTGAGCCGTGTGCTTTCTAATTTTTCTCTCACTGATTGGGACCAACAGCTTTACACCGGTTCCGAACGGTTTTTAAGAAGGTTTCTCATGGCTTAATACTCGATAGTGTCGCCATCACTAAGTGAGGTGTCTGTCGACGAAGGATATATAAGGTGGTCAGAGCAGGGATCGAACCCACGTTCTCATGCACAAGAGCTGCGCACACTAGCCATTGCACCACTGCCTGTCATATGTCTCTTGAAATACTGAAATCCACTCTGGCCTGCCAGGCAGCTTTGATCTCGTCCAGCGGCCAGCCAACGATCAAGACATACAAGTAATAGATCGTTGCATTTGCAAATGCAATCACTCTCAAATCAGCAGAAGTGCACCCTCCTCTAGCAAGACAGTCTGTTTCAACATTCCCTGTGACATCACTATGTCCCGGAACCCAGCAAAGTCTTAGCTTGGCGGGCACTACGCTGTTTGCAATTCCTAACTAATTTGGATTTACATATGTGTGACTTGATCGCGGTGAGGACTGGTTTACTATCAACCCAGATTTCAAATTCGCCCGATGCATAAAAGCATTAGTCCATTATCTCAATTGCAGCTCTCAGAATCGCAGAGATTTCCGGTTGGAAGATACTACAATTCGCACCCAACCACATCGAAAGCCCGAATTCGAGGTTGATCTCGTCCAGCGACCAGCTATCGATCAAGCCATACAAGCAAGAGATCGGTGGATTTGCAGAGGCAATCACTCTCAAATCAGCAGAAGTGCACCCTGCTCTAGCAAGACAGTCTGCTTCAACATTCCCTGTGACATCACTGTGTACCGGAACCTAGCAAAGTCTTAGCTTGCCGGACACTACACTGTTCAAAATCCACTTGCAATCCCTAACCAATTTGGATTTATATAAGGGTGACCTGATTGCACTGAGGGCTGGCTTACTATGAACGCAGATGTCAAATTCACCCAATGGATACAAGCTAGAGTCCATTATCTTAGTCGCAGCTCACATAAACGCCACGATTTGTGCTTGGAAGATGCTACAATTCGCACGCAATCTCATCGAAAGCCCGAGTTGAAGGTCCTCACTGAAGATGCCCGCTCCTGTGCCCGATTTTACTTTGGAGTCATCTGTCAAGATCAGAGAGTGAGGGCAAAGCAGCTAATATTGCCCGTTAGTTCTAGGTCTAGTATTGCATTCTACATTGTTTTACAGAAATACTGTCCTGCCTAAACCACTGTGCAGGTAAGGTAAGCGCTAATAGTTTCGTCAAACGTTCAAACAATGATAAGTTGAAATTAAATCTAGCAAATCAGCACATAACCACAATAATAGAAGACAAAATCCATATGAAACTTCCTCTCTATCAAGTTGTTTTTTTTTCGTATAATGCTGATGCTTTGTTTCACAAATAACAAACTCGAGTACTCTAAACACCTTTAAGTGATACAATTACTAATATTTACTATTCAATATCACCAGATGGAACAAAAGAACTAAATGATGATGATGATGACGAAGACGGAGACGATGTCTACAATCTGATAGTGATTACAATGATAATTATCCTTGTGTTTAGCGTCATTATCATTATCATCTTCTTCAACATCATCATTATCATTAGGTATTTGTATTACGTTTGATACAAAAGCAAGTGGTTTTAGGTGTTTAGGTTGACTGCCGGTTTTGCCATTACCAGACATTCGAACAGACAGGCACTCGCAGTGCAGGAAGCCATGGAGAAGGCTTATAATACTCGCCATATACCTGGCTGATTGTGCCACATACCGCATCGAACCGCCCGCCCCACCGCCCTGCTCCACCACTGTGACTGTGGCATAATTGTTCGTTCGAATGGTTTGAATGGTTGGTGGAAAAGGTGTACAATTACCTTAACGCATCGACAATTATACGAATGGTTGATTTTTACAATAGAAATAGACTATATATAGCATAGAGAGATATCGCATATATCGTATGTATCAGCAACATAAGCAGCAGCGCAATAGCAATAGCATTTGCGTTCAGCGTAATAGAATCTCTTGGTAACGTTGAATGCTACGATATCCCCTCCTGCGTCTACCCATCCTTCCAATGTACATTTCCAACAATTATCCATATCTGCCTTATAGATAGATAGTGATACCTTTGTTGTCTTGCATATTTGGCGATGAAGAAGGCGGTGGTCGGATGTTTTCGAGCGTTTAATATCTCGCTTGGAATGAAAAGACATTGATGAAATAGTCATGTGGAACAACAACTTCAAGTGTGATATGTGATACCCTATGTAAAGGTAAAAATTAGTATGAATCTTTAGCGCACTTAAAGCTCTTTAATCGAATTAGTGGTTTGCAATAGGCGCAATTCAAATATTAGGGCAATTCAACTATATTGGCATTTAAACAAATATTTTCACAGTTTTTCCAAGCTGGTCCATAGTTATACAGGAATTATTAGGCTATTTCCGGTTAAAAAATACAATTTATAAATTTCCTGTTAACGAAATTGTAGAGTTTAGAATTTAGCCTAAATTGGCCAGCAATTCTTCAAATTCCCCAGTAAAGTTAGATAAAAGAAAGAAAAAAGTTAAAAAAAGGACCGAAATTTAACAACCTAACTATCGGTTTTATATAATTTCCAAATTTTTTGGAGCTAATTTAAGAATTGCGTCATTTGCCCAGATTTGGTCCCCCATTTCCCCAGAAAATCCCCCATTTTAAATCGCAACGCCGTATCAGACCGTTTTAAAACAAAATCTCCTTTTTTCATTTAAAAATTACGTCATTTGGCCAGAATTTATCCCCATTTGAACGGAAAATTCCCCCTTCTAATTCGTAACGCCGTCTTTTCCCTACAACAGCCAATCAGACCGCTTTAAAGCAAAATCTCCTTTTGGGATTTAGGATTTATGTCATATGCCCTGAATTTGTCCCCCATTTGCCCAGAAAGTTCCCCCTTTTAATTCGTAACGCCGTAATTTCCCTACAACGGCCAATCAGACCGTTAAAAGAAACTCCGTTTGGGATTTTGAAATTACGTAATTTCGCCATAATTTGCCCCATTTGCCCAGAAAATCCCCCTTTTAATCCTTAACGCCGTCTTCCCTACAACAGCCAATCAGACCGTTTAAAAAAACTCCGTTTGGGATTTAAAAATTTGCCCAAAAAAATTCCCCCTTTTAATTCGTAATACCCTCTTTTCCCAACAACGGTCAATCAGACCGCTTTAAAACAAAATCCCCTTTTGGGTTTTAGGAATTACGTCATATGTTGTCGAGCGTTTAATATCTCGCCCCTACAACGGCCAATCAGACCGTTTTAAAACAAAATCTTCTTTTGTTATTTAAGAATTACGTCATATTCCCAGAATTTGGCCTCCATTTACCCAGAAAGTTCCCCCCTTGAATTCATAACGTCACCTTTTCCCTTCAACGGCCAATCTGACCGTTTCAAACCAAAACCTCCGTTAGGGGCTTAAGAATTACGCCATTTGCCCGGAATTTGTCCCCCGTGTGCCCAGAAAATTCCCCCTTTAAATTCTCAACGCCGTATCAGACCGTTTTAAAACAAAATCTCCTTTTGAGATTTAAAAATTACGTCATTTGGCCAGAATTTATCCCCATTTGCCCAGAAAATTCCCCCTTCTAATTCGTAACGCGCGTCTTTTCCTCACAACGGCCAATCAGACCGTTTTCAAACAAAATCCCTTTTGGGGATTTGTTTCCCGCAGTTTTAAAATTCTGTGAAATTTTGTGGGAATACCAGTTCAAACTGTAAAATTTCAATGAGTTCGAAAATTATCGCAATATTTTTAAAATTTTTACTTGCGAATTAAATTGTCCCCACTTTGGGAATTATGTGATTTGTTTTACGAATCTCACGAAAACTCCCATTTTGGGAATTGTGGATTTTGCTTTACAAATACCTGTAACTAATTTTCCCAAATTTGCGTCCTGTAGCCAGAATTTCTCTAAGTTCCCCGTTTTAATTCGTAGCGCCCGTCTTTTACTTACAACAGCCAATCAGACCGTTTTAAAACAAAATCCGTGTTGGGGATTTGTTTCCCGTATTTAGGAATTCTGTGATTTTTTTTGGGAATAGCAGTTATTATTCTAAACTTTAAATTAGTATGCAGAGTATCGCAATAGTTTTCTTTACCGCGAAAATCAGACTGTTTTAAAACAAGTCCCCCATTTGGATTAAATTTTCACCACTTTAGGTATTTTGTGATTTGTAACAAATCTCACGAAAACCCAGAATTTGTCTAACTTCCCCCTTCCAATTAGTAACTCCCGTCTTTTCCCTACAAAGCCAATCAGACTGTTTTAAAACAAAATCCCGATTTGGGGTTTATTTTCTCATTTAGGAATTCTCAGATTTTTTTAGGAATACCAGTTAGCACTCAAAAATTTTTTTCAAATTTTTGTTTGTGGAATAAATTTTCCCCACTTTGGGAATTATGTTATTTGCTTTACAAATCTCACGAAAATTCCCATTTTGAGAATTGTGGGTCTTGCTTTATAAATAACCGGAACAGAATTTGTCTAACTTCCCCTTTCCAATTCGTAACGCCCGTCTTTTCCTTACAACAGCCAATCAGACCGTTTTAAAACAAAATCCCTGTTAGGAATTTATTTCCCGTGTTTAGGAATTCTGTGAATGTTTTAAGGAATACCAGTTAAAACTGAAAAATTTCAATGAGTTCGAAAATTATCGCAATATTTGAAAAATTTTTATTTGCGAAATAAATTGTCCCCACTTTGGGAATTATATAATATGGGTCTTGCTTTATAAATACCTGGTATTAATTTGCACCAGTTTGAGAATTCCTCTATATTATTGAAACAAGACTTATTTTATACACGCTGAAGAAAATTGCCCCTGTAACATTATGCAGTTACCATGTACATATTTGGAACATTGATGTCAGGAATTGAAGATTTGCAGAATATTTGTTGCCTATCACGTTGTTGTTGTCAGCAGCGTTCAACAATCAAAGCCATATTTGGGTCACAAAAACAAATATTATTAATGTACATATTAAACGTTGTGTCTCCAACATAAAATATTGAATTGCAAACACAATGTATTTGGCCACAAGTTTACTATACTTACGACACAAGCTTACTATATTTGCATTTAAACAGGAAAGGAAGATAAAACGTTGATGGACTCCCAGCAACCCCCGCCGGATTTCAGCGAACATCTTTTGGTGCACCCTGAAACATCGGTCTTTTTTGTTGTTTGGATGCAACAATAACGTGTTTGTAGCTTGTAGCAAATATACTATACTTGTACCCAAACACGTTGTGTTTGCTATTCAATATAACATGTTTGAGACACACTGATTAATATGCTATAATATGTGTTTTTGAGACCCAAATATGGCTTTTGTATTGAAAACCGCTAGAAACAAATACGAGACAGACAACAAAGAAACAGCAGCAGATCTTCAATTCATGAAACCAATGCTTGCAAACATGTACGTGTTTCCTGCAATATGTTGCAGCCTGTACTTTTGGAGCAAATAGGTACGATGTCTTGTGGACTTCTTGTACTGCAACTTGGATTTCAACAAACTACATTTGTTGCTTTTCAAAACAACAAAAGTTCACAGTAATTTTCGGTTGTCATTGCAAACATTTTTACTTGGTCCTTGGCAGCATCTTATAGTTCTGCAAACAAAAAACAAACTGCTTGTTACAAATCGCTTGTCATTTAGTCAAAATGAAATATAGTCATTATTGAAACCATTTTTAAATGACGTTTGGGTTTCATTTAAATTTGTCTGAACAACATTTTGCCAATTTTGTTGCGGCAACACCCTTTCCAAAAAAAATTCACTCTACTTCGCAGCAGTAATGCATGCTCAGTTTAAAGGGGCGTGATTCTGAGGCTGCATATTCGGCTGTTCCTTCTCTCTGTCTGTCTGCCGGCCTATCGCTCTCTTCAAATGTCAATCAACCAGTAAAACGTGGAATTGCTGATACCAAAAGCAGCAACAACAACAACAACAAAACTAAACTGAGCAGAAATCAACTTATTCGATTTTCGACTTTACTTCCTCCACCTTATGACCATTTTAAGCCGAGTTGTTGGTATGTCTGAACTGAATGTTGCCTTGCAGCAGCAAGTGATGTGAAAAGCCAAAAGTAATGGCAACTGACAACTGAGACAGTACACGATCTGTGTTGTTTAATGGATAGACAGATTGAAAGACAACCCAGTAAACTTCTGCAGGTCTTCGACTTTTAGCGGAGAGACTTCAGCGATCGATCTCATGGGTTTGGGAGCGAATATAGCAGCCACATTGTGATACCTTAGCAAATGCTTTAATAACTGCTTGCCAGTGAAACCGGCTGAAATTGTTGGCAACGTCTAGCGTATCCAGCAGTTACAGGCAGCCAACAAATTGAATTGGCTGAAACGTCATTCAAGCTGAAATTAAACTAAAGCAATCAGTAATAAGAAAACCGCCGATACATTTAATTCGCCAAAATACCAAACGTAAAATTATAAAGGAAATACAAAATCAACTCCATTCATATGTAGAAAGGGGTTCCGCACACAAAAGTGTGGCTTCAATTTCGGGTAATTTGACTTCTTATGCAGCAGCAGCAGCAGCAGGAGCAGCAGCTCCTTAATCCCAAACCCTTCTTGCATACAAATTTGAATTTCCTATCTTTAACTGCTGCTGTGGCAGAAGTTCTTTCTGCGCGATCGCACGCCATTGTAATGATCATCTGGTGCTGTGCTTCATCATGATCATCATGCATTCCAGTTGCAGATATATACATTCGATTCCATTCAGAGCCCTTGGTAGCATGTGTTGTTGCTGGTATTATGTGAGTTTTTGTTTCTGCCTCTTTGACTCACTACAATTGGAAGCCAATAATCAAATGTCAGTCATTCAAAGTGTTTTCTTTTTCTGGTTTTCACTCTCCACAATGCCAAGTGTCAATCATTTAGGGGGCAACAGCAGTCATTTTGCTAATAAACATTTGCGGCTGCGCAGTGGAGTCAAACGAGGCGAAGAGAAAAAAAAGACCAACATTGGGAACAATGAAAACAATATCACAGAGGGAATTAAATAACCTCCCAAGGGCTTTAAAGTCGGAGGGAACAACACAACGTATAGGAAATCTTAACTATTCTGTGAAAAAAATTTACATCGAAATATGTACGAAATATTGTTCGTCAAAAATTCTTAATTAATGCTGTGCATTTTTTCGTAACTTTCATAGATATTATGGAAAACTTTAATAAAAAGTTTTCGATTTTACGAAACGTAGTCATATTCATACAATGGTTAGTGTAGGCGACTCTTATACTTAGGACATGGATTCGATATCCGCTCTGGCCACCTTTCAATTCGGGACGGTTTAGTAACGCCTTCACTAAATACCAATTAGCTACGAAGTAGTTTAGTAACGACTTAGAAGTAGTTTAGTAACGACTTCACTAAATGCCAATTAGCCACGAAGTAGTTTAGTAACGACTTAGAAGTAGTTTAGTAACGACTCACTAAATACCAATTAGCCACGAAAAGGCTTTTCTAAACACCTTTCGGAACCGGTGTAAAATCGTAGCTGCTAATCAATGATTGTAAAAACTTGATTGTGATATTTATTGGAACGAAGTTCCTTATTGTACGTTGCGGGATGGGGGCTAAATGGAAACACATTTAACAATTTGTTTAACGCTATTATGTTAAAACCCAGTATTATCAACTATACTGAATAGTTTTGCTTTGGTTTATGTCTAGACTAACATATGTTGGAAAATTTGTAGATGGAGCATGTAACCAATATTTAGAATATCGTATATTGTAGTTTTGAACCCAATATATGTTCGAACAATGTATGTTCGAACTCACGGGAGATGTGTTAACACCTTTTTCTTACACGGTACCTATTCGATTTCTATGAACACATTAGTAAATGTTACATTGGAAAATAAAATATAACAAGAAGAATTTCAATCGAAGAAACTTAATATATTTGATTTAAAATTGTTAAAACAAATAAAGCAATATTTAGCTCATTGAAATAATTGTTTTTGTTTTGTCATAAATAGAGCGTCGCAAAAAGTATTAAATAGTATAGAGAACTTATTGCAGTCTTTTCCGGCTCTCATACAGAGAGACTGAGTGAATGAATAAGTGTACCATTTCGACAATGTTATTACATAAAACAATACAAAAAGCATAAATGTTTCAAAAGGCATCATCAATGTTTCACATCAAAATTATGAATGAACCAAGTTATGACAAAAGGAACGTAATACGGTTTGAATCATTCGCTAGATGTCGCCAGTGCTTTTCAGTCTTACAATTCGTTCCATGAGTTCTCTATACTATTCAATACTCTTTGCCTACGACGACCTGCTTGTTTGTTCGCTGCCGCTACATCAATACCATCGTACTTATTTTCAGGCAGAGACTATTGTTGTACAACATCCACGTATGTGAGGCTAACGCTGTGTGTTGTTTGCATGTGTTCACTTTGATAGATTACCCTATCCGTGCCTATAGATGTAAACACATCAGAAAGTAAATTTAAAAAAGCCAATGTTAAAGAAGTTTAAATAAAGAATATTTTCATAAGAAAGTGCCCTTTCTTAAAAAAAAGTAAATTTTCTCAAAAAAAAAAACACTATTCATATTCTAAACAAAGTGCATTTCCTTTTCTTAAAAAAAATATTTCGATGAAAGCATGCATAGGAAAGAAATGTTGTTAACATTGATGGTTATGCTAAAGTATTTGTTGTGGATATTTTCGCACACGTACGAGTTTAGGCAATTCTCGCTTAGTTGAGATTTGTTCATCCCTATAATGTGTGATGATATACCTAAATACTTGTGGAGAAGGGACCCGATGAAATGCATTGGTGGACATTGAAATAGCTATATTCCCAACCATCTACCATAATAATCAATTTCACTCATTTCTTTTTAATATTTATATTAAAATGTACTTTTTCATAGAAAAAGTTCTTTTTAAGAGTTATTGATCTTGAACCGAACAATTATTAAAAATTGAAAAAAAATGCATTATCTTAAACAAGTATCTTTGCTTGGAAAAAGTAAATTTTCTTACAAAAAGTACCTTTCTTAAAAAACAATTTTTTTAAATAAGTACCTATTCTTAGAAAAGTAAATTTTCTAACAAATTTAATTTTCTTATAAAACTATATTTTCTTTAAAGAGTACAATTTTTGTGAAAGCGAACTCTTAAAACTGTACCTACTCTTGAAAAGGACCAATTCTAAAAAAAAATTTTCACATTTCTTGAAAAAACCCTTTTCTTCAAAAAATAGCGTCTCTTAAAAATAAAATAATACCTTTTCTTTTCTTCTCTTGAAGCTTTTTTGAAAATAGGTAATTTTTTTTAAAAAAATAACATTTTCCTAAAAAGAGAACCACTTCTTTAAAAAGTACCTGTTTTTTAAAAACGTACATCTTTGTGAAAAAAATCATACTCTTATGACTTTGTCTTGTAGAAAGTAGTTTTTCTTAAAAATAGTACATTTTCTTAATATAAACATTAGCTTTTAATAAAAGAAAAAAAGGACCTTTTCGGGAAAATATGATACATACTTACTTACTTATTTATCCGGTCTCAACCAACCCCGAGGTGTCAGGGAACTTACAAAACGAAGATAACATATTTCGCTAACCAGTTCGATCTTTTGCCTTATCTCTCCAGTTGGCAATACCAACTGTACGCAGGGATTCGTCAACCTGATCCCTCCAGCGGAGTCTTGGTCTTCCTATTTTTCTTCTTCCTTCGAGATCGGTTTCCAAAAACCTTTCGTGCTGGTTCGTCTTCATCTATTCTACTGACATGGCCTAGCCAGCGCAATCGCGTTATTTTGATCCGCTAACGATGTCAATGTCAGGATAAAGCTCATACAGCTCATGATTCATACGTCGATGTTGTGCACTATAGGGCCATACATTTTTCGGAGTATTTTTCTCTCGAAGACTCCTACAGATGTTTCGTCTGCTTGCGATAGGACCCAGGATTCTGCGCCATAAAACAAGACAGGTTGAATGAGAGTCTGGTACAGCTGGACTTTTGTTACTCGAGAGAGGGCTTTATCGCTAAAGTACTTGCTTAACTCAAAATAACATATATTCGCAAGCACAATTCTCCTCTTGATCTCACGGTTGACGTTATTGTTTTTGTTTACGGCAGATCCGGGGTATATAAATTCGTCTACCACCTCGAAATTATAACGGCTATCACCGTTCAGGCTTTGGTCTAATCGCATGGAGGCCCTGCTGGTTGAAACCATTAATTTTTCCTTGTCCTCATTTACCGTCAGACACAATTTTCCTGACTCCTTCTCAATTCCCGAAAAACACCGCAGTAACTTCTCTAATTGTGCGCCCAATGATATCTATATCATCCGCATACGCGAGCAGCATGTGACTTTTGTTGCTGATGGTTTTATTCATATTGACTGCAGCTTTTCTCATAATGATCTCCATTAAGATGTTAAAGAGATCGTACGATAGGGTGTCGCCTTGCCTGAGGCCTCGCTTAGTTTCGAAAGGTTCGGTAAGATCCTTACCAACTTTTACTGCAAATTTGGTGTTCGTCAGGGTAATCCTGCAGAGGCGTATGAGTTTTGCCGGAATACCAAGCTCAGGCGTTGTTTCGTAGAGTCTCTCCCGTATCGAGCTATCGAAGGCCGCCTTAAAATCAACAAATAGGTGGTAGGTATCGATTTGTTTTTCGTGAGTCTTCTCCAGGATTTGACGTAGCGTGAAAATCTGGCCGGTTGTCGATTTTCCAGGCCTAAAGCCACACTGGTATGGTCCAATCAGGTCAGCGATAATATATTTTTAGTCTTTCGCACATTATACTTCGTAGAACCTTATATGCCATGGATAAAAGGCTTATTCCACGGTAGTTCGCACAGAGACTCGGGTCACCTTTTTTAAATATGGGACATAGTACACTGAGACTCCAATCGCCGGCCATGCATTCATCTAACCAAATTTTGCTAATGAGCTGATGCATGCACTTTATCAGCTCATCGCAGCCAGCCTTAAACAGCTCTGCCGGTAATCCTACGGCTTCTACGGTTTTGTTGTTCTTAAGCCGGGCATTAAATGTTCTGACCACGTCTTGGTTAGGAGGGGGGTAATCGACGCCGTCGTCCAAATTGTGATCGATTGTCTGGTCATAGGATACCCCAGGTACCAATAGCGTAGAGAAATGATCTCTCCATATTCCCAACATACTCTGCATATCTGCGATGAGATTTCCGTCCTTGTCTTTACAGAAGGGGCCCTGAACGATGTCTGTTAGTTCCGTTTTTGACTTTTTGGTAGAATTTTCGGGCTTCGTTCATCCTTCTGTATGACTTACTTTTCGCACTCTCGCGCTTTCTCCACTGCTGATTCTTACGCCTAACGAGACGGTTTACCTCCTTTCTTTTGTCCCTTTGCCGTTCAGTCGCAGCTCGCGTTGCAACTGACTGAAGCATTACCATACGTCTTTTCGCCATTTGCAATGCGACACTCTTCGTCGTACCATGGTTTGCTGCGACGTGGTTTTTCAAACCCAAGTACGGTTGTTGCGGCAGTTATTATAGAGTCGGAAATGGGTTTCCACTGCGTTTCAGAATCGCCATCTGGAGCGGGTGGGTTCTGTGCCAAATGTTGCGAGAGGTTCCTTGAGTAGGCTTTGGCTACATCTGGTAATTACAGCTTTCCGATGTCCAGCTTCCTCTGCGTCTGGTTTCGTACGATTTTTGCTCTACTTAATCCTGCGCGAACCTTTGCTGCTACCAGGTAGTGATCTGAATCGATGTTAGCTCCTCTGATCACTTGTACGTCCATTACACTGGTTGAGTGCCTTCCATCAATTACCACGTGATCAATTGGGTTCTTCGTTCTTTGATCAGGCTATACCCAAGTAGCCTTGTGGATGTTTTTATGCTGGAATCTTGTACCACTAATGACCATGTTTTTTGCCGCGGCAAAGTCAATCAGTCTCATACCGTTGTCGGAACTGTCAGCATGTAGACTGAAATTGACAATTGTTGGATTAAACACATTCTACCTTCCTACTTTGGCATTAAAATCTCCTAGTACAATGTTAATGTCATGTTCAGGGCAGCGGTCATACGTTTCCTCTAGGAGCTCATAGAATATGTCTTTGGCATCATCATATTTCTCTTCTGTCTGGGGGCATGCACACAAATTAGGGAAATATAAAAATATTTCGGTTTTATACGGATTGGATTTGGATTGAACCTAGAGACCAGATGTCGCTGTATTTTGCAAACCACAAATCCGCAACCAAATTCATGTTTTTTCTCATGGCAACTGTGGTATATGTCGCAGTTCCTTTTTCGTGTGCAGCCATATCCTGTCCATCGCATTTCCTGGATTGGGGTAATGTCAGCCTTATAACTTTCGAGGACATCTGCCAATTGGATATAATACATACTGCATACTCTTACAAAAGGGACCAAAATGTATTTTTTTTTTAAATACATTCTATGAAAAAAAATCCTTAACAAAAGTTTATCATTTTACAAAAGGTTTGAAGTTTCTCAAAGTAATTGCTCCAAATAGCTGTGGATACAATGATAAGAACCTCATCATGGGTTCTGTGACGTGTGGGTTCTTTCAAATGTATAAACTATTGCACTTTCCATGGTGGCAACTGGAAGCAGCTTACAGACATTTTCGGTCTCCTTTCAAAACAAACATCGGCAGTAAATGGCAGCTAAAGTTTTCTAATACTTTTGTGCAAATGAGTTCAAACATAAATATGTTTCTTATAAAATCAGTCAATCTGAAAAGAGATTTTTGATATTCTGAATATTTACCCCTTGTATCCCGTGAATTATTTTTAATAGCTGGTCAATTTACATTGACGCTTCTTACAAGTTCAAGGTATTTGCTCTGTTTTCCATTTCGCTTTAGCGTATGCAAATTTAATGAGTTCGAAACTTCATTGATATCGGGCCCCTTTTTGTTATTTTTGCTTTATTTTGCCAACCCACATATAAAGTAAACCGGGTATTGCCAAAAGGTTTGCAAGTGTTCCGTGTTGGTGATATAAAAATTTTCCCATGATTTAATATTCTGGTGTTTTATAAATTCAATTCGTAATCGATTGGTTTTTAATGGTACTTTTGTACGAAATGGTGTTGCTAGTTAGCTGATTTGTATGTATTTATACGTAAAACAAGCGACATTGCCGATTAAAAATAAACGGAAAAAAAACACAAAAAAAATTTAAAAAGAAGAGAAAAAAAACTCCCCATACGATTTGATAGCAGGCATGGGGACAATTAAAAATTCTGGCAACGTTTTAGCTTGAACATAAAAAATCAACAAATAAATACTCAAAACAATCAACATTTCAAACACTTTGACAATTTGCCGCAAATATTGTGTTGTTGACGTTGTTATTTTTACCAGGCCATAATTTAAATAACATTTCAGAATCGATACGTATACGATACAAGTACATATGTATGTATATAAAAACATACACTGAGAGAAAATAAAGGCAATGCAAGTGAAAACTTCCAATCTCTGATAGCCACCTAAATGGTACAAAAGACGTTAATCCCATACGGTTTCGGAGCAATTTCCGTCAGCCAACCGGCGACGTCTCTTGTCTCCAAATTTCCAGCCCATTAATCGCTACAATTTCCAGATAGTCTTCGTGCACACTGTTCTGCTTGGTAGACCCCGTAGCCTACACATTGAGCAATAGATAAGAGCCACCATCCCTCTCTTAACCTTATCTCGATGACGACGATGTAGTAGCTCATTTCATCGTGTTGGAGTTGCTGATGTACGAGGGCGGTCCCAAAACCGCCGATAATGGAATAAGACTGATAGACTTCGCCGCTCCAAAGAACATGACAGTTGGTAGTACACGATTCCAGAATAAGGACATACATAAGGCGACCTGGATATCTCCTGATCAGAGAACGAAGAACCAGATTGATCACTTGATTATAGATGGCAGGCACTCCTCTAGTGTAATGGATGTATATTTGATTCTAGGTGCCAAAATCGACTCGGATCATTACCTGGTGGCTGCGAAAGTTCACACAACACTGAGAAGGACGAAAATCGTACGAAGCTGAACACAGGAAAAGCTAGATACTGACAAGCTACAAATACCTGAGATATCAATGTCCTATCGACAGAAGCTCTTTCTCTCCTGCTAGAGCAGAATACTCCCGCTGTCGAAGACCCAGAAGCGCAGTGGAAGCACATCTCCCATTCTTTCGAAACCGTAGCAAGCACTGAACTTGGCTATCAAATACCGCAGAAGAATAAGCCATGGTACGACGAAGAATGTCGCATTGCAACTGATGAAAAAGACGCTGCACGTATGGCAACGATACAGTCAGTTACAACGGCTGCTGCGAACGAGTGATACAGGAGGCTGTGACGGGAGCAAAACCAACTATTAAAGAGTGAAAAGACCGAAATATGCAGGATGAATAATGAACTTGGCTATCAAAAACCTCGGAAGTATGAGCCATACTACGACGAAGAATGTCGCATTGCAACTGATAAAAAAGACGCTGCACGTATGGCAACGAAACATTCAGTTACAACGCATTGTGCGAGTGAGCGGTGCAAGAGGCTAAGAAGGGAGGAAAACCAACTATTTAGGCGGAAAAAATGTTAGTGGGAGCAGAGAGAGAGAGAGTGAAAAAACCGAAATGTGCAGGATGAATGGTGAATCTGAGAAGCAGTGTGTGCTCAAAATGTGGCGAGACCACTTTTCAGAACTACTCCACTCACACTCTTCCACTGAAGATCAGGAGGTAATGATAGTAGAAGATAGTATAGATTGCACCCCCCCCCCTAACCAAGACGAGATTAGAACGGCGATCTCCCGCTTAAGAACAATAAAGCCGCTGGTGCGGATGGCCTAACCGCTGATTTTATTAAGGCAGGTGGCGAAGGACTGCTAGCCCACATGCATCGACTTAAATGCGGCATATGGCTGGGGGAATCTATGCCCGACGATTGGAGTCACAGTGTACTATGTCCTATATTCAAAAAGAGTGATCCGTTTGTCTGTTCCAACTATCGCGGTATCAGCATTTTATCCATCGCGTATAAGGTCATGTCGAGCGTATAATGTGAAAGACTAAAGCCAATTATTGAAAACATGATTGGATCAGTGTGGTTTTAGACCAGGCAAGTCCACGACTGACCAAATAATCACGCTTCGCCAAATCCTGGAAAAGACCCATGAAAAGCAAATCGATACATGTCACCTTTTTGTCGATTACAAAGCTACTTTCAATAGCCCCATACGGGGAAAACTGTACGAAGCTATGATTGATCTTGGTATTCCGGCAAAACTGATCCGCCTCTGTAGAAGGACGCTGGACAACACCAAATCAGCAGTGAAAGTGGGGAAGGATCTCAATGTACCACTCTGTACCAAGCGAGGACTTAGACAAGGCGACACATCTTTCGTGCAATCTCTTCAACATCTAAATGGAGATAATAATGAGGAAGGCTGCAGTTAATACGATCAAGAACACGAAAAACCATATGTTGCCGCCCTATGCTGACGACATAGACATCATTGGTCGAAATTTTCTTACTGCAGTATTTCCCAGAATCGAAAGGGAATCAGCAAAGGTGGGTCTTGCTGTTAATGAGGGCAAGAATTGATGGTGTCAACGACTAGAGAAACCTCTCGACTTGGTCCGCACTTGAACGTTGACAACCGATTTAATTTTGAAGTGCTAGATGAATTTGTCTACCTTGGATCCGCCGTGAACAAGGACAACAACGTCAGCCTGGAGATAAATAGGAGAATTGTGCTTGCAAATAGATACTATTTTGGGCTCAGCAAGCAGTTTAGGAGCAAAGCCCTCTCTCGAAGGACAAAAGTCCAGTTATATCAGACCCTCACTTTACCTGTCTTCACATATGGCTCAGAAACTTGGGTCATATCGCAAGCGGATGAAAAACACCTGGGTGTTTTCGAGAGAAAAATTTCTCCGTAAAATATATGCTCCTGCTAGGGAAAACCGCGAGTACCGACGTCGCTGGAACCCAGAGCTATATAATCTGTATTCTGATGTGGACATAGCTAGGCGAATCAAATTAGGCCAATTGCGTTGGCTTGTCCATGTTATCAGAAGGGGTGAAGATGAGCCAGCGCGAAAGGTTTTCGATAACGTACCCAATGGAAGCAGGAAAAGATGACCAAGACTCCGCTGGAAAGACCAGGCAGAAGAATCCCTCCGTATACTTGGTGTTACAAATTGGCGAGAAAAGGCGAAGGATAGAACCAGTTGGAAGAATATGTTGAAATTTGTTTAATTTTTTTGTTTAACTAACATGTGTAAGGTTGTAAAATGGTTAATAAAAGTAAAAATTAGAATGCTCTTTTACTCAGACTCTCTACATGAGAGCGGAAAAAGAGTGCAATAAGTTCTCTATACTATTTAATACTATTTGTTCTCGCTCTGTTTACGACAGAAAAAAAAATTATTTCAGTGAGCTAACAATTTGTTTGCTTTATTTTTTTAACAGTATTACATCTAATGTTAAAGCAGATGTAAGAAAAAAGAAAGTGCAATAGCAAAAGAACCTTCAGCACAAAATCTATTCCTCTTATACGAACAATCATTGATTTTTCTTAATTCTGAGATTCATAAAAAAGGCCTCAGCGTTTTCCCAAGGAATTTTGTACATATCCTCCAGCAAGTTTTTTAAATTCATTCAGTACGATTATCCATCTTCATTGAAACAAAAAATCAATATTCTTCTCAATATTCTTCTTCACTTAATTGTGAATAAAAGCGAAACGCGCTCATCGAGTTTCTTGACCTTGTGTCTCATTTTGTCCATAGGTTATGTGACTTTACGTGAAAGTAATAAGACTTGACAATTTTGCCGGGTTTGGATTTTTCATGATTTTTAATAATAAAAATTTAAATTTTTTAAGCAAGAAATAATATTTTTGTAATAAATTTATTTATACGTGCAAAACCGTTGATTATTTAGAGAAACACAATATCGATGGATTAAAGCAATTGTAATTTTTAATTTTTGTAAGTTTGTTGCAGCAAAATCGGACTAGTCGTTCTCGAGTTATGTCAAATACAAGAACCCCAAACGTGACAAATTCCCCTATATGAAACTTACTAACTTCAAATCGATATATGTATTTCGATACCTAGACGTGACGCAGGGAACGCCGGGACACGTATAACTATATAACTATATATTCGATAGTTTCGCCGCCACTATGCGAGGTGACCGCCGCCTAAATAATTTTTTTAAGGTGGTCAGACCAGGGTTCGAACCCAGGGTTATCAGTGGGAGTTTAATCACTTCTTAAAAGAGGGGTTTTCCATACCTTCCGATATTTTTGAGTGCCTCTCCACCTAAAAATTTATAAGTATTAAGCGTAATAACCAGTAGAATAACACTGTGTGTAATTTTTATAAGACATGGAAATATAACCATATACGGACACCAGTACGTGAAAAAAGACAAAAAAAAAGCAGACCCGTGTCTCGCAGTTTTGCCCATCGCCTTGCACTTTTTTTATGGGCCCCCACAAATTTAGGGCCTCGGTGTCATTTTTGCAAAAAGTGATCACTTTGTCAGGCTCATATCTTACAATTCGTTTGGAATTTTGATTTACGCTGCCTAAGCGCTACCTGAACGGTGTCAAGAATCATTCCTAGGAAGTTGATATGTTCCAAAACGTTGTCTATTGAGATCTTGGGTAAATTTTTGTAGTTGATTGTTTACTTGAATATTGGACAGTTTGCTACCTATAGACATGAACAAGGGAAAAAGGGCAAACAATATTTTGACCGTGAAAATTAAGTTTTTTGATCTTATGTGTTTACAATTTTTGTTCTTTATGACAAGAGCTACAACTTTCCCTCAGGCAGTAAATTAAAATTCCGAATGATTTGAAAGATAGGTGCCTGAAAAGGTGATCATTTTTTTGCAAGAATGACACCGACTCCCAAATCTTTGGGGGCCAATTAAAAAAAGTCCATGACTTTGGGCAAAACTGGGAGACACGGTTCTTTTTTGTTGGTCTTTTATCACGTAGTGTTGTCTGTATATAGTAATATTTTTTCGTGTTGCACTGTGTAATAATATAAAACAGTCACTGGTGTTAAACAGTAGAAGCAACAAATTTACCATTGTATAGAAAACGGGCTAAAGGGATAAATAAAGCCTCAAAACGAGTGCATATTACGGGTTTTTTCAAAAAGATCTAAGTTGGCATCACTGATAAGAAATAAATGCATAAAATTGAAATAATTTTAGCAAAAATGTGTGAGAAACTATGAAGCCCCAACAATTAAATGGTCTAGACTCAAAGTCTGTCTGCAAATACTTTAAACAGAGTCATGCATTTTACATTTCTTATATTTACCATTTTGACAATGACCAATGTGATTATCAAAATCATATGGTTTAGACTACAGGTTAACCCACCAAGTTCGGGTGGTTAAAGTAATCTTAAGCATGACTGAAAAATCCCAACTCGATGTTTAACCACAACTTAACTACGACACGAAGATGACCAATGACTGAAAAACTGGTTATTATTGTGTTCACTGGTGCTACTCCTCTTTATGACTCTATAAAAAAGTCGTAAAGGAGAACGCACGATAGACTCTTTATATTTTTGCTGCTACAAAGGTTGTCTCCGTAAGATTGCACTTTTTAAATTTAGTGCTATATCTTTTTCTGCAAGTGGCAACGCTGAAATTTTGCAGCTGTCACATATATTTATTCCGATTATTAAAAATGGAGCGCTTTACGAAAGAACAACTCGTTATAATTGTGAAAAGTTATTGTACAAATTTGGAAAGTTACGGTGAGACCTAATGTGTCAACCATTCGAAAAGTGGTCAAAACATTTTAAGAAACTGGGTCGGTTATGGACACTAAGAGTCCTGTGCGTCAACGTACCGATCGGTCTCTTGAAAACATTATTGTGGTAAACGAGAGTGGCGCCGAAAACATCAATTCGGTATCGTTCGCAACAGCTTCAAGTTTCACGAAGCGCTACGCAGCGAATTTTGACAAAAGACCTCCACCTTCATGAGTATAAAATTCAGCTTACTCGGGACCTCAAACCAGCAGATTATGGAAAGCGCCAGCAATTCGTTCAATGGCTTATGAAGCAAAGTGAAGTCAATGCCAATTTTTCAAAAAAAAGTCATCTTCTCCGATGAAGCGCATTTCCAACTGAATGGCTTAGTGAATACAAAAAATTGTGGAATTTGGGGCTCAGAAAATCCTCATGCAATCCACGAGAAACAAATGCACCCACAACGAGCTACTGTCTGGTGCGGATTTTGGTCAGGCGGCGTGATTGGGCTTTACTGTTTCGAAGATGAGGCACAAAATGCAGTGACTGTGAACGGCATTCGTTGCATAAACATTATAACCGAGTTCTTGTGGCCTCATGTGGACGGCATAGATCTGGACGATATGTAGTTTCAGCAAGATAGCGCCACCTGCCACACCGCCAATGAATCGATCGATTTATTGCAGAAACGATTTCCAGAATAATTTGCTTCTTTGAAGATGAGGCCGAAATTTCACTGACTGTGAACGGCATTCATTACAGGAACATGAGCACGGGGTTCTTGTGGCCGCAACTGGACGACATGGATCTGGACGACATGTGTTTTTAGCATGACGGCGCCACCTGCCACACCGCGCGTGAAACAATCGATTTATTTTCGCAATGATTTCCAGAACAAATTATCTCAAGAAATTCTGATGTAAACTGGCCACCAAGATCATCCGATTTACCGCCGTGCGATTTCTTTCCTTGCGGTTTTGTGAAATTTCGGATTTATGCAAATAAAGCACAAACAATTCCTGAGCTCAAATCCGGGATCGAATGCATCATCGGTGAGATACAGCCACATCTCTGTGGAAAAGTCGTGGAAAATTTCATAGAAAGAGTAATGGCCTGTCAGCAGAGCCATGGGGGCCATTGGACGGATATTTTATTTCATACTTAATCGGAACATGTCTTCTTTATAATTCAATAAAAAAGTGGCAGGTATCTCAAAAAAGTCGTGTTTTTATTTTAAAACAAAACAGTGCATTCTTACCGAGACACCTTTTATAAAGATCTGGATATATTTTAGGTTTAAAGCGATGTCATGTCTATGTCTGTACTAAGATTTTGAGTAGATCGCATGCAAAACTATCTGCGTATTTTATATTTGATTTGCTGCACCGAGATATTCATAGCATGGAATCGCATTCTAAACAGTGTGTGTATTTTGGCGTAGAATACGTCTTACCTTACGGTATAGGGAGTCATATCAGATTGTTATTGTTGTAATCTTTATTTCATTGATCATGAGGAAACGGCGAGATAACTTTTTTTAAAAATTTGTTTGTAGGTAAATGAAGATGTTATCTTTCGTTTGATATACATTTCATATTGGTTGATATCTTCCTAATATTTAAATTTCTCAAATGAAAATTGTTTAAACACATACACTCAAACATATGTGTGGTGTTTGGTTGAGTGTTTGAGTTTGTAGCGTGAACACCAACTATGCTGCTGTTTCAGTGTGGACACAAACCTTCGGCTGTTGTTTTGATTGATGAAATATTGAAATTTCGTGTATTTACTTATGTATTTAAGTGAAACAAAATGTTAAATGTGAATTTGCATTTAACATGGATATATAATTATAAAAAATATAAATCAAATTGATTTGCGTCTGTTATTTATCATTTACCCTTAATTTTTTAATTTAAAAACATATTTATCCTATTTTTCTTACCATAAGCTTATGTATATTATCAAAAGCAACTATCAAATAAATAAATTCAGTTGCTTATGTTATTTATCATTTATTGTTATATATGTTTTCTGTCTTATCGGATGGCGTATTCTACGTTAAACTTAATGGCTGTGTCTCTGACACAACCTGCAGGGACAGTCCGTGGCCGAAGGCCTCGGACAACTGTCTGCTGTATTTTATTTTATTAGATTTATTGGTCCGAGAGGCCCAAGTTCTTTCAAACTGATCTACCCATTTCTGATAAATTTTGCAATGACTATTTTCATTGATATAGTCTCAATGAAAAACGCTTCGTCGAAGGGATGAAACATGTTCGTTAATAGTTTTACGTTGCCGCAGTGACGTAGCATTTCCGTTCAGTGTAGCTAAAAATACACAACTCATCATTTCACTGTGGCGACCCTTTTATTTAACATACGAACCCTTATGCAAAAATCATATTAAATCGATCTGTTAGAATTAATAAAACTTTCAATAAATCCTCACATGTGAAAGCTTTGAACGAAGAAATCCACCAGCAACAAATGCCAACAACAACAATACTCCATACTACAGATGTTGCAAAGAGTAGAATACAAGTAACAACACAACAGTGGCGCACAACGGCGGCAATCAAAGCACCAACTTTGGCCAGCAGCAGAAGAAGTAGAAGCTATATTGTACCTCATAAACTCCGACACAAACAATCGATCAATCACAACGTAAAAGTTTGACAACTCAACCGCTTTTGTGAGAGAAGCAGCAGCAAAAAATTAAATAAATAACGACAAGAAAATTAAAAGAGAATAATCAAACGTTGCATGCAGGAAGAGGAAAAGAAGTGGGAGATACATATATCGAATCATATATGAAAAGCCAGACACAGATTCTTATACAAGTAGCAGGGATGATACTTTTCAAATGGGAACGTTTGAATTGTATGAAAATTAATTATTGTACTAAATTAAAGTTTGTCTAAGTTAAAAACGCGCCGCGAATAAATGCGGCTGCTTGCGGGAATCGTGTCGCATCAAAAACACAATAGTGGTCTTCAAGAAAGCTCGAAAGAACCTCGTAAACTCGAAAACATCGTAAACTTGCAGAGCAAACGTCAAAACAAACAAATTTACAAACAAAGCGACTTGCACAAAAGTGGAAAGTTTTCGAGGCAAATTAGCTGAGCAAACCTGGAAAAAGAAACGTGAAAACTTTTGACATTTCAATATCAATATTTTTGTATTGAAAAAATATGTGAAAAAAATAAAATAATGCAATAGGTGAAGCATATACTTTTTATTTTACTTTGTTTATTTATTTTATCAGCCTTTTTTTGACAATTGTTGCATAGATACACTGAGCAACTTTATTTGGTGCCTCATGAAACGCTTCGGGCGCTTTGTATGAATACCACTAATATCTTCTGTTACTGCAATAGCAACCAAATACATAGCGATTTATGTAATAGCGTAGACAGACGACAGCGTTAATTTGCA
The DNA here is from genome assembly GCA_963931995.1 of Phaonia tiefii. Taxonomy (NCBI): domain Eukaryota; kingdom Metazoa; phylum Arthropoda; class Insecta; order Diptera; family Muscidae; genus Phaonia; species Phaonia tiefii. Next base: position 29,209,244 of record OZ008370.1, on the reverse strand, counting down.
TTAGCAGTCTTAATTCAATTTAACTTGTGAATTATCCCCGTCCCAATGTGTATTAGCTTTGGCGTAAATGCATGAAATCACAGTGCATTATTTATACTGCATTTAGGTATTTCAATATGGCAACACCGTCGACAATCAATCAGCTCAAGATGTATCTATACATAGAGGTGATAGCCGGAACACAGTGGAAGTGGAACTTTCTTGTGTTTGTTGTTTGCTTTGTTGATTTTATGTACTGATGCTTGACACCGCTGAAGTGGATGTTATTGCAACAGCACCACCTGCTATCACCATGCATTTGATACATCTTGAATCAGCTGTTGTCAAATTGTTTGCTATCGTCAATTGAAAATGGATTCAAAGTCAACAGCTGTTTACTAAATGCAAAAACTGTCGTCTGTCAGGGCAAAATTTTAATTCACATTAGTGAGCTTTTAATGCAAATTAACGCTATTTTTCTATTTTTAGAACGAACTATTCTAATTGTAGTTGTCTCGTTCTGTTTTGGTTTGGCCCTACCATATGTTTCAAATTTAGTTGTTTTAGATCCTCGTTATGTTTAAAGTTGTAATTTCCTTTAAGACTATAAGAGATCATATTTTCTTCGGTTAGTGAAAAAATCTGTTTTCCAAAGAAACAGGGTTAATACTCAGTTGTACAGTAAGTGACGTATCGTGCCGTAATCAGCTGTTTCAATCCACTGAATAATATACAAGCTAAACCACTCTAGTCGAACTAGTGCATACTTTTCAATATCTGCAGTAAACCGGGTGGCCGTCAGTGGTAGAATGGTTGGTTAGCGCTCCTCTTGTACACAAGGTCCTGGCTTCGATCCCTGCTCTAACCACCTTAAACAAATTTCTTTCCACGGCAGACACCTCGCGTAGTGACGGCGACACTTTCGAGTATTTAGCGATGAAAAAGCTTCGCAAAGTACCTTTCGGAATCAGTGTAAAAAGTGTAAGTCCCAATCAATGAGTATAAAAAATTAGAAAGCGCACAGTTCACTGGTTGTAAGAAATGCAAAAACTGTCGTCTGTCTGGGCAAAATGTTAATTCACATTAGTGAGCTTTTAATGCAAATTAACGCTGTCGTCTGTCTACGTTATAAGACACAATTTCTGTAAGTTAGCCGTAATGGTTTGGGTCATGCTTTAAGCGAGGCACAGACTTGTCATTCATGAGCATGAACATCAGAAATTCCTTGTTTAATGAGAAGTTTTCTAGGTGGAGTCTGTATCCAGTATTTAGTCTACATTGTAGTTTTAAACCCAATAGAAAGTAAATTTATAAAAAAAGCCAAAGTGAACAAAGAACATTTTCCTAAATAAATGCATTTTCTTAAAAGAAGTAAATTTTCTCAAAAAATATCCAATGAGTGTTCGAACTCACGGGCGATGTGTTAACACGTTTCTGCTAAACGGTACCTGTTCGATTTCTGTGAACACATTAGTAAATGTTACATTTGAAAATATCAAACAGCGTTCAATCATATGATGACGTTACATTTAAATAATATTAATACTTAAAATTATTTAAAGACCAGTGCAAGCACATGTGTCATTATTTTCTTGCTCAATGCTGTTTGTTTTATTCCCACCAAAATCAATGAATGCAAAGCAACAGCCACTTGTATATACATACATACATTGTTATATTCGTAAATACGCTACACAAGTTCACAAAATTTTCGTTGCTCTCTTGCTATCTCATTTTTATATACGTATAACACGTCATAATTCTCTTTGCTCTGAGAGTGCTTCGCACCCACACAATACAAGTATTCGCTGCCGCTACATCAGTGTTTGTTTTTTCGCAGTTTGACAATCTGTGTTTCGCAGTCGGACAAATCTGTTTTCTATATAGGGGCGGGTCACCCTTATCAGTTAGGGGTATGAAAAATAGATGTTGCGGTACTAGTGCGGTACTAGTGCTGAGTAAAACCCTAGTTTAGTTTGGCTAGATTAGTAGCCGTTTTTTTTGGCCCCTCAAAGTTTTTGAAATTGGGTGTGACCACCAAAAAAGGTGTCATTGGTTTTCGGCAAACAGCTCCTTCAGTTTTGGTGATAGCCGTAAACTGTCTTCAGCAAAGTTGTAGCTGACAGTCTGCCGAAGAAATTTTTTTTACAAAGGTTTTCAAAAAAATCATGATTTCCGGGAGTTTTTCTAAAAAAAACTTTGTTGAAAAACGTATTTTTTTACTTTTTCGAGTATAACTGTTAAACTACCGAATTTTTTTCATATTCTCTTCGACAAAAATGAAGCTTTTGAAATAGCAAACAACTCTTCTAAACAAGGTTTTACAATCTAAACACTTCTACGACCTCTAAAATGGCCCGAAAAGTGCATATTTCCAAAAAAAATCACTTTTTTGGGTTTTTGTTCGCTTAATAAAGCAAATATTCAAAACAATATATGTTTTTTTTTTATTTTGACCTTTTTTTTAATTTTTTTGGTGATTTTCCAATTATTTAATTCCAATAATTTAACAAAAACTTAATTATCATCATAAAAATCATGGTAATCATTGTCAAGCTCAACATTTGCCACAGGAAAACATTTTAATGCCACTTCTGCACATAAAACTTGGTGTGGTAAAAAATTTTATAAATGTACCTATTCTTGAAAAAAGGACCAATTCAAAAAAAAGTTCCATTTCTTAAACACCCTTTCTTCAAAAAAAATACCTTCTCTTAGAAAAAATAAATTTTCTTACAAAAATTCATTTTCATAAAATTACCTTTTCCTAAAAAAAATAATAACTTTTCTTTACTTAAGATAAGTACCCTTTCAGAAAATAATATTCTTACAAAAAGGACCTAAAAATGCAATTTAAAAAAAAAATACATTCTATAAAAAAAACTTTTTTGTTAAAAAAAGTTTATCATTTTACAAAAAGTATATTTTTAAAGATCCAGTTAAATGATGGTATTTTACAACGGGCGCCTTAGGCGTGTTGGAACTAACTAGTACATAATATATAGCGAAAGGAACTTCGTTACAACCGGGTCTCATGTGATTTTTTTGTTGCCACCTCATGTGATATTTTGTTACATTTTCATAAACTTTTTTCTCAACTAAAAAAATAACGTTGAAGTCCAAAAAATTTTAAAATTTTTAAAACCTAAATATGCAATTTCATTTTGTGTCTGCTTTTCATCCCTGCTAGGATTTTATCTTATATCGGATTTTTATGTTATATTGGATATTATCTTATATACTTTTTTATCTCTTAGTTTTTGTTCAAGTAAAGTACCAAAAATTGTACGATTTGTAAAACCTAAATACGCAATTATATTTTGTGTCTGTCTTTCATCCCAGCTTGGATTTTATCTTATAGTGGAATTTATCTTATTTTGGATTTTATCTTATATGTTTTCATCTCTTAGTTTTTCTTCTAATAAAGTACCACAAATTGTACCATTTTAAAAACCTAAGTATGCAATTTTATTTTCTGTCTGTTTTACATCTCTGCTTGGATTTTATCTTATAGTGGATTTTATTTTATATTGGATTTTATCTTATATGCTTTTTATCTCTTAGCTTTTGTTCAAGTAAAGTACCAAAAATTGTACGATTTGTAAAACCTAAATACGCAATTATATTTTGTGTCTGTCTTTCATCCCAGCTTGGATTTTATCTTATAGTGGATTTTATCTTATATTGGATTTTACCTTTTATGTTTTTTAACTCTTAGTTTTTGTTCAAATAAAGTACCAAAAATTGTACAATTTTTAAAATCTGAATATGCAATTTTATTTTGTGTCTGTTTTTCATCTCTGCTTGGATTTTATCTTATAATGGATTTTATTTTATATTGCATTTTATCTTATATGCTTTTTATCTCTTAGCTTTTGTTCAAATAATGTACTAAATATTGTACAATTTGTAAAACCTAAATGTGCAGTTTTATGTTGTGTCTGTCTTGCATCCCAGCTTGGATTTGCTCTTATATTGGATTTTACCTTATATTGGATTACTCTTATATGCTTTTTGCTTCGTGGTTTTTGCTCAAAAAAACCACCAAAAATTGTACCATTTTTAAAACCTAAAAACACAATTTTATTTTGTGCCTGTTTTTCATTCTTTCTTGGATTTGATCTTGTATTGGATTTTTCTTATGTTTTTATATCTCTTAGCTTTTGTTCACATAAAGTACCAAAATTTGTACAATTTTTAAAACCTAAATATTAAATTTTATTTCGTGACTGTTTCTTCTCTGCTTGGATTTTATTTTATATTGGATTTTATCTTATATTGGGTTTTATCTTATATGTTTTTTATCTCTTAGTTTTTGTTCAAATTAAGTACCAAAAACTGTACAATATTTAAAACCTAAATGTGCCATTTTATGTCGTGTCTGTTTTTCTTCTCTGCTTGGATTTTTTTTATATTGGATTTCATTTTATATGCTTTTTATCGCTTAGCTTTTGTTCAAACAAAGTACCAAAAATTGTACCATTTTTAAAATCTGAATATGCAATTTTTCATCTCTGCTTGAAGTTTATCTTATAGTGGATTTTATTTTATATTGGATTTTATCTTATATGTTTTTGATCTCTAAGTTTTTGTTCAAATAATGTACTAAATGTTGTACAACTTTTAAAACCTAAATATTCAATTTTATTTCGTGACTGTTTTTCTTCTCTGCTTGGATTTTATTTTATTTTGGATTTCATTTTATGTGCTTTTTATCGCTTAGCTTTTGTTTAAATAAAGTACCAAAAATTGTACCATTTTTAAAATCTGAATATGCAACTCTTTTTTCTGTCTGTTTTTCACCCCTTCTCAGATTTTATCTTTTATTGGATTTTATCGTACATTGGATTTTATCTTATGCGTTTTTTGTCTTGTCGTGTTTGCTCAAATAAAGTACCAAAAATTGTACCATTTTTAAAATCTGAATAAGCAATTTTATTTTGTGTCTGTGTTTCACTCCTGCTTGGATTTCATCTTATAGCGGATTTTATGTTATATGCTTTTTATCTCTTAGCTTTTGTTCAAATAAAGTACCAAAAATTGTACAATTTTTGAAACCTGAATGTGCAATTTTATTATGTGACTGTCTTTCATCCCTGCTTGGGATTTGAACTTATATCGTATGTACAAATATGATAATTTTTCATGCATTTGGACATGTGTTTCAGTCACATATGGGTGATTTACCTAAATGAAATGATTGGTGGCAACATGAGTTCGCACACTCTGTTCGATTCTGAAGAATTACTCAGCAGTTTTTGTTGTTGTTGCTGCTGCTGCTGCTGTTGTTAATAAAGAATATTGAAAAAGATGAAAAAATATATATTAAGCAGTCACACGCCACCAAATCATCTAAAGTGAGAGAAGACGCCGATTAATGAAAAACAAGAAGAAGAAGGAAAAAAAGATGCTGGTCAAGCATTTAATCGATAACAACTGACAACAATTTCGACATAAACAATTTCCGATGAAAACCACAACCCTGATCTTCACAGAGGCTCCACTGTGTTTGACTGTCATCACGATTGAAGTCTGAAGAAGAACAAAAAACCTCTTTTGTTGAATGATTAACAAACCATAGGATGGATGGATGGGTCGCGTTGGATTTGTATGAGATAAGTTAAAGTGATTCTTTACAATCAATTATGCATCAATTTTTCTGTTTTAAAATTCTGATGATTCCCAATAAAAAAGATAAAAATCGCAAAAATTTTGATAGTTAAACAGCAGCAAACGTCAGCAGCAGCAACTCGAAATCATCAACATCATCGTCATCAGTCATTGGTGTCCAGCAGCAGCGGCAGCAGGCACTTGTTGCAGCAAAGTACTTGAGAACGCCCGACACTGTTGCCGGTGTGCATACAGTAGCAACATGTTAAGACACTGGTCGTCATATTGTCTGTCAAATTGACATTTGAAAATAAAACAAAAAAAGATGATTAAAACTCCATACCCGTACACATGTGATCAACAGTGTAGACGGCGGACCTTTTGCCTTAACAACACCATTGCCTTCAGATTTACATGTGAAATCTCTCCAGATAAAACCCACGTACCACGCTTTGTTTGTGGACCAAATGGTAGCTCTACCAACATTTACCGATAAGGACTCTTCAGCTCATAATGTTATTGTTGGGCGACGACAGTCCATTAAATAATGCCGATGACTTGACAATTTTTATAATTCCAATTTGTTATCTCGTGTCCATGGTAGTGGGTATTTTGTTTTCGTTACCCCCAGCTTAAGGCGAAGACAAACATTAATCCTTCTTCGTCATCTTTAGCCGCAAAACAACCTGTTACTCCGGCATTGGGGGGAACACTTGGGCTACTGTGTGTGTTACCGCTTTAACCTTGTGCAGAAAATGTTTGCTGGCGTTTTCTGTGTGTATTCCCTTAAGTATCACTTGAAGTTGGCGGCAATTGAATTTAAACTTGACTTTAACATCCTCTTGTTGTAAAGGTTGCAAACATAAATTCTAACCAGAAGAAAGAATCGTTTTACCAGTTCTTTGGACTTCATTTGTATGTCAAAAAAATCAAGTGTAAAATAATGGATTATACACAGAGAAATTAAATGACAAACAGACATGGATTGTTGCATTAAAAAGTAAAAACCAGTAGTCGAAAAACTGGTAACACAAAGGAGATACATTGTTTTGTAAAGTGACAAAAGTAAGACTCAGTTATACATGATGCAACGGGTCGTAACGTTACTCAATTATCAGCTGTTTCAAACCGTCGTTAAGGAACTCGAAGGAACTTAAGTAAAAATATCTTACAAGTACGAAGTAGTAGTCCAAAACCTGGTAAGGTTAAGGAGATACATTGTTTTACAAGGTAACACATTAAATACTCAGTTATGCCGTATGCAAAGTGTTGTAACGTAAAGAAATGATCAGCTGTTTCAATTCACATCTAAAGAAAACGTAGACTTAACGAACAAAGTGATGCACTTTAGTCTAAAGACGAGTGGTCGCAACATCGACAACGAAAAAAACTGCAATTAGTGACACAATTGAACAAGACGGTCAATGGCCTAGAACGCTTTAGCCGCTGATGTGAAGACTCACAATATTCGAAAAGATTGTCCGCCAGTGCAAGTTCAAATCCCAGTTCCGACTGTTAATTTTTTCATTAATTACAGAAAAAGCCTGATCTGTTAGCTCTTAGGAAATCAATGAATCTTCTAACTAAAATCGCCAGGACAAATAAAAAACATTGGTCAACAATGTAAACAAACTTCGGTCCAATTTTTGACTGGTTATTTAAATCCGTAATCAGTTGAATTTGATTTATGTTTGATCTGACTCTAAATTCGAAAATAGTTGTTTTCGGTCAAAATCAAATGGTCACTTGATCATAGTTTAAATGCCCAACTTTGGCTGTTTAAACAGCAATTAACTATTAACCTAAAAAGTGAATTCAGAGTTTAAATTATGTTTGATCGTTGATGAAAGATGATTTTCCATTGAAAAATTAGGCATTAGACCCAATTATTCATTAAGTAACGTGTCGTATCGTAAACAAAATATCAGCTGCCTCAACCGACTCGTCAAGTATTTGAAGGAATAACAAATTAATTGTAGCGCCTTAAAAACTAGTAGTTGAAAAACTTGTAAACAATGGAAACAATCTAGTTGTCTTAGATCCTCGTTATGCTTAAAGTTGTAATTTCCTTTAAGGCTATAAGAGATCATGTTTCTCCGGTTATTGAAAAAAATGTAAATGCCGCGGGTGGGATTCGAACTCACATTCGCTGGACGATCGTTTCGATGTTTGTGAAGCATCATCTTCAGCAACGTCTAGCCCGTTAAGCCACTGCGGTGTGTATTTACACAAGCCACTAACCGAAGACATTTATCGATTGTGTGCAGAGTGATTGTTGTCGCTACTTACACATTGCTTTCCTACTTACACGCACTGATGCAGAAGTTTAGAAAGTTATATTTTTAGAACGAACTATTCTAATTGTAATTGTCTCGTTCTGTTTTGGTTTGGCCCTACCATATGTTTCAAATTTAGTTGTTTTAGATCTTCGTTATGTTTAAAGTTGTAATTTCCGTTAAGACTATAAGAGATCATGTTTTCTTCGCTTAGTGAAAAAAAAAATCTGAAACAGGGTTAATACTCAGTTGTACAGTAAGTGACGTATCGTGCCGTAATCAGCTGTTTCAATCCACTTAATAATATACCAGCTAAACCACTCTAATCGAACTAGTACATAATTTTCAATATCTACAGTAAACCGGGTGGCCGTCAGTGGTAGAATGGTTGGTCAGCGCTCCTCTTGTACATAAGGTCCTGGCTTCGATCCCTGCGCTGACCACCTTAAAAAAATTTCTTTCCATGGCAGACACCTCGCTTAGTGACGGCGACACTTTCGGGTATTTAGCGATGAAAAAGCTTCGCAAAGTACCTTTCGGAATCAGTGTAAAAACTATAGGTCCCAATCAATGAGTATAAATAACTAGAAAGCGCACAGTTCACTGGTTGTGAGAAGCTCTCCCCAAATTCCTTCATGGGATGTATTATCAGGTAGGGTAGGTAGAGCAATCTATCAAAGTGAACCCATGCAAAAAACACACAGCGTTAGAAGCACACACGTGGTTGCTGTACAACAATAGTGTCTGTCTGAAAATAAGAATTGATGTAGCGGCAGCGAACAAACAAGCAGGTCGTCGTCGCCAAAGAGTATTGAATAGTATAGAGAACTCATGGAACGAATTGTATGACTCAAAACCACTGGCGACATTTGGCGAATGATTCAAAATGTATTACTCTCTTGTTGTCATAACTTGGGCCATTCATGACTTTGATGTGAAAAATTAATGCCTTTTGAAACATTTTTGCTTTTTGTATAGTTTTATGTAATATTGTTTTAAACTTGTCCATTTATATTGAAATATTTTATAAAGAGAATAAGACTCGTTTATGCTCCTTTACTCAGACTCTCTACATGAGAGCGGAAAAAGAGTGCAATAAGTTCTCTATACTTTTCAATACTTTTTGTCGTCGTTCTGTTTATGACAAAACGAAAACAGTTATTTCAGTGAGGTATGTTAAAGCAGATGTAAGAAAAAATTACATGAGGTGTCAAGGGAAGAAAGAAGTTCCTTTAGCTGTATATTATGTATTAGTTAGTTCTAACACGCCTAAGGCACCTGTTGAAAAATACTGTAATTTAAATGGATCTTTAAGAAAAGATACTGTTTGTAAAATGATAAACTTTTTTTAAGAAATTTTTAATTTATTGAATGTATTTAAAAAACAAGTATATCTTTAGGTCCTTTTTGTAAGAATATGTATTATGTTTTCGCGATAAGGTAATTTCTTTGAAGAGAGGTACTTCTATTATTAAAAGCTAATGTTTTTATGTAAGAAAAAGCCTAAGAGTATGAATGAATATTTTTACTTATTTCCAGAGAGGCTTATTTTCATTCTTATTTATTTTCAGAAAGAACAGAAAAGGAAAGGTTTTATTTTATTTTTAATAAAAGGTATTTTTAAGAAAAGGAATTTTTGTAAGAAACGGTATATTTTTTTAAGAGAAGGTATGTTTTTTAAAACCTTTTTTTTAAGAAATCGGATTTTTTGAAGAATTGATTATCGTTTCAAGAATAGGTACATTCGTAAGAGTGGGTACTTATCTCAAGAAGAGTTATTTTGTCTCATAAGAAAGGTAGTATCCTTTAAAGAATGTTTAGTTTTTTAAGAAAAGGCAATTTGTTGTAAGAAAATTTAATTTTTCAAAACAAAAGGTACTTATTTAAAAAAAATTACTTTTTGAAGAAAAGGTACTTTTTGTATGAAAATTTCCTTTTTTTAAGCAGAGGTACTTCTTTCAGACAACGTCTTGTTTTAAGAAACGGTACTTTATTAGGAATATAATAGTTTTTTTTAAGAAAATTTACTTTTGTAAGAAAAGGTACTTATTTAAAAAAAAGTACGTTTTTTAAGAAAAGGTACTTTTTGTAAGAAAATTTCCTTTTTTTAATCAAACCCAGTGGCGGAATTTGCGAGGCCTTCCACGAATAAGGCATGCGGAATCATTGTTTGGTAATGCCTACTTTAATAATGCCTGCGAAATGTATTATTTTATAAGGCTTCCACAGGCCTGTTAAAAGAATGCCAGAAGACGCTGTTGTTCATGAAACCCTGACTTTCCACATGTTCGCAATTCGTCGTTGCAAAATCATAACATCCGATAGCCCAGTAGATAAAGCGTCCGATTGTAAGTTCTAAGGTCGTGTGTTCGATTCCTGTGGCTGCAGAATTTAAAAAAAATAATTTATAAGAATTACAATTGGTTAAAGTATAAATCTGAAATATGAAGCTAATTTCCACATATATTTTTTTATTTTTACATAAGTCCTTCTAAATCTACTCTTTTTGCAGGCCTTCATAAAGCCTTCTAGTAGAGAGGGATGGAAGGCCTTGCCTCCCAATCTCACGCAATGTTAAAAATAAAGGAGGAGGTAATGTGTAGGGAAGGCCTGCCGTATTCTATAGAATGCCTTCTTGGTCATGATTTCAGGCCTTACAGCTCCTGATTTCCGCCGCTGGGAAGGTACTTATTTAAGTAAATTGACTTCTTTCAGATAAGGTATTTTTTTTAAGAAAAGTTAGTGTGTTAAGAATATGAATAGGTATTTTTTGACAAAATTTCTATTTTTTTTTTTAAAAGGCACTTATTTAAAAAAATTTGGGTTTTTTAATCTTCTTTCACGTTGGCTTTTCTAAATTTACTTATTATTGGATTCAAAACTTCAATATATACTTAATAGTGGTTACAGGCTGCACCTAGAAAACTTTCCATTAAACAAGAAACTTCCCAACATATATTAGTCTAGACACAAACCAAAGCAAAAGTATCCAATATTATAGATAAACAATAATAATAGATGAAGCACAAGTGTTGGGAAATATTTAGTGTAATGGGTAATTTTTGTAGGTGGCGCTTAAAGCAATAATTGGGATTTTTCCCCCCAAAAAAAGTAAAATAGAAAATATGTCATTTATTAGAATTTGAAAATTTGTATTTCAAAGCAAAAGCAAAAATCATTTAAAACGAAGAATACTACATGCAACTTAAAATCGAATTCTTGATGGCAATCGAATTGCAAAGCCACCGTCTATAAAGTAGTTATTCCTCCGGTTCAGTCACCATTCATGATTGGAAATCTTCAGACGCTCAAATGGTTTGGGAATTCGCGTCCACAGCAGTTACTGCAATTTTTGGATGATGGATGTTTTTAGATAGAAAACGCGTTCCTATTTGTTTAGACTTTGGCCGGGCTGACGGGCTTTCTGTTAGTGATAACTCCATATTATTTATAAAACCTTCTAAGCAGTAAATTAAATTAGGGTTTGCCACATTTTCCCTTGCTTAATTTTATTTTTACAAAATTTCCCACAATGCTGAATAAACGTCAATGAGAATTATGGGAAACTTCAATGAAAGTGACAGTAACATAGGACACCACCTAGTAGAAAGTGTTGCCAATGGTACCGCTATATCTATTTATTCCTTTATCTATGTCCAATATAGTTGATAATACTGGGTTGAAGCATAATAGTGTTGATAATACTGGGTTGTAGCATAATAGTGTTAAACAAAAGTAGTTCAATTTCTTTATATGCGGTATATGGCTGGGGGAATCTATGCCCGACGATTGAAATCTCAGTGTATTATGTCCTGTATTCAAAAAGGGTGATCCGTGTGTCTGTTCCAACTATCGCCGTATCAGTCTTTTATCCATCGCGTATTAGGTCTTGTCGTGCGTATTATGTGAAAGACTAAAGCCAATTATTGAAACCCTGATTGGACTTTATCAGTGTAGTTTTAAACCAGGCAAGTCCACGACTGACCAAATATTCACGCTACGCCAGATCCTGGAAAAGACCCACGAAAAGCAAATCGATACATACCATCTTGTTGGCGATTACAAAGCTGATTTCGATAGCCCCACACGGGGTAAACTGTACGAAGCTATGTCTGAACTTGGAATTCCGACAAAACTGATCCACCTCTGTAGAATGACGCTGACCAACAACAAATCAGCAGTGAAAGTGGGGAAAGAGCTCACTGAACCATTCTGTACCAATCGAGGACTTAGACAAGGCGACACATTTTCGTGCAATCTCTTCAACATCTTAATGGAGATCATAATGAGAAAAGCTGCAGTAAATACGAACAAGACTATTAACACGAAAAGCCATATGTTGTTGGCGTATGCTGACGACATATACATCATTGGGCGAAATTTGCGAGAGGTTACTGCAGTATTTTCAAGAATCGGAAAGGCATCAGCGAAGGTGGGTCTTGCAGTTAGTGGGGGCAATACACAATTGATGGTGTCAACGACTAGAAAAACCTCCCGACTGGGTCCGCACTTGAACGTTGACAACCGATTTAATTTTGAAGTGGTAGATGCATTTTTCTACCTTGGATCCGCCGTGAACAAGGACAACAACGTCAGCCTGGAGATAGATAGGAGAATTGTGCTTGCAAATAGATGTTATTTTGGGCTCAGCAAGCAGTTTAAGAACAAAGGCTTCTCTTGACGGACAAAACTCCAGCTATATCAGACTCTCATTTTACCTGTCTTGACATATGGCTCCGAAACTTGGGTCATATCGCAAGCGGATGAAAAACACCTAGGAGTTTGCGAGAGAAAAATTCTCCGTAGAATATATGGTCTAGTTAGAGAAAACGGCGAATCGAGCTATACAGTCTATATTGTGACGTGTGTATATCCAGGCGAATTAAATTAGTCCAATTGCGTTGGCTAGGCCATGTTATCAGAATGAATGAAGATGAGCCAGCGCGAAAGGTTTTCAATATCGTACAAGATGGAAGCAGGAAAAGAGGACGAAAGAGACTCCGCTGGAAAAACCAGGCAGAAGAATCCTTTCGTATTGTTGGTGTTACCAACTGGCGAGAAAAGGCAAAGGATAGAGCCAGTTGGAAGAATATGTTGAAATTTGTTTAATTTGTTTGTTTAATTACTATGTCTAGGACGTCTGACCTCATGAGGATGTAAAATGGTCAAAAAATAATTTCTTTTTCATTTAGCCCCCATCCCGCAACGTGCGAAAAGGAACTTCGTTCTAATAAAGAAAATATTTTCTCAACTTTTTTCTATCTTTGTTAGGTCGGCTAGTTTTGTACCACCGCCTTCGTATATCAAATGAACAATTTTCGGGAGAGGCCCCATAATGTTCCGATGACGCGTTTACGCGTGTTTGTATTTCACTTGTATTTCACTTGAATTGAAGCCTTCTGTCGAGAATCTCACCTACACTCAGAGAAGTAATTGTTTGAAAAGAGGTCGTAGCAACCGCAAATTCGGCTGTTACCACCGAATTGGTGTTGCCACAACCGAATTGAGGTTGCCGCAACCGGATTGAGGTCGTTACGACCGAATTTAGTCCCCACAACCGAAATTCGGTTGAAGCATGCTCGTTTCATAATTGATTCGGTTGTGACAACTGAATCTTCAATTGTATTCGCTCAGTCAACTAAATTTTTTAAAATTTCGGTTGAAACAACCGAATTTCAAATTAATTCGGATGCAGCAACCGAAATTGGTACCTAATTCGGTTGGGGTAACCGAATCTGGCCTTAACCAACCTCAATTCGGTTGTAGTAACAGAATTTGACATCAATTCGGTTGTAACTGTCGAATTTGGTACAATTCGGTCGCAATAACCAAATCTAGCCTTAATTCGGTTGCAACGACCGAATTTAGCGTCAATTCGGTTGCTGTAACCGGGTTTCTTATGAATTCTGTAGGTACAACCGAATTCATTTTCAATTCGGTTACCACAACATAATTCTATGTATTTAAAGTCTGACGTTTAAAGTTTTATAATCAAATATTATTGTTAAAAGGTAAGTAAAATATATTTTGTATTAACCGTCTTATTTTGCCGATGTTATTTAAGCAGATATCAACAGCAGATATATATGTGGTAGTCTGGAGCAACCGATACAACACGTCGGAGTTAGAGCGGTGTCCCATGATGGCCGGGACTTCAATAAAGGTTGGAAGAGGCATGTACATCAAATTTATTATTCTACTTATATAAATTACCCCATATATGTATATGACTTTATTTTCTCGCGTTTTAATTCATTTATGAAAATACAAGAAAATAAATTATCACTTAATAATAAAAAAAACTTTAATAATTCATTTATGACAGTATCTAAATTCGGTTGTAACAACCTTTAATTCGGCTGTGACAACCTCTAATTCGGCTGTGACAACCTCTAATGAGGTTGAGCCAACCTCTAATGAGGTTGTGTCAACCTCCAATGAGGTTGTGTCAACCTGCAATGAGGTTGTGTCAACCTCTAATGATGTTGTGTCAACCTCTAATGGAGTTGTGTCAACCCCTGATGAGGTTGTGCCAACCTCTAATTCGGTTGTGACAACCTCTTAATTCGGTTACGGCTAATTCGGCCGTCTCAACCGAATTTTTCTGTGAGTGTAGGTATCTTCCATTATTTTTTAGACAAATTTCTCTACGATATGGAACCTTCTGCTTCCTCTTTAATAAACTACGAGGGAAATTGAAACTTCACTTTCAAACTGCCCTCGTTATTTTTTCTTTTTTCTAATGTAGATCCATTAATGTAATATGGTTGTGAAGTAGGGTACCCGTGTACCCTTTTATTAACAATAACTGGGGTTACAATTCTGATGGGAAATACTTTTCCTGAGTCTAAGCGCGGCTACCTTTCTCCCGTCAATTTCTTTTATGTTGTCGTAAACCCAGTAGCTAGATTTTTTTTCCAACCGCAACGTGAAAAGCATTTAAATTTTAAAATTAAATTTACCCAAAAAAAAAAATACAAAATTATATGAGAAATTATCACTTGAAACTCCCAGCTACAACACTTTCAAATAACATTTATGGTTTAAATATTTAACACTATTCTCAACATCTACAATATTGGGATTGTACATAAGTACTCGTACTAATACATGTGGTTAATAAATTGTTTATGCGGTTTATAACATGATTTAGTAATTGTTAGTTTAACTGTCAATTTCGAACCTAAAACGAAGCACACAAGTTTGACAGCTCATTTTGCATAATTGTATGAACTGACATTTCATGCATAGCAATTGGGGAGCAGCGCCGACACGAAAGACAATGAATTCAATTCAATTCAATTCGAGTCATTTCACTTTACTTGCAATCGAAGTACAAGCGTTATAATAATGAAAGTCTAAACACATAAAACGCAAAGAATTGAATTGGATTTTCGACGTTTGAACATGAAGTATCAGTGTTCCAAAACTTCAAGTGTTTTGTCATTTCACTCTGTGTGTGTGTGTGTGTGAACATTGATTTATTGGAATTTTAACGAATGCATATGGTCAGTTGCTGTCCGGCGGCCAGGAGTTAACATTTTCGGTTATCAATTTCAATTGTGTATTTTTTTTTTTCAATTTTTTCTATTTTGGTTTAAATTGTTTAAACAAATGTTAATTGAATTGTTAATGACCGTGGCCGAAGTGTTCACAAATCGTACAATGTTATGAGAATATTTGGGTATCGAAATGAATTAACAATATAATTTTATATTTTATTGACAATTAGAATTGTGTCAATGATGGGTTATGAATACGAAATGTGTGAGACACATGTCGGTTGATTGGAAAAAAACACACACAAAAAGTTCTGACTTTACTAGGGGGAGAATTTGTGTTTTGTTAAGAAAAAAAAGTGAACGAGTTATAGATTTTTCATAAACTGAAAAGAGCATAACAGGGGGCTAATTACCGCCCGCGTTTCTTATCGTAATCTCAATTACGAAAGTGATTTTAAAGAAAGAAATTGATGGTAACTTCTAAAAAAAAACTTTTGGTGAAATTCTATTCCTCTATTAAATTGATTCAACTATTTTACAACTATTCTTACATTTTAAGTCAAAATTCCATTTTATTGGACATCCAAAATACCGATTACAACACGAAACGAATGTCATCACTTGACGCCAGGACTGATAGATTCTACCACCACGACATTATGTCATCCACAGGCGATTTGAATATCTCCTAATAAAAAGTCAAAAATTCAGAAAATCTTAAGTCGGGCCATAGAAAAAAACGAAGATGCGCAGAACAAGTTAGCGGGATCCTAATCATATAAATGCTCCACCCACGGCAATGCTTCAGTCAGTTGCATCGCATGCTACTAAACGCTGTTACGGACACTCATATGAGATGCGAAATGAGGAGAGAAACTCCTCGGCGTTTCCCCGATCTAATTAAATCCAAAAGCATCTGCCCACAGTGGCGGCTGTCTGGTCAACATCTCTTCTCCATGTTAGCGGCGGCTGTTTATCACAGTACGTACACATAGAGAAAAGATTAAATAATGGTTTCCCATTACATCCCATGAAGGGACAGGGGAGAACTTCTCACAATCACTGCGCTGTGCGCTTTCCAGTTGTCACTCACTGATTGGGACCTACAGTTTTCCACCCGATTCCGAACGGTATTTTGAGAAGCCTTTTTTTCATTTCTATATACTCGATAGTGTCGCCGTCACTATGCGAGGTGACCGCCGTCGAAAGAAATTTTAAAGCGGTCAGTGCAGGGTTCGTACCCAGGCACTCATGTACAAGAGCCGCGCACACTAACCATTGCACCACCGACGGCCACTCATAGGAGATGCGAAATCAGGAGAAAACTTCTCGGTGTTTCCCCGGTCTGTCTGGTCAACATCTCCTCTCCATGTTAGCGGCGGCTGGTTATCACAGTACACACAGAGAAAAGATTAGTTGGAAATAAATTCAGGCATTCGAAATTCCATGATAAAGTCTATATTTTGATCAGAATTCATAATTATCAGACTTACCTATTTAATTATCCGGTCTCCAACAACCTGGGAGAGTCAGGGGCCCTACAAAACGAAGATAACATATTTCGCCAACCAGTTCGAGCTTTTACTTTATCTCTCCAGATGGTAATACCAATTACAAGGTGGCGCAAAAGTAATCCTCCGGAGTAGCCGTTCTCCAGAGAATATTGCTGCTGTAGCCGAGGATGTCATGGAAGCGCCGTCGACATCGACCAGACGATGTGCCACGCTACAGAGCAACGATCAACGAGTTCTTTTTGCCGCAACTTAATGAATTGAGATTGAAAAACATGTGGTTCCTAGAGGACGGTGCAACGGCGCACACTGCACGTGCCACAACCGATATGCTGAAGGATGCATTTCCCGGGCGCCTAATCTCCCGATTTGACCGCTCCAGACTTCTTTTTGTGGGGCTTTTTGAAGTCGCGGGTTTATGTCAACAAGCCGTAGACCCTTGCAGCTCTTAAAGACAATATCCGTCAATAATGTGAGGACCTATCGCCGGATGTTTTGGCCAAAGTGATGGAAAATGCCATAAAAAGGGCTCAAATGACAATCAACTGTGGCGGCGGCCATTTACATGACATCATATTCTCGACTTGATGTAAAAAAAATTAAAAGACCAAATAAAAATAATCCACAAGAAGAATCAAAGTTTTTAATTTTTTTTTTAAATTACAGCCAAAAAACATCGGAAGTTTACTTTTGCGCCACCTTGTATATGCATTGAGTCGCCAACCTGATCCCTCCAGCGGAGCCCTGGCCTTCCTATTTTATCTCCTAATAAAAAGTTCCTTCGAATTCGGTTTCGAAAACCCTGCGTGCTGGTTCAACTTCATTCATTCCACTGACATGGCCTAGCCAGCGCAATCGGGTTATTTTGATCCGCTTAACTATGTCAATGTCAGGATAATGCTCATACAGCTCCTGGTTCATGCGTCGCCGATACTCGCCGTTGTGCACTACTGGGCCATACATTTTTCCGAGTACTTTTCTCTCGATGACTCCTAAAGATGTTTCGTCTGCTTGCGATAAGACCCAAGACTCTGCGCCATAAAGCAAGATAGGTTGTACAACAGTCTGGTATAGCTGGACTTTTGTTACTCGAGCGAGGGCTTTATCTCTAAAGTGCTTGTGTAGCCCAAAATAACATATATTCGCAAGCACAATTCTCCGCTTGTTCTCAAGGCTGACACTCATAGGAGTTGCGAAATCAGGAGAGTGACTTCTCGGTGTTTCCCGGGTCTAACTAAATCCACACGCATCTGCCCACAGTGGCGGCTGTCGGGACAGCATATTTTCTCCATATTAGCGGCAGCTGTTTATCACAGTAGTTGGTACAAACCAAAACTTACTCCCCCTATTCGGTGAGTCACGTGAACTGTGCCTTTGGGCACTTTGTTTCCAGGGGTGTCTGACTGTATTTATCGGTGCCTCACTGATACCTGGCCGCCTCAGTGTGTAACAGTTCATGCCATGCTACTGTGACTATGGTGCGGTGGACATCAACTCCCCTGCACTCATGAGGCCGAAAATGAATTCTACTAAAAACCAGTTCAGTCGGGTGAACCGAATTAATCATACCCTCACCCTAAGTCATCCATTGCGTAGGAGTTCTGTTAAAAAAAGGCCCATACTCAAAAGTGACCATATTCAATAGCAGACTGACGACATTGCGACATTATACCCAAATTAGTTAGTTTCCCTCCCAATTTTTATATGCGAGGTACAAAAATGGGCATGGCAAGTTGGTGCCAAAATTTTGATCAGTACCAAATTTTATTAAGATCGGTTATGATTTATTGGAGATATCGAGTCGGCAAACCCCAAATACGCCCAAATTTTGTTTTGGAGGCACGAAACTGGGCGTGGCACAATAGTCAGTTATTACTTTGACAGTTGGTTTTAGCAAAATATTGCCTAGTACCGAATTTTATTAAGATCGGTTATAGTTTAGGAGAGTTATCGTGGCGATCAACCTGTCATCCGCCCAACTTTTATATGGGAGGTAGCAGAATGGGTGTGACAGAACAGCTCATTTCCTATAGGAGAGTTTTATTTGACTAAATATTGACTAGTACACACTTTCATAGAGATTGTTTCGGTTTTGCGGGACTTCTCGTGCCGAACACCCAGACGGCCAAACAACTTTTATATGGCATGTACCAGAATGGGTGTGACAAAACAGCTCATTTCCTATAGGAGAGTTTTGTTTGACAAAATATTGACTAGTACAAACTTTCATAAAGATTGGTTCGGTTTTGCGGGACTTCTCGTGCCGAACACCCAGACGGCCAAACAACTTTTATATGGGAGGTACTACAATGGGCGTGGCAAAATCGCCCTTGTTATAATCGGTGAATTTCATTAAGGACGAAAGTGTTTCACGCGATTTATCGGATTGACAACCCGGACGAACACCCTGTTTTGTATGGGAGGTACCAGAATGGGCGAGACAATCTCACGCATTTTCTCCAGTTAAGTAGGCATTTACAGATTATTAACCGGTGTGAGAGTTGAAGCTAATCACATCTACCAGAAGAAAGGTTTGAAAGAAATATATTTTTGTGCTAAATGTGTCGATTTGTATGGGAGGTACCAAAAAGGGGCGAGGTCAAAACGTCCAATTACAATCCTAAACTCAATATTGGCAAATAATAGTCACTGATAAAATTTCATTGTGATCTGTGGAGATGTACGGCAGTTATTGTGTTGACCAGCCAGCCAGCCAGACAGAAAGACAGACAGACAGAGGCTCAAACGTCTTAAAAGGTCCTAGAACGAATTTCGTTCAAAGATACTAAGGGTCTAATATGGCTCCTTCTATGTGTTAAACTTTTTTACGTATTAAATGATATATGTATACCCCCATCCCTATGGGTGAGGGTATAACAATACAAACAAGAACGTAACAAACGCTAGACAAAATTGCATTCTACGCTAGACAAAATTGCATTTTACCCGATAACGCTACAACAAACGCCGATAAACTCGAACACACTAGTAAAGGCCCGGTAACACCGCTTTATGGTCATGGAATTAAACCGTATCGAGGATGGCGAAATGATCGACGTTCGGCCTCCAGAGTTCTCGAGTACTCACAGAGAAGCAAAAGGCGTCAATTAACCGGGCAAATAATTTGACCGGCTTACTATACGCTGATGTCTGCGCCTCAATGAACTCAGGAAAACTCATATCAACACCAGCTGCTCCAGCAGAGTCCTAACACCACAAGACACCTCGAAACCGAGGACCGCAAGCGTTTAGTGAAATGTTGAAGTAGAGCCCCACTATGGCGGTCATTGGCGGAGAGCATGTGGATGGAATCATCTTCCGAAATAGTTGGTTGGATGTTTTGACTGTCCTTAATGCCGTGTACTATGAAGTCTGTGTATATTCTCCTGATTCACCACCAGGCTGCTGTGACGCGGGCTGGTACTATGGTGCAACTAAGGTCGTTGCGTTTGAAATTAATCGTTATGCTTAGTTGTACAAGGAAGCTTTTGCTAGGGTGGGATAAGTCTCTCCTGGTGCCAAACTAGATGTAGTTGACAAGCACGGCGTAATTCATAACCATAAATCAGGCCATGAATTTTAAAAGGTGTCTCATTAAGAATGCACTTTTTCATTTCGAAGCAAAAACACGTGATTTTTGAGATAGTTGTGATTTTTTTATTGGACTGTAAAGAAGACATGTTCCGATTAAAATATCCGTCAAATAACCGCCACCGCTCTGATGACAGGCTTTTACTCTTTTCATGAAATTTTCCATGACTTTTTCACAGACATGTGTTTGTATCTCACCGATGAAGCGTTGGATCTCGGATCCGAGCTCAGGAATTGTTTCTGGTTTACTCGAATAAACCCGATATTTCACAAAACCTTAAAGAAAGAATCCGCACGGCGTTAAATCGCTTGACCTTGGTGGTCAGTTGAGATCAAAATTTCGTGAGATAATTTATTCTGGAAATCGTTGCTGCAATAAAGCGATTGTCTAATGCGCGGTGTGGCAGGTGGCGCCGTCTTGTTGAAACCATATGCCGTCCAGATCCATGTCGTCTAGCTGATGTCACAAGAACTCCGTTATCGTGTTCCTGTAACGAATACCGTTCACAGTTAATGCAATTTTGGCCTCATCTACAAAAAAAAAATATATCTCAATCACGCCGCCTGACCAAAATCCGCATCAGACAGTTGCTGGTTGTGGGTGCATTTATGTCTCATGGATTGCATGAGGATTTTCTGAGCACCAAATTCGATAATTTTGTGTATTCACGAAGGCATTCAGATGGAAATGTGCTTCATTGGAGAAGATAACTTTTTTTTTATAAAATTGACATTGACTTCGCTTTGCTCCATTACCAATTAAACGAATTGCCAGAGCTTTCCATGGTCTGCTGCTTGAGCTCCTGAGTAAGCTGCATTTTGTACACATGGAGGTGGGGGTCTTTTGTCAAAATTCGCTGCATGAGAACGATGCCTAATTGAAAGAAACCGCCAGATACTTTGACACACATGAGTCTTACTGTCCATACCCGACCTAGTTTCTTAAAAATATGTTTATCACTCTGCGATTGGTTTACACATTTGAGGCAATTCCACGGTTAAAAATTCCGCGAAGTTGGCGAGCTGTTTCATGATAGGTTATGTGGGGTTAGGTGTTAGCTAGGAGAGTCTGTCACAATCGGTACACTTAGGACTTCATATTCCGGCTCCATCGTCGAACTTGTAAAATTACCCAGTATGGGTAAGGAGCGCTCAAACCATATGATGACTCATCCCGATATTCCACGCTGTGGCTGAGGAATTAACGTACATTAGTCCCTGGAAAACCAATTAGTACTGCGCAGATAGGTCCTAAGATCATTCAGCTTATCTCTCTGAGTGTCTGTTAGAACCAAAATGATGTAAGATCTTAAATATTTTCTCCTAAAAAAAAAAAAAATAAATGGTTTCCCATTACATCCCATGAAGGGACTGGGGAGAACTTCTCACAATCACTGAGCTGTGCGCTTTTCAGTTTTCACTCAGTGATTGGGACCTACAGTTTTACACCGATTCCGAACGGTAATTTGAGAAGCTTTCTCATGGCTAGATACTCGATAGTGTCGCCATCACTATGCGAGGTGACCGCCTCCGAAAGAAAATTTGAAGGTGGTCAGAGCCGGGTTCGAACCCAGGATCTCATGTACAAGAGCCGCGCACACTAACCGTTGCACCACCGACGGCCACAAATATTTTCTCCTACTTATTTAAAAGGCCGGCCAGTAGCATATAAGATGTTCAGTGCGCTCGTTCTCCTCTTCATTATCACAGCTCCTGCAATAATCAGGAGCTGAGATTCCAAGTCTAGACGCGAGGCTGCCTATTAAACACTGCCCAGTGATTACAGCTACTAACATAGAGATATCTTGTCTAGGAATGGATATCAGCGTAACTATCCCATTTTTATAAAGGGTTTTCATAATGATAACGTGTTCTTTTTTTTTTTTTGGAAGTCCTCCATTCTTAATTATTGGATCAATCGTAAACGGCAGCTATCAAATTTCAAAGCTGCCACTTGCACAGGGAGAAATATTCCACAAAATTTATAAGGTGCACTTTTATTGGGACATCCTTTCGATCGCACAAGAGAAAGGATCATTTGGATAAATCCCTTTGAAAGCTTGGTTTACCAAATTAGGAAAAAAGGGCAGAGATTGAGGCCCACGATCAAACTGGGTTGTTTAAGGCCAACTAAGTAAGTAAATAAATAAGAGGGGATAAGGCTGAGCTTCTCAACAGACTCATTGATTGGAATTACACTTTTATGCCGATACCGAGTGGTTTTTGACATGGTTTCCATGAGTAATTACTAGATAGCGAACACATGCTAGCTGTCACCGAGTGATTTACAAGGAGGTCAGAGCGTGGGTGGAAGGCACGATACTGAGTCCAAGAGCCGTGTACAACGGTCTCAACATTTCACATTTCGAATTCCATCACCCCAAAATCAACCTATGTAAATTTGGTTACCTTTAACGATCAGTGGAAATCTCGCTCATATCTCTAAATACTCGTAAGCGGTCTTTGGTTAACAATCACATCACAAGTGACTTCTCCAATAGAGATTACTCGTATCGGAAACGATACTCGTATCAGTTGAATTCCGGAGCGGCTTTTTTTTTTTATTTGCATAAACAAGTGCATTTGGTTACATTTGTTATATGGAACAGTGCATCCTCGGCATTGCACTTACCCACAACATATGTATGTAAATAATGTAAATGTAAACTCAAATATGTAAGAAGGTAAAGAAATGCGGGTTCTTTTACTTCGTGACTGCATTGCATTCTTTGCTTTATATGTTTGAATATCTGACAGGCGTCCATCACATTTTGAATTTGTTGGTTTTGTGTTTTTAGTTTGGGATGTTAAACATGTTATCCCTCCTTTTGGGTTCTGAACTCGTATTTTATGTGGCTGCTACATAAATGCAATTTACAGTAAATACCCTCAAGAGCAACAACAACAATAACAACAACAACAGTAAGGGTATTAACAAATGTACCACATGAGTTTATTGTTTATTTGATTTGTTGCTGCATCTTGAGGGTTTTTCTTGACTTGAAATAATTTGTTGACTATCAAAACGCTAGAGTTGCTCAAAAAAATCATGTGTTTGCATTTGATATCTTGTAGCTGATCGTGTGGGCGGAGGTTGTTTATTTTGGAATTGATATAAGTTCTTCTACAGATAAGCGCAAATTGAAACCTTTCACAGCAAAAAAACGTGATAAGATAGAGGAGTTTTGAAATTAGGAGTCGATTTTCTTGCATTAGTTGAAAATTTCAATAAAATTTGATAAACGATCTTTGCAAAAGTACGACTATTAATAATAAAATAATAATTAACTAAATAATATGCGTTGGAGGATCACAGGATTTATGTTTACACCAGGCATCCTACAAACATACGCATAGCTCGCCCACTCACCACCAGCCGTAGAACGAGGAGTATAAAAACGCACCTACTCGTTAGTCGTGAGATGTAAAACAATTTCAAATATACGACTCGAGAATATATGCGAAAACAAGGCCGACAACGGGTGAGTTTGTTTCGGCTCAACGGAGTAAAAACATGGGCTTGGGAAAAGCTTGAGTGCCGCAGGCCAGACGTAACTGGGTCCAATAAATGAAACAGTATCAAATTTACATTTCAATTTGCCAACCTCTTTTCGTGGACTTGGAGGAAGTATTGACCCTAGCCCATTTTGAGTCGCGTTAGAAAAAGTTTTGCTGTTATTTATTGAAAATGATTTTCTATAGTACAAGGACGGTTCCAAAACTAGCCGACCTGACGTATAGATGGTGCCAGTAGTTGGAAAAAAATATTTTGGTGAAACGTGGCAACCTTATAAAACATTTAAGTTTCAAGGCGCCACGTTGTTAGTATTTTTATTTGCGCCATCAAAAGTAAACGATCTCAGTGAATTTGTAAACATGGAAACAATTGGTCACCGTTAAGTAAAGGGTCCCCCATCTAAGGTTTTTTTTCAACAAGTACTTATTTCGTGAATGGTAACACTTAGCTCATGTCTGATTTGACAGATAATTAGTTTTATCCTTCCGCTGAACGAATATGGTTGTGTATACGCGTGAACAACGCTGGGAAATATGGAAAAAATGGGCCTGCGATCGACTTACAGAAGATGCCGATTTTGCCAAAAAAATCATCTTTTCAGACGAAGCTCATTTTGATCTTGGCGGGTATGTAAACAAGCAAAATTGTCGCATTTGGGGCACAGCAAACCCGCACGCATACACTGAAAAGCTGATGCACCCAAAACGAGTCACTGTTTGGTGCGGATTTTGGTCCAGAGGCATAATTGGGTCATTTTTCTTCGAAAGTGAGCAAGGAGTGGCCGTTACAGTCAATGGCGATCGTTATAGGGCCAAGTTGAACGAATTTTTGTTCACAAAAATTGAAGAGGAGGATATTGGCAACATTTGGTTTCAACAGGACAGCGCTACGTGCCACACAGCCGAAACTACACTCGATGTTTTGCGCCCTGTGTTTGAGGATCGCATTATCAGCCGCAGAGCTGATGTCGTTTGGCCACCTCGGAGCTGCGATTTGACACCGTTGGACGATTATTTGTGGGGTGCCCTCAAAGATAAGTGTTACGCCGACAACCCAGAGACAATTGACGTTTTAAAGGACAATATTCGTGAAGCCATTGGTGAAATACAGCTGCACACAATCGATAATCTGCTTAAAAATTGGACCGATCGTGAAGGCTACTGCATGACCAGCCGAGGCAGCCATTTGAATGAAATTATTTTCCATTATTAACCCGAAGGATTGTACTTTCAAATAAAAAAAGAAAATTGAGAAAATATTCAGTAGTTTTTTTTATAGCATTTTCAAAAAAAAAAATTATTTGGCGGACCCGCTATTTCAATATTTCCATCTGAAAGGTCTCAGTCCAAGCAATATTAAAGCCGTGCTAGATTCTACTCAAATATGTAATATTGAATAGCAAACATAGTGTAATTGGAAACAAGTATACTAACAGGGTTTTCAATAAGAGCGCTACAAAAGTTTTTTTAAATAAAACAAAACCGGTTTTAGACACCAATGAAATTCTTTATTCCTGTGGACGTACGTTCGATGCCATTATGTATGGAACTCGATTACTTTTGCATGGCCACCACGGGCACGCTTGCAGAAGTCCAGACGCTAAAGCCAATTTTTGACCGTTTTCAAGCATAAATCGGCCGATACTGCTGCAATTTCACGTTCGATATTCGTACGAAGTTCATCAATCGTCGCTGGCTTGTTGACATAGACCATAGCCCCACAGTAAATAATCTAACGGCGTCAAATCGCACGACCGAGGCGGCCAATCGACTGCGCCATTTCGTGAGATAACACGTTCACCAAACTTGGTTTGGTTCGCTGTGTGGCTTGTGGCGCCGTCCTGTTGGAAACACATGTCCTCCAAGTCCATATTATCCAATTGGGGCCAAAAATATTCGGATATCATTGAACGGTAGCGATTAGCATTCAGAGTAATGTGCCGGTTTTGATCATCACGGAAGAAGTACGGCCCAATGACGCCGCCGGCCCATAAACCGCAGCAAACCGTAATTTTTTCGGGATGCAATGATGACTCATGGATTACGTGTGGATTGCTGTCTGACCAAAAACTCATATTTTGCTTATTGACGAAGCCATTCAGCCAGAAATGAGCCTCATCGCTGATTGTTGAGGCCTCTTAAAGTTGGCCTCTTAAAGTTGAGCCACTGACTCCAAATTTCGGTAGTAACTTTTAATAATTTCGACTCGTTGTTGGCTCGTATATCTTTCCATGATGAAATGGCAAACCTTACTGAAGAGAAATGCCAAAAGAGCGGGGAAAAATATGGCGTCGTTTGCTGTCCCTATCGATTTACTTTTGTAGCGTCTCTGTTGAAAACCCCTTTATATTTGCGACAAACTCCAAACACACGTCATGTTTGCATCCAAGCAATAAAAAGAGGTATTTGATGTCATCCGTGAGATCCATGGGAGTCCGCTCCTTCGGTTACGACTTTAAACTATTGGATAGTAGAGGTTAAACGAGGCCGTACGAGAATCCAAGATGAGCACCATAGTTGCCGACCAATTGAGCTTAAGAAAATCCATAAAGTGGAAAATCCATAAAGTGGAATTGGATGATCGTCGGCTGAAGGTGCATGAGCTGGCTGAAATGATAGACATTTCAAAAAGTGCTATACATCGTATATTGAGCGAAGATTTGGAGATGAGAAAGCTGTGCGCAAGATGGCTGCCGCGTTTGCCTTCAATACAACAAAAACAGCGCCGTGAAGTTGTTTCAGTAGAGTGTTTGGCGATGTTTCACCGCAATTAAACCGAATGTTTGCGTCGATTTATAGCCATGAGTGAGACATGGCTCCACCACTTTACACCTGAGACATAGGAGCACGCAAAGCAGTGGACTGGAATTGGAGAATATTGTCGAAAGAAATCTAAAACGGTTCCATCTGCAGGCAAGGCCATCATAGCGAATGATTTTTTGGAGGCCCATGGGATAGTTTGTATTGATTATCATCAGAAAGGAAAAACCATCAACGGCGAATATTATCCTATTTTATTGCAGCGTTTATTTGATGAAATTTTGGAAAATAAACCGCAGTTAGCGAAACTTTATCAAAGACATAAAAAAAGCGAAAAAAATTTAAGTAAGGCGATAGAATACAAAATTTTCAACAATAAACTTAATCAGATAATTCTGAAAGCAAAAAATGATTATCGTCGAAGAGAATTTATAAAAAACAGACACAACATGCGAGGAACCTGGATATTAATAAATGACATTATTGGCAAAAAAGTGGATAATGTTGATGAAACTATTAAAAAAAACTTTGTTAAACAAGATTTAAAAATTGTAACTGAAAATTTTGCCATTAAGTTCAAAGAAAATGTACAAAACATTTTTCATGATTGTAATATAAAAATACTATTTTCGTCTGAAATAAGAATAGAAAATACAATTTATGTCGAACCAACAAATGAGGAAGAAATTATAAACATAATAAAAACACTGAATGCAAGAAAAGGAGCAGGAGTAGACGGCATCCGACCTAAAGACATAAAATACAACGCGGAAACACTTACCAAATAACCCATTTTATAAACGCAAGCCTAAATGAATGCACTATTCCCAAAATTCTAAAAACATCAATTGTAAGACCGATTTTTAAAAGTGGCACTAAAAACGAATACAATAATTATCGTCCAATTTCAATTTTACCGGTAGTAGAAAAAATATTTGAGGAGATTATTGTTAGACGTCTTAATGCATTTCTCGTCAAGTACAAAATAATCAATAAACAACAATATGGCTTCCAAAAAGGAAAAAATATTAATAAACTGCTGGGCCATTTCTCCACCCACATAAACAAATCTTTGAATGACAATATGCACTGCTTGGCACTTTTTGTTGATTTTAGCAAAGCGTTTGATACGCTGTCACATAAGAACCTTCTATGTATTTTGGAAAGAAATGGGATACGCGGACAGTGCCTTAACTGGTTTAAAAACTACCTTGAATTCAGATCTTACAGGGTTAAAATAGATGGAAATGAGAGCAAAGAAAAGTATTTGGATCATGGGGTACCACAGGGATCTAAGCTTGGTCCAATACTCTATCTAATATTTGCTAATGATATGTTAAACCAACTAAAAAATAGCAAAACTTTTGCCTATGCTGATGATACGGCTATCCTAGTATCACATGAGGATCTTGAAACCGCGGTATACTCAATGCAATTGGAACTTAATGTGATCACAAGGTGGTGTCACGACAACGGCTTGGAAATTAATGCCAATAAAACAAAGTTAATGCATATCAGATTACCACATATTCCAAGGAGTATCATAAACATAAAATTCCACAACACAGACTGCCTACACAAAAACAAACTCTGCTCTAATTTCGATAATGACCAATGCGACACTGTTATTGAATTAGTGGATAACTACAAATATTTAGGCGTTATAATAGATCCAAATCTAAGCTGGAAGGACCATATTTTAGCGTTGAACAAAAAGCTACGTAAGGCCTCCTATGTGCTTTACCATCTAAATAACTGCGCCCCATTAACAGTCACCAAGCAAGCCTATTTTTCGCTGCCTGAATCGTACATGCGCCACGGAATAACAGCATTTGGAAACGCCTCACATTGCAATATTCTACAAAAAACACAAAACAGAAAGGCTACAATTTTAATGAAAAATAAAGAAAATATACAACGTGAAATTAACATAACACAACTAACAATTCAGAAACTCAAATCAAATTATTCATGCAGCAACAAAATATACTAAATTTTAAGAGCATATATAAATCAGCTTTACTCAACGAATTCCAAGATGAGACCCTTTTGGAAACAATAGACCATCGATATAGCACGAGAAGAAGAGATGAAGGAAGATTTAAAACACCAAAATTTAAAAACAAACATGGGAGAAGCACCTTGGATGTACAATTACCAACTATATTAAATGCAATGCCTATAAATATTCTAAATGTTTTAAAAATACAAAATAAATTTAAGCGTAAAACAACAATGAAAAATTATTTAATAAATTCGCAATGAATGAACATCGTAACTAACAGATGTAGAAGTTTTTATAACATCTGTAAATTTGAATTATAACTTTTTTTTATATTTTTATATATACTTCTGCATATTTGTATATCCCTGCATACAAGCGTAAGGCTTCGCGGGGGAATAAGCATTTGTAATGTAAATTATATTTTATTATTCAATTATTATTCAATTCAATTCAATTCAATTCAATTCAATTCAATTCAATTCAATTCAATTCAATTCAATTCAATTCAATTCAATTCAATTCAATTCAATTCAATTCAATTCAATTCAATTCAATTCAATTCAATTCAATTCAATTCAATTCAATTCAATTCAATTCAATTCAATTCAATTCAATTCAATTCAATTCGATTCAATTCAATTCAATTCAATTCAATTCAATTCAATTCAATTCAATTCAATTCAATTCAATTCAATTCAATTCAATTCAATTCAATTCAATTCAATTCAATTCAATTCAATTCAATTCAATTCAATTCAATTCAATTCAATTCAATTCAATTCAATTCAATTCATTTCAATTCAATTCAATTCAATTCAATTCAATTAAATTTAATTCAGTTCAATTCAATTCAATTCAATTCAATTCAATTCAATTCAATTCAATTCAATTCAATTCAATTCAATTCAATTCAATTCAATTCAATTCAATTCAATTCAATTCAATTCAATTCAATTCAATTCAATTCAATTCAATTCAATTCAATTCAATTCAATTCAATTCAATTCAATTCAATTCAATTCAATTCAATTCAATTCAATTCAATTCAATTCAATTCAATTCAATTCAATTCAATTCAATTCAATTCAATTCAATTCAATTCAATTCAATTCAATTCAATTCAATTCAATTCAATTCAATTCAATTCAATTCAATTCAATTCAATTCAATTCAATTCAATTCAATTCAATTGAATTGAATTGAATTGAATTCAATTCAAATTCAATTCAATTCAATTCAATTCAATTCAATTCAATTCAATTCAATTCAATTCAATTCAATTCAACTCAATTCAATTCAATTCATTTCAATTCAATTCAATTCAATTCAACTCAATTCAATTCAATTCAATTCAACTCAATTCAATTCATTTCAATTCAATTCAATTCAATTCAATTCAATTCAATTCAATTCAACTCAACTCAATTCAATTCAATTCAATTCAATTCAATTCAATTCAATTCAATTCAATTCAATTCAATTCAATTCAATTCAATTCAATTCAATTCAATTCAATTCAACTCAATTCAATTCAATTCAATTCAATTCAATTCAGTTCAATTCAATTCAATTCAATTCAATTCAATTCAATTCAATTCAATTCAATTCAACTCAATTCAATTCAATTCAACTCAATTCAATTCAATTCAATTCAATTCAATTCAATTCAATTCAACTCAATTCAATTCATTTCAATTCAATTCAATTCAACTCAACTCAACTCAATTCAAT
Source organism: Phaonia tiefii (assembly GCA_963931995.1). Taxonomy (NCBI): domain Eukaryota; kingdom Metazoa; phylum Arthropoda; class Insecta; order Diptera; family Muscidae; genus Phaonia; species Phaonia tiefii. Next base: position 29,178,763 of record OZ008370.1, on the reverse strand, counting down.
TCAATTCAATTCAATTCAATTCAATTCAATTCAATTCAATTCAATTCAATTCAATTCAATTCAATTCAATTCAATTCAATTCAATTCAATTCAATTCAATTCAATTCAATTCAATTCAATTCAATTCAATTCAATTCAATTCAATTCAATTCAATTCAACTCAATTCAATTCAATTCAATTCAATTCAATTCAATTCAATTCAATTCAATTCAATTCAATTCAATTCAATTCAATTCAATTTAATTCAATTCAATTCAATTCAATTCATCTCAATTCCATTTAATTCAATTCAGTGCAATTCAATTAAATTGATCCTCCGTTATAACATCAACATACATTTGTCTTTGCGCAGCCATATATCAACGCCTTGTCATCTCTATTATGTGTAATACAAATAATTTATTTCTTGGGAATTATTCGTTGATTTTCTTAAACCTTTTATGAATTATCTTCAACTTGACAAACTGTCCCGCCGAACTTTAACACAACTAAAATAATAATATTTACCTTGACTTTATCAAAATACTTTTTAACCAGTCATTCATTCATAACTTCTTCAGATGTCATCAGACAGACCTTCAGATTGTACGCAGTACGTAGTGCTCACAATAAAGTTCATTCATACGGGAAGTGTAAATGATTTCTTATGAATTAAACGCAAAATTGGCCACGAAAACGAGTAGAAGTCAAACAACCAAACAGAATGAGAAAAAATAATATTATTATTACAAAGCCTGAATATCAACTTTTATATGAAAAAAAGAATTGTTTTTAATAAATCACATTATAAACAAAAACAAAACAAAATTACTTACCAAAAAGAAACAAGAAATTGTTACTATAAAACGTTAAAACTCAAAGAAATTCATAAGAAGTCATTCAGTCCAAAAATCGTTATGAATGAACTCCGAACAAGAGGAGGCCAGACAGGCACATTAATGGCTAATTTACACTACAACTGAAAATTCCAAAATACTTGAGAAAACATACAAATTGTACGAATATACAATATTTAACCGAATGTTAGGTCATAATTTCAAACGACCAACAAAACAGAAACAGACCAGTAATTAGCATGGGAATTTAATTTAACACAATTTTAAAGTGTTACATGTGGTAACATCGTTTTAAACAGTGGCGTGCGAAAGTTATTGCCACACAGAGGGGTTGAATAAAGGGGTTCATTATATAGTTCATTACAAATCATATTCCCATTACATCGCCTGTAGGGACAAAGGGAGAGGTTCTCATAATCAATGAACTGTGCATTTGCAATCTGTACCCTAACTGTTCAGGATCAACAGTTTTACAGGGAATCCGAATATTTACACTTAGAAAATGCACGCTCGCAGCTGGCTCACTGGTGAGTAGAAGAAGTTCCCTACGATTTAGTCATAAGGCGTAAAATAAAACTCCGTATATACGACCCGAGAGCGCGAGCGCAAATGAAGACAAAACACACATGCGTTCACAAGTGAAAGTAGTGCTTCTGTTTACATCAGGCATCGTAAATGTTTACTCACTGCTCCGTCTCTCTCCACGAGCAGTAAGACAGAGAGTAGAAAAGCGCACTTACACTCACAGAAAAACTCCGTTCAGACTGACGAATTAATCATAATCGAATTTAGAGGTTGTCACAACTGCACTAAAGGTCATCGCCGAATCAGAGGTTGTCACAACCGAAGTATAGATTACCACAGACGAATTAGAGGTTGCCAACACCGAATTAGATGTTGTCACAATCACACTAGGGGTTGTCACGGCCAAACTAGAGGTTATCACAACCGATTCAGAGGTTATCACTTACTTAGCTGGCTTGAAACAACCCAGAGGGGTCAAGGACTTACAAAGTTACAATATGAGGAAAACATGTTTCTCCAACCGGCTCGGTCTTCAGCTTTTCCCCTAAAGTTGGCAACACCAAGGTCTCGTTATACTCCACCTGGTCTTTCCAGTGATGTCTTGGTTGTCCTAATTTTCGATGTCATTCAAGTACGTTTTCGAATACACTAGAGACCGGTTCTTTCTGATCAATTCTACTGACATGTCCTACGCAGCGTAAATGTGCTATTTCGACACGCATAACTACATCGATGTCAGGATACAGATTATACAGCTCGTGGTTCATTTGTCGTCGATAATCGCCGTTTTCTATTACAGGATCATCTATTTTTCGAAACATTTTTCTTTCGTAGTCCCCGGGATTCTGCACCACAAAGAAAGACAGGTTGTATGACAGTCTGATTTAGTTTTATCTTGTTTCCTCGAGGGAGGGTCTTAACCCTGAAGTGATTGCTTAGCCCGAAGTTACATCTGTTTGCAAGCACAATTCTCCGTTTGGTGTTTTTGGTCCGAAGGGCGGATTTTTTTTTATCGAAACTGTCTTCAGCGACGAGGCTCTTTTTTTGGCTCCATCCATATGAACAGAATTGCCGAATTTGGTCCGAAGACCACATTGTTTATCGAAAATTGTCTTCAGCGACGAGGCTCGTTTTTAGCTTAATGGGTACGAAGACCATTTTTTATTGGGAAATTGGCTCAAGGCTCTTTTTTGGCTCAATGGGTACGGCCATAATTGTCGAATTTGGTTCGAAGAAAACCTTTTTCTTTATCAAAAAATTGTCCTCAGCTACGAAGCTCTTTTCTTGGCTCAATGGGAATGAACAGAATTGCCAAGTTTGATCCGAAGAGCATATTTTTTTTATCGAAAATTTGTTTTCAGCGACATGACTCATTTTGGCTCAATGGGTACGTCTGTAAACTGAATTGCCGATTTTGGTCCAAAAAGCCCCAGACGCTGCCTAGCTTTTGGCTCAATGGTTACGACCATAATTGCCGAATTGGGTCCGATGACCACATTTTTCTTTATCAAAAAATTGTCCTCAGCTACGAAGCTCTTTTCTTGGCTCAATGGGAATGAACAGAATTGCCAAGTTTGATCCGAAGAGCATCTTTTTTTTTTATCGAAAATTTGTTTTCAGCGACATGACTCATTTTGGCTCAATGGGTACGTCTGTTAACTGAATTGCCGATTTTGGTCCGAAAAGCACCGAGACGAGGCTCTGCTTTTGGCGCAATGGGTAAGACCATAATTGCCGAATTTGATCCGAAGATAATTTTTTTTGTATCGGAAAATTGCCTTCAGCGACGGGGCTCATTTTGTCTAAATGTGTACGACTACAAATTGAATTGCCAATTTGGGCCGAAGAACATCCAGAGGATATTCAGCAGCTGCCAATTTACCTGAAAAATTTACAATTTGGTGTGGTTTATGGACCGAGGGCATCATTGGATTGTACTTTTTCAAAAACGATGATGGCCGCAAAGTTACGGCCAATGGAGCAACGTACCAATCAAGGATCATGGACTTTTATTACCCAACATGGAAGAATTGGTCTTGGTTGGCATGTGCTTTTAAGAGGACGTTGCCATATGCCACACTACACGTGATACCATGAACCAACTGAGAGCAGAATTTGGTGAGCAATTAATCTCACATTTTGGCGCTGTCAATTGGCTGCCTCGTCCATGCGAGTTGACCCCACTGTACTATTTATTGTGGGGCCACATGAAGTCTGTCGTGTATGGGGACAAGACAACAATGATTTATGCCTTGGAACACAAAATTACACGTATCCTTGGTGAGATATCGGCCGAAATGTTGGAAAAGTGTGTTAAAATAGGAGCGCAGATTATAGTCCCAGGTAGTCCACGTTTGATTTAATTTGGAGCTGATATTTTCGCTTATGGACAACGTAAAACTGGTTCTCATTCCAAAACCCTTCGTGATCGGTTTATATCTACAGGTCACCATTAGTGAATCTACGTACGGAGGGCCCACATTTCGCTAGAAGCTCTTCCCAATCCCTTTATGGATTGTAAAGGGAAATCAACATCTTTTACCACTTCTTCGCCTCAAACGTTGCGTCTGATTTCCGCAATGCCATGCGTACTGAAAGTTTAACGAGTTGAAAAAATGGGCGATCTACTGCCGTACAGTGTTTCGAAACCAAGAGTTTTCTTAAAGTCTTGCCGCAAAACTGGCGGTAAACCGAAACATAAAAATCGACTTCTTTCTTTGATAGCAAGGAATTAATAATAAAATTCGATTTTGCATAACAGTGTAATAACTTAACTACCAACATTCAATACCAGTACCAACAAAAAAGAACAACATTTTAATCAATTCATGTCTATTGTTTGTAGGTTATTAAATCATTACCTTTCATGGTTTTGACGTTTAAACAAATTGTCGCATGTTTTATGCCAAACTTTTGACAGATTTACACAGAGCGGTATACAAAAGCCCAACCTGAATCTGAAATGAATTATTTATGCACATATTCAATGACTAAACATGTCAATACTTGACAGTCAGTTTTTCAATATTCCTCCACCACATCCATACAAGCGAGTAAGAACAATAATAAACTGATATGGCCTATAAGACAATAAAGTCATAAAGGTTCCCACTCCAACAAACATTGGGGCAAACCAGAGAAGAGTTACTCTTTATCTGTTGACAAACATCGGCATAAATTTTATTGCCGTGATATAAGATTTATTGAAAACCTTCCTACCACCACCATCATCACCATCTAAAAGCCAATCCTTTACGTTTGCGCGCGCGAACTTATCCCTTTGTGCGCAGGCGTTTAGTTCGATGTTCCATGCGAGATTTGTAATGTCTAAAGGTTTCATTCCTCAGAATTGCATGAAAATTGAAATGAAATCCTCAAGAAACAAAGAAATTTATTGATTTATTATAAACCACAAATTAAATGATATGCGAAATCACTGAAATTCAATATTAATGTTGTAACAGTGCGAAGAACAGCAAAGAATGATGATTAATACCTGGTAATACACAGAGAGAAATGCTATTGTTTAAAGTTTAAATACAAATCTTTAAGTAGGTCAAAACCCAACCCGATTTGCCCACGAATTTCTTGAGGTTTAAATGGAATTTACAAGATTCTAAATTCGTTTATCGCCACATTGCTTCAGCGGCATATATGAAAGATGGGTAATAATGCGTCCACGCTTAAAGAGAAACGTTGCCACTTTGACACATATTTTCTGCGAATGTGAGCTAACGTATAAGTGCAACAGCAGAACGTAACTATTCACTGCAGCAACGACACCATTGTCGGATATACGAAAGTCTTCCTTAACGCAATGAATGCCAGCTGGTTGCTTAGAACCATGTTGACGAGGGCAAGGGCCAATACTTTCTTTAGAAGAAGAATATATCCAAGAACACTAATCCGGGATCAGAAGTCAACTCATTAGTACGAGGGCGGATCAATAAGACCGTGACTTTTCGAACTGCCCTCGTTGTTATATGAAATGTTATATGAAAGTTATATGAAACTTCCCTCGTAGTTATATGAAATGCAACACTGTACCAAGTACCACCTGTTAATAGACTACTGTCAAATTTTGGGCAAGTTCCGTCATTTAGTTTGCGTTTAACAGCTGTTCAAAACATACAACCTCGTGAATTTTTTGAAAAAATGGAAAAAAGTGAATTTCGAATGCTCATTAAACATTATTTTTTGCGAAAAAACCATCAACCAAACCAAGGAAAAGCTTAATAAATACTATGACGACTCTGCACCATCGAGTTGAATGGTAAAAAAGTGGTGTACTGACTTTCGTTGTGGTCGCACAGGTACAAATGACGCTGAACGTTCTGGACGGCCAATTGAGGTCAACACACCCGAAAATGTCGGAAAAATCCACGATATGGTGTTGGCCGATCGAAGAGTAAAAGTGCTTGAGATTGTTGATGCCACAGGCATTTCATATGACAGTGTGGCTACGATTTTAAATGATCAGTTGGGTTTAAGAAAGCTGTGTGCAAGATGGGTGCCGCGTTTGCTCTCAATTGACCATACAGGTAATCGTGTCACAACTTCAAAGGATTGTTTGTAGTTGTTTAATTGGGCTACGAATTGGTACCTCGTCTGCCATATTCACCGGATTTAGCACCCAGTGACTATTTCCTATTTCCAAACCTAACGAAGTGGCTGGGTGGAAATAGATTTAACTCCAACGATGAAATTATTGATCAAACAAATGCCTATTTTATGGACCTCGACAAATCCTATTTTTTTGGAATGGATACAAAAATTGGAGAAACGTTTGGTCTAAGTGTATTGAGGTAAAAGGAGATTATGTTGAAAAATAATTTTTTTTTCAAAAAACTGTGTTTCGATCAAAAAGCCACTTACTTATTGATCCGCCCTCGTACATGTTCGTAATATATAAACTGGCAGGATTCACAACAACGAAACACTGAACATAACGCAGAGAAAGTTCTTCACAACTATCCCATATAACAGTCGGTGGTGCAATGGTTAGTGTGCACGCCTCTTGTACTTGAGATCTGGGATTCGATCCCTGCTCTGACACCTTAAATTTCTTTAAACGGCGGTCACCTCGCTTAGTGACGGCGATACTATCGAGTATTTAGCCATGAAACAGCTCCTAAAAAAACCGACCGGAATCGGTGTAAAACTGTAGCTCCCAATCAGTGAGTATAAAACTAGAAAGCGCACAGATCACTGGTTGTTAGAAGATCTCCTCGATTCCTTCGTGGGGTGTAAAGGGTTTTTCAACAGAGACGCTACAAAAGTAAATCGATAGGGACAGCAAACGACGCCATATTTTTTGCCGCTCTTTTGACATTTCTCTTCAGTAAGGTTTGCCATTTCAACATGGAAAGATATACGAGCCAACAACGAGTCGAAATTATTAAAATTTACTTCCGAAATTTGGAGTCAGTGGCCTCAACTTTAAAAGCGCTACGTCCAATTTATGATGAGGCTCATTTCTGGCTGAATGGCTTCGTCAATAAGCAACATATGCGTTATTGGTCAGACAGCAATCCACACGTAATCCATGAGTCATCACTGCATCCCGAAAAAAATACGGTTTGGTGCGGTTTATGGGCCGGCGGCGTCATTGGCCCGTACTTCTTCCGTGATGATCAAGACCGGCGCATTACTGGGAATGCGAATCGCTACCGTTCAATGATAACCGAATATTTTTGGCCCCAATTGGATAATATGGACTTGGAGGACATGTGGTTCCAACAGGACGGCGCCACAAGCCACGCAGCGAATGCCACAATCAATTTATTGGAAACCAAGTTTGGTGAACATGTTATCTCACGAAATGGTCCAGTCGATTGGCCGCCTCGGTCGTGCGATTAAAAGCTGTTAGGTTATTTCCTGTGGGGCTACGTCAAGTCTATGGTCTATGCCAACAAGCCAGCGACGATTGATGAACTTCGAACGTGATGATCGAACGTGAAACTGCAGCAGTATCGGCCGATTTATGCTTGAAAACCGTCAAAATTGGATTCAGCGTCTGGACTTCTACAAGCGTGCCCGTGGTGACCATGCAAAAGAAATCGATTTCCATACATAACGGCAGCGAACGTACTTTCACAGGAATAAAGAATTTCATTGGTATCTAAAACCGGTTTTGTTTTATTTAAAAAAACTTTTGTAGCGCTCTTATTGAAAAACCCGATAATAGGAAATCATTTATTTTATTTTATCCCATAAATACAGTTATGGGCGATAGGCCTCATGCTCGGTAGCGATCTAGAAATCCATTGAAATACTGTCCGCTCTAGGTTGTATGGTAGAATAACAGTAGGACTCCTTACTATGGTCATCAGTACTGAACGCCAGTTTTGGCATCCTGATTACATACATGTGTTTTAGGCAGAGGTTAAAGTGGTCACAGAAAGTGTGAAATGATTTAGCATCTCCGGGAACGAAACGCGAAAATTGCGGACTGTAAATATGAATAACACGAAGGCTTTTGCGAGCCATAATGGTCGAGCATCAATAATGAGAAGAAAAATCGACCGGGATGGGAATAGGAACAGACGACTAATAAAGCTTAGGTTATTTAGAGGCAATTGACTATTGACACACTTAATCCAATGAGGTCTGCTATGATACCAGGAAGCGTCATATGCCATCCCCATCAGCATTCAAGTCATATGACGCTTCATTCCGATACTCCAGGATATGGTTTAAGAAAAGATGTACATTGGTCTCTGGCGAAACAATTTGCACCCTGCAGAAAGGTTCTAAGGTCATTCAGCTTAACTTCCTGAAAGTCAGCTAGATGCAACATGAAGTGAGATCATAGATATTTTCTCAAAAAAAACCGTTTCACATTACACCCCACGAAGGGATTGGGGAGAGGTTGTCTCTCGCGTTCTACTTTTTCACTCACTGATTGGAACCCACAGTTTTACACCGGTTCCGAACTGTACTTTGAGAAGCTTTTTCATGGCTAACTACTCGATAGTATTGCCATCACTAAGGGAGGTGGCCGTCATCGAAGGAAATGTAAGGTGGTTAGAGCAGAGATCGAACCCACGTTCTCATGCACAAGAGCCGGGCCCTCTAGTAACTGCACCACCGAACGCAAGATATTTTGTCCTATTCTGTCAAAAGGCCGGGCAGTAGTATTTGAGACGTTCGATGTCCTTCTTTTCATCCCCACAGCTTCTGCGGTAATCATGGGCTGAGATTCAAAGCCTAGACGCGTGTATGCCTATTATAGAGATTTTAGTGATAACAGCTACTAGCATATAGGGATCTTGTCTAGGAACCGAGGGAATCAGGTTTAGTGTACGATTTTGATTATAAGTTGGCCATTCCTGCCTGGCGATACTGCTATTTGTGCCACGAGACCATCTATCATTCGCATATCTGAGAGCTTCAGGTTTAAGCATAAGTTTGCATGCAGGTTTCCCATTACATCCCATGTATGGATTGTGGGAAGCTTCTGACAACCAGAGAGCAGTTCGTTTTCTTGTTTTGAGACCTACAGTTTTACACCGATTTCGAACGTTATTTTGAGAAGGTTATTCATGGCTAAATACTAAGCGAGGTGATCGACGTTTAAGAAATGTAAGCTGGTCAGAGCAGGGATCGAACCCAAGCTCTCATGCACAATAACCGCGCACACTAACCATTGCACCACCGACGGCCGACGTAATGCTGGTAAAGTAGTTCCTAATCTTTCCAGCTCCTCTGCTCTAGGGTTCCGTGGAATGTCCCTGAATCCCGGCAACCATATAATGTGAATATCGAACTGCTGGGTCATCTCATTGAGACATGCGTGGCTGTTCTTGAAGTCACAAATACAAGTTGCGTGGATTTTGTAGCAGCCTGACTGTCAGAGTATATGTTGATACCGCAGGCGGTGTTTTGGTGTTTCGTCCCAGCTAAAGGGCATCTTATCCAATTGTCATAACTTCTGCCCGAAAAGACAACAGTGGCCTGGTAGTCCTTCTACAAGGTCTAGACCCAGCTCTTTAGAAAAGTACAGAAGTCTAAATACCCTCTATTAACTGATACGTATCCCATCCAGCCTTGTCTCTATGTTATATAAGTGGATAAGAATCTGTCAAAGGTCATAGTGGGTGTCATGTAGTTGAATTTTACTGTGGATAAAGGTGAATCCATCAGCTCATACGCTAAATCTGGCTAGACGAATGCAAGCCTGATAAAGGCGACCCAAGTATCGTGTGATAATCCTTTATTTATCGTATACAAGGTCCTCTCGACCATAATGTGCGAAAGACTAAAGCCCTGATCGTACCTTATCAGTGTGGTTTCAGATCCGGAAACTCAACTAACGGCGAGATATTCGGATTACGACAAATGCTGGAGAAACCCCACGAAAAACAGCTCAACACCTACCACCTCTTTGTATATTATACGGCTGCCTTCTAAAGTCAGATACGGGGAAGCTGTACCAAGCTCTGTCGGAGCTTGGAAGCAGTACTAGAAGCAGCACATCTCAATGATTGTCACTTGCCCTATTTATTTTATTGACTATTTTAAAACCGCTGTTATTTTGGGCTAAGCAAGCACTTTAGAGATAAAGCCCTCTCTCGAGTAACAAAAGTCGAGCTGTACCAGACTCTCATTCAACCTGTCTTGCTTTATGGCGCAGAATCCTGGGTCCTATCGCAAGCAGACGAAACATCTGTAGGAGTCTTCGAGAGAAAAATACTCCGAAAAGTTTATGGCCCTATAGTGCACAACGGCGAGTATCGGCGACGCATGAATCATGAGCTTTATCCTGACATTGACATAGTTAAGCGGATCAAGATAACGAGATTGCGCTGGCTAGGCCATGTCAGTAGAATGGATGAAGATGAACCAGCGCGAAGGGTTTTCGAAACCGAACTCGAAGGAAGACGAAAAATAGGAAGACCACGACTCCGCTGGAGGGATCAGGTTGACGAATCCCTGCGTACACTTGGTATTGCCAACTGGAGAGATAAAGCAGAAGATCGAACTTGTTGGCGAAATATGTTATCTTCGTTTTGTAAGGTCCCTGACCCCCCGGGGTTGTCCGAGACCGGACAAGTAGGTAAGTATTTTAAAACCGCACGAGGTCGGATGGCTTACACATATTAATTAATCAAACAAATAAATAAATTAAACAAATTTAACATATTTCTCCAACTAGGTCTATCCTTCGCCATTTCTCGCCCGTTGGCAACACAAAGGATACGGGGGGTTCCTTCGGCCTGGTCTTTACAGCGGAGTCTTGGTCGTTCTATTTTCCTACTTCCATGGGGCACGTTATCGAAAACCAGCTGGAATCTGCTGCTCTTTTGCTTCTACTTTTTTGTTGTCTCTCACGTTTTAGGTTTCAGAAGGTTTCAGCTATGCATTGGTTACCACTATGCGTTGGTACACAAACAAAATATTTATATATAAATTAAGTTCCTGCAAGCCAAGCATTTATTAATTACTTGTGTTGTTTTTTATTACACTTATTTCACAAAAGTTCCGCCGTTCCGATTTTCTCAGTAAAGGCGCTCACTTCGGTAGCACATATTCATTTCTCACTTCGGTAGCACATATTCATTCGAAACACATACACAAAAACCAAAGTATCATCTCAAACCATTTAACCGTCCGAGCCTTCGTTTATTATCTTTTCCCTGACCAAGAGCTTTTGATACCCTCTGTCCTATGAACCACTGACGACTGAATATATGAAACTAAACCACGATATATCAGGCAATATAAACAACACTTCATCTGCAATTTACCCGCTCATTCAGGAATATTTTTGACTCACTGACTGAGAGAATAATGCAAAAATACCGATACACACTTACAAGTTAGACTCTATCGTTGTCCCTCTTTTATTCTCTTGCTTTTGAGAGAGCATAGACAGTGCAACAAACACAGCTGTATTTGTATCACAAACATAAATATATGTGGATCGCAAACACATATTTTCTAACATATTAATCATTGTGTCTCAAACATGTAATATTCAGTAGCAAACACAACGTGTTTGGACACAAGTATATTATATTTGCGACAAGCTCTAAACACTGTTTATATCTGCATCCAAATAACAAAAAAAGACAGATTTTGCAGCGTGTAGGACATTGATATTTCCGGTATTTGCAGCTTGTCAATATCTAGCATTTCACGTGTTCGGCTTCGTACGTTTTTCGCCCTGCTCAGTCTTGTGCGAACTTTCGCAGCCACCAGGTAATGATCCGAGTAGATATTGGCAACCCGAATCACACGTAAATTACATTACATTAGAAGAGTGCGTGCCATATACTACCAAGTGATCAATCTGGTTCTTCGTTCTCTGATCAGGAGATATCCAGGTCCCCTTATGTATGACCTTATGTTGGAATCGTGTGCTACTAACTACCATGATCCTTAAAGCGGCGAAGTCTCTCAGTCTTAGTCCATTATCGGAAGTGGTATCATGTAGACTGTGATTACCGCTGGTTGGTGGAAAGATATTTTCCTTTCCCAATTTGTCATTAAATTCGCCTAGAACAATGCTAATGTCGTGGTCAGACGAGCGTTCGTATACATCCTCCAGCCGCACATAAAGTGATTATTTAACCTCATCGTCTTGATTGTCACAAGCACTTTGCAACTGCTTCATAGGATGTGATGGCAAAATATGTTTTGTTCAAGTGTTGGAAAACTTCCCTGCCCTCTATTACACTCAAAGAAAAATACGATTATTTTGATCAGTACTCGAAAAACTTTCACACACTTACAAAAAAATTGTTATGATTAATATCAGATTTCCTCATTTTTAATTTCATATTAAAAATTGTAATTAAACTTGTTAAGGTTATTTTTTATGATTCTTTGTGTTTTTATGTGATGTTTTTTTTTTCGTGAGTTTGATTTGCCACAACCTGAAGTAATTATGTTTATGGTTATTATTGTTATTATTATTAACTATTTCTGTTTCTTAAACATAATTTCCACACACACACACTCACACATACAAACGTAGGGAAAAGTACACGCTCTGTCGCCTAATAAAACTACCGACATTATGCCCCTTCCCTTTACTTAGAAATGTTATAAAACATCGAAGTTTTCGAAAACCAAAAAAAGAAAAAAAAATTATATTCCCACCATAAATTTTTGAAGGTTTTTTTTCTTCGAAAGTAATAATTTTTCATACATATGTTGACGAAAACGACGGCTACATGGTAGTTGACGTTATTGCCATGATCGCCGCAGAAGTTTATGGAAAATCAAAAAGAAACCAACCACCATTATTCATTGACTCCTATACTGACTGGCTCGCTGGCTGGCTGGTTGGCTGGTTGGCTCTGGCTTAGACATCAACAAGTGTCTAAGCCATGGTTGGTTTTTGTCATTAGGCCATTAACACACTCGCATTGGCGGGTAAAACCACAAACCAAAACTGAGGTAGTTTGGTGGTACCACGCACAAGTACCAACCAACTAGCGTGAATATTTACCGTCTATAACTTCATAACTCCTCTTACTGCACTCTTGGCTGTTTTTATTCCCACCCCTGCTATTAAACGGTTCCCTATCGTTTCATGCAGTTGGTTGGTTTTGTCATTAAATTTATTGTCACCACAATTTCATATGGAAAAATTTTTACCAAATATTTTTGCTTTGGTTACCATAATTTATTTTTGAGCCATCTTAGGTTTTGTATAGAATAATTGTTGTTACTGCCGTCATCATTATAATTATGATGTTAATCGTTCCTATCAAAAGTTTCATCACCATCAAATTTGGTTGCACGGCCAAGATAAAAACAAAAAAAAATGGTTTCCCATTACATCCCATGAAGGAATTGTGTAGTGCTTCTCCCGACCATTGAGCTGTGCGCTTTCTAGTTTAATACTCAGTGATCGGGACCTACAGTTTTTACACCGATTACTCGATAGTGTAACCGTCACTATGCGAGGTGACCGCTGCCGAAAGAAATTTAAGGTGGTCAGGGCATGGATCGAACCCAGGATCTAATGTGCAAGAGGCGCGCACACTAACCGTTCCACCACCGGCGGCAAGATATGGGAATGTAATATGTGAATGGACTTGTATTTTCAACTAAAAGTTATTACACGTAAAAATGGCTCGCCTACACTGAAAGCTTCATCGCACTAATGAAACTCCCACACAAATTCGTGCCTTCAATGAAAATAGGTTCATTGTTGGGGTGAATAAGTTTCATTGTTGTGATTAATGTGCTTCGTTGCTGCTATGAATATATTTGATATACAAACGTGTTCTTTGTATTCACAAAAGTATCCGACATTCAACAATGGGCACGAATATTCCACAGAAAATTATGAAATGCGCAGACGTGAGCAGGCCAGCAAAGGTATTGTGTAGCATACCGGTTGAGTACAAAATCAGAGCTTGGCTGAAGATGGATAAACTCGAACTGAACCGATTAAAGGGTGTTGTAATTCACGTTGAGGGTACATCAACATAAAATTTAATGAACTTCTGCAAATAAAGGTAGGATTGACGAGAAGGACATCCAAAATGATGGAAGGTTTTCTTTGGAATCCCCCCCCCCCCCAACCAGCAGAATTAAGGCTTCTGATGATACAATGCTACAATAGTGGTTTACTGAATTCCGTTGTGGTCGTACCAGCACAAGTGACGCTCAACGTTCAAGTCGACCAAAAGTGGTCGTCTCGCCAGAAAAAGTCGATAAAATCCATGAAATGGTATTGAACGATTGGAGGATGAACGTCTATGCGGTAAATGAGGTTTTAGGTATCTAAAATGAGTGGGAACATCACATTCCACATGAAAGTTAGGACATGCAAAAGCTATCCTAGCGATGGTTGCCGCGTTTACTCACACACAACCATAACCGCGGGAGTTTTTGCGGCGTTTCGTGACCGTGGGTGAAGCATGGAGCCATCACTACACAGCAGTGACCAAGAAACAGCCAAAGCGGTGGACCTGTTTAGGTGATCGTGTACAAACGGAGGCCAAGGTGGGGCTGTCGATCAGCAAGCCAAGGTGACAGTTTCTTGGGATGCAGGCGGCAAAAAGCAAAAGGCAAAAATTCTCAGCCGTTGGACAGATTCGACACTGATTTGATGCAAAAACGACGGCACTTGGCGAGGAAAAAATAAGACTTCCACCATGACTTGGTACGTACCCTCACATTGGTAGACCAATTTCTACAATATCCATCATCTTATCCGGATTTAGCCCTTGGTGACTAATATCTATTTCCAAACCTGAAGAAATGGTTATAAATAAATAAATGCTATCTCGTTACAACCCATGAAGGGATTTGGGAGAGTTCTTCACAACCAATGAGCTGTGCGATTTCTAGTTTTATACTCATGGATTGGGACCTACAGTTTTACACCGGTTCCGAACGGTATTTTGAGAAGCTTTTTCATGGCTAAATACTCGATTGTGTGCGAGGTAACCGCCGATGTAAGAAATTTAAGGTGGTCAGAGCAGGGATCGAACCCACGTTCTCATGCACAAGAGTCGCGCACACTACCATTCCATCACCGACGACCATGGTGAACAATTAATCTCACGCTGTGGTTCTGTCAATTGGCCGCCTTGAGCGAACGATTTGACCCCACTATACTTTTTTGTTTGGGCACGTGACGCCTCTCGTCTATAGGAATAAACCAGCCATGTTTTGTAGCCGAAATGTTGGAAAAGTGTGTCAAAATTGTACTTTCGGTATGGATCACGTGAAGCGCAGCCGTGTGCCTTAGTTGTATGAAATATTCTTTAATAAGTAAATTTGCAGACATTTAGTTATCGATCTAAATTTATATTTTATTCATTTGTACAAATTTTTGCGTTTTCCTCAATTTTCAAAAACCAAATGGTAAAAAAATCACCCATTATATTGCTCAGTTTTGAAAATGTCAGCGACAAAGTTTGGAGATCTTTGGAAATTTAAATTTAGCATGAACTTCCTATTGGAATATTTAAGAATCCTTTGGGAATAAGAAGACGCACAGAACGCTTTCTACTGCTGTGCTCAAAAAATTGACATAAGGGGATCGCCAACGCATCCACACCTCTTCCGCTTCCCCAACCTAACCTAACCCATGACAGACTGCTGTTATCTACGTATTCGTAGTCGCGGGATTGTCCCAGTCTTTCATAAAAAGTTTGAGTTGCATACAAATACAGCTTTCGACGTAAGCTCTGGTCTAAAATAATACAGATTCATGTCTGCAAAGGAAATGAGTTGTTGCTGCGTTTATACAAATAATTTTGCTGCTTTCATATAAAAGCTAATAATTTATATTAAGTAAAACCACCAAAAAAGTAGATGTCATCACATCCAAATAAGAGGTTATCGCACTCGCATTAGAGGTTAGCATAAGCTATTAGCAGTTGCCTCAACCGAATTTCTGTTGTGGGGACTAAAATCAGTAGTAAAAAATTCAATTCGGTTGTGGCAACAGTATACTTGTGTCCAAAGACATTGCGTTTGATGTTAACTACTCCTATTACATGTAGGAGACCCAATGATTGATATGTTATCATATATGTTTTTGTTACCCAAATATACACGCTGAAAGATCCCTATTTTGTTGTTGTTTAGATGCAAATGCATATAACGTGGTTGTAGTGGTCCGGAAATATAGTATAAAAACATATTGTTTTTGCTGTTCAATATTACATGTTGGACACGAAATGGTTAATATGTTATAGTACATGTTTTTGTAACCCAAATATGGCTTTGTTTGTTGAAAACTGCTTTAAACAAAATCGTTACAGACAACAAAGAAAAAAAACAGCAGAACTCAAATTGTTCCAAATTTATACATGGTTCCTGCATAATGTTACAGAGGACGTTTTGTTCCGCGTGCAGCTTTGTTTGTTGAAAACGGCTGGAAACAAAAAAGTGGCACACAACAAAGGCACAAAAAATAAGTAGGTCTTCTATTTATGAAACAATAGTTGCACGTAACAAACATATACATGGTTCCTGCATAATGTTGCTGGGCTGTTCTTCCCAGTGTGTAGATCTATAATAACGGGGTTTTCAGTAAGAGCGCTACAAAAGTTTTTTTTTAAATAAAACAAAACCGGTTTTAGATACCAATGAAATTCTTTATTCCTGTGAAAGTACGTTCGATGCCATTATGCATGGAACTCGATTTCTTTTGCATGGCCACCACGGGCACGCTTGCAGAAGTCCAGACGCTGAACCCAATTTTCGACGGTTTTCAAGCATAAATCGGCCGATGCTGCTGCAATTTCACGTTCGATATTCGTACGAAGTTCATCAATCGTCGCAATAATCTAACGGGGTCAAATCGCACGACCGAGGCGGCCAATCGACTGGGCCATTTCGTGAGATAACACCTTCACCAAACTTGGTTTCCAATAAATTGATTGTGGCATTCGCTGTGTGGCTTGTGGCGCCGTCCTGTTGGAATCACATGTCCTCCAAGTCCATATTATCCAATGGGGGCCAAAAATATTCGGTTATCATTGAACGGTAGCGATTCGCATTCACAGTAATGTGCCGGTCTTGATCATCACGGAAAAAGTACGGCCCAAGGACGCCGCCGGCCCATAAACCGCATCAAACCGTAATTTTTTCGGGAAGCAATGATGGATCATGGATTACATGTGGATTGCTGTCTGATCAATAACGCATATTTTGCTTATTGACGAAGTCATTCAGCCAAAAATGAGTCTCATCGCTGAAGATGATTTTCCGATGAAAATTCGAATCATTTTCAAGTTGTTGCTCAGCCCAATTCACGAACATACGACGCTTATGGTGGTCAAGCGGCTTCAGTTCTAGCGTCAATTTCATCTTGTAACGATGTAGGCTAAGATATTTTTGCAAAATTCGCCACAACGACGTCACAGAGATGCCCAACGCTTGAGAACGACGTGTGAGAGACACATTTGGGCTTTCTTGAACTGAAGCCTCAGCGACAGCAATATTCGCGACACTACGGGCACTTCTTTGTCTCAATGGCACGGGAACATTTTGTACTGTGCCTGTGGATTCAAATTTTTCCACTAGACGCTCAATTGTTGATCTGGTGGGACGATTATGACGACCATAAATTGGACGTAGCGCTCTTAAAGTTGAGACCACTGACTCCAAATTTCGGTAGTAAATTTTAATAATTTCGACTCGTTGTTGGCTAGTATATCTTTCCATGATGAAATGGCAAACCTTACTGAAGAGAAATGTCAAAAAAGCGGGAAAAAATATGGCGTCGTTTGCTGTCCCTATCGATTTACTTTTGTAGCGTCTCTGTTGAAAAATCCTTTATTTATGCTCAATATAAAAATTACAATGAGTGTTCGACCTCACGGGCCATATGTTAATACCTTTTGGTGACACGGTACCTGTTAGATTTCTATGAGCACATTCGTAAATGTTACACTGGATAATAAAAAAAGAATAGTTTTTGTGCTGAAGGCTCTTTTGCTATTGCGCTTTCTCTTTTCTTACATCTGCTTTAACATTAGATATAATATTCTTAAAATAAATAAAGCAATATTTAGCTCACTGAAATAATTGTTTTTATTTTGTCATAAACAGATTGTTTTTGTTTTGTCATAAACAGAGCGACGACAAAAAATATTGAATATTATGGAGAACTTATTGCACTCTTTTTCCGCTCTCATCTAGAGAGTCTGGGTAAACGATCATAAACGAGTCTTATTCTCTTTATATAATATTTCAAAATAAATGCACCAATTCGACATTGTTATTACAAAAAACAATACATTAAGCATAAACGTTTCAAAAGCATCAATGTCACATCAAAATTTTGAATGGACCAAGTTATGACAGAAATAAAGTAATACGTTTTGAATCATTCGTCTGATGTCGCTAGTGATTTTGAGTCATATTATTCGTTCCATGGGTTCTTTATACTACTCAATACTCTTTGGTGGCGATGACTTGCTTGTTTTATCGCTGCCGCTACATCAGTACCATCATATTTATGTTCAGGTAGAGACTATTCCCAGCGGCAGAAGTCGCAAGGCCTTCCACAAATAAGGCATGCGGAATGGTTCTTTGCTAGTGCCTTCCTAAAATAAGGCCTGCGGAATGCATGCATTTTTTTTATCAGATATAACCAAGAAGAAGATTTTTACCATTTTGAGAAATGTCTTTCAAATCCTTGTTAACCATAATTTAATTTTTAAAATTTGTCAGGGTATTTTTAAAATTTTCAATTTGAAGTTGGGCGTGGTAAAACTTTCTAAGAGGGATACATACACGCTGAAAATCTGTCTATTTTTATTGTTTGGATGCAAATATAACGAGGTTGTAGCTTGACGCAAATATACTATACTTGTGCCCACACACATTGTGTTTGCTATTCAATATAATATGTTTGAGACACAATGGTGAACAGGTTGTAATATATATGTTTTTGAGACCAAAATGGGGCTTTTTTGTTGAAAACCGTTAAAATTGAATACGAGACAGACGACAAAAAAAACAAAAACGTAGCGATCTTCAATTCATGAAAACAGTGCTTGCAAACATGTACATGTTTCCTGCAATATTTTGCTGGGGCCGATATTTTTCAGTGTGTAGATGCTTATAAATAAATATGTAGAGGTGGATAATGATTTCGTGATAAAATAAATTATTTTTATTTTATTGTTGTTTAACAAAAATAAATTAAAGTAAATCCCTTCTAAGGCCTTCCTCTTTGCATGCCTTCTAAGACATTTTTTAGGCAATGGACAAGGATGGCCGTGCCTCGCAATCTCACGCAATGTTAAAAAGAAAGTAGGAGGTAATGTGTAGGGAAGGCCTTCCGCATTTTAAAAAAGGCCTGTTTGGTCATGCTTTCCAGCCTTTCAGGTCATGACTTCCGCCGCTGGGTTGTTGTGAAACAACCACATATGTGATGCTAACGCTGTGTGTTGTTTACATGTGTTTACTATGATAGATTGCCCTACCTGTGCCTATAGATGTTAGCATATCAAAAATCTTTCGTGTTAGCCTTTTTCACGCCCCTTCCCAACACCCTTTTTTGTACATGAATGAATATTTTTCTTTCGAGAGGCCACAAATACTCGGTGCATATCAATGCTCTGATTTCAGATCCGTAAATATTTGCATTCTACATGTAATCACCAGTCATTCTAAGCGTGTGTGTGCTCTACAACCTGCCAGATTGTTTGCTTAACAACCAAATACGGTAAATAAAATTTGACAATCCACCAAAGATTATAAACGTCATGAGTTTCCAAAAAAAATGGAAATTTCAAAACAAAATAAAACAAACCAAAATAAAACACATATAGTTTTCAAATAAGCGCGTGTTGATTATTTAAACAAGACAATTTTTATGAGTATTTGTTGATTTTGTGAGCTTGAATGAGTTCCTTCTTTGATTTGTAGCGTTTTATGTTTTAGACGCTTGGTTGTTAATATTCTTGCTGGTTATTTTGGGAGGGCAATAAAATCTTATCGGTTGGGGTTGGTACTAAACTCTCGTAGCAGTCGAGAGGATGTTTGATCCACTGATTATTGCCGCCGCTTTGCGTCTCTTAGAGACATTAAAAAGATGTCAGGATTTGTTAGAGGGAGTGACAGAGAGAGAGAGAGAGAGAGAGAGACAGAGAGAGGGCGAAAGGATCGTTTCTTTTTGGTGTTTTTGTTATTTCCTGCAAAAGCATTCAAAATTTTATGAGATTTTTTGATATTTTCTCGGTGCATCGAAAGTAGTTGGTACCCATGTCGATTTGCAATGAGCAATGTATTGAAAATTTTTTAAACACAAAGATCCTTAAGGAATTGGTAAATATTACTTTAGTTTAAAATTAGATTTTTTTCTTGTTTCCAATAGCAGCTCTAGCCTTACGAAAACTATAATAACCTGGCGTTAATCAATAACTTTGAAGGTTGAAATATAAAGCTACAGATAAGCCTCATACAATTAAACTTACGGGCGATTTTTTCATTTAAATCTCGGAAAATAAAAATTAGAAAAATGGTGGAAATTTGTATGTAAAGGTGAGCGTAGCTACAGTTTATGATGCATTGGTTCCATTGCAACCTCGGGAAATTTAGTGAGTCGAAAACTAGAAAGCGCACATCTCCCTGATTGTGAGAAGCTCTCCCCAATCCTTTCACGGGATGTAATAGGACACCATGTTTTGTTTATGTTGAAGGTCTGCATAATGCAACCCTAGCCATGTCAGTTGTCTTCATAGTTGTCCTCAAGAGCTGGGTCGAGACGTTGCATAAAGGCTACCAGACCATTACAGTCTCATTGAGACTGAAGTCAATTACAATCGGAGAAACGTCATCAGCGTCTGGGGTATCAACATCTACTCTGACAATCAGGCTGCTCTAAAATCCCTGCAACCTGTATTCCTGACTTAAAGAACTGCCAATAACTGACGCGCGTCTCTAAATATGATGGCCATGCAGAACGCTATTCACCTTATTGCAGTGGTTGCTGTAACACAGGATCATTCCAGTGGACCATACAGCAGAGGCGCTGGCAAGTTTAGGAATTACTTTACCTATTCCAATGAATACGCCCCATTTCTACCTAAAAGCTCATGCTTAAAACTATGGCTCTCAGGCGTGCGAGTGATAGAAGATCTCGTTTCACAAATTGCAGGATTACCAGGCAGTAATGGCCAAGTTATTACCCAAGTCGTACCCTAAACCTGATATCCACTCTTAGACAAAATATGTCTATGTTAGTCTTTGTGATCACTGAACACTATTTAATAGGCTGACACGGGTCTGGGCTTGGAATCTCAGCTTAAGATTACTGCATAAGATGTGGTGATGAAGAGGAGGATGAGAGCGTTGAACATCCCATATTCTACTAACAAATGGTTTCCCATTACATCCCATGATAGGATTGGAGAGAGCTTCCCACAACCTGTGAGATGTGCGCGTTGTAGTTTTACAATCATAGATTGGGACCTAGACTTTTACACCGGTTCCGAATGGTATTTTTGAAAAGGTTTCTAATGGCTAAACGGAAATCCTGGCGAAACTTCTGTGAATCCATTGAGGGAACCAACCGGACTGCACGCTTAAGATGCCAAAAAACCCACCGTGTGCGAAGTTCTTAATGAAAGACGATGGAAGGTGGACGTATTCATCTGAAGAGTCTCTTGGGATTCTCCGGGATACCCACATTCCCAACGATGACAGGAATGCTGGTCATCGACCGGAAGAGTTAGGCGGAAGCGGGCAAATGCTCTCATGTCAAACCAAAAGACTTTAGAGTAATCAGTCTATCATCCTTTGTGACTAAGATATTTGAAAGGTTACTGGACATTCATGGTCGAAGTAATTTTCCACAGAATCTACTATCAAGTTCTCACCATGCCTATATCAAGGGCAGGCCAACTGAGACGGCTCTCCACTCTATAGCCAGCTAATAGAAAACTCTCTTGAGAATAAGGTCTTTGCGCTGGGGACCTTCCTGGACATCGAAAGAGCCTTCAATAACATTCAACCTTCGGCGATTCTTAGGTCGTTACAGAATCTAGGAGTCGACAGCTTAGTGACACGCCTAAGCCTATGAAGCTTCTGGTGGATAGATCCGTCAAAGCTGAATGGGGTGGTGTTATAATTGCTAGGAACGTTAACACGGGGACACCACAGGTGGGAGTTCTGTATCCACTATTATGGTTAGCTTCTTACAATCAACAGCTTCTTGAATTGAACAGAGCCGAATGCAAGGTATTTGCCTATGCCGATGATATTGCTATCATCTGTACGGGTAGAAGCCTCAATTTACTTAGCATTCGTACAACCAGCCTACTTAGTCTGATTTCGAACTGGACCGCTAACAACGGACTATCACTTAACCCACTTAAAACCGGGCTTATATTGTTCTCTCGGAAATATGAAATACCCGCATTTGAACTGCCGTCAGTTAATGGGGTGCAATTACAGTTGACAGAAAGGTCAAGTATCTGGGAATAATTCTCGACAGAAAACTGTCTTGGAAACCGAATGTGGGGAGAGAGTGAAAAAGGCGACTGTTGCTCTTTACTGCTGTAAAGGGCCGATAGGAAAGCGCTGGGGGCTGTCTCCTAAAATCACCATGTGGATTTATACGACAATAGTCAGACCAATAAATAAAAATGTGGCCGTCGGTGGTGCAATGGTTAGTGTTGGCGCCACTTGTACTTGAGGTCCTGGGTTCGATCCATGCTCTGACCACCTTAAATTTCTATCGACCGCAGTCACCTCGCAAAGTGACGGCGACACTATCGAAAATTTAGCCATGAAAAAGCTTCTCAAAATACCGTTCGGAACCGGTGTTAGTGTGGCAATGGGCACGGCGTCAGGTACTGGACTTAGTGCTATCCTGAACATCTGTACTCCTGATATCTTGGCCGAATCGGCAGCCGATACATCGCTGGTGAGAATCAGAGATTGTGGCGTTTTGATATCGGGGCATTCCAGACACACTGAATGACTACACCGGATCAACTCTATTCCCGTAAAACCGGACTACTGTATCCCCTACCTTCTATCAGCGACATATATAAGGACTTCTATTCCGAACAGGAATACCTGGGAAAAGTCACTGGAAGGGGATACCATTAGTATCAGATTTTCCACGGATGGATCAAAGTTGGGCGAGCAAGAAGGATATGGGGTCCATTCACCGGACCTAAATGTAAATATCTCCTTCAAGCTGCCTGATCACTGTAGTGTATTTCAGGCGGAAATTACCGCCATACTGGAGGTTGCTGAACTACTGAAAAGTAGTGTCACAACCCTCCAGAGAATATGTATCTACACAGACAGCCAGGCTGCAATAAAATTCCTGGAAGCCATGTTTGCTACGTCCCTGACGGTGAAAGAATGCCACTCATCACTTAGGGTGATGGCAGAGTATTTTGACATCAGGCTCATCTGGGTACCGGGATGTAGCGACATTCCAGGCAATTGCGTAGCGGATGCGTTATCTAGACAGGGCACTACGGCATAGGGTCTTCCGGCAAAAGAAGGTGCTAATATGCCAATCTCTACCTACCGTTTGCAGATCATGCAGTGGGCCGATAGTATGTTCAAGGACAAATGGGGACTTACTTCAACTTGCAAACAAGCGAGGGTCCTCTGGCCACAGGTGGACAGGCAGAGGACTAGGCAACAACTTAACTTGCTGAGAGGCAGGTTATCCACAATGATAGGAACGCATGGAAGAGGACGAGGAAATGACGAAAGACCTTCTCTTGGATTGCCCTGCTCTGGCAGGACTGAGAAGTAGGATATTCGGAACACATTTAGTTAGCACCGTAGCCCTACAGGATATTCCTGTATAAACAAATTCATTGAAAGGCCAAATTGGCTCGACGACTAGTCAATAGTTGCTAACTGCAGGTATCACAATGGGCTTGTTTAGCCTAAGTGTGCTAGACAGCGTCCTGTCTTGCAGCCTTTTCAGCCAACCAACCAACCAACATATGTATTTGTGACCCAAATGTGGAGTTGTTTGTAGAAAACTGCTGAGAATACTGCTGTTTGGCACAATAAAGGAGAAAATGCAGCAGATCTTCAATTTACGAAAACCGTGCTTGCAATCATGTACATGGTTTCTGCAACATGTTGTTGGGGCTTACCAACTTCTTCTGTGATCCGTTTCGTTCACTCTATGGTCGGCAACGGACTTCTCTGCTTTATGGAATGGGTGAGGTTATCTTACTTGCTGTTTCTGGCAAATGCAGCTTCCGATGCACAACTTTCTCTGTGCTAGTGTTCGATTTTAACGCCTCTAATCACAGAAATAAACCATTATGTGTAATTTTTTTTACTGCGTTTAATGAGGCTTCTCAGTTTTATATTCACTGAAGACCTTTTCCCCTCTTTTATGATTTCTCGACATTTGAATACCCCAAATAACACAGCGGGAAATCTTCATTTGAATCGGCCACATTTGAATGTCCATCCTCGTGACCCACCTCTCTGTCTGATTGCCACTCTTAACATTCGATGCACATCAGAGAAATGTCAAAAAAGGAAAACAACAATAACAACTACAAAACTTGTACAAATGTCAAACTGAACGGACAAACTATTAATTAGTAAATCAAAACTTAACAAACGAATGATGATGATGATGATGACGGTGAATAAAAATCACACAGAAAGACAAGCAAAAAAAACCACACAATATTCACAAATCAATGAGAAATCTGCAAAATATGCTAAAGCAGAAGAAGAGGAAGAAACATTTTAAGAAGACGATGAAGAGGGGAAGGTGGAGCATGAAGCAACATATCTTTAGGATCAAAGTCAAAAATCAAATTAAAATCGTTTTGTTCATGTTACCAATGAATATTAACCGACAGCCAGCCACCACTACCACCAGAGCAGTGTTGGGTGTCCAACCAAAGAATTATCCATTCCCAACCTCTGCAGCATCTGTAAGTAAGATTCCCGCCGATTCTTTCTTCCTCAGCTTTCCAACACTTTGGTATTATAATCAAAAGATGTCAATCATAAGTTATACGCGCTTTTCCACTGCATTAACAGCAAACATTATGGCAAAACGTTTGCTGGGTACACGGACAACAAGGCATATGGACGGACGAAAATAATCTTGAATATTCTAACATAAATCCATGAATTCAATGATGCTTTACCAAGCAGGCAAACAAGTATTGGGTATTAAGTTTCCATTCTCTCCCTCGTCCCATTCAATTTCCCCTTTTCCGTGTGATTCCTTAATCGTTTTAAGCAAAAATCGTGTGAAGTTTATGTGAAATTGATCAATTTCAACAGTTTCATAATCTCCTTTTTCCCTGTCCCTCTCACACACTCAGCGATATGTTGCCGGCAATATGTTGTTGGCAACATCTCATAAACGTAAATCTTTGCTGTCAATCATAGGCCTCTCCAGGAGACTGATAAATCTGTTAAGGAGATGATTCTTCAGCGTTGGCAGCCAAATATGGGTGATAGAGTCGTAGCATTTAAAACACTTTTTATTAGGGATTTTCCTGCTGCTACTCATATTAGAATTTTCCGTCCCGCTGCTATTTTTCGAACCAACTGTAAAAATATACAGCTAATTAAATCGTACACTGTGTACAGTTATGTCATCCAACTGTTAGCTACTGATTTTAAAGCCAACACTAATCCTAACAAGAAAATATTATCTAGAAACCAGGAAGGCTTCTGTAAATCTAGATTTGAAAACAAAAATTAAAATAGAATATTTGAATTGAAGTTTAGTCGATTTGAAATGACTAAACGTTGCTGATGCAATACATAGTGTTCGTGACTTTTGGACATGAAAAGATGGGTTCGATCTCTGCTCACCAGCTTACATATTTTTCGATGACGGTCACCTCTCTTAGTTTTTTGTTTGTGTATCCTTTATTGGTTGGTTGAAAAGGCTGCAGGAGTGCGCTAGACAGACTTAGGCTAAAGAAGCCCATTGTGATACCTGCAGTTTCCTCTATAGCAACTATTGACTAGTCGTCTAACCAATTTGCCCTTTCAATGAATTTGTCTATAAGACCTACCGGAATATCCTGTAGGTCTACGGTGCTAACTAAATGTGTTCCGAATATCCTACTGCTCAGTCCTGCCAGATCAGGGCAATTCAAGAGTAGGTGTTTCGTCCTTTCCTCGCCCTCTTCCATACTGCATCTACAGAGAGTGGAGTTTCTATGTCATAATCTTAGGGCGCGTTTTCCTACAAGACAATGTCCCGTAAGTGTTCCTATCATTGCGGATAACCTACCACTCGGCAAGTTAAGTAGTTGCCTAAGTCTGGCTTGTTTGCAAGTTGAAGTAAGTCTCCACTTGTCCTTGAACATATTATCGCCCCACTGCCTGATCTGCAAACGGCAGGTGGAGATTGGCATACTAACACCTTCTTTTGCCGGAAGAATCTTTGCCGTAGTGCCCTGTCTGGCTGACGCATCCGCTACGCAATTGCTTGGAATGTCGCTGTGTCCCGGTACCCAGATAAGCCTGATGTCAAAATAATCTGCCATCAGCCTAAGTGATGAGTGGCATTCTTTCACCGTCAGGGACGTAGCAAACATGGCTTCCAGGGATTTTATGGCAGCCTCGCTCTCTGTGTAGGTACATATCCTCCGGAGGGTTGTGAGACTACTTTGCAGTAGTTCAGCAACCTCAGGTATGGCGGTAATTTCCGCCTGAAATACACTACACTGATCAGGCAGCTTGAAGGAGATATTTATATTTAGGTCCGGTGAATAGTCCCCATATCCTACTTGCTCGTCCAACTTTGATCCATCCGTGAAAAATGTGATACTACTGGTATCCCCTTCCAGTGACTTTTCCCAGGTATTCCTGTTCGGACTAGAAGTCGTTAGATTTGTCGCTGATAGAAGGTAGGGGATACAGTAGTCCGTTTTTACGGGAATAGAGTTGATCCGGTGTAGTAATTCAGCGTGTCAGGAATACCCCGATATCATGACGCCACAATCTCTGATTCTCACAGGGGATGTAGCGGCTGCCGATTTGGCCATGATATCAGGAGTAGAGATGTTCAGAATAGCACTAAGTGCAGTACCTGACGTCGTGCCCATTGCCCCACTAACGGTAATCAGTACTGATCTTTGAATTTTCATTAAGGAATTCAGAATATACTTCTTTTGGAGGGACCTCCACCAAACTGCGGTGCAATAGAGAAGTATTGGTCTGACTATTGCAGTATAAATCCCCATGGTGATCTTAGGAAACAGTCCCCAGCGCTTTCCTATCGCCCGTTTACAACAGTAAAGAGCAACAGACGGCTTTTTCACCCTCTCCACCACGTTCCGTTTCCAAGACAGTTTTCTGTCGAGAATTATTCCCAGATACTTGGCCTTTTGCGCCAACTGTAATTGTTCAAATGCGGGTATTATATATTTCCGGGAGAACTAGATAAGCTCGGTTTTAAGTGGGTTAAGTGATAGTACGTTGTTAGCGGTCCAGTTCGAAATCAGACTAAGTAGGCTGGTTGTACGAATGCTAAGTAAATTGAGGCTTCTACCCGTACAGATGATAACAATATCATCGGCATAGGCAAAGACCTGGCGTTCGGCCCTGTCCAATTCAAGAAGCAGTTCATTGACGGTGGTTAACATTAATAGTGGTGAGAGAACTCCCCTGCTGTGTTCCCCTGTTAACGTTCATAGCAATTGTAACACCACCCCATTCAGCTTTGACGGATCTATCCACCAGAAGCTTCCCAATTAGGCGTGTCACTAAGATGTCGACTCCTAGATTCTGTAACGACCTGAGAATCGCCGAAGGTTGAATGTTATTGAAGGCTCTCTCGATGTCCAAGAAGGTCCTCAGAGCGAAACCCTTATTCTCAAGAGAGTTGTCTATTATGCTGACTATAGAGTGGAGAGCCGTCTCAGTTGACCTGCCCTTGATATAGGCATGCTGATAACTCGATAGTATATTCTGTGGAGGATTACTGTGGAGGAAGACTGATTGGTCTAAAGTCCTTTGGTTCGATATGAGAGCATTTGCCCGCTTTCGGGACGAAAACCACTTTGGTTTGCTTCCAAATGCAACGAATGACTCCCAGCATAAAGCAGCCCCTGAAGATTGCCTCCAACTAACCACAAGATAGGACACTTACCATCAAATTTGCCGCTAGAGTATTTGGATGAATGTCTATTCGAGATTTCTATGTGAGCATTGTAGCCTGGATTTCTTCTTTAACTGTGAGGATTTTGGAACGAAGTTCCTTATCGCACGTTCCGGCATGGGGGCTTAATGACAAAAACTTAAACAACTTTTGTTTTAAACTATTATGCTACAAACCCCTATTATCAACTATATTGTTTACTTTCGCTTTGGTTTGTGTCTAGACTAACTGGATGTCTCACATATGTTGGGGAATTTCTTGTTTAATGGGAAGTTTTCTAGGTGGAGCCTGTATCCAATATTTAGTATATATTGTAGTATAGAACCAAATGAAAAGTAAATTAAAAAAGCCAATCTGAAAGAAGTTTAAAAAGAGACAATTTTCTTAAATAGGTGGTTTTTCTTAACCCTGCTGTTAGATTAGGACCATTTGGTCCAAATTTTTTCTGTTTTCCCTTGTAACTTTGGAACGGTGATATATACTGACTAAATTTTTCTGCTAATGGGGTCTTTTAATAAAACAATGTTATGTGCGAAAATTAAATTTTCTAACTTTATTCAGGACTGAGAAAAATACAAAATGACGAATCTTAGGTTAGAGGACCATTTGGTCAATAGTACATTTTTTCATTACCAAGCGAATGTAAATTCATGTCAAATATTTAGAAGATGTTTTTGATATGTCAAATACTTGCTTTAGAAATTATTGAACCAAAATAGTTACAAAGGATAAGATAAAATTATTATTTTGGATGAAAATTCCAGTATGGACCAAATGGTCCCTCAACCTAAGATTCGTAAATTTTTTCATTACCAAGCGAATGTAAATTCATGTCAAATATTTAGAAGATGTTTTTGATATGTTAGCGGATGTTTTTGATATGTCAAATACTTGCTTTAGAAATTTTGGAACCAAAATAGTTACAAAGAATAAGATAAAATTATTATTTTGGATGAAAATTGCAGTATGGACCAAATGGTCCCTCAATCTAAGATTCGTAAGTTTTTTCTAATCTAACAGCAGGGTTAAAAAAGTAAATTTTGTCAAAATATTTTTAAACAAAGTACGTTTTCTTAAAAAAATATTCCTAATCTTAAACAGGTACCTTGGCTTACAAAAAGTAGATTTTCTTATAAAAGTAATTTTTTCCGTTTTTAATAATTGTTCGGTTCAAGATCAACAACTATTAAAAAGTAAATTTTCTTCGAAAAAAAAAGGTTTTTTGATGTGTTAACATCTATAGCGGCGTATAGGGACTAAATCTAACAACGTCAGATTTTATGCTGCTGCTAAAACCAGATTTTATGCTGCTGCTAACACCAGATTTTCTGCGACTGCGAAAGAGAATAATGACGTGTTAAACAAAAATCAGCGAGCAAGAGAGCAATGAAAGAGTGTTGTGGCAGGGGTGAGGCAAACGAAATTGTGTCTAACATAATAATGTATGTATGTACATGTGTCTGTTGCTGTTGTTGAACGGAGATATAAAGCATAGCCACGCAAAATTTCATTTGCAAGCCCATGGGCTTGCACAGTCGACGTTATGGTGACACACTAATACGTCAGCTAGTTCGTACAAAGTATGTGTGATGTTGTGTGTTTGGTTGTTTCGTTGTTGTTGCTATGGCCAAACAAAGCGAGTCATTTGATGTTCAGCATTGCCCGGTGTATACAAAAAAACTATTATTTTTTTATTTTCCAATGTAACATTTACTAATGTGTTCATTTAAATCGAACAGGTACCGTGTAGCAAAAAGGTGTTAACACATCATCCGTGAGTTCGAACACTCATTGATTTTTTTAAATAAGTACTTTTTCTTAAAAAAGTACATTTTCTTATAACCAACTGCCTTTTCTTAGAAAACTACCTTTTCTTTAAAGAGTAAATTTTTTGTAAAACAACATAGCTACTCTTAAAAATTTACCTATTCTTGAAAAAAGGACCAGTTCTAAAAAAAATCCATTTCTTAAAAAAGAAAACATTTTCTTCAAAAAAATACCTTTTTTTTAAAAAAAATACCTCTTCTTAAAAGTGTCTTTTCTTAAAAACGAAATAATACCTTTTCTTATCTTTTCTTGAGATAAGTAGCCCTTCTGAAAATAAGTAAATTTTCTTTAAAAAAATCCTTTTCCTAAAAAGAGTACCACTTCTTTAAAAAGTACCTGTTCTTTAAAAAATAACCTGTTCTTTAAAAAGTACCTTTTTGCAAAAAAAAAAATTCATGCTTTTATGGCTTTTTTTACAAACAGTACTTCTTCTTAAAAATGGTACCTTTACTTAAAAAACATTTGCTTTTAATAAAAGAAGTACCCCTCTTTAAAAAAGGACCATTTACGGACACTATAATACTTATTCTTACAAAAAGGACCTAAAAATATACTTTTTCTTAAAAAAATACATTCTATAAAAAAAAGTTTCTTAAAAAGTTTATCATTTTACAAAAAATATCTTTTCTTAAAGATCCATTTGAATTATTGTATTTTTCAACGGGCACCATAGGCGTGTTGGCACTAAATATATAGTAACTATATAATACATAGCGAAAGGAACTTCGTTCGAACCGGGTGTCCCCTGACACCTCATGTGATTTTTTAGATCAGTATATCCACGCTGAAAAAATTCGACCCTATAACATTATGCAGGAACCATGTATGTATAGGAAGGGTCCGCCAAATAACTTTTTTTTTTTTGAAAATGATATAAAAAAGAAACTACTGAATATTTTCTCAAATTTCTTTTTTTATTTGAAAGTACAATCCTTCCGGTTAATAATGGAAAATAATTTCTTTCAAATGGCTGACTCGGCTGGCCATGCAGTAGCCTACACGATCGGTCCAATTTTTTAGCACATTATCGATTGTGTGCAGCTGTATTTCACCAATGGCTTCACGAATATTGTCCTTTAAAGCGTCAATTGTGTCTGGCTTGTCGGCGTAACACTTATCTTTGAGGGCACCCCACAAATAATAGTCCAACGGTGTCAAATCGCAGCTCCGAGGTGGCCAAACGACATCAGCTCTGCGGCTGATAATGCGATCTTCAAAATAGGACGCAAAACATCGAGTGTAGCTTCGGCTGTGTGGCACGTAGCGCCGGCCTGTTGAAACCAAATGTTGCCAATATCCTCCTCTTCAATTTTTGTGAACAAAAATTCGTTCAACATGGCCCGATAACGATCGCCATTGCCTGCAACGGCCACTCCTTGCTCATTTTCGAAGAAAAATGGCCAATTATGCCTCTGGACCAAAATCCGCACCAAACAGTGACTCGTTTTGGGTGCATCGGCTTTCCAATGTATGCGTGCGGATTTTCTGTGCCCCAAATGCGACAACTTTGCTTGTTTACATACCCGCCAAGATCAAAATGAGCTTCATCTGAAAAGATGATTTTTTTGGCAAAATCGGCATCTTCTGTAAGTCGATCGCAGGCCCAATTTTTCCATATTTCCCAGCGTTGTTCAAGCGTATACACAATCATATTCGTTCAGCGGAAGGATAAAACTAATTGCCTGTCAAATCAGACATGAGCTAAGTGTTACCATTCACGAAATAAACACTAGTTGAAAAAAAACGTTAGATGGCGGACCCGTTATATGTTTGGAACATTGATTTCATGAATTGAAGATCTGCCGTTTTTCTGTTTCTTTTTTGTCTGTCACGTTTTCGTTTTCAGCAGCTTTCAACAAACAAAGCCAAATTTGGGTCACCAACACATATGTTATAATGTATTTATCATTGTGTCTCCAACATGCATGCAAATAGTGAATAGCAAACACAATGTGTTTGGACACAAGTATACTGTAGTTGAGACAAGCTATATATATATTTGCATCCAAGCAACAAAAAGGACAGATTTTTCATCATGTAATTGGTTGTCAGTAAGAAACCATTCAGCATTTGAGGTTTTCCGATGAGTTTTTGATCGAGCTTCCTCCCACAGCTAAATTCCATATATCCAATCTGCTTGATGATTCAATATTTTGTTTTCGACCACGAGTGGAGATTTATAGTTAATGAGAGAATTGAATTTATTGAGTTGTATGTCGAGAGCCTGTGGCCATCGGTGGTGCAATGGTTAGTAGGCGCGCCTCTTGTACATGAGATCTTGGGTTCGATCCCTGCTCTGACCACCTTATATTTCTTTCGGCGGCGTTTACCTCGCATAGTGAAGGCGACACTATCGAGTATTTAGCCATGAAAAAGATTATCAAAATACAGTTCGGAATCGGTGTGAAAACTGTAGGTGCCAATCAGTGAGTATTCCTTCATGAGATGTGATGACACATCTGTGGAATGAATTTTTCCACCAATTATCTATCACCACTCGAAAATGAATTTTCGTTTCTGAAGTTTCACGTTTTAAGTTTTAAATTTTAAATTTTAAATTTTAAATTTTAAATTTTAAATTTTAAATTTTAAATTTTAAATTTTAAATTTTAAATTTTAAATTTTAAATTTTAAATTTTAAATTTTAAATTTTAAATTTTAAATTTTAAATTTTAAATTTTAAATTTTAAATTTTAAATTTTAAATTTTAAATTTTAAATTTTAAATTTTAAATTTTAAATTTTAAGTTTTAAGTTTTAAGTTTTAAGTTTTAAGTTTTGACGTAGAATACGTCTTACCTTACGGTATGAGGAGTCATGTCAGGTTTTTATTGTTGTAATCTTTATTTCATTGAATTTGAGGAAACGGCTGGATGAATTTTTTTAAAATTTTTTTTGTAGGTAAATGAAGATGTTATCTTTCGTTTGATATACATTTCATATTGGTTGATATATTTCTAGTATTTTAATTTCTCAAATGAAAATTGTTTAAACACATACACTCAAACATATGTGTGGTGTTTGGTTGAGTGTTTTTGGTTGCTCAACATTGCTTAGGAACATGTATCTAGTAAAAAGTGAAACGAACAGCAAGCTAATGTTGCTTGGCAACATGTATCTAGTAAAAAGTGAAACAAACAGTAAGCTAACGTAATAAAGCTTTTTTGCGAAAGCTTCAATAAAGCTGTTGTAACATTAATTTTGAATTGTAAAGCGTAAAGCTTTCACACAACGCTCGAATGCTAATGCGAAGACTCGATAAGGTAAACCTTTTTTAATATTAGGGCGGCCCTCTCAACATTCGCAGAACTTATTTCTATAAAAATATTAATTAAAATACATAAATTAAATTAAGTTTAAAAAAATTGAACATAGTATTTTTTTTTTAAACGGACTTGAATCAAATGCCGTTGGTAAATATAAAAATTACAGCAGACAGTTGTCCGAGGCCTTCGGCCACGGACTGTCCCTGCAGGCTGTGTCAGAGACACGGCCATTAAGTTTAACGTAGAATACGCCATCCGATAAGACAGAAAACATATATAACAATAAATGATAAATAATGTAAGCAAATGAATTTATTGTTATATATGTTTTCTGTCTTATCGGATGGCGTATTTTACGTTAAACTTAATGGCCGTGTCTCTGACACAGCCTGCAGGGACAGTCCGTGGTCGAAGGCCTCGGACAACTGTCTGCTGTAATTTTTTAGTTTTGCGTTTTAAGTTTTCAGTTTTTTTTTTACGTTTTTAGTTTTTAGGTTTTAATTTTACGTTTTAAGTTTTAAGTTTAAAGATTTTTAAATTATAAGTTTTACTATTTTTCTTCAATCAAGTTTTTTAATTACACCTTCAATTTATGTTAAAAAAAACTTCTATGAATGATTTCCTGAGATCATATGCATCTCAAGGGTGTGATTTTAATTTCATACTTAAACAAACTCAAGTCAAATGTAGCAAATATTCCATCATTCGCTGGCGCAATTTAAACAATACCAGGGAATTAATAATATAAGCCAAACAAAAAATATTTATTTCAATATGGAAATAATGAAAAAAATATTACTCCCACGAAGATTAATAACAATACCAAAGCTGCAATCAACAGCCTCGAGTAGATACACCCATCTAATCACTTGCTGCCCCTACTACCTTACATAGTCCTGGCAAAGGCATCCACCCTGGTATATGTGTAAAATTGGCAATGAAATACCGTGCTGATGTTCGTTGCTTGTAGTATGTTGTTTTATCCTGACTGTGTCCTGTTGCAGGTTGTTTCCAATTTTCGCGTCTTCACTGCTCCTTTTTTTCTCTATCCATCCTATGTGTTCATTCATTCATCTTTGCTATTGTTTCCATAAATTTATTGTAGCTACTGTTTCACATCCTCAGTCCAATTTCATATTCACATACATCACTCACAGGATCAATATACAAAATCAAGATAGTACTAGAGAGCGCTCCAAATATTTTTAAAAACATTCATGAAACTTTGTGCAGTTATTAATAGTAAAACAGCAACAAAAAAATCAAATCATCGTGTATTAGAGTGGAGAGAAATGGTATTTTTTCAGGGACGAAATTTAGAAGGATCATATAATTGTGTTTTGTTACTACATACGCAGGACTAATTGTTTGAAAAGAGGATGTACCAACCACTAATTGAACGGTTGCCACTGAATTGCAGTTCCCACAAGCGAATATATGTTGTCACAACTATTGTGGTCACCACAACCTGCAATTTGGCTGATGCAACATCTAATAGGTCGTGTTGTCTTATAATACCTTGTCACAACCGGATTTGATGTTTCCACAACCTATTAGAGGTTGTCACAATCTATTAGACGTCTTCACAACCTATTAGAGGTTGTCAGAAGCTATAAGACATTGTCTCAATCTATTAGAGGTTGTCTCAATCTATTAGAAGTTGTCACAATCTATTAGAGGTTGTCACAACCTATTAGAGGTTGTTACAACCTATTAGAGGTTGCCACAACCTACTGGAGGTTGCCACAACCTACTGGAGGTTTTCACAACCTAGTGAAGGTTGTCACAACCTACTGGAGGTTTTCATAACCTAGTGGAAGTTGTCACAATCTACTGGAGATTGTCACAACCTACTGTAGGTTGTCAGAACCTATAAGAGGTTGTTACAGCCTATTAGAGGTTGTATCAATCTATTAGAGGTTGTCACAATCTACTAGAGCTTGTCACAACCTATAAGAGGTCACAATCTACAAATTGACAAGGCTAGAAATATAAATGGGAACCCTCGTAGGGATTACTGATCCATGAAATAAAGGTCTTTTAAATCATGACTGGGAATTGTAAAAGTTCGGAAATTTTCTGACCAGCTCTTGTGTTTTTGAAATTAGACAATTAACGAGAGTCGTGACATGAGTTCCCCGAAATAGGACTGCCATTAGCAAATACAGGCAGGGTCGGAAAATTGAAGAGAATTCACCGATACTGTACTCTTTAACATTCTAAGACCGAGCATGCTTTTGAATTTGAATCTATGGTACCCGTAGAGCAGTTTATTATCTAGCAGTAGGTTCAAAATATATTATTAGTAACTACAACCGGGATCCATGTAACGATTGGAAATCTTTAAAATACTAAATTCAATTTCAAATCTTTTTGTGAACGTTTTATTTTGGCTACGCCCATTTGGCTACATCCCGAGCAGATAAATGATTTGTAGGCACGAAATATCCCGAAAAATTCTAGTACGAATGGCCAGCTTCCTTGCAATATTATTTTGGTTAATTTTAGAGCGAAACCTGACATCACGCCACCCTAATATAAATTACATGTTACGAATAGACATATCTCTTATATGTAAATAGTATTCAGTTGGTGGATTATACACTTTGGAGTCTAATGAAAAACACGAAATCTACCACTATTATGTTGGTTACATTAACACATTTGGGTTCTTCATTGATATTCTTGTAATTATACTTGAATAAATTGGTGAGAAAATAATGAAACTTATAATAATTTAATGGCATCTGGGTAAAACAACAGTGACACCTAGAGGTAAGTAGTTGTAGACAATGGTTAGACGTGAGATCTTATCAGATCTCAGGCAACATTCGGGTACAAGATCCCAACGATTCACAAAAACATACGAAAATGCTGTTGGTATAAATTTGTGATAAGCATTTATTGACAATAGTTAAGGCTCGTTCACAATGATAGCAACAAATTCAACAGGCGTTCACAATGCAAGCAACAAATTTGTTCGAATAAGTTCGAAAAAACAGCTGACTGGCAACATTGTTTACATTGTACAGCAGTATACATATTTGGGGATTAAAAACCATGGAGAATTGCAATCCAAACGAAAAAGCAAACAGCAAAAAATAGAAAAATTAAATGTGAGACACGGACCTTAGATTTGTACCACTACCCGGAGCAAAAAGTATTAAGTGTTTTTCTTTAGAAATCTTTTAAAATTTTTCTATAGAATTGTTTTAAAATTATTCTATAGAAATTTTTCTATAGAAATGTTCTAAACTGTTTCTACAGAAAAGTTTTAAAATTTTTCTATAGAAATGTTTTAAAAGTTTTCTTTAGAAAAGTTTTAAAATTGTTCTATAGAAATGTTTTCTTTAGAAAAGTTTTAAAATTGTTCTATAGAAATGTTTTCAAATTTTTCTATAGAAATCTTCTCAAATTTTTGTGTAGAAATTTCTCAAATTTTTCTATAGAAAAGTTTTAAAGTTTTTCTATAGAAATGTTTTAAAATTTTTCTTTAAAAAAGTTTTAAAATTTTAAATTTTTCTATAGAAAAATTGTAAAATTTTACAGAAATCTTTTAAAATTTTTCTATAAAATTGTTTTAAAATTATTCTCTAGAAATTTTTTAAAATTTTTCTATAGAAAAATTGTAAAATTTTGTAGAAATCTTTTAAAATTTTTCTATAGAATTGTTTTAAAATTATTCTATAGAAATTTTTTCAAATTTTTCTATAGAAATGTTCTCAACTTTTTCTATAGAAAAGTTTTAAAATTTTTCTATAGAAATGTTTTAAAATTCTTCTTTAGAAGAGTTTTAAAATTGTTATATAGAAATGTTTTCAAATTTTTCTATAGAAATCTTCTCAAATTCTTCTGTAGGAATATTCTCAAATTTTTCTATAGAAAAGTTTTAAAATTTTTCTATAGAAATGTTTTAAAATTTTTCTTTAGAAAAGTTTTAAAATTTTTCTGTAGAAATGTTTCTATAGAAAAATTTTAAAACTTTTCTAAAGAAAAATTGTAAAATTTTATAGAAATCTTTTAAAATTTTTCTATAAAATTGTTTTAAAATTATTCTCTAGAAATTGTTTGAAATTTTCTATAGAAATGTTCTCAACTTTTTCTATAGAAAAGTTTTAAAATTTTTCTATAGAAATGTTTTAAAATTCTTCTTTAGAAAAGTTTTAAAAATGTTCTATAGAAATGTAAAATTTTATAGAAATCTTTTAAAATTTTTCTATAAAATTGTTTTAAAATTATTCTCTAGAAATTGTTTGAAATTTTCTATAGAAATGTTCTCAAATTTTTCTATAGAAAAGTTTTAAAATTTTTCTCATGGCCTTGGACGGTTTCGATAAACCTGAAAATGTCAGCTTTTTTTCAACTTTTTTCTTTTGTTTATTAATAAAATTGGCGCGAACTACACTTACTACAAACAACTACACATTTCACATTTGCATCAGCTGATTTGTTCGAAAGCCAGCGACAGTGTTGTATTCTTGGTAATAAAAAATTATAATTATATGTGAAATTATTGTTATTGGCAGATTCTACAGATAATATTATTGATGTGTTAACATCTATACGCGCGCCTCTAGGGCAGTAAACTATAAATTTAATGCATACACAAGTGTTAGGTTTGGAAGAGTAAATCATCGTTTGTTTGTTCGTTGCTTGGCAGTCGGTATTGAAAGTGATTATTGGGCGATTTTCATATAATATTCCCACGCGATTTTCTCCGGAAATTCATAGCCGATTTTATTAATTTTTGGATTAAAAAGCTAGTGCGGGTTTCGACGAAGAGTCTATTCCCAAAATTAAGGCGATCCGATATCGGCGAGCCGAGATTGAAGTGTGTTAATTTGGAGTAATATTAAAAAAGTATTTTATGTTGATCTTCGGTTATATCGTACGAATATAACAATGTATGTATGTATGTACAAGTGTCTGTTGCTTTGCATTCTTTGACTTTTGTGGGAATAAAACAAAAAGTATTGAGCAAGAAAATAATGACACATGTGCTTGCACTGGGTCTTTAAATAATTTTAAGTATTAATATTATTTAAATGTAACGTCATCATATGATTGAACGCTGTTTTCTATTTTCCAATGTAACATTTACGAATGTGTTCATAGAAATCGAACAGGTACCGTGTAGCAAAAAGGTGTTAACACATCGCCTGTGAGTTCGAACACTCATTGGATTTTTTTTATTAAAATGTTTGTTGTGATACAAAATGTTTACATTTTCATTCATACTTTCAAGTTTTAAAACAAAATTCGAAGTAAAGCGCCCCTAGCAGTCAGTAGACTAAACTGATTCGAACAAATTCCAATTTGAAGTAGAAGTAGAACCTACTTCTATGACAAATTTGAATTCCAATTTCACGAAAAACATGACAGGGCATTATATGCAATACTGTGAGTGGGAACGAGAAGGCTTGAATTACAAATTCATTGCTGGCATTGTGAACGCTACTATATTCTTATAAGAATTGGATGACATGAGTCGCCCCTAGTGGTGAGTAGATGCAGTCAACATATTCCCTCATTCGAGATACAAGTATTTCTTTCAGTGTTATCTTGTAAGAAGATAACAAATCTAAATGGATTGAATGAATATGTAAAATTTTTAAAAGTGCCACCTAGCGGTGACACTATGCATATATAGTCAGAGTGGATCATTTAAACCTTTTGTGGGCACTGTAGAAGATATTATTCAGGGGTTTCCGGCATAAGTTCGTCGGCGCAACTAGTTACGGCTGTAACGCCTATTTTGTATTCCAATGTTAGCAGCATGTGTACAAAATGTGCAGTGACCGGTTATGGTAGCTGTCATTGCCAGTTTTTCAGTCAGTGGTGATCTTCATTTCTTAGTTAAATTGTGGTTAAACATCGATTTGTGTTTTTTAGTCATTGTTTAACTATGATTTAACCACCCAATGTTGGTTGGTTAACTTATAGTCAGAACCATATTATTTTGACAATCAAATTACTGACTGTCAAAGTGAGAAATGACGATTGTATTATAAAATACTTGTCTCAGATTTGTATATTTGTACACATACGTTAAGTCTAGATCATTAAATTGTTGCGTCTATATAGATTTTTAGACATTTTTGTTAAAACGACTTCGATTTTATGCATCTATTTCTTCTTTTACATAATTCCATTTTGTTTGTTCCCCTTTGTTGTTTTGGTATTTATCCCAAAACACACGTTTTTTCCAATAAGAATATAAGGGTTGTCATATTAGTTGACAATATGGCGACTTACATTAACTCACCACTGAAAAACCAAATGCAAAGTTAACCTCTAATTAACTTAGAATTAAGATTAAGTAATCCGATAGTTAACTACCCCCTTAAAAACTGACCATTAATGCCATATCTAGGCTATATACCCCGCGATATGCGATAGGTAGTGAGTTGTTTCCAGTTTCTGTCTGCCTCGTGGTGGAAGTGAGAACGTAATACAATTTATAAGGACTGAATGATATCTAGACAAAACAACAGTGACACCTAAAGGTAAGTAGTTGTAGACAAAGGCCAGAGGCGAGATCTTATAAGATCTCTGACAGCATTCAGCCACAAGTTCAATACGGAAATGCTGTTATTAAAAACTTGTGATAAGAATTTATTGGCAAATAAGAATTTGGTGACATGAGTCGCCCCTAGTGGTAAGTACTTATGCATGCTGTACATATGTATGTGGGGGATCGTTTTCAAATCAGTCGAGATACAAGTATTTCTTTCCGTGCAATCTTGTAAGGAGGTAATAAAACTAACTGGAATGAATGAAAATCAATAAAGATTAAAAGTTAGGTAACACTTTTAATCTTTAGACGATGCATTTACGGTTCATATAAATATTTCGGGTCCAGCAATAAAAAATCACATGAGGTGTTAGGGTACACCCGGTTGGAATGAAGTTCCTTTCGCTGTATATTATGTACCAGTTAGTTCCAAAACTCCTAAGGCGCCCATTGAAAAATACGATAATTTAAATGGATCTACAAGAAAATATACTTTTTGTAAAATGATAAACTTTTTTAAGAATTTTTTTTTATAGAATGTATTTTTTTTAAAACTCCATTTTGTAAGAATATGTATTATATTTTCCCGAGAAGGTAATTTTATTAAATTATTATTATTAAAAGCAAATGTGTTTGTCAAGAAAAGGTAACTACACTTTTTAAGAAGAAGTACTTTCTGTAAGAAAAAGCCATAAGAGTATGATTTTTATTTTTACAAAGACGTACTTTTTTTAAGAACAGGTACTTTTCAATGAAGTAGTACTCTGTTTAGGAAAAGGTTATTTTTTTAAGAAAATTTACTTAATTTCAGAAAGGCTACTTATCTCAAGAAAATAAAAGAAAAGATATTATTTTATTTTTAAGAAAATGAATTTTTTTAAGAAAATGTATTTTTTAAAGACAAGATATTTTTTTTGAAGAAAA
Organism: Phaonia tiefii; assembly: GCA_963931995.1. Classification (NCBI taxonomy): domain Eukaryota; kingdom Metazoa; phylum Arthropoda; class Insecta; order Diptera; family Muscidae; genus Phaonia; species Phaonia tiefii. The sequence goes on along the minus strand of OZ008370.1, from coordinate 29,138,302 downwards.
GGGGTTTTTTTAATAAATGGAAATTTTTTTTGAATTGGTAGTTTTTTTCAAGAGTAGGTACATTTTTAAGATTAGGTACTTATCTCAAGAAAAGTTATTTTGTTTCACAAAAAAGATACTCTTTAAAGAAAATGTAGTTTTTTAAGAAAAGCAAGAAAATGTATTTTTTTAATAAGGGGTACTTATTTTCAAACAAATAAATTTTTTAAGATAAACTTTTTGTAAGAAAATTTTACTTTTTTTAAGCAAATGTACTTCTTTAAGATTAGGTATTTTTTTAAGAAAATGAACTTTGTTTAAGAATATCAATAGGTATTTTTTTGAGCAAATTTCCTTGTTTTTAAGAAAAGCCACTTATGTGAAAAAAATTTCTTTTTTTAAACTTCTTTCACTTTGGCTTTTCTAAATTTACGTTTATTCGGTTTAAAACTACAATTTATACAAAATATTGGTTACAGGCTCCACCTGGAAAACTTCCCATTAAACAAGAAATTTCCCAACATATGTATGTGAGGCATCTAGTTAATTTCTTTCTCTATTTTCCAAGCCGATAGTCTAGACAGAAACCAAAGCAAAAGTAAACAATATAGTTGATAATAGTGGGTTTTCGCATAATAATGTTAAAACAAAAGTTGTTTAATTTTTTTTTTCATATGGCCCCCATCCCATAAAGTGCGATAAGGAACTTCGTTCCAAAAACAATCATATATCATTGGAAATGGTTTTTTAGAATATTCTCCGTGAAGATCAATACACTTGCATGCGTTCAAACCAATTTTGTAAGCACTTTTCCACTCCGATTGAGGCACCTCCAAAACATGGTTTTTGAACGCTTCAACTGGTGCTTCGGGCGTTGAAAAACGTTGACCACGCGGTAAAAAGAAATCATTGGTTGTCAAATCAGGGCTGTAGTCCAATGTTTCAACTGATGCGTGAGAGCTCGCATTTTCCTGATGCAAAATGATGATTATGATCAATTATCTATGATTCGTGACCAATAAATGGTCCAATAAATTTGGTTAATTTGCCTTCTACGAGGCCGGTTTCAAAGCTCCGTGACTTTCTGAAATTTTCTAACAGTTAATTAAAAATCAACACCACTCGTGTCAACTACCATGTGTTAACAGATAACTGTACAATTTTAGGAAAGCTGCGCCATTGAGTTTGTCTCTGAAAGTCATTGAAAGCAGACAACCTCGTGAATTTCGGCGAAAAAGTGAATTTCGTGTAAAAACCCCTTCACCGAAGTCAACGAAAGGCTTCATAAATGCTATGGTGACTCTGGTCCATCAATTTCAATGGATAAAAAGTTATTTACTGAATTTCGTTGTGGTCGTACCAGCACAGATGGCGCTAAACAATCAAGCCGGAAATCATCGCCAAAATCCATAGAATGATATTAGACGACCGGAGAATGAAAGTGCGAGAAGTCGCTGAGGCTGTAGGCGTCTCAACTGGGTGGGCACATCACACTTTACATGAATATTTGAACATGAATAACCTAGACGCGCGATGGGTGCAGCGATTGCTTACATTGGCCCATATATGCAACCATTTGAACACGTCACAGGAGTGTTTGCCGATGTTTAAACGCACTCCGAAGGAGTTTTTGGGCCGTTCCTTAACCGTGGACGAAACCTGGATCAATCACAACACACCAGAGACATTGGACTTTGTACTGATAACAATTGGCAACAAAATTTAAGTTTCTGCCTTTGGGGTGGACAAATGATCACACTAGGTGAGTATTGTCAAACCCCAAAAGTATAGACCGCTGTGTAGCTATACAGTACACAGTACAAAGCCGTGGACTTCCCAGGTGAACGTGAACCAAAGACGGTCAAGGTGGGTCCGTCGGCCGACAAGTTATTAACAGTTTTTGGGATGCAAGCGGTGTCATTAACAGCAATTACTTTGAAAAGCTTAAATCGATCACCGACAAATACTATTCAATGCATCGATGGCATAAAGCCATATATTGGGCTACGAAATGCTATCCCATCCACTAAATTCTCCTGCTTTAACTCCCAGGGACTACTTTATATTTTCAAACCTGATGAAATTAACTTCGGCGGATATAGTCCCCCAGTGCCCATTTCCAATATCTAAACAAGAAGAACTATGTAGGCAGTAGGAGATTTGGGTCAAATGAAGACGCATTCACGGAATACCACATTTTGAAAACGATGAACTAAATTCCTCGGTGACTAATGACTATGTTGAGAAATAAATTGGGGTTTGCTGAAAAAATACCTTTATTCAAAGAATCCCGTGTATGTCAAACAGAAAACAAATTCACTTATTACTCGGTTAGCTTTAGTGTGGGTTAATACTTGATAACCTGAGTCGAGCACACCACTCCGGTTGCTCATACAGCCACTAACATTTTTATTTTTGATGTGTAAACATCTATAGGCACGGGTAAGGCAATCTATTAAAGTGCACACATGCAAACAACACACAGAGTTAGCATCACATACGTGGTTGTTGTACAACAATAGTCTCTGCGTTAAAATAAGTATCATGGTACTGATATAGCGGCAGCGAACAAACAAGCAAGTCGTCGTTGCCAAAGAGTATTGAATAGTATAGAGAACTCATGGAACGAATTGTGTGACTCAAAAGCACTGGCGACATCTGGCGAATGATTCATGATTCTTTTTGTCATAACTTGGGCCATTCATAATTTTGATGTGACACATTGATGCCTTCTGAATCATTTATGCTTTTCGTATTGTTTAATGTAATAACATTGTCGAAATGGTGCATTTATGTTGAAATATTCTATAAAGAGAATAAGACTCGTTAATGCTTGCTTACTCAGACTCTCTAGGTGGGAGGGGAAAAAGAGCACAATAAGTTCTCTATACTATTCAATACTTTCTGTCGTCGCTCCGTTTATGACAAAACAAAACCAACTATTTCAGTGAGCTAAAAAGATTGCTTTATTTATTTTAACACTATTACATCTAATGAAACAAGAAAGTTCAATAGCAAAAGAGCCTACAGCACGAAAAATATCCTTTTTTTTATTAAAATGTAACATTTACTAATGTGTTCATAGAAATCGAACAGGTACCGTGCAACAAAAAGGTGTTAACACATCGCCAGTGAGTTCGTACCATAGAGTAATCTCAGACTAGAGAGAATATTTGGCTCATCTGACGTTTCCTTTCACACTCTTCGTAATGCGGTCGGTGTGATAGAGAGATGTTTGACGAAAAGTGATATACACCAGGTGGAATTACAATAACTTCTTGCTTTAATTTTTCATGACATTTTGGTGAAAAACTGTGAAATTTAAATGTGTTTTAAACTTTTTTATTGACTGTTATTGTTAGCATAAATTTGTCTTGTATTTAACACAATAATTTTAACACACAAAACGAAATGCCGTTGGTGTTATTTTGTTCGTTGTTTTGAACCATTGCCTCTATCTGGTATTAGTAAAACAATTCTTTTCAACATCAAACGTAAATATCACACCAGGCCAAATGTCATAAATTTGGTGGGAGAACTAGTAGATCTACTCTAAGTATTAATCTATGGTTCGTACACCCATTGATTTTTTTATATATTAATATATGGTGAAAAATGTTTATTAAATTAAAACAAAACTCAAAATAAAAAAATTTCCGAAAATTGTTTAATATTTTTCTGAATTGGCAGAAAAAATTGTTCAAGATATCCTGTTAACTTTGGAAGCTATGAATAAAATGCAAATTGGCCACTGTGCGCTGTGGGTATTGACCGATAATTTTCCTCAGGGAAATTTCCCATCGCTGTGGGTATCTACCTGTGGTTGGTAAATGATCGGGTTACCCACAAAATACGAACCCTGCTTTTTAGTATTTATTATTATTAATAATATTTTTGTCGTTTTTTTCCCTTTAATTCAAAACCAAATGTCAATGTTAAATTTGCTGTCATTACTGCTGGATAAGTGGGAATTCGTGTTCGGTTAAGGCCATTTTTTGGCAATGTCAAAATATGGAAAAACGCCTCCTACCTCATTGATATAATGTTGATTCCTCGGCATATGAAGTATGAACACATATTACCTCAAAATAACCATTTATTTTCTTCCACATACACTAGAGCTAGTCGTCCATGGCCAGTTTATGATGATGACTTATGTCTCTGACATGGCTGCCATACTTGTAACAGTTACAATGACACAACGAATGATGTCTACATACTCTACTCGACGCGTCCACAATATCGATGATGGCACAAGGATGGCAACTTAATGGTTTGGTTGGGAAAAGCTGAAGTTGGCAATGATGAAGGCTAAAGAGATGCGGACGGTGACGGTGGAGGTGATGGTGATGTTGACGCTGACGCTGATGGTGGTTACATGTTGGTTACGCGGCGAAGATGTTGCTGATGCTGCTGGTAAATATGCTGAGGTTGCCGTTGTTGCTGCCTGCCTTCGCTGATGCTGATGATGATGTGGTGTTGATGTTAAATACTGTTTAATTAATGAATTGTATGCAACAGTAAAGATGTATTTTAAACAACCAAATGCAAACCCACAACAAGTAACTAACAATTCATCAAACCGACACCTTTTTCTAAGTAACACATACAATACAACTAGACCTCAACCAACTGGGAATGAATGAATGAATGCCTTAGCCATCTTAGCTGATGGATAGTTACAAAAATTCCTTTAAACCCAACTCTAAACTCTTCCTTTAGGTTAAGGCTAGAAGAAAACTCTCAGCAGCCGTTAAATGTCTCGTTTTGCAGACCTGTGGCGGAAAGAAGACAAATTTGACTTCCTCAATATTTTGCGAGTGCAAAAAAATGTTGATGGTAGGAAAGAATATTTGCATGTTCTTAGTAGGAACACGAGGAAAAAAATATTTGGTTGTTAGCGGGGAAACAAATTTAAAAAAAAAACTTGTAGTTCTGTGTTCAGTTAATGTTCAAGTATTTTGTTCACACCTTCTTGTGTTTTTTCGTAAGCAACACAGTCAAGGGGGTTTGAAAAAAACCTGCAACAAGAAGCTAAAATTGTGGGAGCATAGTCGACTGGTGCGAGCCATCCTGTCAAACTTTGAATGAAAGCATTTTAATTATTTTAAACTAAAGGCAGTTTGATAACTCCCTGACCTTTTGAATAATATGTGTATATTTTTTAAGGCAAAACAGCATTTTAGTTTTCAAAATAAGGTCCTTTAGGTTAGGTTAGATGGAAAGGGAAGTCCGTCATTCGAGTTAAAAAATAAATAACGAGTGCACCCGAAGCCGTAATTTCAGCCCATTGTGGTTCCCTTAGAAAGAATTAAAAGGAGAAAGGAATAGTTGTAGAGATGAGGAAGAACGTAGGAGAGAGGGTTAGTTAAAGGAGAGAGTCTAGCGGAAATATTTTCTCAGTTGTCCTCTTGTGCTCTGTTGAACCACCGAGATTTTTCTATGAATTTGATGAGGGGTTTAATTGGAGAGCCTGCTAGATTATTAAGGTTTTCGAATAGTCTGCTCCCCAGGAAGGCTAGGCGATACTCTTGCAGTCATCTACATGAACAAAGCAAGATCTGCACTGACTCCTCCTCTTCTACATCTAAACAACTTCTGCAGAAGTCTTCATATGGAAGTTTCATACGTGCAACCATGTGGCCTATTACGTAGTGTCCAGTTATGAACCCTGTCAGAGTGCTGAGTGTGTTACTCCCAAGGGAGAGCAGTCCATTGGTACGTGCATCATCAATGACCGACCAAAGAGATCGAGATATCCTACAGTTCTGTATCGATTCCCATCTCGACTTGGATAATTCTACTCCCAGTTCGTGTACTTGGTTCCTCAGTTTCAGCGACTTCCCGCGCACAGGAACTCGTTCTGGCGCATTCGTTTGCTATTTCGTTGACCTGAATATTGCTATGTCCCGGTATCCAGCAGAGCGTGATTTCGTGGCCCAGAATTTGGGTTAGGGATAAGAAGCAGTCCAACGTACAACGTGATTTGATGATTCTTGAGTCTAAAGCCTTGAACTTTGAGTTTCGCTGGATATAAATCCCGTTCCAAAATCTATTTTGCGGCAACGTTAATGGCATACAACACTGGCTGAAAGACCGTACAGTTGTTTGGAAGTCTGCTGGAAATTAGATCAACACAGTTAGTCCATCGTTTTTTCAATTTCTTTATTTAGTTTTTAGTTTTTCTCAAGGTCCTCAAATAAACGCTGATTTCAGTGATGACCTCTTCATTCGACCCAAATGTATTACTTACTAGATATTACTTCCAGTTGGGACATAAAAAGTAAATTTGGAGAATACAGCGGACGAAGTAGCAAGTCGTTGCTTAATTCATAGATTTTAGACAATACACTCGTGGCCCGTGCGATGTTATGGAGAATCTTTTTTCGCCGAATGCGGTCCTTTTTGCTTCAGATCAATGTCGAATCTGTCCGACAGTTGTGAATAATATTCGCGGCAGGTCGTTTTACCTGTTTCGAGGTCAACGATGTGTATGAAACCGCATACATCCAAAAAAAAAACTATCGCCTTGACCGTGTTGGTGGCCGTCGATGCTGCAGTGGCAAGTGTGTGCGGCCCTTGTGCATGAAAACGTGGTTTCCATCCCTGCTCTCACCACCTTAAATTTCCTTCGACGACGGCCACCTCGCTTAGTGACGGCGATACTATCGAGTATTTAGCCAGGAAAAAGCTTTTCAAAATACCGTCCGGAACCGGTGTAAAAGTGCAGGGCCCAATTAGAAAATTAGAAATTGCACAGCTCACCGGTTGGCGGAAGCTCTCCCGATCTCTCCATGGGATGTAATATGAATCGATTTAATTATTTTTGTTGACCTTGTTGGCCGACAGACCTACCTCGGCTTTCTTTGCTACAAGTTAAGACTGAGAAGACAAGAGCTTTGACTGTTTCTTGATCTCTGGTGTGATGTGAGGGATATGTATTTCGTTCTCGTATACGAAACGGTGCAAGAACTCCCTCGGATTGTGGTTGAACATCGCCAAACATTATTTCCTGCAGGTTACACCGTGTGCTCTTATGGTCGAGCGTGAGTAATCGCGGCACCCATCGAGCGAATAGCTTTTTCATGTTCAAATGTTTATGTAAAATGAAATGTACCCGATCAGTTGAGATCCCTATAGCCTAGTACCCAAAAACCCCGAATTTTTTAAGCCGGTTTTCGGTTTAATCGAAAAATACATTTTTTTAGGAAACCGAGTTTCGGTATTTAAATTTGCAAAACCCCGGTTAAACCGTATACCGTATACCACATATAATAAATGTATTTAGGAACCATTTCCATTGGTTAAATCTCATCGCAGATGCGCAGAGCATGTTGACAATATGGAGAGATCATTTCTCTGCGCTACTGGTACCTGAGATATCAAATGACGATGGGACAATCGATCACAATTTGAACGACGACGTCGATTGCCCCCCTCCTAACCAAGACGAGGTCAGAACAGCTATTACCGGCTTAAGAACAAGAAAGCCGCAGAAGCCGATGGATTACCGCGGAGCTGTTTAAGGTTGCCGGCGAGGAGCTGATAAGGTGCATTCATCAGTTCATTAGCAAAATTTGGTTAGATGAATGCATACCCGGCGATTGGAGTCTCAGTGTACTATGTCCCATATTTAAAAAGGTTTTCCGTGTCTCTGTACCAACTACAGTGGAATAAGCCTTTTATCCATAGCATAGAAGGTTCTATCAAGAATGTGCGAAAGATTAAAACCAATTGTCGCTCAGCTGTTTGGACCATACCAGTGTGGCTTTAGGCCTGGCAAATCGACAACTGACTTTCACGCTACGACAAATCCTGGAGTAGACCCACGAAGAACACATCGCCACCTATCATCTATTTGTCGATTATAAAACGGCCTTCGATAGACCGATACGGGAGAAACTCTACGAAGCAATGTCTGAGCTTGCTATTCCTGCAAAACAAATACGCCTTTGCAGAATGACCTTGGCCAACACCAAATCCGCAGTTAAAGTTGATAAGGTTGATAAGGATTACCGAACCTTTGGGAATCAAGCGAGGTCTCAGGCAAGGCGTCACCCTATCGTGCGATCTCTATAACATCTTAATGGAGATCATTATGAAAAAAGCTGCAGTCAACATGAATAAAACCAACCTCAGGCAAGGCATCACCCTATCGTGCGATCTCTTTAACATCTTAATGGAGATCATTATCAAAAAAGCTGCAGTCAACATGAATAAAACTATCAGCAGCAAAGGTCACATGCAGCTCACGTATTCTGATGATGTAGATATCATTGGACGCACAGTTATAAAAGTTACTGCTGTGTTTTCGAGAATTGAGAAGGAGTCAGGAAAAGTGGGTCTGACGGTAAATGAGGACAAGACAAGAATAATGGTTTCAACGTGCAGGGCCTCCATGCGAGTATACCAAAGCGTGAACGTTGATAACAGTTATAATTTCGAGGTGGTGGACGAATTTATATACCTCGGATCTGCCGTAAACAAAAAACCCAAAGCCTTGAGATCAAGCGGAAAATTGTGCTTGCGAATAGATGTTATTTTGGGCTAAACAAGCACTTTGCAGATAAAGCCCTCTCTCGACTAACAAAAGTCCAACTATACAACCTTATACAACATATCTAGCTTTATGGCGCAGAATCCTGGGTCTTATCGCAAGCAGACGAAACATCTGTAGGACTCTTTGAGAGAAAAATACTCCCAAAAATGTATGGCCCTATAGTGCACAACGGCAAGAATCGGCGACTTATGAACCATGAGCTCTATGAGCTTTATCCCGACATTGACATAGTTGAGCGGATTAAAATATCGCGATTGCGCTGGCTAGGCCATGTCAGTAGAATGGATGATGGCGAACCAGCACTAAGGGCTTTCGAAAACGAACTCAAAGGAAGACGAAAAATAGGAAGACCAAGACTCCGCTGGAGGGATCAGGTTGACGAATCTCTGCTTACACTTGGTATTACCCATTGGAGAGATAAGACAAAAGATCGAGATGGTTGGCGAAATATGTTATCTTCGATTTGTAAGGTCCCTGAATCCCCGGGTTTGTTCGTGGCCGGATAAGTAAGTAGTTATTGTATGTCCAACATTTAGTATTGAATAGCAAAGTATACTATATTTGCGACAAGCTACAAACACATTGTATTTGCATCCAAACATAAAAAATACAAAAAATAACGTTTGTTTACGTATAGGGAATTCATACCCGAAATCGATTAACCGATTATATATCAAACCAGCCATGTTAGTTTCTGAGGGCGGATCAATAAGGCCGTGACTTTTCGAACTTCTTTCATAGTTATATGAAATGCAACACTGCTTTCATTAAATACCACCTGTTAGTAGACTACTGTCAAATTTTGAGCAAGTTCCGTTATCTACTTTGCGTTCAACAGCGGTTCAAAACATACAACCTAGTGTATTTTTTTAAAAATGGAAAAAAGTGAATTTCGAGTTCCCATTAAACATTATTTTTTGCGAAAAAACCGTCAATCAAACCAAGGAAAAGCTTGATAAATAGTGTGGGGACTCTGCACCATCGATTTTAATGGTAGAAAAGTGGTTTACTGACTTTCGTTGTGGCCGCACAAGTACAAATGACGCTGAACGTTCTGGACGGGTTTAAGAAAGCTGTCTGTAAGATGGATGCCGCGTTTGCTCTCCATAGACCATAAACGTAATCGTTTGACAACTTCAAAGGATTGTTTGGAGTTGTTTAATTGGGCTACAAATTGGTACCTCATCCGCCATATTCTCCGGATTTTGCCCCCAGTGACTATTTCCAAACCTCAAGAAATGGCTCGGTGGAAAGAGATTTAGCTCCAATGATGAAATTATTGATCAAACAAATGCCTATTTTATGGATCTCGAAAAATCCTATTTTTTTGGAAGGGATACAAAAGTTGGAGAAACGTTGGACTAAGTATATTGACCTAAAGGGAGATTATGTTGAAAAATAATTTTTCTTTTGCAAAAAAGCTGTTTTTCATTCAAAAAGTCACGGACTTGGTGGTCCGCCTCGTATCTCGGTTTTCGGTAATTTGGGGTGACCGAATTTCTTGTCTCGGTTAAGAAATCATACCAATTCCAATGAAGTGCGCGCTGAAAAATCTGGTTTGTTTTGTTGTTGTTTAGATGCTAATAGAACCTATTTGTAACTTGTCGCAAATATAGTATACTTGCGTACAAACAAATTGTGTTTGTTATTGAATATTACATGTTTGAGACGCAATGATTAATAGGTAATATTATGTATTATTATGACCCAAATGTGGCTTTATTTTTTTTTTAAAAACTGCTGCAAACAAAACCGTCACAGAGATGATTGGAACAAACAAGCACCACATCTTCGATTTAAGAAAATAATGCTTGCAAACGTATACATGTTTCCTGCAATATGTTGCTGGGATGGTTATTTTGCAGCGTGTAGTGCTTCCAGTAGAGTTTCAGAGAATTGTTGTTGTAGTTTTTTTTTTGTGTATGCATTGCAATGCATCTGTTAAATTCTCTATGCGTTTGGATTGCTGGCTGATGCGTTAAATGCCATTTGCTAAGCTGCAGCGTAGCTTTTCTTCTTCCCTACTTCCTTTGCCAAATGTTGGTTGATTCTTTGTGGTGGCAAATGATAAAGTGTGAAGAACAACCGACATAGCTCAGCACTTTGCCATGGACGACTTAAAAGAAAATGTACTGTTTCGTGGATTTTTTGTCTTTCTGTTTTTTTGTTGTGGCTGGCGAGTGAATAAGTGTAGATCCGTTCCTTTTCCCCCCTTTGGTTTCCAGCGAAAGGTGGCTTGGCTAACAAGCTTAAGAAAAATTACTAAATTTCGCCCTTTCATCACACTTTGGAAAACAGATATATAGAGACCGATAGAGAGAGGGAGGTGGAAAATGCTGGAAAAGTGTTACCGTGATAGTTAAAAAGCAAGAGACAAATAGTTTTTTGGCTTTAGGCTGGAAATGCACTTTGCTGCAGCTCCCACCACCACCAATATACATGCATATGTATGAACCAAGTAGTGTCTTATTCAGTTTTCCCGCAAAAACAAAGGACGGGTGTTTCATCTTGTAACTAACAACTCATTTAAATTGTTAGCAACAATTAGCGTTAAGGCCGAGACAATTTATCTTCTCTGTAAGCTGTGCCTCATGCCTGACCAAAATGATAGTGTGGAACAATTGTATGCTAAGTAGTGGTAGGAATTTGAGGCGGTTTTGTTCTTTTTCTATATTTTAGCTGGACTTTAGAGAAACTATATATCTCAATTTTCTTCGGAGGCAAAACAAAAATACAAATGCTGGTATAAAGGGAAATCTTGAAGAAACCGTTAAGTTACAGGAACTAAAGAGCCTAAAGATATTTCCGTTGTACACAGTTTTTTTGGGGGATTTTTCACAGAAATACAAAAAACTTGGAAAATTTTTAGTTGTTGAATAATTGCTCAATAAAAGCCCAGGAATAATTAATGGATGATGATGATAAGTACACGCTGAAAAATATCGGCGCCAGCAACATATTGCAGGAACCATGTACATGTTTGCAATCATTGTTTTCGTGAATTGAAGATCTGCTGTTTTTTACTTCAATATTGTCTGTCACGTTTTTGTTTTCAGAAGGTTTCAACAAACACAGCCAAATTTGGGTCACAAACAATTATATATTGTGTCCCAAACATGTTATATTGAATAGCAAACACAATGTGTTTGGACACAAGTATACAATATTTGCGACAAGCTACAAACACATTATATTTGCTTCCAAACAACAACAAAATTTTTCTTTCAGTTTGTATAGGGTTACCAACCACTTTGTTGTAAGCACTAGTCACACAATCCAACCGTTGTAGCATTGTTATAAAATTTGCCTAGTAAGCTGGCGAGATTAGGGACAAAAGAGTGATTGATCATTGACCTGCATTTCTGTACGAAATGCTGTCGAAAGATTTTCAGGTGAACATTGAGGAGTCTTGCATAGGGTGAATCAATAAGACACCGAATTTTCTTTTGTAAATAAACACACCAATATTTTTCAAAATTATTACTTTTTTTCGTCGTATTTTTTAGTCTATGGCATTTACATATATAGGAATGACAATGTCCTTTATATTCTCTCCTCGACTCTTGTAAGAGCACCTGATCATTGAAAGGTGGAACACCGGTTCTAAACGGTATTTTGAGAAGCTTTTTAATGGTGAAATACTCAATAGTGTCGCCGTTAAATTCTTGGTGTACAAGAGGCGCGCACACTAACCATTGTACCACGGCCTTTCCTTATAATCCTTTCTTATTGTGGCCGCTGGTGGTGCAATGCTTAGTGTGCGCGCCTCTTGCACTTGAGGTCATGGGTTCGTTCCCTGCTCTGACCACCTCAAAATTTGTTTCGACGCCGGTCATCTCGCATAGTGAAAGAAAAGAAAAAAGAAACAAATGAAATTAACAAATTTTCGGGAAAGTTTTCACTTTTTCGGCTACCTATACGCTACATAATCGCTACCTAAACTGTGTTAACCATCATTCCTAGGAAGTTCATATGTTCTAGAATGAGATCTTACTGAGATCTTAGCTATATTTTTGTAGGTGATTGTTTTCCTGAAGTTTGAATGGTTTGATGCCTATGGACCTGAACAGGGGAAAAAAATGAAAAAATTCTAATTTTTTGCGATTGTGACCTTGAAGATGAAGTTTCTTTGATTGTGACCTTGACCGTGAAGATGAAGTTTTTTTGATTTTATATGTTCACAACTTGTGTGCTTTATGACAAGAGCTACAACTTTCCCTCAGAGAGTAAATCAAAATTCCCAACGGTTTGCAAGATATGAGCCTGACAAAATGATCACTTTTTTGAAAAAATGGCACCGAGACCCCAAATCTTTTGGGGACCCATACAAAACAGAGCATGACTGTGGTCAAAACTGGGAGACTCGGGTCTCTTTTTTTGGTCTTTAATCACGTAGTGGTCTCCGTAAGTGGTTATATTTCCATGACTTAAAAAATTACACCCAGTGTTTTCAGTATCATATTGCCAGCAACAGCCGAGTACCTTTAAGCGAAACCATGCGGAATCAGTGAAAAGTTGGAGAAACTTTTCCCTAATCACTTAAAGGAATTTCTTATTTGTAATAACTAACAAACTGATTTTGATGTTTTTAAAATATTATATATTTTATCGTCATTACATTTATTTTATCTATTTAATGCCTCGTAGTGCAACTGTCATCAAATCTCAAATTTCATGCAGAAACTCCACCAGGTAGGCTTCATTTATTTTAGCTACTGATTTAAATTTTCCAGAAATTTTAAAAATTGTTTTTGATAGCTTTTGTTATGCCATTGAACCCCTGTGTGCAATTACATAAATTATACATTGATAAAAGGCTTTTCCATATTCTTATTACAAACAGCTTTAGAAACTCTTAAATCGTCTCCCGCCTTAAGTTATGCTATACTGTATATTGCTCTTACAACCAAAAAAGTAAACAAAAATTTTTCACTTTTTCGTCATAAATTTCAAATGAGTATTGCTGCATTGAGTGCTGGGGGAAAACTGATAGAGAACATCTTTAAAGAATTGTGAAATTTATGTGTCACGGTAGCATGTGTTTTGCGGCCCGGAAGCTAATAAATACCCGCAAAATTACCAATACATTTTGAAGGATTTTTTTTTATGAAAGATTTCCCTTAAAAACTAAATAAACAAATAGCGACGGAAACCAGAAAAATTAAAACTAACTACATTTTAAGCTCAAACACAAGGCCATGGATTTACTTAACAGGATTAAAGGAGTTTGAATGGTATTAAAGCGGAAAACCACCCCAAAACAACAGCACCACGACTCGGCATACACAGAGTAACGGGGAGCGATAGATTTTAAAAGGGAAATCGTCATAAATTTCGATGAGAAAGAAAAGTTGAAAATAATTGTCAAATAAACATTTCCAATAGCCATTTTAAAATTTAACACAATAAATTATCAAACTGGATTTTGAATGCAGTCCCGTTTAATTTAAAATGTTTTGTAAATTAATACCAGTAGAACCCTTTTTCGTTAGCACCAAATTATAATGGCTTTTAAATGTCTAATGTTCTATGTGTGTTAAATTCAAGCTTCAATTCAAGTTTCAATATAATGTGTTAGATTTGAAAAAGGATACTCCCATACTAACACATATGCAGACAGAGAGAGCGTGAGCGAGAGAGTGAGAGCCGAGAAGTTTTCGTTATTACTATAGCCATTATTTAACTTTAATGGCGTTACGCGTATTACTATTACAGTAATAATGACTTTGAACTCAACATTATAGCCCTCCTTCTCTTGTCTGGCATGACCAAGTCACGTATGCTGTTGCATATGCAAAATACCGGTCGATAGTTTTCCAAAAATTCAACATAATTAATAGACACATAATAAAAATACCCAAAGAACCAATAAATTAGGCAAAGGGTTATAGTTTCTTCAAATTAGAAATGCTTGAAATTAGTTTTCCGAAAGAAATTCAAATGTATGGCACACTTTAAGGCAAAATATATAATATATAAACATTACTTTTAAATATTATGCTTTAAAGAGATTTAAGCAGCAGTTTTCGTTGCCTACTTTTAGGCTTGCTCAGTATTACAAAATAGTTTATCACTACATCCCATGAAGGGATACGGGAGAGCTTCTCGCAATCAGTGTGCTGTGCGCTTTCTAGTTTTACACATACTGATTGGGACCTACAGTTTTACACTGGTTCCGAACGGTATTTTGAAAGGATTTCAATGGATAAGTACTCGACTGTGTCGCCGCCACTAAGCGAGGTGACCGTCGTCGAAAGGAATTTCAGGTGGTCTGAGCAGGGATCGAACCCACGTACTAACAATTAAACCACCGAAGGCCATAATTCTGACCGACGGTTCAGTGTTATATATGTATAAGAGGATTAAGCGAAATATTGATCTCCACATTAAAATGTCAAACAAACAATTCGTGTATTAAAAAGCATTGTTTCAGCGCTTCTATGTCGATGGAAAGCTTTCATTCGTTTTCTAGTCGAACCAATGTTGATCTGAGTTCCGCAATCCGGCCACTCCAAGTCGAGAGAAATCCTCGATTTTCTCTATTTCCAGCGAAACCTTTTGATTTACAGTAATTTGAATTCCAGTGGCTGGCTTTTGTTCGAGATCGAGGAACAAGATAGTAAAATCCCTTGTGGGGATAGATCAGAGCTTAAAACAATAATTAAGCTGTGCGCTTTCTAATATCTAGACTCACTAAGCCTGACCTACAGTTTTACGCCGAATGCAATCGGTTATGCTTTGGCAAGCCATCACTGACAGAGGTATTTCACACCACAAGAAACGAAAGACGATTAGAGTGGGTATTGAAACCTTCTTTTCATATCCAAGAGACGCATACGCTAAGTATTTTAAAGCAGAAGCTCACTCAATGATAATTTTCCCAACCTATTATACAAGGTAAATAACACTGTGACACAAATTAAGGGAATTTGTTTCGGGCCTCAACCAAACCAAAAAATTGTGAAAGTACTTAGACATGGTATCACAAAACCCCGCTCGATTTTTCCCCTGTACGTAACAATTTTTTTTACAGGCTGTACAAAATTTTGGAGATGGATTAGGGCCATATAAAGGGGTTTTCAACAGAGACGCTACAAAAGTAAATCGGTAGGGACAGCAAACGACGCCATATTTTTTCCCGCTCTTTTGACATTTATCTTCAGAAAGGTTTGCCATTTCATCATGGAAAGATATACAAGCCAACAACGAGTCGAAATTATTAAAATTTACTACCGAAATTTGGAGTCAGTGGCAATCGTCCTACCAGATCAACAATTGAGCGTCTAGTGGAAAAATTTGAATCCACAGGCACAGTTCCAAATTATTCCCGTGTCAGTGAGACAAATAAGTGCCCGTAGTGTCGAGAATATTGCTGCCGCTCAGGCTTCAGTTCAAGTAAGCCCAAATGTGTCTCTCACACGTCGTTCTCAAGCGTTGGGCATCTCTGTGACGTCGTTGTGGCGAATTTTGCAAAAATATCTTAGCCTACATCGTTACAAGATGAAATTGACGCTAGAACTGAAGCCGCTTGACCACCATAAGCGTCGTATGTTCGTGAATTGGGCTGAGCAACAACTTGAAAATGATTCGAATTTTCATCGGAAAATCATCTTCAGCGATGAGACTCATTTTTGGCTGAATGACTTCGTCAATAAGCAAAATATGCGTTATTGATCAGACAGCAATCCACATGTAATCCATGAGCCATCATTGCTTCCCGAAAAAATTACGGTTTGATGCGGTTTATGGGCCGGCGGCGTCCTTGGGCCGTACTTTTTCCGTGATGATCAAGACCGGCACATTACTGTGAATGCGAATCGCTACCGTTCAATGATAACCGAATATTTTTGGCCCCCATTGGATAATATGGACTTGGAGGACATGTGATTCCAACAGGACGGCGCCACAAGCCACACAGCGAATGCCACAATCAATTTATTGGAAACCAAGTTTGGTGAACGTGTTATCTCACGAAATGGCCCAGTCGATTGGCCGTCTCGGTCGTGCGATTTGACGCCGTTAGATTATTTCCTGTGGGGCTACGTCAAGTCTATGGTCTATGCCAACAAGCCAGCGACGATTGATGAACTTCGTACGAATATCGAACGTGAAATTGCAGCAGTATCGGCCGATTTATGCTTGAAAACCGTCGAAAATTGGGTTCAGCGTCTGGACTTCTGCAAGCGTGCCCATGATGGCCATGCAAAAGAAATCGAGTTCCATACAAAATGGCATCGAAAGTAGTTTTATAGGAATAACGAATTTTATTGGTATCTAAAACCGGTTTTGTTTCATTTATTTTGTAGCGCTCTTATAGAAAAACCCGTTATCAGATTTTACTTCAATAAATCCTAAACAGATTGAAATATTGTATTACAACCTTTGACATTATTGTAGCTATTTTTCCATTTCACAATTCCCTCTAATATATTTCTAAGGAAAAGTATACTGTTAAACGATTTTTTCTCGAAACGTCATAAAAAAATTTCACATACTTTATATGTTTGACATTTCTTGCCTAGCGGTTAATAAATTGCGATACCTGTCTTCAAAAGAATTGTAGCTTATAAATTTCTTGATAACTTTACTAAATACACTAATCAACAAAAATTATATTTAGAGCTCCATAATTGGTGTAGAAATGCTGCGTTTAGCGATATTCTTTAAATATTCACCTGTATGTATTCAATATTAAAGAAATGACAAATTGATATCTTCTACAAAGTTGTGGTGCTTAATGTTCTTAACAATATTGGCAAATACACTAATGAACAAAAATTAAATTTTGGGTTCCAAAATGATTGTACCAATTTAGAAATTTAAAATTTTTGCCATTTTGTACGGCATTTTAGGACGCTGATGTATATGACAATTTTGTCGAAAGCCTTAAGTTGTACAACTTTGGAGAACATTATTACATTCCTGTGTTAATAGTATAGAATTTATAAGCTACAGTTCTTTTGAAGACAGCTACCGCAATTTTTTTCCATTAGGCAAGAAGTGTCAAACATATAAAATGTGTGCAATTTTTTATGACGTTTCGTGATATAATCGATTAACAGTGTACTCTTCCTTAGAAATATATTAGAAGGAATTATTAAATGTGAAAATAGCTACAATAATGTCCAAGGTTGTAAGGCAATATTTTAAGCCGTTTAGGATTTATTGAGTCAAAATCAGAAATAGGGCCCTGACCCACCTCCAAACTTTTCTTCGTCCTGTAAAAAAATTTGTTACGTGTAGGGGCAAAACCGAGCGGGTTTTGTGATGCCACGTCCTAGTACTTTTTTGGTTTGGTGGAGGCACGAAACCCACTGTGGCACAGTGTCATCATAAGAAATGGAAATTTCCTTTCGTCCATGTTTTCTGAGTTTGGTGACAATTTGTCCCAAAGTAGAGCAATTTTTAAAAAATCATTCCAAATTATTTTCATTATAACATTTATTAGAAAATCAGCTTCTGATATTTCTCCTACTGCGTATTACCCATACATGGGGCAAATGAATTATATGGTAATTATAATTTGTTGTTTAATTTGAATTTCCTGTCCAAATGCCAATTGAAAAAAATTTTAGTACCATTTGCAATTATACTTATTTTCATAGCATTTCCTTCATATCTGGCAGTTTTGGTTTTCAAACATTTTATACAGTGTAGGTTTATGAATTTGAAAGTTTGAAAGGCAATACCTATTAAAGCCACAAACCTCTACATATAAAATACTTTAAAAGCAGAATTGCCAGCAGCCAAACAAATTCAAATTAATTAAAAGCATTCCCATTTTTCATCACTATTGGTATCTGATTCCACAACCTGCAAATGCAAATTCAAAATTTTTTAATTGCCATTGTGAACAATATTAATTCTTTTGCATTTGCATTAGATAAAGTAATGCAAATTAAATTGCAATGCAAATTAAAAAAACCTATGTATGGTATTACCCCGGCTACTGGATACACACTGTAAAATATGTATATTTTTGTTGTGTAGATGCAAATAATGTATATATTTGTAGCTTGTATCAAATATAGTATACTTGTGACCAAAGACATTGTGTTTGCTCTTGAATATGTTGGAGACACAGTGATTAATGTGCTACAATGTATGTTTTTGTGACCCAAATATAGCTTTGTTTGTTGAAAAGTGCTTTTCAATTTCAATTCATATTTATTCAAGCATTTTTCTACATTTTTGATTACTAATATAGTTTATCAATATAACTTATTTACTAAACCTTTGCTTCACTAGTAAGTTTCCGCAGAACTGTCATTTAACTTAAATTTATGACGGACTTTACCCATCATGAGAATAAAACAAAAATTAAAATATAGACCAAAAAAGAATAATAGAAATAGAATAGAAGAAAAATAGAAACAAAATTTCAGACTAAAACTAACTCTACTATATACATATTTATTTACACAGGCCCAAGGGCCAATAAGAGACCCAGGATTACCTAAGCCCTTGCTCCGTCATCTGCTATCCCCGTGTAGTCACGCAAGAACACTCCTATTTTTGATCGGCAGGACATAAGGTCCCTAACGAAAATACGCCGGCAGTCGGCGTCTATGGACCCAAATTGGGTCATAGCTCCTCGCATGGTGACACCATTGGTTGTAGCCCCAGCCTTGTACACAGAAGTCGTATGGGCACGTATACCTCCACGAGCAGCGGCAGCATAAGATATGCCACCCTGAGTAAGTCCCCTGTTCGGGCGAAAACCAATTTCAGGAACGACGGAATTTCGTTTCGTTTTTTTTCTTTTTTCTCCAATTTTATTTGCAATCTATCATAGATATGACAATAGGCAATTCGTAGGTCTAGATTACTTAAGGTAAAATAAATGCATCTTGCTGCCATTGTTCATCCTCCTTTTTAGGTTACAGTGGAATCAAAACATCTACTAATTCCTAAGTAAATTTATAATTTATATAATTATCTGCTAATTACAAGATTGGTAAGTGGAAATCTGGATAGTCTTCTTTGCGGTGTAGATGTGTGTAGCAATTCCAGAGCTAACGTGTTTGGGTGTGTTGATAGCGTTTGTGAGTATCTCCTGTTGGCTTCGAAGATTTCCTGTTCTACGGTGTTTAGATGAAAATCATTGTGCATTGTTTTGTTCGACACGTATAGTGGAACATTTGCAATGTTTCTTAGAAACTTTGATTGGAAGCGCTGTATAACCATTATGTTCGTTTTCGAGGCGGAACCCCACAATTCACAACCATATGTCCAGATTGGCCTCGATAAATTTTTGTATAATAAAAGTTTATTATCCAGCAACAGTTTCGAATTCTTTCCAATGAGCCAGTACGTTGACGTAAATTTTAGCCCTAATTGTTTTCTCGTTGCTAATATATGCTTTTGCCATGTAAAGCCGTCTGTCTATGTGAATGCCTAGATATTTCGTAGTTTCTGCTTGAGATAGTTCTTGACTTTCGAGTGTTACTTTGGGGCAGGTTTCGTTCGCAGAGTGTAGGTCACATGTGCTGACTTATTAGCATTAATTTTGAGCCGCCATAAATGGCACCAGTTGTCGACTCTATTTACGTGGGCTTGTAGGTGTGTGGAAGCGATTACAGGATCCTGATGTAATGAGAGCAGCGCAGTATCATCCGCATACATAGCCATAGTTGTATTTTCACTTGTTGGGATATCAGCTGTGAAAACTGTGTATAAAAGAGGCCCCAAGATACTACACTGTGGGACGCCTGATCCACATATTTTTAGTTCTGCCTAAACGTCGTTTAACCTTACATAGAAATATCTGTTTAACAGGTATGATTTTAATATTTCGTACAAGGGGTATGGTAAGAAATTTTTTTAGTTTTAGCATCAATCCTATATGCCACACTTTGTCAAAGGCTTGACTTACATCTAAAAATGTTGCAGAACATTACTCTTTCTTGTCAAATTCAGATCTGATTTCTTTTACTATTCTGTGTACTTGTTCTCTTGTTGCATGTTGCTTTCGAAATCCAAATTGGTGGTCTGGTATGAGTTGTTTTGACTGGAGAAAAGGTTTTAATTTCATTTGCAGTAGTTTTTCAATGATTTTCCCCACAACGGGAAGAAGGCTTATTGGTCTGTATGAGTTTACGTTTTTGGGGGGTTTACCAGGTTTTGGTATCACTATAATTTCCGCTACCTTAAGCTCTACGGGAGGTAGCCTGTTCTACATACCGCATTTATAAGATTTCTGCAGTGGGTTATCGACGTTACAGGTTCATAATTTGTGTCGTAATTAGATCAAAGCCCCAGGCTGTCTTCTTGTTCGGCAACTGATGTATTATTTATTATTGTTCGGCAACTGATTTATTAATTTATTAATTCTTTGTTATCTGTGCTCTTTATAGTAAAGTCCATTTGCCCAGCAGATGAGAGAAAGTTTAGAATGTGATCATCGTTTCTGGTTGGTGGGAAAGGCTTAAAGACATTTGAGAGATGGTTTGAAAATGTATCAGCTTTTTTCATTATCCCCCACTGGGGTTTTTGATTGGGGGGATTCTGTCTGTTTTAATGTCAAACTTTTTCGACGAATAACATAGATTATAATTGTGGTTTTCAACAGGTGAAAGTTTTGAAATATAGAAATCAAATTCTAAATTTTCTTGAGAAATCAATTTTTTCTATAATTTTTTAATGACTTTATGGAGGCGACTCTTATCATTGTGATGTCTAGCTGTTTGATAGGCCTTTTTGAGTTTACGTTTTTCACAAATTTTATTTTTGTTATTACGAAAGCTTTACTCTTCGTGAATACTGTACCTTTGTTATTACGAAGCTTTTACTCTTCGTGAGCACTGCACCTTTGTTATGACGAAGACTTTACTCTTCGTCAATACTGTACCTATGTTATTTATACGGCCTTTCCTCTCGTGGGAACTGCACATTTGTTACTTATACGGCTTTTCCCCTCGTGGGTACTGTACCTTAGTTATTACAAACACGTTACTTCTCGTGGCCACTGCATGTTTGTTATTACGAATGCATTAATCTTCGTGAGTGCTGCGCATTTTTCGAAGGGTTTACTCTTCGTTAGTACTGCACCTTTGTTTATTCTATTTGACTCTCCTAACTCCGCTTTGTTACGTCTACTAATATTGTATTTTACAGCGGAACCAGCCGAATACCGATAACGAATCGGGAAAATACTATCCAGTACATTTATCTGATTTGACCAAACCAACCACCAACCCACATATCGTCTCCATTTATTCCAAATGATACATGTAATCACTGACCCAATAATTAGGCATGGTGTGCCCGTACCCGATTCCGATCAGCGACGACCCCCGCGATTAACCGAATGCCGACTTCTCATTCATCGGCCCCGAACAAGTAACCCGAATCCTTTCACCGCAGATGAAATCCACTTACTTTAATGCTAAACGAATACGGACATTCATGCAGAAGCCGAGAACTCAGAAAAATTAGCCGTCATCTATTATCACCGCGACCTGTAGCCCGAATCTATGCATCGCTACAGTCTAACACCCGTCCGCCTTAGGCCATTCGATTACCGACGTTTGATCACACACCCATAGTGATTATCTACACATTTAAATGATCTTTAATTGTTTTCGTCAAACTTAAATTCACGAACTCTGTCAATTAAACTAAATAAAACGAAGACCTTATTATTGCCCTAGCCAGGGAGAAATTCGCTGTCTCATCTCGTAAGGTTTTATGGGCCCTTACCCTGGATACGACTGAGACTACCTCAGACGAAGATAAATTTAAGTTACACTATGTTTCCTCCAAAAGCCTTCGCGATGAGTATACCAACTGTCATTTTATTCGTTGAAATGTCTGTTTGAAAGAGGCTAACGTCATCATATTAAGTGCGTACCCAGAAATGGGTTATGAATCAAAGCACAAATGTTTGGAATCATCTATCTCAATATTAAGGAGGTGCATGCGTTGAGCGACAGTAGTGCCGCTTGACTATTGACAAATCTTCCTATATGTCCACTAACACCCTTCGCGTTGCACATACCGTCGGTGGTGCATTGGATAGAATGCGCGGGTCTTTTGCATGAGATCGTAGGTTCGATCCCTGCTCTGAAAACCTTGCATTTCCTTCGACGACGGTCCTGTAGTTCCCAATCAGTGAGTGAAAAATTAGAAAACGCACACCTCACTAGTTGGGAGATGCTCTCCCCAATCCATTCATGTGATGTAATGGGAAATGGTTTTATTTCTCTCTGGTCGAAATAGGTTAACGTCATCCGGTGGGTGCGAGGAGCGGCCATGTGTACCACATTATTGGGAAAAACATCACTGCCTATACCAGGGTTCATCCCTGATCCATCGGGTAATACTTAGTAAAAGAACCCGCAGTCTTACCTCTTCTATTGTTCCATGTAAACGAATTTTATTGATGAGAATGGCAAATTGAAATTTATATAGTTTTTTAATAAACTCTATACGCTAATTTAACGAAATTCTTCATTGGAATTACCAACTCCTTTTATAAGTTGTAAATTATGTAACCAAAGTTGTTAGAGTTTAAAACAAGCATTTTATACAGTATTATCATGCTATTTACTAAAGTCTATTTTACATTGCCTACTTTCAGGGGCTATCACAGCATGCCTACTTTAAGGTGGAGTATAACAGAGAATGTGACAGAGGAATAACGACAAATCTTACCTCCCATAAATTTCATATTTTTACTTTACTTTTTCCTACAATCTTTAAATATAATGAAATTCATTGCCAGTTTCGCTGAAATTCCTCTGAGCCTACACGTTCCACAAATCATATTTCATTAATAATCGACAATAGCTTAAGGTGTTATTTTAATGATTTAAAATCAATTAAGCAAGAAAAACCGGATCCGTGTTATTACTACTCGTAGCACACAACCAATGCACGAGCATC
Organism: Phaonia tiefii; assembly: GCA_963931995.1. NCBI lineage: Eukaryota > Metazoa > Arthropoda > Insecta > Diptera > Muscidae > Phaonia > Phaonia tiefii. Next base: position 29,114,877 of record OZ008370.1, on the reverse strand, counting down.
GTCATCAATATCAGCTACAACATCCCTTATCACTAAAATGCAACGCATGCCTAGAGGGTATGCAATGTATATAACCCTCATCACTGGGGGTATGCAATACTTTTGCCATTGTCTAGCATCAAGGGTATGCAATTGATGTTAAGGTATTGGCTTGTTATGCGTGATATCAGCGTTTGGATACTTTTTTTTGAGAACAATGACATGTGCTGGCGGTTTGTTTTTGTTTTGAACAGCTTTTGTTTTTGTGGGAATATTGTGACTGGAGGTTATAAATTAATTAACAAATTATGATTGGATGCTATAGAGGGTAATTGTTTGTTATTGATTATAAATATAAACATAGGTTTATCGAGAATTGTAAGAAAATATTTATAAGTCATTAAAACTCACCTTTTTTTTTTTTTTTTTTTTTTTTTTTTTTTTTTTTCTAATCGAGCGAACCCATCGCCGCCACTCTTACCCGCCCCTACCGACCGAGAGGGCCACGTCCCCATAACGTGAGGACAGCGTACACATTATAGACCGGTCTATAACGGGAGAGCAAGGATTATAAGTTCACACGTTACAACCAACTACAGAAATTCTTCACCAGTTGGTATTACACTAACATAAATAAGTATAAAAGCACATCACGAGATATTAACATAAGATACTTCAATATATAATAATTACGAGCAAAACGAAAACCAAATCATAAATCAGACCAGATAGTAAGGATAAAGTAAATTAAATTTACATATGTACGTTAACGAATATACAGCACTAATGCAATCGGTTCAAATGACAAATTATGCTAGACTTTGTCGTTTCCCAACTACCTGTGAAATCAATAAACTGATATAGCTCATTAAAGTCACGACACATTCTCCTAACTGGATCAAAGGACGCATAATTCGAACGCTGAAACTCGATGTTTACGAGTTTATAGTACCTCGTGGGTCTCAATGGGACATTTATGAAAATCTTAGATAACAGAAATTCAGAACATATACATCCATCAATTATCTTCAAAACTGTAATAGAGTTTATCATGGTACGTCTACTACTAAGAGTCGGCAATCTGATCAATGCTAGTCTACTGCTATACGAAGGAAGATTATGGTTCGGGTTCCATTGAAGATTTCTCAGACAAAAAATGAGAAACTGTTTCTGGACCGATTCAATCATATTAACATACAAATTGTACTGGGGGTCCCAAACAACTGATCCATATTCGAGAATAGGGCGGACTAGTGAAGTAAAAAGATTTTTCGTAACGTAGGGATCTGAAAATTCCTTTGCCCAACGTTTAATAAAGTTCAGAACGCCATAAGCCTTGTTCACCATCGTAATTATGTGGGAGTTGAAATTCAATTTTCTGTCCAAGAGAACACCAAGATCAACAAATGAATCCACCGATTCAAGAACATTGCCACCTAAAATGTATTTTGCCGAAAATAATGATGACCTAGAGAACAGCATATGCTTACATTTCGTAAAATTAAGCTCCATCAAATTGGTCTCGCACCACGTCTGGAAAGTAGACAAATCCCTCTGAAGTAAAGCATATTGACAAGGATCCTTGTAAGAAAAATAGATCTTCACGTCATCAGCGTACATTAACAATTTAGAGTGCATTATGGTGGCGGGTAAGTCGTTAATGAATAACAAAAATAGAACCGGCCCAAGATGACTGCCCTGAGGCACCCCAGATGACACAAAAATAGATCTTGAGAATGATCGACCAAATGATACCATCTGTTCTCTGTTCATTAAATAAGAACTAATCCAATTCAGCATGTTACAATTAAAACCCATTGCCCCTAATTTATATAATAACAAATTGTGGTTAACTTTATCAAAAGCCTTACTAAAATCGGTAAAAATCACATCAGTTTGATCTCCATTAATAAAGCCGTCAATAATAGAAGAGGAAAACTGAAGCAAATTAGTCACGGTGGAACGACCCTTCCGAAAGCCATGTTGACATGGATCTAAAATAGAGGAAACCTGATGAGAAATTACCTCTGTGACTAACTTCTCAAAAAGTTTAGGAATGGCACTCAATTTTGCAATTCCCCTATAATTTGCAACATTTACTAAACTACCAGATTTGTGGAGAGGGATTATATAAGAGCTCTTCCACTTTGCAGGAAAATGGCCGAACTTCAACGAAGCGTTAAATAAGAGAGTCAACGGTAAGCTGAGAGAATTCGAGCAGTATTTCAACATAGAGTCCGGGATACCATCAGGACCAGCTTTATTCGAGGCTTTCAAGCTGATTAAGTTATCTAGCAACCACGAAGAATTTACGACAGGTGCATCAAACGGAATGGTAGAGCGGACAGTGTACGGGTATGATTTGGAAACATCATAGGCTCGGGTGGAATAAATAGATGCGAAAAAATCGGCGAAACAATTAGCAATAGACTCTTCATCTGAATATTCAATACCGTTCATTTTGATCCTACAAGGTGTGGAAGACGAATTACGCTTCAAGTTAACAAATCTAAAGAATGATTTGGGGTTCCGTTTAAAATTAGCCTTCAACCTATCCAAATATAATCTGTAACTCTCACGAGATTTAGAGTTGTATCTACTCCTAGCAACAATATACCTAGCATAGTCTGCTAGCAGTCCAGATTTTTTATACTTGTTCGAACATCTATTCCTTACATTCTTGAGACTATTTAGAGCCCTTGAGGACCATGGGGGACCAGTATTACCCCTTATTGGCCTCTTGGGTACAGACTTAGAAATATAGCCATTAATAATATTATAGAAATCATCCAGGGCGATTTCAAATTCAAAAGAATTATCACACTGACATATACTATGCCAGTCGGTATCAAAGATAAGATTATTCAAAAGTATAAAGTTCGCACGCGAAAAGCATAGGCCAACATAGGACGAAGAGTAATTGCAACCAACCTGCATGGTATCATATGTATAATTAATTCCCAGCGTTGGATGGTAACTATCCTCAGGAGAAATTAACGGATCAATTCGAGAAATATCAAAGTTGTTAGAATCATCCACTAAAACTAGATCAAGGACTCGATTCATAGAATTGGGAATGTCGTTCAATTGAATCAACCCAAGTTCGGAAATATGCGTAACAAAATCAGATGACCAATCATATGGTGTCAATGGAGTCAGAGAATTAGTATCGGGTAAAGACACCCATGTCACAGACGGCAAGTTAAAGTCACCCAATACTAAAATACGGTCCTTTCTACTGGCTAACGCAATAACTTTTGCAATAGCGTCAATATGCACTTGATATACCTCAAAGCATGATGATGGCGGAATATAGGAACACGTGACAAACAATTTCAAATCGCCTAAATTAATGGACACCACAAGAAACTCAAGATCGCCAATGTCATCAACTGTAACCAACTCAGAAGATAAAGAATTCTCAATTGAGATTAAAACACCACCTCCAATTTTACCAACACGATCTTTTCTATAAACTACGTACTTATCGCAGAACAACTCAGAATTAAAAACATTAGGTTTAAGCCATGTCTCAGAAAATGCAATGACATCAAACTCAAAACCAAAGCTATCAACAAATAATCTGGACAATTTAGTATTCAAACCGCGAACATTCTGATACGCCAAATTCAAACTCCCAATTAGTTTTTTGGAGCTGGCTTATCTCCAGACGGTAATCTAGCAAAATTATCACGCCTACCATTATCCCGATACTCAAATTCCCTTACGAATGTTCTGTGAGGCCAAAATTCCGAATCCACCAGTTTGACAAATAGATCATCCGGTGCAATAATTTTGAAAGACGACCTACGTTCCGAAAATTGTGACTTCAGCTTGAAGCACTGTATGGAATCGTTAGAATTATTCCCGACTAATTTAGACGATATGTAAAGTCGTATATCCTCTTCGGTCGTGTCGGGGGAAAGTCTAGACACAAAAACTGTCTTCCTTGCCGGTACGACAGTCAACGTTCTTGGTCCCGGTCCTGGCACTGGGGCGGGATTACCACCCGGAGGAGACGACTTATCGCTGTCCGTGGAAGCAATAGTAACTACAGAAATGACTTCAGCAAAAGTAGGAGGGGCAGAAGATTTCATTGGACTTGAAACTGTAACTGGAGAATTAACGTCCATTAAATTCGGCGAGGAAGGAATTACCAACAATGGAGGGGCCTTCTTAGCCGTCTTCTTCCTTTTCGGCGAGGAAGCTTTCGGTGAACCCGCTCTCTTTTCCAATCCCGGATATTTATTAAACATCCCAATAAACTTGGAAAATCGACCAGATAAAGCCGAAAGCTCCTTTTCCATCTCAGAAAACTCGGACTTCATGCTCCTGAAAAATTTGTAGAACTCCACATCCAATTTTCTACAATCCACGCAACACCAACGCAGACCCTTGTCATCACTAAGATTGTCCGCCACTCTTGCATAAAGGCCAACACATTTGACATGTATCAAGCCATCACACAACCAACACGAAATAAGAGTATCGGTATCCGATCTAACCTTACAGTCTTTGTTCATGCAAGTCATCATTATAATTAATTCAGAGTAAAAAATAAATAAAAATAAATAAATAAATAAGAAACAAATACTAAAAACAGAATTCCAAAATCGACAAAATTCCCAAAAACGTATGAACTTATTATCCCTTTGATATTAATTCCCAAAACCAGATGGCAACTCTGCACACAAATAACGAAACAAAGAGAATGAGAGAAAAACAAAAATCAAACAACTACAACGTTAGACGTTCTCAACAATGACAAACAAATATTATTGTTGTTGTTTGTGTTTTACACGATCAACAGAATTTCCAATTGCACACAATAATACAAAAACAGTATAAACAAGCACTGCACTGAACACACAATTATATCAAGCAATGTAATTTAACTTATCTTCGCACTATTAACACAACAAGCACTATTTAAACTTTTAAAATACGAAAATAAAGTAAATTCACGGAGCACAACTAAAAAACGAACTAAACGAGAGTAGAGTTGCCAAGCTAATGGCAAAAATCTTGAAACTCAGATAGGCAGTTACTAAACTTCCGGATAGTTGAAGTTTTTAACCCAATGTTATTTATCTTGATGCAGCTTAACATAAAATTGCAACAAAGCTAAGATATTCCAAAGGCTGAGAACAAGAAATTTCACATCATGTACGGGATTGGCGAAATTAGCCAACAATTTCCATTCCTTGTAGATTTTTCCGTTTCCCACAATTATTTAAGATATGTTTAAACTTTGATAGCCTAAACCAATCCAACACACTCCAACTCCGCTAAAGGCTGACTGACCTTTTGTTGGGCGCTTGAAAACAAAGTCTCGCAAGAATTTTCCTGGTTTTTCCCTTAAATTCGTAATATTTTTTAATTTCCTTTGTCCGGTTGGGATTTTTTTTCTTAGAGATGCAAATAAAACAAAGCGAAACATTTCCCGGAAAAATCCAAGTGAATTTACGTTGAAATTATTTGTATTTAATGATAAAAATCTGGCCGAAAAGGCACAGGAAATGTCAAAACATAAATGGTGAGGCTGGATTTGATATCAGCTCGTGCATTAGAAGCTAAGGATAAATACATTTTTAATTAATTTTCTCTCTCTCTTCCTCCCGCTCCATCTATCTGTCATCTCTTAAGCAATTATGTTTGTGTGTCGGATTTGAGGCTGCTAGGTTTGGGGTTCAATTCCTATATAGATTTCCGTATTCCTTTCCCTTATATTCCATCTTTGTTAGATTGAGTTTTAAGCATTTCATTTCTTGTTTGCTGTCATTAAAAATTCCTTTTAATGTTGCAATCGAAACTGATGTAATGGCGAGTTGGCAAAAATCTTCGTGGATGTCGGGCTATTATGGTCTAAATGTTGTTTGCTGCACTTCCCCTACCGACGAGTTTGTACTAAAGTCCTCTGGCCTTGAAATGGTTTGTTGTTTGATGATGTGAAAACAAAAACTCAATCAATTCGAATGGTAATGTTAACACTGAAACTCATAATAAAGTAGAATACAGTGAAGGCTAAAATATAAAGTACTGATCTAAAACATTGGAAGTTGCTGCCGTAATTAAACTCTATAGAAAATTAAAGAACATAAGTAAAAAAAAAATACAGCAGACAGTTGTCCGAGGCCTTCGGCCACGGACTGTCCCTGCAGGCTGTGTCAGAGACACGGCCATTAAGTTTAACGTAGAATTCGCCATCCGATAAGACAGAAAACATATTTAACAATAAATGATAAATAACATAAGCAACTGAATTTATTTATTTGATAGTTGCTTTTGATAATATACATAAGCTTATGGTAGGAACAATAGGAAAAATATGTTTTTAAATTAAAAGAGTAAGGATAAATGATAAATGATAAATAACAGACGCAAATCAATTTGATTTATATTTTTTATAATTATATATCCATGTTAAATTCAATTTCACATTTAACATTTTGTTTCACTTAAATACATAAGTAAATATACGAAATTTCAATATTTCATCAATCAAAACAACAGCCGAAGGTTTGTGTCCACACTGAAACAGCAGCATAGTTTGTGTTCACGCTACAAACTCAAACACTCAACCAAACACCACACATATGTTTGAGTGTATGTGTTTAAACAATTTTCATTTGAGAAACTTAAATATTAGGAAGATATCAAACAATATGAAATGTATAACAAACGAAAGATAACATCTTCATTTACCTACAAAAAAAATTTAAAAAAAGTTATCTCGCCGTTTCCTCATAATCAATGAAATAAAGATTACAACAATAACAATCTGACATGACTCCCTATACCGTAAGGTAAGACGTATTCTACGCCAAAAATTACATGAGGTATCAATGGACACCCGGTTGGAACGAAGTGCCTTTCGCTATACATTATGTACTAGTTAGTTCCAACACGCCTAAGGCGCCCGTTGAAAAATACAATAATTTAAATGGATCTTCAAGAAAACATACTTTTAGAAATATGATAAACTTTTTTAAAGAACAATTTTTTAAAAGAATGTATTTTTGTTAAAAAAAAGTATATTTTAAGGTCTTTTTTGTAAGAATATGTATTATATTTTCCCGAAAAGGTCCTTTTTTAAAGAAAGGTACTCTTTTATTAAAATCTATTTTCACAAAGTATTTTCTGGAAGAAAGATCCCTATGAGTATGAAATTTTTTAACAAAGAAGAACTTTCTGTAAGAACAGATAGTTTTTAAAGAGGTGGTACTCTTTTTAGGAAAGGGTATTTTTTTTAAGAAAATTTACTTATTTTCGTAAAGGCTACTTATCTCAAGAAAAGAAAAGGTATTATTTTATTTTTAAGGAAAGGTACTTTTACGAAACGGAATTTTTGTAAGAAAAGGTATTTTTTTAAGAGAAGGTAATTTTATTGCAGAACAGGGTTTTTTTTTTAAGAAATGTGATTTTTTTTTAGAATTGGTCCGTTTTTCAAGAATAGGTACATTTTTAAAGGTAGGTACTTACACATCTCAAGAAAAGTTGTTTTACAAAAAAAGTACTCTTTAAAGAAAAGGTAGATTTTTAACAAAAGGCAATTTGTTGTAAGAAAATTTACTTTTTTAAGAAAATGTACTTATTGAAGAATATGTATGTATTTAAACAAATTACTTTTTTTAAGAAAATTTTTAAGAAAACGTACTTTTTTAAGCAAAGGTACTTCTTTTAAAAAAAGGTATTTTTTTAAGAAGAGGTACTTTGTTTAAAAATATGAATAGGTATTTTTTGTGAACATTTACTTTTTTTTAGAAAAGGTACTTATTTAAGAACAATTTGTTTTTTAAAATTTTGTCACTTTGGCTTTTCTAAAGTTACTTTTAATTGGGTTCAAAACTACAATATATACTAAATATTGGTTAAAGGCTCCACCTAGAAAACTTCCCATTAAACAAGAAATTTCGCAACATATGTTAGTCTAGACACAAACCAAAGCAAAAGTACCCAATATAGTTGATAATACTGTGTTGTACCATAATAGTGTTAAACAAATTGTTTAATTTTTTTTCATTTAGCCCCCTTCCCGCAACGTGCGATAAGGAACTTCGTTCCAAAAGGTATTTCCCATTACACCCCAAGAAGACCTTCTAGTTTTATAGTCACTGTATGAGACCTACAGTTTACACCGGTTCCGAACGGAATTTTTGAGAAGCTTCTTCAAACATGGTTCTAAGAAGTGCGAGATTCCAACATAAAGACCTAAACAAGGCTACTTATAAAGGGTGTCTCAGTAAGATTGCACTTTTTAAATTTAGTGGCATTATTTTTTGTGCAAGTGGCAACTCTAAACTTGGCAGCTGTGACATATGTGTTTTTCGATCATCAAAAATGGAGCGTTTTACGAAAAAACAATGCGTTATGATTGTGAAAACTTATTGTAAAAATTTTGAAAGTTACGCTGAGACCGCTAGCAAACTTCGAAGAATTTTCAGTCGAGAAAGTGCATCTAATGTGTCCACCATTCGAAAAATGGGTCGGTTATGGACAGTAAGACTCCTGTGCGTTAATGTACCGGTCGTTCTCTTGAAAGCATTGCTGCTGTCAACGAGAGTGTCGCCGAAAACCCGAAAACATCAATTCGGCATCGTTCTCAACAACTTCAAATTTCACTAATTATTACGCAGAGACCTCGACTTTCATGCGTACAAAAGTTCCAGCTTTCTCAGGAGCTCAAACCAGCAGACCATGGAAAGGGCCGGCAATTCGCTCAATGAGTAATGCAGCAAAGTGAAGTTTAGGCCAAGTTCATCATCTTCTCCGATGAGGCTCATTTCCATCTGAATGGCTTCGTGAATACACAAAATTGTTCAATTTGGAGCTCAGAAAATTCTCGTGCAATCCATGACAAACAAATGCATCCACAACAACCAACTGTCTGGTGCAGCTTTTGGTTAGGCGGCGTGATTGGGTCTTACTGTTTTGAAGATGAAGCCGAAATTGAAGTATCTGTGAATGACATTCGTTGCAGGAACATAATGGAGTTCTTGTGGGCTCATCTGGACGGCATTGATCTGGACGACATGTGATTTCAGCAAGACGGTGCAAGCTGCCACTGCGCGCATGAAACAATCGATTTATTGCAACAATTTCCAAACCCAATTATCTCAAGAAATTCTGATGTCAATTGGCCACCAAGATCATGCGGTTTAAATCAGTTCGATTTTTTTCTTTCTGGGTTTCTAACATCTCGAGTTTACGCGAATAAACCAAAAACAGTTCCTGAGTTCAAATTCGAGATCCATCGCGTCATAGGTGAGATACAGACACATCTCTGTGAAAAGTCGTGTAAAATTTCATGAAAATAGTAATGGGCGGTCATCAGAACCGTTTGGCCGTTTAACGAATATTTTATTCCATACTTAATCGGAGCATGTCTTCTTTACAGTCCAATAAAAAAATCATAACTATCTCAAAAATACGTGTCTTGATTTTAAAATGAAGAGGTGCATTCGTACTGAGACGCACTATATGTCTCCTGATCAACAGTCGAAAAACCTTATTGAACATTGAGTAATTGGTGGAAGGTATTCGTCTGGTGTAATGGACGTACGTGTGATTCGAGGAGCTAAATACGATTCGGATCACTACCTGGTTGCAACAAAGGTTCGCACAAGGTTAAGCAGGGCGAAAGCCGCAGGTTAGCACACATATACAAAGTAGGACATCGGAAAGCTGCAATTACCAGATGCGGCCAATGCAGAGAAGCTCACTCTGCGACTGGCGCAGAAGGTAGCCGCGCCGCATGATCCTGATGCGCAGAGGATGTACATTTCCCACGCTGTGACAACTGCTCCAGAGACCGTACTTGTTTATGAAAAGCCATGTTAAGATAAACAGTATCGCCTGACGAGTGATGTGAAGAAGGCTGCACGTATGGCAATGTTTCAGTCAGTTGTAATGCGAGCCGCGACAGAGCGCTATAAACAAAAGAGGAGATATGCAACCGGTTTGTTTAGAAAGAGACAAAATGGTTGTCAAGAAAGCGCGAGAATGAGAAAATTGAATCTTACAAAAGGAAGAATGAGAACCATAAATTCTATCGTAAAGTACTAGGTCAAACCAAGGGGAAAGGATCAGGTTCCCCTTTTTTTAGAGATAAGAAAGGGAATCTTGTCACAAATGTGCAGAATATGTTGAGAATATGGAGAGATAACTTCTCTTCTCACATTACGTCCACTCCTGGAGAGATCACTTCTCTTCTCACTTTACGTCCAATCCAGTGGAAAACCCATGAGAATCAACTCGACACCTAGTCTTGTTTTATTATAAGGATACCTACGATAATGCGATACGGATAAAACTTTACCAAGCTGATTCTCAGTTTTTTCCTCTGGGACTGCCGGACACCAAATCCTCAGTGAAGGTTGAAAACGATTTCAGCGAAACATTTGTTACAGAACATTTGATTACAGAGCTTCATATAAACGACATTCTACCGTGCGATCTTTTCAACATCTTAAACCTTTAACGACCACAGAAAATTATTTTTGCCCTAGGATTTTTGGCACTAACAATAGAAACTGTAGGAGATAGAGCATTTGTATCTATGGGTGATTTATAGAGAAAGGGTAGGGGAACAATAGTTGATAGATGGTAGTTCTCTAACTGCTCCGATTTGAATCTTATGAGCCACCAAAGTGGGTCAAAAGGTGTTCATAATAAAAAGGGTTGCAAAAAGAGGCGCGTTGAAAAAAGAGGCGCGATGAAAAAAGAAGCAGTTAACTTGTGAGTATATACCTTAACTTTAAAGAAATGTAAGGTCGAATTTCAACGTGGATCGACCATATGTTTGAAAAGTATATGTGACTTTTAGCTAAAATGGAAAAAACATTTAAGAAAAATCAATGAGTGTTCTAACTCACGGGCCATGTGTTAACACCTTTTTGTTACCCGGTACCTTTTCGATTTCTATGATGTTATATTGGAAATGTTATATTGGAATGTTATCGGGCCATGTGTTAACACCTTTTTGTTACCCGGTACCTTTTCGATTTCTATGATGTTATATTGGAAATGTTATATTGGAAAATAAAAAAAAGAATAGTTTTTGAGCTGAAGGATCTTTTGTTATTGCACTTTCTTTTTTCTTACATCTGCTTTAACATTAGATGTAATATTGTTGAAAGAAATAGAGCAATATTTAGCTCACTGCACAGAGCGACGACGGCCTGCTTGTTTGAATGCTGGCATACAACTGAATAAAAAGCTATATTTAGCTCACTGAACTAATTGACTTGGTTTTGTCATGAACAGAGCGACGATAGAAAGTATTGAATAGTATAGAGAACTTATTGCACTCTTTTTCCGCTCTCATGTCGAGAGAATATTTCAATATAAGTGCACCATTTCGACCATGTTATTACATAAAACAATACAAAAAGCATAAATGTTTCAAAAGGCATCAATGCTTCACATCAAAATTATGAATGGGCCAAGCAAGGACCAAGAGTAATACGTTTTGCATCATTCTCCAGATGTCGCCAGTGCTTTTGAGATATACAATTCGTTCCATGAGTTCTCTATACTATTCAATACTCTTTGGCGACGACGACTTAGTTGTTTGTTCGCTGCCGCTACGTCAAAACCGTCACACTGATTTTCAGGCAGAGACTATTGTTCTACAACATCCACGTATGTGATGCTAACGCTGTGTGTTGTTTTCAAATGTTCACTTTGATAGATTGCCTTACCCGTGCCTACGTTATCAGATCAAAAATGCTTTCCCGTTACATTACCAGAACAAAAACTATTGTTTTTCCATTTTTTGCAGCGTAGCAATTTTTCATATATCACGAAAATAATCAAATAAGAATTAAATCGCTTTTGCTGAAAATGTGTTGTAGTCAAAGGGTTAATGTAGATCGTAGCAAACAAAAGCTGCAGTTAACACGACTAAAACCATCAGTAATCAAATCACCAGAATGCTTCCGTCCGTTGATGATATGGACATAACTGGCGGACTGTACAAGATGTTATCGCGGTATATTCGAGAATCGAAAAAGATTCTGCAAAAGTCCAATTGGCAACAAATGAGACCACGATAAAGTTAGTGGATTCAAGAGCAGGGGTTGCTAGAGTTTGCAGCAGAGAGAAGTTGTTAAGTGTTATAAATTCGAGCAAGTGGACATATTTATTTAAAAAAACAAACGTCGGACTTGAAATCAGGCGAAGAAGTGTGTATGCGAGTAGGTATTAATTAGGATCTAGAGAAGCAACAATCGACCTATATCAGACTCTCATACAACAGGTCTTGTTTTCAAGCTTAGTATTCTGGGTCCCATCGCAAGCAGACGAAACAGCACTGAGAGTCTTCGATAGTAAAATGTTGCTGAAAATATATGGCTATAAATGAAAAATGGCGGATATAGACCTAGTATGAACCAAGAGCTGTATGAATTGTAACCCGCATTTGAAGTGAATCACCGTAACGAGATTACGCTGCCTAGACCATGTCAATAGATTTGATAAGGATGAAGCAGAGCCAAATGTATTCGGAGACGAACCCGATGCAATCACAAAAAAAAAAGACCTTGACTTCACTGGAAGGTTTATGTGGACGAATTTCCGCGAAAGTTTGGTCTTGCCAACTGAAGAGGAACGGCAAAATATCGAGCCGGATGGTGAAGCATGTTATCTTTATTTAGTCAAGCCACAAACCCCAGGATTGTTTGAGACCAATTAAGAATGTAAGTAAGAGTTGCGAGCTCACTGAATGCTGTCAAATATTTTGACTCCAGTTCTGAATGGATGTGTTTTAGGAGCAATTTAATGGCTACACGCTGAAAATTTTGACTTTCTTTTTGTTTGGGTGCAAACATAAGCATGCAAACATTGCATGGTTCCTGCAATATGTTGCTGGGGGTGTAATTTTTCAGGATCAACTTGATGGAAGTAAAGGCGGTCTTATGTAACGGGTTTTCTAATAGGTACTTGACAACTTTGAATTTAATTTCTTGAGTCAGCTTGACTATTTCACTGCTCATTTAACTGTTACTTTCCTTTTTTTTCAGAAAACTCTACATTTTCATCATGGTAAAGTACACGAACGAACAACGTATGCAAATTATAAAAATGTACTACCGAAATTCCGAATCGGTGACCGCAACTTTAAGAGCGTTAACTACAATTTTCTGTCATTATTCTCGCCCTAGTAGACAAGCAATAACAAGTTTAGTGCATAAATGTTGAGCCTACATATTCATTGTGTGATGCTGCCGTGCCAGTGAGACAACGAGTTGGTCGCAGTGACGAAAATAACGCTGCCGTTCAGGCGTCCGTAGCAAACTATCCAAATCAGTCGATTCCGCGGCGTTCTCAAGAACTGGGAATCGCCAAGACCACTTTATAGCGAATTTTGCATAAAGATCTTGGTTTACACCCATATAAGATCAAGCTGAGCCAAGAATTGAAACCGATGGACCGTTTGATGCGACGTACGTTCTCCGATTGGGCTCTGGAGAAGATGCGCCAAGATGATGAATTTCATCGCAAAATCATCTTCGGTGACGAAGCTCATTATTGGCTCAATGGGTTCGCCAATAAGCAAAATATGCATTATTGGTTTGATGAAAAGCCACATGTGCTTCATGAATCACCACTTCATTCACAAAAAATAACTGTTTGGTGCGGTTTGCATGCCGGCGGCGTCATTGGGCCATATTTTTCCATCGACAATAACGATCGTTACGTTGCTGTGAATGGCGATCGTTATCGCGCCATGAGTACCGATTATTTTTGGTCCGAATTGGGAACATGGACTTGGGTGACATGTGGTTTCAATAGGACGGTGCCACAAGCCACACAGCCCACGCTACAATCGATTTATTGAAGAGTAAGTTTGGCGAGCGTGTTATCTCAAGAAATTGACCCGTCAATTGGCCGCCTCGTTCGTGCGATTTAACGCCTCTAGACTTTTTTCTTTGGGGCTACGTCAAATCATTGGTCTGTGCCAACAAGCTGACGACGTTGGAAGAACTCAGAGCCAACATTGAACACGAAATATCGGCCGTTACTGCCGAAATTTTTGACCGAGTCATCGAAAATTGGGTCCAACGAATCGACCGGTGCCGACGTGCTCGCGGTTGCCATATGAACGAAGTCGAGTTCCATTCATAAATATTTTGATTGTATTTCAAGTCGATCATAGAGTTATGGAAATATCCCAATTGGTTTGCGTTTTATGTTAAAAAAAGTTGCTAAGTCCTTATTGGAAAACCCTATATATTACCCTACAGACGAGGCGCGAATTAAGCACTTTCCTGGCATTATATTATCATAGTCAGTGAAGCGACAACGGAAACATGCCTGTCCAATGGAACATTCAATGGAAACATGATCCTCCACACGAGGCGCGAAGTCAGCACATTCCTACCATATTACCACAATCGCCAACATAGCGTGGACAGAATACAGCGGGCAACAGACTATGGTCCGAACAGTTTGAGAATTTATTTCATCTACACGCTGAAAATTATCCGCCCCAGCAACGTATTGCAGGAACCACGTACATGTTTGCAAGCACTGTTTTCGTAAATAGAAGATCTGCTGTTTTATGTTTCCTTATTGTGACAGACAGCAGTGTCTTCAGCAGTTTTCAAAAAACAAAGCCACACTTGGGTATATATTAATCATTTAATATATTAATCATTGTGTCCCAAACATGTCATATTGAATAGCAAATACAATGTGTTTGGACAGAAGTATACTATATTTGGAACAAGCTACAAACACGTTATATTTGCATCCAAACAGCAATAAATTACAACTTTTTCAGCGTGTATAGGTTAGAAACTCATCGGCCTAAAGTTGGGTCAATTAAAAAATACTTTATTAACAAATACAAGATTAGGTTTTCAACAAGAACAACAATATAGCGATAAAGGTCGAATATTTACATTTGAAACTTCAAATGCAATTTGTTTAATTTTTATGAGAGTAAAATTCTCTCATTAGCCATTGCCTTACCCGAGACTCCTCTATTGCTCAGTTCAGATATTGAAATGAGGGAATCTCTATTTCACTAGCCACCACTGTTTCTACTTTTATTTACGCATTGTCTGTAGTGTGGTAATCTCTATTCTATTAATATTCGCATCGAAGAACCATTTTGCCGAGTATTATATTTTCTACTATCGACTGTTTAGTCTCAGTTGTTCAGTGGAGATGTTCTCCATTTCACTGGCCGCGACTGTCTCCAATTTCAGTTAAGTATTAACTTAGGGAGAAATACATGTGATTTTCATTCTGTTACCTAGGGTAGTTGGGTGGTGGCCATCAGAAATTGTGTTGTATTTAAAATGTGTTGGAAATTGCAACCAATAATAATGAATAATTGAAAATCCAATCAAACACCTCAATATCAGCCAGTATCATCAACGGCAGCAACATGGAGCAAAATCTCGAAAATTGGTGCACACAATCAAGGATACTAAGGATATATTGTGATGTAATGTGGCAGGCAACAGGCACACAAACCCCCACACCATTGCTACCCAGCATCATCGTCATCGGCATTGCCATCGTTAATGGAACTTTTTGGTTTTATAAGCAAATGGCAATAACATTTTGGCAATGATAGCAATTGATGTAACAATGATAATGAAAGTGAACTCCGGCCTCAAGTATGGGAATGCCAATGCGAATCATTGAGATTTGCTGCCGCAGGTAGGCAGGGGTAAATGCAATCAAAACACATGCGACGATATATTGGATGGATGGATGGATAGCATGGACAATTCGAATGAAATGAAAGGGATTGGATGGATGTTATAGCGAATGCGTTGGCGGACTGATGAAGTTTAATACAGATGACACCCTGGGGAAAGCGACAACATCATTGTAAGATAGCACCAACAACAATCAGAACACACTCGCACAACATCGAAGCCTCATCGGCATCAGGACATCAGCTAAAGTTTGATATTCATGTCATCAATGAAAATGTATAGCAAACGAATAGACGAAACTTTAGGATGATGTTAAGGCCAAAATGCCATGGCCTCCTGCCCTCTAGTGTAGCGACTAATGTTGTTGCTGGCAATATGCATTAATTGCTGGTTAAATTGACTTTGAAATTTTCAGTTGTACTATGCTACAACCCAGCAAACAAATAAACAAACAAAACAGTACGAACAACTAACCAAACTCATGCAGTTCCCATGCGAGGGGAAGTGCTCCAAAGGCTAAAGGTATGTTTGTATGTATCTGTGTAACAGTTGAGGTCAGTGGGAAAAATCAAAGTTTAAATATTCAAAAGCCATAGTGTAAACATTGACAGACAGACGACGTATTACACCATCATCATCATTATCACCAGTTGGAAGGACGAACGCCACTGTGTGTGTATCTTTCTAAGCCTCTAAGGAGGGGTCTTTTTGGTAATAGACAAAATAACCAATTTGTTTACTTAAGAATAACAAGGATTTTGTACTTGTAAATACCACAAAATATCCTTGAACAACAACAGGAGCAATAATGATATTAGGGAAATCGAAAAAAAGGATATCCCGTCCTTTATAAAATTTCAAGTGTCTGTGTTTGCCTTTTGCATAAGTCAACAAGATTTTGTTTTACAATCAAAGTATTTTTTGGAATTTTCTAATTCAGGTCTTAGTAAAATTAATAATTTAACTTCGTTTTGGAATTTAAAATTATAAGATGTTTAAAAATTTTAATTTGAAATATGTTTTGGAATTTTGATTAAGTTATAGATTTGAATTAATCATAGAATACATGACAATAGGTTCAGAACTAGAACTAGAGTTAACTTCTAACATTGTCGTATGCCAGAGTCACTGAACTGCGATGATGCACTTGTTAGCTAGTGCAACTATTTACACGCAGAAAAATATCGGCCGTAGCAACATACTGTAGGAAACATGTACATGTTTGCAAGCACGATTTTCATGATTTTAAGATATGCTGCTTTTTTGTTTCTTTGTTGTCTGTCTCGTATTTGTCTTCAGCGGTTTTCAACAAACAAAATCACATATGGGTCTCAAAAACATATATTATAACCTATTAAAAAATGTGTCCCAAACATGTTATTTTGAATAGCAAACACAACGTGTTTGGGCACAAGTATAGTATATTTGCCACAAGCTACAAACACGTTATATTTGCATCCAAACGTCAAAAACAGACAAATTTTTCAGAGTGTACTTACTTAGGTGGCCTCAAAGAAACTAAAGTTTTCAAGCGCCTTACAAAATGAACACAATATGCTTCTCCAACCGGCTTGGCCTTCAGTTTGTCTTCTCCATTTGATAACACCAAGCTCTCGTAGTTAATACTCCGCCTGGTCTTTCCAACGAAGTCTTGATCGTCCCATACTTCGATAAACTTCGAGCACATCTTCGACTACCTTTCGCACTGGTTCATTCTGATGCAATCTACTGACATGACCTAGCGAGCGTAAACAAGATATTTTGATGCACATAACTACTCGCTGAAAAATTTGAATTTTTTTGTAGTTTGGAGGCAAATATAACGTTCTTGCAGCTTGCCGCAAATATGGTATACTTGTGTCCAAACACATACTGTTTGCTATTCAATACAACATGTTTGGGTCACAATAATTAATAGGTTTAAAATATATGCAATTCTGACCCACATGCGGCTTTGTTTGTTGTAAACTGCTGAAAACAAAAACGTCACCGACAATACAGAATCGTAAGACTGAAGATCGTCTATTCACGAAAACAATGCTTTCAAACATGTACATGGTTCATGCAATATGCTGGTGGGGCCATTATATTTCACAGTGTACGTGGATGTCGGGATACAAACTATACAGGTCGTGGTTCATCCATTGTCGTTACTCGCTCTTTTATATTATAGGACCATATAGTTTTCAATGAATTTTCCTCTCGAAGACTCCCTGTGATGTTTCATCAGCATGCGATGTGTCCTAGGATTCTGCGCCATAAAGCAATACCAGTTGAATGAGAGCCTGATATAGTTGAATCTTCGTTTCTTGAGACAAGGCTCATCGCTGAAGTGCTTGCTTAGTCCGAAATAACATCTGTTTGCAAGCACAATTCTCCGTTATATTTCCAGGCTGACATTATTGCTACTGTTCGCGGTAGATCCGAGGTAAATAAATTCGTCCACTACTTCGTAATTATGACGGTTATCAATGTTCACTCTTCCATCCTATGCGGTGGATTGTCTGCTTGTAAAAATAAATAAATAAATGGTTTCCCATTACATCCCATGAAGGAATTGGGGAGAGCTACTCATAACCAGTGAGCTATGCGCTTTCTAGTTTTATACTCACTGATTGGGTCCTACAGTTTTACACCGGTTTCGAACGGTATTTTTAGAAGCCTTTTCATGGCTATATACTCGTTAGTGTCGCCGTCACTATGCGAGGTGACCGCCGTCGAAAGAAATTTTAGGGTGGTCAGAGCAGGGATCGAACCCAGGATCTCATGTACAAGAGCCGCGCACACTACCCATTGCACCACCGACGCTTGTAGTGCACATTAGTTTTGCCTTGTCCTCGTTCACTGGCAAACCGACTTTTGCTGATTCCTTCTCAGTTCTCGAAAATTCTGCAGTACCTTCTCGCAGTTTTCGCCTAATGCTGATTTAGAAGTCAACAGCATTCGCGAGCAGCAAGTGGCTTTTGCTGCTGATAGTATTATTCGTGTTGACTGTAGCTTTTCTCAGAATATTCTATATTAAGATGTTAAAGAGATCGCACGATAGGGTGTCGCCTTGCCTGAGGCCTCGCTTAGTTTCGAAAGGTTCGGTAAGATCCTTACCAACTTTCAATGCGGATTTGGTGTTCGTCAGGATCATCTTGCAAAGGCCTATGAGGTTTGCAGGAATAATAAGCTCAGACATTGCTTCATAGAGTTTCTGCCGTATCGGGCTATCAAAGGTCGTTTTATAATCGATAAATAGATGATAGGTGTCGATTTGTTCTTCGTGGGTCTTCTTCAGGATTTGGCGTAGCGTGAAAATCTGGTCGGTTGTCGATTTACCAGGCCTAAAACCACACTGGTATGGTCCAATCAGGTCAGCGATACTCGGTTTTAGTCTTTCGCACATTTTGCTTGATGGAACCTTATAAGCTATGGATAAAAGGCTTATTCCACGGTAGTTGGCACAGAGACTCGGGTCACCTTTTTTAAATATGGGACATAGTACACTGAGACTCCAATCGCCGGGCATGCATTCATCTTACCAAATTTTATCTTATCAAAAATGCACCTTATCAGCTCTTCGCCGCCAGCCTTAAACAGCTTTGCAGTAATCCATCGGCTCCTGCCGCTTTGTTATTCTTAAGCCGGGAAATAGCTGTTCTGACGTCGTCTAGTTTACGAGGAGGGCAATCGACGTCGTCGTCCAAATTTTGATTGATTGTCTCGTCATTGGATATTTCAGGTACCAATAGCGCAGAGAAATGATCTCTCCATATTCCCAATATACTCTGCACATCTGCGATGAGATTTCCGTCCTTGTCTTTACAGAAGGGTGGCCCTGAACGATGTCTAGTTGTTCCCTTTTTGACTTTTTGGTAGAATTTTCGGGCTTCGTTCTTCCTTCTGTATGACTCAATTTTCTCACTCTCGCGCTTTGTCCACGATGTCTATTTGTTCCCTTTTTTGACTTTTTGGTAGAATTTTCGGGCTTCGTTCTTCCTTCTGTATGACTCAATTATCTCACTCTTGCGCTTTGTCCACTGCCGTTTCTTATGCTTATAGAAACGGTTTACCTCCTTTGTTTTCTCCCTATACCGCTCAGTGGCAGCTCGCGTTGCAATTGACTGAAGCATTGCCATACGTGCAGCGTTCTTTTCATCATTTGCATTGCGACACTCTTCATCGTACCATGGTTTATTGCGAAGCGGTTTTTCGAAACAAAGTGCGGTTGTTGCGGCAGTTTTTATAGAGTCGGAAGGGAGTGGGTTCTGTGCCAAAAATTGCGAGAGTTTCCTTGAGTAGGCTGTGGCTACCTCTGGTAATTGCAGGTTTCCGATCTGAAGCTTCCTCTGCGTCTGGTTTCGTACGATTTTCGCTCTACTTAATCTTGTGCGAACCTTTGCTGCTACCAGGTAGTGATCAGAATCGATGTTAGCTCCTCTGATCACTCGTACGTCCATTACACTGGATGAGTGCCTTCCGTCAATTACCATGTGATCAATTTGGTTCTTCGTTCTTTGATCAGGGGATACCCAAGTAACCTTGTGGATGTTTTTATGCTGGAATCTTGTACCACTAATGACCAGGCAAAGTCAATCAGTCTCATACCGTTGTCGGAACTGTCAGCATGTAGACTGAAATTGCCAATAGTTGGATGAAACACATACAGCAGTTATGTTAGCCATGTAATTCTCGATGACTTCCCAAATACTTAAACATTTGTGCCGGGTATTTAAACTTGACTGCAGCTTTAGGTAACCTTTTCCACACTTCCAAGTTATAATATTTTATTGAATTCCAATACACAAAATCAAGCTCAGAAATATTTAAGATTCGTCGAAAATGATTGGAATACTATACAAAAAACATCAGTTGCTGCTGACATGCATCTACCCTGAAACATTATTTGTTACATTATGGAAAATACGGTCAAAGAGAATACAACATTTAGCCAAATCACTTCTATCTTACATCTAGACTCAACGTATCCGCAACTTACTGGGGCTTGAATCGCATTTACTAGGGTTTAAATAGCTACAATCGAATCATTTCAAAAACGGTTGATTTGCTTTTGTTGTATGAGAATCGTATACTATCACTTCATTCTGAGAAGTTATTAACAATTTCTGACTACTGTTTTGTTAACATGACAGTATGGCTGTATCTTTTAGTCGTTTCATTTCCATCTTCTTTTGATTTCAATGATGACCGCCAATGTCCCACAAATAATGAGTGACCACGGATCGAATCAAATATTTCGATTGAAGACGGGGTTTTATGTGCTGATCATGTGTTGGGTCGACTATAAAAGTCGTCAATTCAACACTTTTCATTTCTTTGTATTGTTTCTTTGCTTCTTTTTTCCAGACGTTTTGTTACTGGTTAATCTCATGTCTGCCATCTTAATTGTTCATATTTTGACACGAGTATTAATATTAACGTTTTGTATTCATTTTCGTTTTTTGTTGGAAGCGAATCTTCAGTCTAAATGTTAAATGTTAACTTCAAGTTAATTTTTGATAATAACGAACAAAAGATGAAGGAGAAGTGCTCAAGAATCACAACGAAGAGACAAGTACTGAAGACGTTTTCAACTTGTTGCCAACGTAGCGATCTGGCAAATTCAAGGAATAACATTTTTGTTTAAATATATAATAGCGGTTCTCCTAGAATATCAATAGTAAAGGAGATTAAGTTATTAACTTGAAAATTATGAGAGGTTAGCTGAGACAAGTCTCTTTATATCCTATAAATTGAAGTCATATCACTGATTAGCCATTGATCGGTGGGAAAATCAATATTATAAGCCTGCCTTAAAGATCATAGCACAGGACAAACAATTCTAAACTTTTTCATGGCACTAATTCATTATTAGGTGTCATTATTAAACTCCAGCAATTTGTAATATTTTTTACTTTCCCACCTTGTAAAAAAGTAATAAGGAATTTTTCCTTATAATCGGATATTCTCTTCCTGCGGCGCAAAATCCATTTAAGATAATAATACAACAAAGGCAGGAAATTCAGAAAATCGTAATGCATCGCAATTTTGGAAATGCCCCTTTAGTCCCAATCCACACAGGGAAACTTTAGTCGCCGGAGACACGAGTTCGTGGGAGAGGGAGGCGAGAAATAAGAAGACGGGTACTTACGGCGTCCCTCTCTCTCCAACGAACTCGAGTCGCCGGCGACAAAAGTTTCCTTGTGTGGATTGGGACTTACAATCAGCCCAAAAACAGCCCCAAAATCTTTATTTCAAAAAGCGGAATTCTTATTAGTATAAACTAATTTGGAATGAGTCAAATTTGTGTTACCACATGTAGGCCATCCAATTCCAGTGACGCTGTTTTTATCGTCTGCCTACATTGGCGTTATAATTTGTGTCATTAGAAAAACATCAATTAAAACAAACAATTTTTCAATTCAATGAATTGGAACAATTACAAAACAAACCCAAAGAAATAACTGAGTTTAATACTATGGCACAGTGGTTAGAAAGATATTAAGTTGAACAAATAAAGCTCAGTATACAATAAACCTTAGTCACAGATCGACTGACTCTAGGGCATTAATATATTTCGGAGCAATTCAACTAATCACTTCTCTTTATAGTAAAGGAATATTGTAAATGAAATTCACTTCCACTTTCATGGCACCTCATCCTTCTCTCTAACAAAACAGCTTCTGAAGTGGTTATTATCTGAGATTCCAAGTCAAGGCGCGTGCTTGCCTATCAAACAGTATACAGTGTTCACAGCTACGTGTGTAGGTGAATACCAAATTTTTCGAGAGGTTCAGGTCATAACTTGCCATACCTGTTTGATGATGATGGAATATTAATTGGAATGACTTGAACTGAATTGAATTGAATTGAATTGAATTGAATTGAAATGAATCGAATTGAACTGAATTGAATTGAATTGAATTGAATTAAATTGAATTGAATTGAATTGAATTGAATTAAACTGAATTGAATTGAATTGAATAGAATTAAACGGAATTGAATTGAATTAAAGTTAAATGAATTAAACTCAATCGAATAGAATTGAATTAAACTGAATCAAGTTGAATAGGATTTAATTGAATTGAACTGAAATAAATTTAAGATAATATAATTGGATTGAATTGAATTGAATTGAATTGAACTCAAGTGAATTGAATTGAACTCAATAGAATAAAATTGAATTAAACTGAATTAAGTTGAATTGGATTGAATTGAACTGAAATAAATATATATAATATAATTGAATTGAATTGAATTGAATTGAATTGAATTTAATTGAATTGAATTGAATTTAATTTAATTTAATTGAATTGAATTGAATTGAAGTGAATTGAAGGGAATTGAATTTAACTCAATCGAAAAAAATTGAATTAAACTGAATTGAGTCGAATTGGATTGAATTGAACTTAAATAAATATATATAAAATAATTGGATTGAATTGAATGGAAAGGAATTGAATTGAATTGAATTGAATTGAATTGAATTTAATTGAATTGAATTTAATTTAATTGAATTGAATTGAATTGAATTGAATTGCATTGAATTGAATTGAATTGAACTGAATTGAATTGAATTGAATTGAATTGAATTGAATTGAATTGAATTGAACTAAATTGAATGGAATTGAATAGAATTAAACGGAATTGAATTGAATTAAAGTTAAATGAATTAAACTCAATCGACTAGAATTGAATTAAACTGAATTAAGTTGAATAGGATTTAATTGAATTGAACTAAAATAAATTTAATATAATATAATTAGATTGAATTGAATTGAATTGAATTGCATTGAATTGAATTGAATTGAACTGAATTGAATTGAATTGAATTGAATTGAATTGAATTGAATTGAACGGAGTTGAATAGAATTAAACGGAATTGAATTGAATTAAAGTTAAATGAATTAAACTCAATCGACTAGAATTGAATTAAACTGAATTAAGTTGAATAGGATTTAATTGAATTGAACTGAAATAAATTTAATATAATATAATTGGATTGAATTGAATTGAATTGAATTGAAATGAATCGAATTGAACTGAATTGAATTGAATTGAATTGAATTAAATTAAATTGAATTGAATTGAATTGAATTGAATTGAATTAAATTGAAATGAATTGAATTGAATTGATTTGAATTGAATTGAATTGAATTGAAATGAATTGAATTGAATTGAATTCCATTGAGTTAAATTGAACTGAATTGAATTGAAGTGAATTTAATTGAATTGAATTGAATTGAATTGAATTGAATTGAATTGTATTGAATTGAATTGAATTGAATTGAATTGAATTGAATTGAATTGAATTGAATTGAACTCAATCGAATAAAATTGAATTAAACTGAATTAAGTTGAATAGGATTTAATTGAATTGAACTGAAATAAATTTAAGATAATAGAATTGGATTGAATTGAATTGAATTGAATTGAATTGAACTCAATCGAATAAAATTGAATTAAACTGAATTAAGTTGAATAGGATTTAATTGAATTGAACTGAAATAAATTTAAGATAATATAATTGGATTGAATTGAATTGAATTGAATTGAATTGAATTGAATTGAATTGAATTGAATTGAATTGAACTCAATCGAATAAAATTGAATTAAACTGAATTAAGTTGAATTGGATTAAATTGAATTGAACTGAAATAAATTTAATATAATATAGTTGGATTGAATTGAATTGAATGGAATTTAACTGAACTGAATTGAATGGAATTCAACTTAAATCAATTGATTTAAATTGAATTGAAATTAATCTAATTGAATTGAATTAATTAATTAATTGAATTGGATTGAATTAAATATAATAGAATAGATCTGAATTAAACTGAAATCCGATTAAATGAATTGAATTGAATGAAATTGAAGTGAATTGAATGGAATTGCATTGAATTGAACTGATTAGATTTGATTTCATCTGATTTGATTTAATTTGAAGTAAAGTGAAGGGAATTGAAGTTAAATGAATTGAATTGTATTGAATTGAATTGAATTGAATTGAATTGAATTGAATTGAACTGAACTAAAGTAAATTGAATTGAATTCACATGAATTGAGTTGAATTTAATAGAATTGAATTGAATTGAATTTAGTTGAATTGAATTCAATTGAATTGAAGTGAACTGAAGTAAATTGAATTTAATAGAATTGGATTAAATTGACTTGAATTTAATAGAATTCGATTGGATTGAATTGAATTGAATTGAATAGAATTGGATTAAGTTGAATTGAATTGAATCGACTTGACTTGAATTGAATTGAATTGAATTGAATTGAATTGAATTGTACTGAATTGAATTGAATTGAATAGAATTGAATTGAATTGAATTGAATTGAATTGAATTGAATTGAATTGAATTGAATTGAATTGAATTGAATTGAATTGAATTGAATTGAATTGAAGTGAATTGAAGGGAATTGAATTTAACTCAATCGAAAAAAATTGAATTAAACTGAATTGAGTCGAATTGGATTGAATTGAACTTAAATAAATATATATAATATAATTAGATTGAATTGAATGGAAAGGAATTGAATTGAATTGAATTGAATTGAATTGAATTGAATTGACTTGACATGAATTGAATTGAATTGAATTGAATTGAGTTGAATCGAATTGAATTGAATTGAACTGAGTTGAATCGAATTGAATTGAATTGAATCGAGTTGAATCGAATTGAATTGAATTGAATTGAATTGAATTGAATTGAATTGAACTGAATTGAATAGAATTGAATTGAATTGAATTGAATTGAATTGAATTGAATTGAATTGAATTGAATTGAATTGAATTGAATTGAATTGAATTGAATTGAATTGAATTGAATTGAATTGAATTGAATTGAATTGAATTGAATTGAATTGAATTGAATTGAAGTGAATTGAATTGAATTAAAGTGAATTGAATTGAACTGAATTGAATTGAATTGAATTGAATTGAATTGAATTGAATTGAAATGAATTGAATTGAATAGAATTAAACGGAATTCAATTGAATTAAAGTTAAATGAATTAAACTCAATCGAATAGAATTGAATTAAACTGAATTGAATTGAATTGAATAGAATTAAACGGAATTGAATTGAATTAAAGTTAAATGAATTAAACTCAATCGAATAGAATTGAATTAAACAGAATTAACTTGAGTAGGATTTAATTGAATTGAACTGAAATAAATTCAAGATAATATAATTGGATTGAGTTGAATTGAATTGAATTGAATTGAACTGAATTGAACTCAAGTGAATTGAATTGAACTCAATCGAATAAAATTGGATTAAACTGAATTAAGTTGAATTGGATTGAATTGAACTGAAATAAATATATATAATATAATTGGATTGAATTGAATTGAATTGAATTGAATTGAATTGAATTGAATTGAATTGAATTGAATTGAATTGAATTGAATTGAATTGAATTGAATTGAATTGAATTGAAGTGAAGGGAATTGAATTTAACTCAATCGAAAAAAATTGAATTAAACTGAATTGAGTCGAATTGGATTGAATTGAACTTAAATAAATATATATAATATAATTGGATTGAATTGAATGGAAAGGAATTGAATTGAATTGAATTGAATTGAATTGAATTGAATTTAATTTAATTGAATTGAATTGAATTGAATTGAATTGAATTGAATTGAATTGAATTGTATTGAATTGAATTGAATTGAATTGAATTGAAGTGAATTGAATTGAATTAAGGTGAATTGAATTGAACTGAATTGAATTGAATTGAATTGAATTGAATTGAATTGAATTGAATTGAATTGAAATGAATTGAATTGAATAGAATTAATCGGAATTCAATTGAATTAAAGTTAAATGAATTAAACTCAATCGAATAGAATTGAATTAAACTGAATTGAATTGAATTGAACTCAAGTGAATTGAATTGAACTCAATCGAATAAAATTGGATTAAACTGAATTAAGTTGAATTGGATTGAATTGAACTGAAATAAATATATATAATATAATTGGATTGAATTGAATTGAATTGAATTGAATTGAATTGAATTGAAATGAATTGAATTGAATAGAATTAATCGGAATTCAATTGAATTAAAGTTAAATGAATTAAACTCAATCGAATAGAATTGAATTGAATTGAATTGAACTGAATTGAACTCAAGTGAATTGAATTGAACTCAATCGAATAAAATTGGATTAAACTGAATTAAGTTGAATTGGATTGAATTGAACTGAAATAAATATATATAATATAATTGGATTGAATTGAATTGAATTGAATTGAATTCAATTGAATTGAATTGAATTGAATTGAATTGAATTGAATTGAGTTGAATTGAATTGAATTGAATTGAATTGAATTGAATTGAATTGAATTGAATTGAATTGAATTGAATTGAATTGAATTGAATTGAATTGAATTGAATTGAATTGAATTGAATTGAATTGAATTGAAGTGAAGGGAATTGAATTAAACTCAATCGAAAAAAATTGAATTAAACTGAATTGAGTCGAATTGGATTGAATTGAACTTAAATAAATATATATAATATAATTGGATTGAATTGAATGGAAAGGAATTGAATTGAATTGAATTGAATTGAATTGAATTTAATTTAATTGAATTGAATTGAATTGAATTGAATTGAATTGAATTGAATTGTATTGAATTGAATTGAATTGAATTGAATTGAATTGAATTGAATTGAATTGAATTGAATTGAATTGAATTGAATTGAATTGCATTGAATTGAATTGAATTGAACCGAATTGAATTGAATTGAACTGAACTAAATTTAATGGCATTGAATAGAATTAAACGGAATTGAATTGAATTAAAGTTAAATGAATTAAACTCAATCGACTAGAATTGAATTAAACTGAATTAAGTTGAATAGGATTTAATTGAATTGAACTGAAATAAATTTAATATAATATAATTGGATTGAATTGAATTGAATTGAAATGAATCGAATTGAACTGAATTGAATTGAATTAAATTAAATTAAATTGAATTGAATTGAATTGAATTGAATTGAAGTGAATTGAAGGGAATTGAATTTAACTCAATCGAAAAAAATTGAATCAAACTGAATTGAGTCGAATTGGATTGAATTGAACTGAAATAAATATATATAATATAATTGGATTGAATTGAATTGAATTGAATTCAATTGAATTGAATTCAATTGAATTGAATTGAATTGAATTGAATTGAATTGAATTGATTTGAATTGAATTGAATTGAATTGAATTGAATTGAATTGAATTGAATTGAATTGAATTGAATTGAATTGAATTGAATTGAATTGAATTGAATTGAATTGAATTGAATTGAATTGAATTGAATTGAATTGAATTGAATTGAATTGAATTGAAGGGAATTGAATTTAACTCAATCGAAAAAAATTGAATTAAACTGAATTGAGTCGAATTGGATTGAATTGAACTTAAATAAATATATATAATATAATTGGATTGAATTGAATGGAAAGGAATTGAATTGAATTGAATTTAATTGAATTGAATTTAATTGAATTGAATTGAATTGAATTGAATTGAATTGAATTGAATTGAATTGAATTGAATTGAATTGAATTGAACTGAATTGAATTGAATTGAACTAAATTGAATGGAATTGAATAGAATGAAACGGAATTGAATTGAATTAAAGTTAAATGAATTAAACTCAATCGACTAGAATTGAATTAAACTGAATTAAGTTGAATAGGATTTAACTGAATTGAACTGAAATAAATTTAATATAATATAATTGGATTGAATTGAATTGAATTGAATTGAATTGCATTGAATTGAATTGAATTGAACTGAATTGAATTGAATTGAATTGAATTGAATTGAATTGAATTGAATTAAATTGAAATGAATTGAATTGAATTGAATTGAAATGAATTGAATTGAATTGAATTCCATTGAGTTAAATTGAACTGAATTGAATTGAAGTGAATTTAATTGAACTGAATTGAATTGAAGTGAATTGAAGTGAATTGAATTGAATTAAAGTGAATTGAATTGAACTGAATTGAATTGAATTGAATTGAATTGAATTGAATTGAATTGAATTGAATTGAAGGGAATTGAATTTAACTCAATCGAAAAAAATTGAATTAAACTGAATTGAGTCGAATTGGATTGAATTGAACTTAAATAAATATATATAATATAATTGGATTGAATTGAATGGAAAGGAATTGAATTGAATTGAATTGAATTTAATTGAATTGAATTTAATTTAATTGAATTGAATTGAATTGAATTGAATTGAATTGAATTGAATTGAATTGAATTGAATTGAATTGAATTGAATTGAATTGAATTGAATTGAATTGAATTGAATTGCATTGAATTGAATTGAATTGAATTGAACTGAATTGAATTGAACTAAATTGAATGGAATTGAATAGAATGAAACGGAATTGAATTGAATTAAAGTTAAATGAATTAAACTCAATCGACTAGAATTGAATTAAACTGAATTAAGTTGAATAGGATTTAACTGAATTGAACTGAAATAAATTTAATATAATATAATTGGATTGAATTGAATTGAATTGAATTGAATTGCATTGAATTGAATTGAATTGAACTGAATTGAATTGAATTGAATTGAATTGAATTGAATTGAATTGAATTGAATTAAATTGAAATGAATTGAATTGAATTGAATTGAATTGAATTGAAATGAATTGAATTGAATTGAATTCCATTGAGTTAAATTGAACTGAATTGAATTGAAGTGAATTTAATTGAATTGAATTGAATTGAAGTGAATTGAATTGAATTGAATTGAATTAAAGTGAATTGAATTGAACTGAATTGAATTGAATTGAATTGAATTGAATTGAATTGAAGTGAATTGAATTGAATTGAATTGAATTGAACCCAATCGAATAAAATTGAATTAAACTGAATTAAGTTGATTTGAATTAAATTGAATTGAACTGAAATAAATTTAATATAATATAGTCGGATTGAATTAAATTAAATTGAATTGAATTGAATTGAATTGAATTGAATTGAATTGAATTGAATTGAATTGAAGTGAATTGAATTGAATTAAAGTGAATTGAATTGAACTGAATTGAATTGAATTGAATTGAATTGAATTGAATTGAATTGAAGTGAATTGAATTGAAATGAATTGAATTGAATAGAATTAAACGGAATTCAATTGAATTAAAGTTAAATGAATTAAACTCAATCGAATAGAATTGAATTAAACTGAATTGAATTGAATTGAATAGAATTAAACGGAATTGAATTGAATTAAAGTTAAATGAATTAAACTCAATCGAATAGAATTGAATTAAACTGAATTAAGTTGAATAGGATTTAATTGAATTGAACTGAAATAAATTTAAGATAATATAATTGGATTGAATTGAATTGAATTGAATTGAATTGAATTGAATTGAATTGAATTGAATTGTATTGAATTGAACCCAATCGAATAAAATTGAATTAAACTGAATTAAGTTGATTTGGATTAAATTGAATTGAACTGAAATAAATTTAATATAATATAGTTGGATTGAATTGAATTGAATGGAATTTAACTGAATTGAATTGAATGGAATTCAACTTAAATCAATTGATTTAAATTGAATTGAAATTAATCTAATTGAATTGAATTAATTAATTAATTGAATTGGATTGAATTAAATTGAATTAAATATAATAGAATAGATCTCAATTAAACTGAAATTCAATTAAATGAATTGAATTGAATGAAATTGAAGTGAATTGAATGGAATTGCATTGAATTGAACTGATTAGATTTGATTTCATCTGATTTGATTTAATTTGAAGTAAAGTGAAGGGAATTGAAGTTAAATGAATTGAATTGATTTGAATTACTTCGAATTGAATTGAATACAATTGAAATGAGTTGAGTTAAATTGATTTAACTTGAGTAGAATTGAACTGAACTGAATTCAATTGAATTGAATTGATTTAAATTGAATTGAATTGAATTGGGATGAATTGAATTGAATTGAACTGAATTGAATTGAATTGAATTGAATTGAGTTGAATTGAATTGAATTGAATTGAATTTTATTGAATTGAATTGAATTGAATTTAATAGAATTGAATTGAATTGAATTTAGTTGAATTGAATTCAATTGAATTGAAGTGAACTGAAGTAAATTGAATTTAATAGAATTGGATTAAATTGAATTGAATTTAATAGAATTGGATTGAATTGAATTGAATTGAATAGAATTGGATTAAATTGAATTGAATTGAATTGACTTGAATTGAGTTGAATTGAATTGAATCGAATTGAGTTGAACTGAATTGAATTGAATTGAATTGAAGTGAATATAATTGAATTTCGCTGACTTGAATTCAACTGAATGGGGATTGCATTTAATTGATTGGAATTGAACTGGATTGAATTGAATTGAGTTGGATTGAACTGTATTAATTAAATTGAATTCAATTGAATTGAATGGAATGGATGTGAATTGAGTTTAGTTGAATTTAATTGAATTGAACTGAATAGAACTGAATTGAATTGAATTGAAATGCATTGAATTGAATTGAATAGAACTGAATTAGATTGAATTAAATTGAACTGAATAGAACTGAATTGAATTGAACTGAATTGTACTGAATTGAACTGAATTGAATAGAATTGAATTGCATTGAATTGAATTGAATTGATTTGAATTTAATTGAATTTAATTGAATTGAATTGAATTGAATTGAATTGAATTGAATTGAACTGAACTGAACTGAATTGAACTGAATTGAACTGAATTGAATTGAATTGAATTCAATTGAATGGAATTTAATTGAATTGAACTAAGTTGAATTGAATTGAGTTTTATTGAATTGAATTGAATTAAATTGAATTAAATTCAACTCAACTGAATTGAATGGAATTCAGTTAAGCTAAATTGAATTGAATTGAACTCAATTGTATCGAATGGGGTTAAATTGATTTGAATTTAAGTGAATTGAGTTATGTTAAATTGAAATGATTTCAATTTAATTGAGACTTACAGTGACGTGAGAGATGATGTGGTTGGTCGTTGAACCTGACCGTATGCCATGAAACCAGTTGCCTGGGAAGTGTGTGTTAAACAAGCGGTCTATTGGTTTAACACTGGGCGTCGTCCACTTACCTGTTTGTTCTATCAGATATCTTAGAGAGGTGGGAGTAGTTCACAAGGCTTTGCACAAACTGAATGTCTCGGATGCGTTCTCAACTCCGTTGCAGAAATGTTTCGAGTTCATAATTTATGAAGATCTTAGCCCTTTTATATTCTAGTATTATTTAAGTTCCAATTTGTTCACATTCTATTATCGCTACGTCCATGAAGACTCTGCCTTTTTGAAAAGTTTTCCACAACATTTTGTTGGGATATGTAGGCCCTTGTTCCATCACGAAGGTTGGAGCGTCTAGTCATGGAAAGTCGAGTAATCTATATAGGGCTATGGAGAGAGCATCTGTAAGGCTATTAAATGTGGTACTAAGAAATTCAGAGATAGATATAATTTTCATAATACCATTAGTAGGTTATATTAAGTTAGGTCTTGAAACAGATGACGAGGCATTGTTGTTTTGTATCAAGTCACATTCCTGGATAAATACTGGAGCGCAGGATACTTAACAAAAAAGTGGTTGCCCATTATAATCCATGAGGGATTGAGGAGAGCTCCTCATAATCAATGAGCTGGAAGCTGTGTAGTTTTATTCTCACTGATTGGTAACTACAGTTTTACATCGGTTCCAACCGGTATTTTGAGAAGTTTTTTCTTGGCTAAATACTCGATAGCGCCGCCGTCACTAAACGAGGTGTCCGCCGTCGAAAGAAATGTGACGTGGTTTGACCAGGGATTGAACCCACTTATCATACACATGAGACACGCACACTAACCATTGCACCACTGATGCTCACAAGGGAGGGGATTTGTAAGCAAAAGTTGATTACTGATGCTCTCTCAAATTGGGGAGCGAATTGACATATTCGCTTTTACGAACAGATTCCTTAATTACCTCTGCATCTCAGACAATTATTCCAAAGGTAATCAAGCACTATTGGAAAATGTCAGAGGGCACGGTCTCCTTTTTCATAATTGAGTTTTCATGTTGAACTTTCTTACCCAAACCACTGTAAAGTGTACCCTCTCAAAGCATTATATCCTCTGGAGAAAAAAGGAAAGCAGAATCCAAATCGAAATCAAAATCAGAACTCTCTCCTAGCTATCAATTGAAAGCTGCTACTGGGAATAAGAAACAAGTACTAAGACAAGTAAAGAAAACAGATATCAAAGATAATGTGATATAGAATATACAATTTAAATAACACAATATAAAAGGAATAGATAGAAAATAATAAGAAAAGAGGGAGGAAGATGAAGGAGGATAGAATAAAATAACGATAGACAACTGAATACGAATCTATGCATGTACTTACTTACCCTCCAAATGTCAAATGGCAAATTGAAATGATTTTAGGATATTGATAAGCTTTTGACTACTGGCACTTGACATTTTTCTGCTGCTGGAGCTGGGTCAGGGTGAAATGAGCATCCATGCGAAGCAGGAATTAAATTTAAAGAGAAAAACACAAGGAAATGGATTTTAAAATGGGAACGTTTACATATGGTCCTTGTCTAAGGATAACAATGTACTTTGGTATTATACAAAATAAATTCAATGGTTTTTTTTACCGGGAATAATTGGAGGTTAATTTTCAAGTGAAAGGGCAAAAAAAAACGGTGGGAAAGGAAACAAGTTTGTATCGGAGAAAATGGTTTATTATAAAGTGAATTGAAAACGTTTAGATGAGACTTATTACGAGAGTACATAATCCATTCTTTCATACCGTAATTTCGTAACCGTCTTGTCGCGTTGTGGGGCCTTCAGCGTAGCTACGTGAACTAAAGTTAATCCTACCATTCACAGTGCTGCTCTTACGGATATCTTGTAAACTATGCAAGTACCCATTAACTATTCGGGAGGAACAGTGTCACATGTCACATGTATTTAGAGCCTCATCCTGGTCACTGGCTAGTACAGAATGGTCGGCTGTGACGATCATCCTGTCAGTAGGGAAACTGCAAATACTTGTTGGGAAGGGGTTGATTCCCGACATAGTTTCTAATGCCTTTGACAATATATAGATGAAACGGAAATCGAGAACCCCCATATTTGTAGACGACACCCTCAGACATTTTTCGAATTTTCACACCAAATCCGAAGGGGTTTTAAGAAGGGATTTCATGGCGACTTAGCAAAGACAAACGATGCAAAGTGTCGTATAATAAGGGATAAGAGGAACGCTGCGTGTTAGAAATGCTTTAGTCAGTTTAAAAGCGTGTCGCGATGGAGCCGTATATGGTAGAGCATGGTTAAGCAAACAATTATATGTCAATCCAATGGCCATGGATCACGTCCTTTTTCTGTATAGTTATGCACTGAAATCTTTTCGCATGTGTGAAGAATATGTTCGGTATATAGACAGATCACTTCTCTGGTGTACTAGTCCCACGATACCACACTGCAGATGATGCAATTGAGCAGTAGTAACAGCAATAGCAATAGGAATAGCATTAACAATAACAATAGTAATAGAAATTGCAATAGGAATAGCAATAGTAGTAGGAATAGCAGCAGCCAGTGCGCGGCTTTTGTACATGAACACGTGGGTTCGACCCCTTCTCTGACCACCTTACATTTCCTTCCACGACAGCTACCTTGCATAGTGATGGCGACAGTCATGAAAATGCTTCTCCAAAATACCGTTGGAAACCGGAGTAAAACTGTACATCCGTATCAGTGAGTGAGAAATTCGAAAGCGCACAGCTCACTGGTTGTTAGAAGATCTCCCCAATTACTTCATGGGATGTAATGGGACACAGTTTAAAAGCAATAGCAATAGCAATAGCAATAGCAATAGCAATAGCAATAGCAATAGCAATAGCAATAGCAATATCAATAGCAATAGCAATAGCAATAGCAATAGCAATAGCAATAGCAATAGCAATAGAAATAGAAATATCAATAATAATAGCAATAGCAATAGCAATAGAAATAGCAATAGCAATAGCAATAGCAAAAGCAATAGCAATAGCAATAGCAATAGCAATAGTAATAGCAATAGCAATAGCAATAGCAATAGCAATAGCAATAGCAATAGCAATAGCAATAGGAATAGCAATAGCAATAGCAATAGCAATAGCAATAGAAATATCAATAATAATAGCAATAGCAATAGCAATAGCAATAGCAACAGCAATAGCAATAGCAATAGCAATAGCAATAGCAATAGCAATAGCAATAGCAATAGCAATAGCAATAGCAATAGCAATAGCAATAGCAATAGCAATAGCAATAGCAATAGCAATAGCAATAGCAATAGCAATAGCAATAGCAATAGCAATAGCAATAACAATAGCACAAGCAATAGCAATATCAATAGCAAGAACATAGTAATGGCAATAACTATAGCAATTGCAATACCCATAGAGATAGCAATAGCAATAGTAAGAACAAGAAGAATAGCAATATCAATAGAAATATTAATAACACTTTAAATAGCAATGGAAATAACAATAGCAATAGCTCTAGCAGTAGCAAGAGCAATATTAATAGTATTAGCATTAGCAGTAGCAATAGCAATAACAATAGCAGTAGCTGTAGCAATAGCAATACCAATAGCAATATCATTAGCAATAGAAATAGCAAAAGCAATAACTATAGCTATAGCTATAGCAAGAGCAATAGCAATAGCAATAGCAATAGCTATAGCAGTAGCAATAGCAATGACATTAGCTGTAGTAATAACAATAGCAATAGGAAGAACATAGGAACAGCAATAACTATGACTATAGAAATATAAATAGATATAGCAATTTCAATAGTAAGAACAACAACAATAGCAATATCAATAGCAATAGTAATAGCAACAGCAATAGAAATAGCAATAGCAATAGCAATACCAATAGCAATAGCAATAGCAATATCAATAGCCATAGCATTTAGCAATAGCAACTATCAATAGCAATAGCATTAGCGAGAGCGATATCAATAGCATTAGCAGTAGCAATAGCATTTGCAATGACAATAGCAATAGCAGCAGCAATAGCAATACCAATGGCAAAAGCAATAGCAATAGCAATAGCAATACCAATAGCAATACCAATAGCAATAGCAATAGCAATAGCAATAGCAATTGCAATAGCAATAGCAATAGCAATAGTAATAGCAATAGCAATAGTAATAGCAATAGCAATAGCAATGGTAATGGCAATAGCAGTAGCAATAGCAATATAAATAGCCATAGCATTTACCAATAGCAATAGCAATAGCAATAGCAATAGCAATAGCAAGAGCAATAGTAATAGCAATAGCAATAGCAATAGCAATAACAATAGCAATAGCAATAGCAATAGCAATAGCAATAGCAATAGCAATAGCAATAGCAAAAGAAATAGCAACAGCAATAGCAATAGCAATAACTATAGCAGTAGAAGTAGGAATAGTAACAGCATTAGCCAGAGCGATAGCAATAGTATTAGCAGTGGAACTAGCAGTAGCAATAGCAATAACAATAACATTAACAATAGCAAATACAATCACAATAGTCATTACTCACTTCATCCTTTGTAGCATATTTCACGTCCTTGTCTATAACATTGACGTCCTTGTTTATAACATTGAACTTACTTGAAATTTTATACAGCTTTGTGTAACTATGGACAATTTTACGCCATGCCAACGGTTGCGCCATTTTGATTTAAACAAGGACATCGGAAAAAAATGCTCAATTGTTTTTAACAAATATCCCTTCAATGTCCACATAATCACATCATTGTTGCAAATATCATACTGATGCTGCAAACATGATGTTGCCAGCAACTTCACAAAATGTTAAGGGCGTATATGTAACTAATATATACAATTAAAATTAGCTCGTGGCTACTAAAATTGCTTTATGAACTGAATTTGTTTCAATTAAATTATTATTAAATGGAGTGTGGTTGTGATGTGGGAAGTCCTGATAATTTGGAATAAAACGATACAATGTCAAATGAATTTGTAAAAGCCGGAATATAGATTTGACCAATTTATCACTCATTTCAGTGGCCCAATGTAAATACAATATCCAGAAAGATGCATTCAATTGAGAAAATAACGAATTCGTTCTTCTTCGGCAAGGAAGATACTGTACCATAACGAAAAATATCGAACTGCCTTTCCGAGGCCCATTAGGTTAATTTGTACCCATTTTCAAAAGACAGTAATAGTAGGTGTGGCTGTCGGTGGGGCAGTGGTAGTGTCCGCGGCTCTTATGCATGAGATCCCTGCTCTGACCACCGTAAATTCCTGTCGTTGGCGGTCACCTTGCTTAGTTGCGACGACACTATCGAGTATTTAGCCATGAAAAAGCTTCAAAAAATATCATTCGAAACCGGTGGAAAACTGTAGATTCCAAGCCGTTAATGTAAAAACTAGAACGGTCACAGCTCGCTGGTTATGAGAAGCTCTCCACAATCCCTTCATGGGGTATAATAGGAAACCTTTTTTCAATGCCTTTAAAATAAATTGGGTTCTTATTTACCGCTTGTGGTAGCGAATGTCATTCCAGATTTACCGAGTCCTCTCAGAGTTAAATGCTGCCCAAATGCCATGTTTTGTCCTAAACCAAACGAAGGTTCCATGATTGAAGTTAACCAGGGTATTGTTAATATCATGCTGATAGATATGCTGTGGTTGATATTTAAAACATTTGAAATAACAAATTTGGATAACCAATTAAATTTTCAGTTACTCATTCCAACCGGGCCTTTCTAATAAGTGTAGTGTTCGTCTAGTTCCGCCAATAACTTCCTTTAAATTAATGCTTTGATTTCCTATGCCTGTGCACATCCTTGCCACTTTGTTCCTAATGAATGTTGATGTTTATTACGTGTCTCTCTATCCTCTATATTTTGATCAAAATTTATATTGACAATAAAAACTGATACTTTCACCCATAAGGGCCATACAATGTTAAAGCGAAAAAGTCAATAAAATTGCGTATTATTGTGCCAAAGCAACAAAGCACAAAAAAAAGAATCCCGAGAAATGCCCTGAAGAACAAATAAATATTTTGTAAAATGACCCAAGGACGACCGATATTATTACAGTGTCATAAAAATGTTAAGCAACATTACGACAATATCCTGGCACTTTTGTGACCAAACTTCATCACCTTCCCCTTCCCCATCCCCTCCTCGCACGAGACTCATGTAAGGGATTCTGCATTAATTCCTGTGCTATTCATTACATTGTGTTCCAGCTTCTGCCTCTCACCCCTGAGCTGTGGTCACTATTAATTTTGTGTTTTTCGTTAAAACCCAAAATCTATATTTACGATTATTGAAGTTTATGATGAAACATTTTCGTATTATTTTGTGATGCCTCATCTCGAGGAAAGAAAGGCATGAGTACAGGACATTTCAAACACAGACACACCATCTCACTTACGCACACACACCCACACACACATACTTAAAAAGGTTATCAATTCCTTACACAAATACAAAAATAATATACGTCTATGTGCGTGTGGGTGTGTGCCTATTCGAACCTCATCATATCATTTCGGTGTGTACAATAACACATTGTAGTCATTAAGTTTCCACAGAGAAAGTACGAAATTGTCCAAAAAGGATATAAGTTAAGATAATTGGATAAGTAAGCAATGACGTTGCAGGACCCCTACACATACTCTGATTAACAAACGAACTGCAAACTTACTACGAAATGAAATCATATTGAGGGAGTTGTATTTTCACAGTCACAAGGAACTGAAGGAATTTCCGGCTCCTCAACATTATTTACAAATTATAAAGACATTATTCTAAAGGATTTGAACCACATGGATCCTCAGCATCATTAACAAATTATAACTACATATTTCTAAAGGATTCGAACCACATGCCGTACAGGTAAATACCGTCTAGGTGTACCTGAAGGACACCGTTATTGTATTCCTGTAACGAATGTCATTCACAGTCACTGCATTTCTGACAGTATTTCCAAAGAAGTAACGCCTAATCAATCTGGAATCTTCCGCCAAACAACTGCTGCGAATGAGGTGGTCAATCAGTTCGAGATTCAACTTATATGGATGCCGGGGCACAGAAACATTCCGAGGAACCATAGTGCAGAGGAGCTGGGAAGATTATGGATTACCTTACCTGTTCCAAGGGATACGGTGCATGTGGGACCCACATTGTGGGTATGCTGCTTTCTGCATGCAAGCTCATGCTTAAAACCGCAGATCTCTGACGTGCGTATGACAGATGGTCTCAGGGCACAAATAGTATGATCACCATGCAAGTGGGGCCAAGTTATGACCTAAATCGTACGCTAAACTTGACATCCATTCCTAGAGAAGATATATCTCTACTAGTAGCTGTAATCATTGACCACTGTTTCATAGGCACACACTCGTCTAGACTTGGAGTCTCAGCTCATGATTACTGCAGAAGCTTTGGGAATAAAGAGGAGGACGAGAGCATCGAAAATCTCATACGCTATTGCCTGGCGTTTTGTGTGAATAAGAGAAAATATCCAGGGTCTTACTTGATGTTGGATCTAACAGATTCAGGAATTTAAAGTGAATGATCTTAAGACCTTTCTCCAAAGTACTAATTGGTTCTGTAAGGATCAGTGTACACATCTTTTTCAGCCACATCCTAGAATAATGGGATGAGGTATCATATGGGTTGAACGTCCCTTAACCCTTCCACACCAATTTGCAGCTTTAACGAGGCGGACGTATTGTAACGGCCTGTGGTATCACAACGGTCCTTAAAGGACTGAGTGTGTCAATTGAGACAGCCAGTTTCGAACAACGCCGGGGAGTCAGGAACCTCCCAAAATACAGATAACATATGTTGCCAACCAGTTCGATCTTTTGCCTGGTCTCTCCAGTTGGCAATACTAAGTGTTCGCAAGGTTTCGTCAAACTGATAACTTCAGCGGAGTCTTGGTCTTCCTATTTTTCGTCTTCCTTCGAGTTGGGTGTCGAAACTTCTGGGTGGTCTTAATCATTCACGTTATTTTGATCCGCTTAACTTTGTCAATGTCGGGACCTCATGAAACTCGTGGTCCATGTGTCGGCCGTTGTGCACTACAGAGCCAAAAATTTTTCGGAGTATTCGTTTCCCAAAGACTCCTAGCGATATTTCGTCTGCTTGCGATAAGACCCAGGATACCGCGTCATAAAGCAAGACAGGTTGTATAAGAGTCTTGTATAGCTGAACCTTTGTTACTCGAGAGAGGACTTTATCGCTAAAGGACTTTATCTCAAGGCAGAACGTTATTGTTTTTGCCACGTCCGAGGTATATAAATTCAGGCTAACCTTAGATCACCAAAAAATCCAGGATTGGCTCATCCAAATATCCAGTATTGACACTATCCTGGTGAGATTACAATACGGATAGCAAATTAGAACTAGAAATCAAATATACGCTCCGAAAATCTGTCTTTTTTTGTTGTTTGGACGCAAATATAATGTGTTTGTAGCTTGTCGCAAATATACTATACTTGTCCTCAAACACATTGTGTTTGCTATTCAATACAATATGTTTGAGACACAATGATTAATAGGCTGGAACATATGATTTTGAGCCCAAAAAGTGTTGTTGGTTGTTGAAAACCGATAAAAACAAAAACGAGACGGACAACAAAAAACCAAAAAGGCTGCAGATCTTCAATTTATGAAAACAATGCTTGCAAAAATGTACGTGTTTCCTGAAATATGTTGCTGGAGCCATTATTTGCCAGCTTGTAGGAATTTGATTTTTTAAAATAAAGTTCTGAAGGGCATTGGAATAAAATTCCCAAAAACACATTCGAAAGATGATCATCAAGGTTTATATTTTTGTTGTTGTTTCCCTGCAAATATAACGTGTTCGTAGCTGGCAGCAAATATAGTATAATTTTGTCCAACCACATTGTGTTTGCCTGTCGGATACACAATGATTTATAGGTTATAATATATGTTTTTGTGACCCAAGTATGGATTTGTTTGTTGAAAACTTCGAATATCACATGTGCTACCGCCCGGCTTTTAGTATGAGTAGGAGAAAATATCAAGATCTTACATCATGTTAGATCTAACAGGCATTCAGAAAGTTAAGCTGAGAAATCTTAGGACAATTCTGCACAGTACTAGTTGGTTAGCCACGGAATAATATACATCTTTTCTGCAGCCGCTTCCTGGAAAGTCGGGATGAGGCATCGTATGGCTTGAACGCCTCTTAACCACACCGGATAATTTTATAAGTTCAGTGGTGGGGACAGACGACAACGTCCCGTGGTATCACAATGGTCATCACTGGACTCAGTTTGCCAATTGTGGCAGCCACTTCTACTTAAAATTCCAATAACTTCGCCAAAATCCGCATCAGCCAGTTGCTCGTTGTAGATTCATTTGTTTCTCATTTATCACTAGCGGATTATTCTTACTTAGGTCGCCTCAAATAACCCAGAGGGCTCAAGGGCCTTACAGTATAACGATAACATATTTCTCCAACCGCCTCAATCTTCAGCTTTTTTCCTCCAGTTGGTAGCACCAAACTCGCGCAAGCAATCTTCCGTGTGTTTTTTCAGGCGAAGTCTTGGTCATCCTATTGGTCGGTGATTCATATCCATTCTATTGACATGGCCTAACCAGCGTAAATGCGCTATTTTGATACTGATAAGTGATAGAGATTATTCAGTTCGTGTTTCGTCCATCGTCGGTTCTACCCGTTTCCTTAAGGGTTCCTTAGACCAGCGAATTGTCTCCCGGTGTAGAGTGAAGTTGGGCAAAACTCAATACTAGGTTCATTTTCAGAAATTCGGCCGGAAAGTGTAAGGCGAAACAATGCCCGACACAAAAGTCGGCCTGACTAATAGTCGGCCGACTGGTCCGCTGGTCTCAGCTGCCCTTTATAGAACCATATATTGTATAGAGCATTTTCCTCTCGAAGACGATTCTACGACATAAACCAAGCGAGGTTGCTCGAGGGTCTGACATAGTTGGATCTGCGTTTCTCGAGAGACGGGGGTCATATCTGAAGTGTCTGCTTAGCCCGAAATAACACTTGTTTGAAAGCACAATTCTCCGTTTCATTTCCAGGCTGACGTTATGTCGTTTGTTTACAGCTGATCGGAAATATATAAATTTGACCACTACCTCGAAATTACAATGGTTACCAATGTTCACCCTTTCACCCAAAAGTATGGAATATGTGAGTCCCGAATTCGACAATTTTAATTGCTTAATTGTTGCCGAACCCACTTATTTGAAAATGCGCCTCATCGCTTTACAGCGTTGCCCATGAAACGAATTGCTTGCAAGATGTTCTGGTTGGAGCTCCTAAGTGAGCTGAGCCTTGTACGGGTGAAGAAGTCATTTGTCAAAATTCTCTGGGCGATGCTTAGCGCAATTTTAAGGTGTTGTGAACAGCGCTTAATAGATATTCTCGTGATTTTGGCGATACTCTTGTTTGGAGGAGCAATGTTTTTTAGAGACCGCGGGATCATTGCCGACTGGAGTCTTGTTGTTCATAATCCACCCAAATTCTTAAAATACGAATACGATAATATAATGGAGCCGTATACATGCCACCCGGTGAATAGCAAATTTATACGACTACTAACAATACTTTCTATGTCATCTTTATAATTCTCGTTGAAGTTAAAGTAGTCATTGTATAAATAGTCGACTCTGGCTAGAGGTAATCGTCCGCTATCACTCCAAGGCCATCGGTGGTGCAATGGTTAGCGTGTGCGACTCTTTTAAATGAGAACATGGGTTCGATCCCTGCTCTGACCACCTTACATTTCTTTCGACGACGATCACGTCTTTTATTGACGGCGACACTATCGAGTACTTAGCGATGAAAAAGCTTCTAAAATACCTTTCGGAACCGGTGTAAAAGTGTAGGTCCCAATCAGTGAGTGTAAAACTATAAAGCGCACAGCTCACTGATTGTGAGAAACTCTCCGCTATCCCTCCATGGAATGTAATGGGAAATATTTATTTATTTATCTATATTAGCACTCCAAAACAAAGTTCATTGCCAAGTTAAGAATAACACACGAGATCCTAATTGCTATTTTCAGAACTATGCGAAGGCGTTGCTCTTCGACGGCGCTGCATCGTGGTTATTACGCATGCTTTACCCCTCGTTTGTGCTGCATCCTAGTTATTACGAAGGCTCTACTCTTCTCGAGTACTGCAACTTTGTTATTATAAGTGTGCACTGCATCTTTTTCATTTCGAAGCGGTTGCCCCTCATGGCAACAGCGACGACACTCGCCGAATATCTGAATGCCGTGTTCTCATTCAT
Source organism: Phaonia tiefii (assembly GCA_963931995.1). Classification (NCBI taxonomy): domain Eukaryota; kingdom Metazoa; phylum Arthropoda; class Insecta; order Diptera; family Muscidae; genus Phaonia; species Phaonia tiefii. Next base: position 29,071,877 of record OZ008370.1, on the reverse strand, counting down.
CGGCCCCGAACCAGTAACCCGAATCCGTTCAGCGCCGATTAAATCAGCTTAACTTAAAACTACCCGAGTCCCGACGATCATGTGGAAGGCGAGAACGAAGAGTAATTAAGCACCATCTACCATCACCGCACCTGTATCCCGAATATAAGAGTCCAGGGGATCTTGGATCGTTTTCCTGAACATTTAATATAAGAAGTTTGTGAATCAACCTAACTAAACTGGCGACCTTATTATTGCCTTAGTCAGTGAAAAATACACTGTTTCATTTCTTAAGGTTTAGTGGGTTCTTACGACGACCGTGGACACGACTAAGACTACCTCAGCGGAAGATGAAACCACGTTACAACTGATCGAATAGTTGGCAACTTCCACGACTGAAAATTCCAAAAGTTTCCTAGCGGCTTCAGCGTAACTTTGGATTTTCATAATGGTAACGCGTTCCTCCTTTGTGCATTTTTATTAATCGAAACAATGGTAGACGACAGCTGTCAAATTTCAGAGATGCCAACTGCACAAATAAAAACTATCCGAAATTTGAACCGTGGCCTTTGAAAGGGATACCTTTTATGTGCGAAGACAATTTTTTCAGTGTACTGATGAGTCTAAATTTCGCTCGCTTTACTAAATAGAGTGTTGATTCCGTATTTTTAAAATAAGAAAAGTGAACTATTTTGTTGGAGTGAAATAGGAATGGAATATTTAAGGTATACTTTCAGGCGTTTATTTTCCACTTTCAGGCGCGTTCAAGCATTTCCTCAAACTGTAACTGCCAACTATATTTGGAAGTGCATAAGCAACAATTACAATTGTACTTAAGTGTATCTATTTCTTTCTTAGAATACCTTGCGTGTATGCCTCTGTATTTGTTACAGTCTTTCTGTATAAAATCGCACACATGTGTATATAATGTAAATACTGTTATGGTATTTTCTTATAGTTGATGATTTCGTTATTGTATTGTATTTACACAAGTCATAATTAGTCTATATGCGTGCATGTGTGGGTGGATTGTGTGAATGTGTGTGTAATAGAATTCATTATTTCATACTGTCTGATGATGCCAGAAACTCCTTTTCCTATATCATTTTGGCCATTGACTGAGCGGCCATCATCATTACATTACATAAGGGATGCTTTCATTAGAACAACTTGTAGAAGCTGTAAAGTATGCTTCTGTTTTTGCTGCAGAATTTGGGCTACGCACACTTTTGTATGACTTTAATGAAAACCCCTCTGAAAAACAGGACAACTATTTTCCTTTTTCGTTTTTCCAGCTATTTACAATGTCTGTGTAATTGAGTCTAAGGCTAACAAAGTTTCAAAGGATCTGCTAACTAAACATGCAGGGGTGTGTGTGTTTGTGTGCCACGTTCGGTTGGTTGATTATTGATGAAATTTTATTAGTGTTTGCCTTTTGTGTTAACAAGTTTATGAGGCGTGTTACCAACATTAACAACATTAGGACAACTACTACCAGATCTACTACTACTACCACTGCTATGTAATAATAAAATTCCATTAATTTCTTACCCTGTGTTTCTGTTCGTTTCTTGTCAGCCTTAAAGACATTTGCACCTGATTTGTTTTTGCATGAGATTTTCTTTTAAAAATATCCTTTCTGTTATTCTTGTTTGTGCTCCATTTCAGATATCATGTTTAAAAACCATATAACATGTGGTATTTGTTGCGAAATAACTAATAAATAATATTTTTATTATGGCATAGTTTTAGGGGAAGGTAATTAAAAGAAATTACTTCATTAATAAGTGTATATGTTAAGGCTAAATGAATATATTTTACGAACGCCTTTCCCCAATAAACAACATGCAGTGGTAATTAACTGGTAATCGGCAAAAGGGAAAACTTTAATATTGAAGAATTTTAAATTGAGATTTTGGAAAATTAAATAGTATTCGGCTGTTTTTCATCAAGAAGCCTTAAAGTAGGCAGACGTTTTTTATAAGGTGATGCATCGAAATAACGGGCAGCAGCAGGGGTTAGCAGGGTGAGAAGCTCCTCCCAATCGCTCAAAAGAATGTAATAGGAAGCCATATTTTTTGCATTCAGATCCACATGCTTCATATCTAGTGTCACCGGTAAGGTAGTACCAAATCCCGCTACCACATTCCATTTATGGTTGGTAATGTAAGGTGGATATCAATCAACTTGGTCACATCATTAAGAGATGCGTGGCAGTTGTGCTCAATACTTGAAGTCACGGGTATAGATTGTAGAGATTTTATATTGAGCTGTCAGTGTTGATTTTGATACCCCGGGTGATGATGGCGTTTCGTTCTGGCAAAGGGCAGCTTCTATGATCGACATGACTGCTGCGTGAAAGACACCACAAAGTTCAGAAGCTACAGACTTAGCTTTTTCGATTTAGGTCCAAACCCTACTTTGCGATGAACATCGGAATCCATCAATTTAGAAGGCTAACTGTATTGTATAACTTGGTATGCGTCCCTTCCAGTTCTATCTGGTCGAGATGTGAGTTTATTTCAAAAGTAGAATTGGGTGATGTTTAATTCACTTCTAGTGTGGATCCCTTTAAATCGACCCATGACTACATGGCCTGTTGAACCGTCGTTGGCCTAACAGGACTGCTTAAAAAGAGAAGTGTGCTAGCTTTCGGGCATTTACTTTGCCTTCCACTAGTAGGCCTGCGAGCAGCTCCGCTTACATCGTGGAAGTGTTCATGCCTGAAGACATACATTCTGCCTTCCTCTAGTAGGCTGCAATCTGCCTTCCACACTAAACAAAAAAACCCCGTTTCAAATTACATCCCATGAAGGGATGGGGGAGAGGTTCTCACAACCAGTGACTTTTCACTCACTGATTGGGACCTACAGTTTTACACCGATTCCGCACATTATTTTGAAAAGCTTTTTCGCGGCTAAGTACTCGATGGTGTCGCCATCACTAACCGAGGTGGCCATCGTCGAAGAAAATGTAAGCTGGTCAGATTAGGGTTCGAATCCACGTTCTCATAAACAAAAGCAGGGCACACCGACCACCATTGCACCACCGACGGCCACCTGCCTTCCATACTGGCCAGCTTACATAAGGGAAGTATATATGTCTATGCAGTTTGTGTCGAAGGTTCAGGGAAGCCCTCTTGACAGGCCTGTCCTTGGAAGCGAAACAATAATGTTTATGCAAAATGTGCACAAAAACGTATGTGGATCCGTTTAAAACCGGATACGGATCCGTAAAATTAAAAAAAGAATTATGATTAATTAAACCCGTTTCGAACCCGTCACGAGTCCGTAAAACATAAAAAATTGAATAGGTGCAATTGTTATTTCGAATCCGTGACGAGTCCGTAAAACATGATAAGGTAATCTGTAAAATTGAGATTTGGCGGATCCGTTTCGAACCCATTACAACACAAATTTTTAAATTGCAAACATCTCGTGAGGGATTCAAACTCGTTGGTTGGTCAAAAGGTGTCCGAGCATCTATTTTACCTCTTTCAATTTTAAATATCATAATGAATCCGTTTCGAATCCGCAACAATTTATAAAAGTGGATCCGTCTCGAATCCGTTTTATTTACGAAAAGCGTAACCGAAACCGATTTGAATATGAAGACCGAATTTAAGCGGATCTGGAAAAATAGAAAAACCGAACTGCATTTTCGAGAGGAATTTCATATGCAAACGGATACGTTATGAGCCAGTAATTGATGCCCGTTTCGGACAATATGTATGAAGAATCGAGCCCTTCTGAAAATCGAAACGGTTTCATATGGAACACTGGAATCCTTTTGGGTATTACATGAGCTGCAGGGATCGGGTTGCTCAGTTGTAGCATGTGCTGATGACCTGGAGATTACACGGCATCACAAATGACCTCCCACACACATAAATGTGCTCCAGGTCTAAATGAACAGGGACCAGGAACACTCTAACTGGGCCACGGAGAATGGTGTGGCAGTAAGTCCTCTTTACCAGAAGGTTCCGCATATGCAGCCATTGTCTCTGTATGATAGAGAATTTTGCCTAAGGTAGAATATAAGATATCTAGGAGGGATTCTTGTACACGATCAATAGGAACAAGCCAAACACTATGAATGGGATCAATAGTGCCAGATATATACTCGGTATAAAAGGTCATCGGAGGACGATCAATATGAACAAGCCAAAAACTATGAATGGAATCAATAGTGCCAGATATATACCCGGCTAAAAATGTCATCGGAGGACGATAAAGCCCTATCCCCGAGAATATATAGCTGAGTATATACCGCTGTTTACTCTGTTGCGTTATAGTTTTGGTGCCAGTCCTTGAGAAATTCAGTTACCTACGTCTGTTAGCAAAAATACAGTGAATGGATACTTTACTTACTTTTGGTCTCCAGCGCCGACTGTCCCCGTTTACGTCAGAGCCAGCTGAATGCCGATTACAAAGCCGTTTCTACCACCATCACAACTGCAACCCGAGCCTAGTCTCCACCGCCGATACGTCAAAGCCATGCCAAGGAGAAGCAATAATGTATATATGGTATTTGTGGGTGTTACGTGAGCTGCGTGGATTGGGTTGCTCAATCGTATCATTCGTTGATGGCCTGGAAACTGAAGTACAAGACAAATGCACTCCCACGTGCATAGATGTGGTATAGGGCTTAATACGAACACTGTAACTGACCCATGGAAAATAGTCAGGGAGTAAATGAATCAATATTATCAATAGAGTCAGATATATATTCGTCTAAAAAGGTCATCGGAGGACGATGTTGCCTATCACCGAAAGTAGATAACAGAATATTTACATCTGTTTGCTCTACGGCAGTGTAGTTTTGTGGTAGGTACTGGAGAAAACCAGTTGCCTAAGTCATTTAGCAAAATTGCAGCCAATGGCAATGTGTCTACCACGTGTGCCCTTAGTGAAACACTTACTGAAAGTTTGGGGTTTATTCTTCAAGTGTTACCACCAGATTTGATGGACCTACGATCCAATACCGTTGGTTAACGCCGCTACGGTCAGAGCCAACCGACCGCCGTAGTAAATACAGAAACCCACGATTTGAAATCTTCTGTCATTATGTGTAACCACCGCAGGCTGGTTCCCAGCTCAAAATGCCACCGTTAGGGTCAGAGCAAGCCGAACGCCGACTTGAAAGTTTAAGACGGCGAGCGAAGGTTATAAGCCGTTTTGTAGCACTATCAGAACTGCAAGCCGAGCCTAGTCTCCCCGCCGATACGCCAACGCCCACCAAATGCCACCGATTACAATTCGCGCAGTTTTTAAAGCTCATATACAAAATTTTGTTTAATTGCATATTTTCAGGATTTTTTCGACAAGTTTTTTGTAGACTACTTTTAGGCACATGTTTGATTTCGCATTTTCTCTGTTTTACTTATCCCTCCGTATAGCTGTTCACTTGTAGCCACAAAAACCAATAATATTTTTATTAGATTACATCATTCAGCACCCTCACTGCAATCATCAGACATTCAATCACTAGGATAATGAGATTTTCCCATCACATATCATTAGATGTGCGATGTGAATGAATGAAAGAAGCAAAGTGAATGAATACAGTCTCATATGTTCAATGTACCATCAATGCCATTTATTTAAGATGTTATCCTTATTAAATCATTATTTCAAGAAGTCTTAATATTTTAAGACTACGAGTACAGACACCCTCACACCCAATATCAATGGAAAATCAGACCCTCGTATATTTAAGTGAAGATAATATATCAACGTGGAAAATTCTTTAGATTTCGTTGCATTTCGACCCCGAATTTTCGTTGTTTTTCTGAACTCTAGTGATTTTGTTAGTGGAAAACATTTCTTGCCAACTCTGTCTAAGGCAAACACTTCCAATTTATCTTAAGGCACCTTATTTCCTCGAGAAGTTCAAATGTATCACCAGTGTTCCCTTTATGACTTCGTATGGCATAAGTGTTGTCTGTCAACTATGGCCTTAAGGTTATATATGGCCTTTGGAAATCCCCTTACAATTCAATCATTAATAAAGATTTTCACGAAATTCATATGAATGTGAATGCGAATCCTAGTAGGATACACACATACGTGGATAGATATATGCATTATGTGGCACATATGAGACTAATACATACACTTTTTGTTAACTTTCATGTGAGGGTAAGCGGGAAAAACACAGAAAATCCTATAGGTTGCTGGTAACTTAAGTTACTTTAGAAAAAAATTTTCCTAAAGTTTGTAACATTTATTATCAAACTGTTCGTATGTTATAACAAGGGGCTTGCCTTAAAGTAGGCATTGGGTGAGGATGTTAGTAGCGCCTTGATGTATGCAATATTATGTTGCATTGTTTTAAAAACGAGTTCCTCTCAATTCTCTTATCGAAAACCTATGCTGATTTAAACAACACAACAAATAAATTAAACTATAGGTTAGAAAAGCTAGACACATGCAATATGTAAAATGACTGGGAGCACCCTCAGGTATGCAGTCTCATAATATATGGAGAGTTTCCTTTAATTATCAAAATGTATACTTTCTTTATTTGTATGCCCATATATCTACATTTGTATGTTTAAATTCGAAAGATCTAAGAGCTTTTACTAACGATTTCATAAATTTTTTTCGATATTTAATGGAATAATATTTCAAAGGTGTAATTAAATTCTCTTAAACCATATAACACCCCAATAAGTATGCAACTTTAAATGGTTCCGGTAATATATGCAATACTCTCGCGTGTGAGATCAGAAAAGGCAATCGCTCCAAAAAAAGGTGTCCTATTATATCCCATGAAGGGACTGGGGAGTGATTCTCACAAAGAGACAGCTGTGCGCTTTATAGTTTTTACTCTCACTGATTGGGACCTAGAATTTTTCACCAGTGTCGAACGGAATTGTGAGGTGCTTTTCATGGCGAAATACTCGATATTGTCGCCGTCACTAAATAAGGTGATCGCCGTCGAAGGAAATGTATGGTGGCCAGAGCAGGGATCGAACCTACGTTTTCGTATACAAGCTGCACGTACACTACCATTGCATCACCGGTCCAACCAGCGGGCAGTAAATCTTGACAGTAGAAAGCCATTTCACACAACAATGGCTAATTTTAATCAGTGCGCCGAAATATCCCACAATATAAAGGGGGGCGCATCAGAAGAGAGCCGACCAGTAACGGCCCATTTAGGTGGACCAAATAGTAACAAGACTCGAGAACAAGGTAGAACTAGGACGATTCATGGGTGTTCTAAATGTATACTAAGGATCCATTAGAAATAAAATAACACAGAGCATAAAAGAGGGACGCCTATATCATTGTCCCGCTTCCTTCAGATTCAGACTCTTCGACGACGACACAAAACCGAGTCCCAAAGTACATACATCTGAGGAGCGGATTTAAGAACATTGCAAACACATGCACGCAGTACAAACTTTCGCTTTCAAATAGATGAGAAATTACTGAGACAATGAAGAGCGCATATCACTGTAAACTACTGGTTTAGATGTGACCCCAAGAATTGTAGAAACTCAAAAGTCCCGACATTTCTTTCTTAACATAACTCAACTCAACCTAGACCAAATAACAATTCTCTTAACAAAAATGCTACTCGATTAAAACAAATTGTAAAACTCCTTAACATCTCCTAAAAGTATGTAGCTTTTAGCCTTATATGTAAAGTCATTCGAAGCGCCTTAATATATGCAGTACAGCGTTGGCAAGTTATTTAGTATGAATGGAAATATACATAGTTCGATTTTAGTAAAACTTTGCACCCGTTATCTGTTAGTTTTGAGAGCAACCCCGTAATCTGATTGAAATAAAATAAACATAAATTCTGTACGTCGTCAAAAAGTATGCAGTTTTGAAGGGTAGCCGCAGTACCATGTTACAAAATGTCTCAGTATCAACAGAAAAAGATACATTTGAGTTTAATGAAACTCGGTACCCACCAACTGCCCATTTTGGAAATCACCTTACTGAAGTTTTTGACATCACCGTACTGAAATCCCACATTCCATAATAAAATTGACTTCCATTATAAACCCTGTAACCAGGGAATGTGTCTTTGAAAAAACCGTCGTTATATGCAGTCTACACGACAGCACTTCCGATAACAGAATAGAAGTGATGGATTTCACCACTTCAAAAGTAGGACTAGATTGAAACATAACACACCCACAAGGCCAATTAAAAATCCCTTGATCATTAAAAAAAATCAAATTGATCATCTAGTAACTGATGGAAAGTGCTCTACCAATGAAACTGACGTACATACATGCAATGCGTAGCGCTAATATCTATTCGGAAAACTAAGTGGTCCACGGACCACTTGGTCATTCTGCTCGCGTATGCTTTAGCTATGTTCCGCCCGAGGTTAAGCAGTGCGTCAGTCGTACGAAATCAGACACATAGAAAGCTATACAAAACTGCAACTACTGGAGATATCCAAAGCATATTCAAATAATCTCACTCAAGTGGAGCACCTACCTGCACCCAATGAACCTCAAACGCAGTGGAAATCCATTTCCCACTATGTGAAAACTGCGGTCGAGACAATGCTTGATTAGAAAGACCATCTTAAAGACAAACCATGACTCTATTAACAGCGTCGCACGACAAGTATGAAATGAACGCTGCACGAATGGTAATGCTTCACTCAGTTGCAACGCGAGCTGCAATGGAGCGGTATGGGGCAAAAGAAGAGATGAATCCCGTTTGATTAATCAAAAAAACAAACATTGGAGAAAGCGCGAGACTGAAAAAATTTAAACATTCCAAAGGAAGAACCAGGTCCTTTAATTCTACCAAAAAATCAAAAGACAAACCGACGGTCATGGATCAAGGCTCCCTTCAGTAGACATAAGGGCGGTAATCTAGCCAAGCCCTGTCTTAATTGTCCCAGGAGACTCCAATGCGGATGGGTAAGTTGAGCAATGAAAAAACGATGTTGTCGATTGTCCCCTACTAAGACACAGGAACTGCAACTGCAATTTCTCGGCTTATAAACACAAATGACACAGGTGCTGATAGGGTACCGGCTGAGACGTCCATGGCTGGCATCGATGAGTTGGAATTTTTCGCATTCATCAGCTTAAATGCAAATCTGTTTCGACTATTTCATGCCCGACGGTTGGAACCTTATCAGACTGTGTACTGTATTTAAAAAAGGAGAACTGAACACTTTGTATCTATCGTGCAGCTAGCGTCTTAGAAAATCACATGATATTCATTTACTTACCTACATAGGTGTTTTCAAACAACCCATAATGGTCAAGGGCCTTAGAACAAGACGATAACAGTTTTCTCCTACCGGCTCGATCTTCAGCTTTCCTCCTGCATTGTGTTAAAACAAAGAACAAGCAGCCAATCTTTCCTCCAAAGTCGTGGTCGTCCTATTTTTCGATGTCCTCTCCAAATGCATTTGGTTTATTCTGCTCCATTCTACTTGCATAACATAGCCAGCGTCAACGCGTTATTTTGATTCGGCTAACTACGTCGATTTCGGGATACACATTATACAGCCCGTGGTTTATCCGTAGTCGACACTCGCCGTTCTCCACTATGCGACCACTGATTTTCCGGAGCATTATTCTCTCGAAGAAACCCAGTGATGTTTCATCAGTATGCGATATGCCCCAGGATTCTGCGCCATAGAGCCAGACAGGTTCTGTGAGTGTCTGCTATAGTTGGCTCTTCATTCATTGTCTTATCTCTAAAGTGCTTGCTTATTTCAAAATAAAACCTGTTTGCAAAAGCATTTATTCCTTTGATTTCTAGGCTGACGTTATGGCATCTGGTCATGGCAGACCGAGGTAAATCAATTCGTCCACTGTCTCGAAGTTATAACGTTCACCCCGTCATCCAATTGGCTGGATATTCTGTTCGTCGAAACTAATAATTTTGCTTTGTCCTCGTTTACTCTCAAACTCACTTTTTCTGATTCCTTCTCAGGTCTCGAATATACTGCATATACGAACAGCACGTGATCTTTAATGCTGATAGTTTTATTCGTGTTGACTCCGGCATTTCTCACAATGACCTCATTTAACATGTCCTGCCTGAGACCTCGCCTCGTACTAAGTGGTTCGGTGAGATCTATATCAATCTTTACTGAGGATTTCGTATGGGTCAGTGACAGTCTACAAAGGCGTTTCAGCATAGCGGAATACCAAGCTCCAAACTAGCTTGTTACAGTGTTGCCCACATCGGGCTATCGAATGCAGGTAAGAGGTGGTGGGTGTCGATTTGTTTCTCTACGAGTTTCTCCAGGATTTGTCTTAATGCAAATATCAGGTGGAAGGTTGACTTTTCAGGCCTAAAGCCACATTGATAAGTTTCAACCCGGTCTGCAACAAACGGATTTAGTCTTTAGCACATTACGGTCGAGAGGATCTTGTATGCGAAGGAGAAAAGGCTTATTTCATGATAGCGGATACATACATTCAGGTCGCCTTTTTTGAAAATAGGACACAGTACACTAAGGCTCCAATCGGGGGACATGCATTCGCCTAGATAAACTGCTTTAATTTTCTTAAGCTCTGACCAATAGTAAATCAGCAGTGGAGGTGGGGAGGACGCCACTGAACCATTCTGTACCAAGCGCGGATTGCGACAAGACGACACACTTCTCCGTGCAGTCACTTCAACATCTTAATGGAGATAATAATGAGAAAAGCTGCAGTAAATACGAACAAGACCATCAACACGAAAAGCCATATGTTGCTGGCGTATGCTAACGACACAGACACCATTGGGCGAAATTTTCGAGAGGTTACTGCAGTATTTTCAAGAATCGAAAAAGAATCAGCAAAAATGGGTCTTGCTGATAATGGGGGGCAAGACAAAGTTAATGGTTTCAACGACCTGGGTCCGCACTGGAACGTCGACAACCGGTTGAATTTCGAAGTGGTAGATGAATTTATCTAGCTTGGACCCGCCGTGCACACAGACAACATTGTCAGCTTGGAGCTTGCAAATACATATATGATATCGTATTTTGTGCTCAGCAAGCAGTTTCAGAAGAAATCTCTCTCTGGACAGACAAAAGTCTAGCTATACCAGAGATTTATTTTACCTGTCCTGGCATATGGCTCCGAAACCTGGGTCATATCGCCAGAGGGTGAAAAACACCTGGCAGTAGTCGACATAGAAATTCTCAGTAAAAGACATATATCGTCCTGTTAAAGAAAGCGGTGAGTACCGCACTGAACGCAAATGCATAGATACAGGGATGAAAATGTTCATCACCCCAATAACTTTTGTTGTCGAAAGTGAGCTAACGTAAAATTCCATTCCCGCTACGAAAATGTGCTCATCAACTGAAAATTGTTCGTCCCAGTGATGAAAGCATGGTTGTTGCTGCAATGAATTTGATTCATTATTCCAACGAATTTGTTTCGTAGCTGCAATGAATTTGTTTTATTACTGCAATAAATAAGTATCGTTCATGCAATGAATTTATTCCATTGCTGCAATTAAGTTGCCTCAGATAAACGAAATGTCAGTAGTATAAATTTCATGCAGTTAATTTTTATTAATGTTTAACCCAGTCTTCTGCAAAATATAAATTAAATATAATTGTGGCAAGAACGAAAATTAAGTTGTTGCATCAACGAAATGAAAAATTATCAAATAAATCATGTATCACATTTTTGGTTGCAGTGACAACCAAATTGTTCAATGCGATGTCGTTGACACCAAGAGCTTTATACTTTGTATTCCAACATGCACATAGCTAGCCGAATCAAATTAGGTAAATTGCGTTGGCTATGCCATGTTATCATAGGAAATGAAGATGAGCCAGCGCGGAAGTTTTTCGAAAACACTGTGTGTAATTTTTTATGTCATGGAAATATAACCATATACGGACACCACTATGTGATAAAAGACAAAAAAAAGACCCGTGTCTCCCAGTTTTGCCCAAAGTCATGCACTTTTTTTTATGGGCCCAAAGATTTTGGGCCTCGGTGTCATTTTTGCAAAAAAGTGATTACTTTGTCAGGCTCATATCTTGCAAACCGTTCTAAATTTTGATCAATTTTCTGAAGGAAAGTTGTAGCTCTTGTCATAAAAAACAAAAATTGTGAATGTATAAAATCAAAAAAACTTCACCTTCAAGGTCAAAATCACAAAAAAAAAACTTTAACAAATTCATTTTTTTTACCTTTTCTCCCCTGTTCAGATCCATAGGTAGCAAACGGTTCAAAATTCAAAGAAAGAATCAACTACAAGAATGTACCTAAGATCTCAGTAAACAACCTTCTAGAACATATGAACTTCCTAGGAATGATTCGTAACACCGTTTACTTCAACATTGAGATACTATGCTATCTCACCGACCGTAGCAGCACAGGCAAAGCAGTAAGCTCAGCACACGCAACGAAGGACGCAGAACACAATATAAGAATCATTCCTAGGAAGTTCGTATGTTCTAGAAAGTTGTTTATTGAGATCATAGGTATAATTTTGTAGTTGGTTGTTTCCTTGAATCTTGAACGGTTTGCTATTTTTGCGATTTTGACCTTGAACTTCCTAGGAATGATCCTTAACACAGTTTACTTCAACATTGAGATACTCTGCTATCTCACCGACGGCAGCAGCACAGGCAAAGCAGTGTGCTCAGCACACGCAAGAAGGGACGCAGAACACTATATAAGAACCAATCCTAGGAAGCTAATATGTTCTAGAAAGTTGTTTATTGAGATCTTAGGTACATTCTTGTAGTTGACTGTTTCCTTGAATCTTGAAAGTTTTGATATTATTGCGATTTGCACCTTGAAGATGAAGTTTTTTTGATTTTATATTTTCACAATTTTTGTTCTTTATGAAAAGACCTACAACTCTCCCTCAGAGAGTAAATCAAAATTCCGAACTATTTGAAAGATATGAGCCTGACAAAATAATCACTTTTTTGCAAGAATGACACCGCTGCCCAAATCTTTGGAGGCCCATAAAAAAAGTGCATGACTTTGGGCAAAACTTGGAGACACGGGTCTTTTATTTTTGGTCCTTTATCACGTTGTGGTGTTCGTATATGAATTAATTTTTTTTTGTTGCACTGTATAATGTACCATATGAAACAAGGAAAGAGGACGACCAAGACTCCGATGGAAAGACCGAAAAATCTCTCCGTATCCTTGGTGTTACCAACTGGCGAGAAACGGCGAAGGATATAACCAGTTGTATAAATATGTTAAAATTTGTTTAAATAATTTATTTATTTGTTGAATTAATATGTGTCAGGCATCTAACGTTATGAGGTTGTAAAATACATGTAAAGTAATACATGTAAATAAGTAATTCACTTAAATGTATATCCAGGCGAAAAGTAATTTATAGTAATTTAACTAAACTTTTCTGTTTAAAACAATAAAATATACTTATAATATCGAAAATTTAAACTTCTAATGATTCTGATTAGATCTTGGCCTTGAACCCAATTTTAAACTCCCTCCTAATGGTATGCACCGCGTCATTGCTTTTGTCCTTAATGTATGCAATAGCTTGTGTATTTTATAGTATCCCCAAAAGTATGCCATCGTTTTTGTACAATATAATGCGTGTGTCGAAGCTGATGGTAGTTCAGTATTAGTTGTTGTAGATTTTGTATTCGCAGTCATATTTACTGTTAGTATCACATTCAATTTTCTTATTTAGAGGGTTAACACTCTAGACGTCAAATACATTTTTGTGTTAATGAAATCTTTTGCAAAATGTCCTAATGGCGCCGTTCATTGCATGTGACATGAATTCGAAATGAAAAAAATTGCTTGTAAATTAAAAGAAGCCAAACAATTTGAATATTACATTTAAAATAACTGGAAATTTTATATCAAAAAACTATACTGAGAGATTGGCAGAATGCGATGGCGTCACATTAAAACCTTTTAAATATAAAATGCCTGACATGACTTTAATAATAAATAAAATGACCAGAATAGTGTTTTCCCCCCACGAATTTCATTAAATATCCTTGTTCATTATGTGTCTGTTTCTTTTTTGGTTGTTCTCCTTCAGTCTATGTGAGTATTTTATTTGATGTCTGTTATGTTTTCACTTGAAGGAATAATGTACGAATATGTATTCGTTGGTGTTGCGTTTTTTTTTGTAAAAAAAAGTTTTTTATAAAACAAATTTTTTACCGTTTGTTTTTTCTATATTTCTATAAAAAAAATGTAGCAACTTTTGCTAACGAATCACATAAAAATTGTTGGTCAATTAAAAAAAGTGCAAAACGCGCATAATTTCCACATGTGACTTTCAAATTTTTCCACTTTTTTCACGGCACTGATGATAACGTTGATTCCCAGGGTTTTTTCTGCATTTACTCTTTCATTCAAAAGTTAATGGTTGGCAACGTGAGAGGACGAAAGTCGGAGAAAAAACTACTACAGCCGAAGCAGGGAACAAGATGAAATGAAAGGATAATATATAGCAAATATTTTACAACAGGACGTGGGGCATAGCATTCTATACAGGATGTGTCATTAAGGAAATGAATATATTTTCAAGGGTTCAAGCGATCTTAAGATATTAACTTAATTGATTTGATATCAAGAAAATAATGGCTCGGGTTTTATACAACTACTTAGTGAAAGTTTGCTAAAGTTTGACATCGTTTGGATCGTGTTCTACCAAGCGTGTTGTCCGAGAATGGATATCGTGGGTATCGTGCGATTCTTTTTAGTGTGTTAAATTCTTCCATATTTACTTAATGGGCCTTCGACAACCTAGTGGAGATAGGAACGTTACAACACAAAGGAAACAAGTTTTTGGTGTATATAGTTGCTAACCCTACCATTCATAATGGTTCTTTTGTAATGCCATCCTAAAATAAGGCCTGCGGAATGCACGAGTTTTTTCATCAGATATATCCAAGTTGAAGATTTTTAAAATATTGAGAAATTTCTTTTCCGATTCTTCCTTCTTATTCGTATTCCTCCTATATTCGTATGACCCGGGACCCACACTAAAGTAAGTCTTGTCGTAGCGTCTGACAAACTCCTGCATTCACGAAGTATCGATATATTCTCTTCCGATAGAGCCCTTATCGCTACTTGGCTAGCGAACAGTGATATTGCCACTAATTCCGCTTGGAAGATACTGCCAAGTAATACGGTGACCTTGTGATATTATTATTCCCAGTGACGTTGAGTAAACCCCAGGTCCAACTCCACTGTCCATCTATATCAACATCGTGTAATGGTGCGTGATTCTTCCGGGTGATTCTTCGGGAACTCCAAAGCTTCTAGCTGTTGTTCGACCGTAATCTCTCGCAGCCCTGGTTCACTGGAAACTTGAATTATGAGTATGTTTTAATCAGTGAAACGGTTGGTGTTATTTCCGTACATCTAGTTACTTTCTAACTAATAAGATTGATAAAGATTTTGGATTTGAACCCCAGAAAAGGGTAAAATACTCTGTTCTTATTTCTGAAGGTTTAGTGGAACCTTGGAGAAAGCACGTTACAAATGGATACAAAATAGAAGTACAACTAGAGTTGAATCTCTATGGGGAATGATTGTTCTGAAGTTTCTCCGGAACTTCAAATCTAGACTAGCATGTCCGTTCTTTCAGGTCTGACCCCACTAGCTGAATTGCACATAATCCTACTACACAAACTATCTTCAATTGGTTAGTGAGAGGAATTAAGAAAATAAAGCGTTACCCATTACATCCCATGAAGGGATTGGAGAGAGCTTCAAATAACCAGTGAGTTGTGTGATTTCGAATTTTTCACTCACTAGATGTGACCAACAGTTTTACACCGGTTCCGCACACTATTTTGAGAAGCCGTCACTAAGCGAGGTGGCCGTCGTCGAAGGAAATGTCAGGTGGTCAGAGCAGAGATCGAACCCATGTTCTCATGCATAAGAGCCGCGCACACTAGCCATTGTACCACTGACGGGCCACGAGTGTTACGAACTGCAAATAATTTCCTGATATCCACCAATGCGTAAGACAAGACATGAAGCGATCATGCGATTTCTTCAACATCTAAAGCGAAATGTTAGCCATAAGATAAGGATATCACGGAACATCTTCAGATCCTCAGTTGGAGTTCGCTAACATCAGAAAATGCTTTCGACTATCTTGCGATCTCTTTAACAGTTTTATCGAGATATCACTAAGAAAAGAATTGCCTAAACTAACTTCAGTTCTCAAGACAACGACGGAAGAAACTGCGCAGCATCACTTCATACTTAGCGATGTGTGACACAAGGCGTCAAGAGATCATGTGATTTCTTCAACATCTAACTCGAGAGATTAACAATATGAGACGTACATCACAGACCAACTTCAAGTTTCATTTTGGAGACCAACTTCAAGTTTTCATTTGGAGTTGGTAAACATCTAAGAGAAGCATTTGATATCATTCGAAACGTCAGACAATGCGTTTGACTAGCTTGCGATCTCTTCAACATTTTAATCTAGATATCACTCAGAAAATAAATACCCAAACTAACTTCAATTGTTTAGCCAACGATGGTAAAAACTGCACATAGTAATTTGATATCTAGCAATGTGTTAGACAAGCCGTTAAGCGATCGTACGATTTCTTCAACATCTAACTCGAGAGATTAACAATATGACACGAATATCACAGGCCAACTTAAAATCCTCAGTTGTAGTTGGCAAACATCTAGCTGTATCATTTACTGCCATTCGAAACGTTAGACAATGCATCACGCCATTTTGCGATCTCTTCAACATTTTAATCGATATATCACTCAGAAAAGAATTGCACGAACAAACGGGAATACTTTAGTTAGAGGTGTTAAGAAGTGCAGACAAGACAAGGTGTCAAGCGATTGTAAGAACTCTTAAACATCTAAATAGGAGGAATATCACAAAGTTCAAATCGTTCGTTGCAGTTGGTAAAACCCTAATTGAATCGGCTGATATCATGCGATGTATTAGACAATGAGTCAGACTATCATGCGATCTGTTTAACATCTTAGTATAGACAAAAATTAAAAAAGTGAACATGACCCCAGCCATAAGCAGTAATTGCCACATGCTGCTTGTGGTATTTTTATTTTATTGAGATATTACTGTATCATTTTCAAGCAGCTTTGAAGTTAAGATTGACAGGAAAACCGATAGCATTAAAATTTACAGTCATTACGTATGAGCGGCGACAATTCCTGAACGTTTTGCCTCCTTAACGTTAAGATGGAAAGCAAAAAAGAATAACGTTCTAATGTACAATGATTACCTATGGCCGACGACAATTCCTGAACGTTAGTACCCAAAATTACTACGAGCTTTTGGAAGATTTTATCTTATCAAAGCTTCTCCTTCGAATCAATATCTTGAATTCGAAGTCATAGTTTATAACCAGTTCTCAAGTATCTCTTAACACCCATTATTTGCTGCACAAACGTTTTTTCATATTCCATCTTAAAAGTCATTAATTTGTCCTCGTATTTTCTTCAACTTCTCTTCACACATCCTCATATGGACAACAAATTTCCATTTCAATTTTTTCGCAAAGGATGCATTGCGCCTCCGTATGCAAAATATCGGGTGAATGAGCCACGTTGCTGTGGCAACTCTGCTGGATGCTAACTAAGCAAATTGTAAGCGAACATCGACGAAAAAAAAAATAGATTGCTAAACTACAACAGGATAACGAAAGAAAAAAACTGCAGAAAATTCGCCAGGACATGAATCAACAAATAAAAATCCAGCGAAGGCAAACACAGAATTAGTAGAGATGTAAAACAATACATTGTTTCAAAGCATCAAATAGGGAGCGAGAGAGAGAGAGAGAAAAACCCCCGAGTAGGAAAGAAAAAAAATATCCAAAACGGAAATGAGATAAAACTCTACACACACTTACACAAAAATCATTGAACTCAATGAAGGCAAGGTGTTTTCACACACACACACACGAGTATGCAAGGATACACCTATTCTAGGATGCAATGGAAAATATCAAGTGGTTATGTGAAACGATATAAAAAACAACAGAAAAAAATTTACTCTCCATCAACAGACAAAATTTACACAGTACAGAAAATATTGAGCAAGCGAGGGAATATGAGGAGATGTACCCTCCAGTCGTAAGGGCGATTTACCTTCTATGGGTTTAATAACTGGGGGGCTTACCCTCTTTTTGTATGAACAGTTAAGGTAGGAGTTCAATGTAGTAGTGCGCCTGCTCGATAAATGTTCAATAACCAATCAAGGGACATTGCCAATAGTGATTGGATACTCAAAAAGGAACCCCTAAAATGTTTAATCTCAAATAATCTCTGTTACTTTTTTGTTTCAGATGGAATTTTGTAACATCTAAATAGGGAATTTTAGTAACTTCTTAAAATGTATTAGTTTGAAATAGAAAATGTTGTAAATGTCTCCCCAATCCCTTCATGGCATGTAATGGGAAGAACAGTACAATTTCAAACAGTGATTTGTAGTAATCATCGCAATCATCGCAAATTTGGCTGTTACACCAATAAATTTGAAATAGTATTTTCTTGGATCGGAAGTATTTCTAATTTCAATTAAAACTTCAGTTTCTGTTAAGCATGCAGGTAGATTTTTGACTAGAAAATTATCAACAAAAGGTTCACCACGACTACTCGGGAAGAGGTATTTACATTTTCATTACTACTATAAGTAATTACCACACCAATGAATTTTATATGGTGATGTCATCAGATGGAAGTACTTCTAATTCGACCACCTTGGAGTACAAATTCAGGTGCTAATCGTATGGTACGATGTTTAACTTGCATGGCTAATTATGTTGCTGTCACTACGCTTGTGTACATGTCAAGTTCTCATTTGCAAAAATCGCGCACACCAACCATTGCACCACCGACATCAATTGACTTCTCAGACAATGAATTTATAATAGAATCGATTTTGAACGAAAGGCTTCGGCCACCACCTAGAGTCTTCGATGAACTATTACAACAAAGCTGAGTATTCTAGCGTAGTGACTTAGGCTGATCATTCCAACATAGCGGCTTAGGCTGACTGGTCCAATGTAGCTGCTTCGGCTGACTATTTCAATATAGCAGGTTATTCTGACTATTCCAACATAGAAATTTCGGTTGACAATTCCAACATAGAGCAGCTTCGACTGGCAATTTCAACATAACAGTTTTGGCTGCCAAGTTCTCGACTATCTGAAATTAATCGACCTAACCAGAAGAGTGTTCTCAAGCCATTTCCATAAGATTATTGTCAAACCGTTCCCAGAAGAGTATTGTCAAACCGTTCCGAGTTCTGGAAATGGCTTGAGAACTAGCGTTCTCAAACCATTCCTTAAACTGTTCTCTTCTGTCAAACTCGTTCTTAAACTATTCCCACGTGAGTGTTTCCAGCCAGTGGATCGTTTAATGTGATGTCTTTAAATGCAGTTTCTTTGTAACTTAAAACAATAATAAAGAATCTGAATTCTAACCTAATGGAGGGTAAACTATTCTGCTCTTAGTGGATCTCACCAAATGACCTTGGACAGGACTGTCCCCACCGCAGCCTCTGACAAAGCCACGTAACGCAGTTAGAATTTAGCTATGTTGAATCTCAATGACCATTGTATTTACATTGCATATTTCTAGGGTATCTGACAACAAGAAACCAGTGCATATCTTTGGGAGAGCCAAATGCACTTGTTATCTTCTGTTCGTAGTTGTGGTTAAGAAAAATGGGAAAGTCCGGAAAACACATGGTGTTGGTTTACCTTTAACTCCCAATATTTTTAAATGAACACAGTTTCTTAGGTTTTTCAATAGTTATTTGGTTGGAGATCAAATACAAAGTGACCACCCTATTGGAAGATCCTCTTGTTTTTGCAATTGGCCGCCAATGTCAAATCTGTTTTGACATTTGTGGACTAGACAGATGTAGAATACAAGTATACAAGCCATGGAGCGATACACCCCCCAAGAACGCGAAATAATCGTGTCTATTTTTTTTGCGTAACAATTCGCCTGTGGTGTTGGCGCAGCGCGAATACCGTCGCCGATTCCCCGGCCGTCCGACACCGACTGCGCAAACACTGCGCCACTAACCTTGAAGAGTATGGGACGATACGAGACGTTGCCAGGAGTGGCCGGCCCCGAAGCGCCCATTCTGCCGAGAATATCGCCGCTGTTGCCGAGGATGTCGAGCTGTCGCCGGAAACATCGACCAGATGCCGTGCCTCGCAATTAGCCATCAGTCGGTCGTCCCTATGGCGAATTTTGGTCAAGGACCTGCGCATGTACCCACACAAACTCTAGTCCATGCATCAACTGCTGCCTGTCGACTGCGCGTTGGACGATTTTTACACCAAAACCAGAATGGGCGATAAGGCTCATTTCCACCTCAGCGGGTACGTGAACAAGCAAAACTATCGCTTCTGGGGCACCGAAAATCCACGACTGATGCACCAGGAGCCATTGCACCCGCTCAAAGTGACTGGAGTAGCCATCGGGCAATTTGTTCCGAGAAAGCCGCTGGTCAAACGACAACAGTGGACGGTGCGCGCTATAGGGCCATGTTAACCCAGTTTTTTCTACCGCAATTCGACGAATGTGGTTCCAACAGGACGGAGCAACGGCACACACTGCGCGAGCCACAACCGATTTTCTGAAGGTGGCGTTCCCGGGTCGGCTCATCCCATTTAACCATTCCAGACTTTTTTGTGCGGTTTTTTGAAGTTGTGCGTTTACGTGAACAAGCCCGAGACCCTAGAAGCCCTTAAGGTCAACATTCGACACGTGTGCGAGAATCTGTCGCCCGAAGTTCTCGCCGAAGAGATGAAAAATGCCATAAAACGAGCCCGTATCAATTGTGACGGCGCCCATTTAACCGATATCATATTTTCAACTTAACCAATAAAATTCTAATGGTTCAAGTAAACATAATCAAAAACGTTTACAAAAAAAAATGAGAGCCAAGCAACATCGGATGACTTCTTTTGAAACACCTTGTATTTCCCTTATAAAAAATTACTCCCCAAAAGCTGTAATAAAATAAAAATTAAGATTGAAATAGGAAATGCTTTAGGTAATTGCTCTGGTAACAGACAGTTGAACTGTACGAAAACTGCAGTACGCACTGTATACTTTTAGAATGCATAATACAAAGAAGCCATTGCATATTTTTGGGCAAAAAAACATTTTCTTTATCTTTTGTTAAGAGCTTTACATAATTTCCAACTAAGAAACTAGATTTCAGAATATATATTAAGTCACTAACTATATTTTCTCTGACAGTGCAATTTAAGAAACAGCACTACTAAAATGTTGCTCCCTAATTCAGATTTTGAAATCTGCCATAATTTTTCTATACTAAATAATATTTTTCAACAAAATTTCTTAAATACAGTTTATAATCCATTGCAAGAAACAAATACATATTAACAATTATTCTCACGTAAACCCAAAAAGAAAAATATGTTACCCCGTAATATTAATAGGCCTTTTGGGCATTCATTAGTTGGCGTTACAGGGTATTTCAATAATAGGCCTACATTTTATATGTCAATATTGACAAACAACTGTCATCAAATGTGAGTCATATGTGACGTATGCTGGGGCTTGTCTTCCATAAATTACCGAATATGATGAAAAATCGACACCAAACAGAAATCCATTAAAATGGTCCTGTCTAAGGCACAGACTTGCATGCAACCACTCTCTGTTCCATCGCACTAATGATGAGACTAATGAAAGTCACTCCATGGATTGACAGTTAAATAATGAGCCATCAGTCCAATGGCAAACGGCACACAAGCGACATTCGTACTATAGTAGACGCTGACTGACTAGCAAACTAAAAGACAAATGGTCAAAAGACACCTCCTTTCGTAACACTGGCATTACAAGGACTATCAACGTTTTATTAAACCATAGAGGAGGGGTGACTTCTATGCTTATAACTAAAACCGTGTGTCTGACGAAATGTCTGGGTATATCTGTTTCGATATGAATGATTCTGATCCAGTATGTGACATTCATAATAAAATTTAAAAGTTTCCTCGTTCGTCGCGTTTTTTATACTTTATTTTGTTTGCTTCAGAATCCTTCAGAAGAAATCCTTTGGTTTGTGTTTGAACCCTTTGTAGTATGCACGATTTCACCTAAGAATATTATGATACATATGCGAATAAACTTGTCAAAACAAGCATTAACATGATATGTTTATTCGTTTTTTTGTTGGAATTTCTTGTTTTAAAGAACAAGGTCTCGAAAGGGTTAACAGTTTGGAAAGCGAGAAGAACGTTCAAAAATACAAAAAATTCAAGTCAAACTTCTTAAAGATGGATATTGAAACCCGAAGCGGCAACCTTTACTGTGACACTTCCGGTTACCGGCAATAGAAGGGGATAACTCGATTCACAAAATCGCTATAAGTACAAAAATTGTACACAAAAGTTCAGAAAGATTATACAAAAGTGCGAAAGTATACACTAATATACAAAATCTATACTGACAGATACAAATAGTATGCACAAAAATATAAAACGCGTACGCAAAGTACAATAATTGTCGTCAAAGCAAAAAAAAGAGTATGAAAAATTGAAAAAAAGTATACACAAAAAACAAAAAATGTGTACACCAAAGTTCAAAAAGTACAAAATCTGTACTAAAGGGTAAAAATAGTATAAAATAAATAAATGGTTTCCCGTTACATCCCATGAAGGGATGTAACCTGTGAGCTGTGCGCGTTCTAGTTTTTCACTCACTAATTGGGACCTACAGTTTTACACCGATTCCGAACGGTATTTTGAGAAGCTTTTTCATGGCTAAATACTCGATAGTGTTGCCATCACTAAGCGAGGTGACCGTCGTCGAAAGAAATTTAAGGTGGTCAGAGCAGGGATCGAACCAACGTCCTCATGCACAAGAGCCGCGCACTACCATTGCACCACCGACGAAAGTATAAAAGGCGTACGAAAAGTACAAAGTGCACACAAAAGTACAAGAAATATACACAAAGTACAATAATTGTCTACAGAAGTGAAAAAAGGCACACAACACTACCAAGAATTTACACTCAAGTATAAAGTGTACACAAAAGTACATATAGTGTTCATAAAATACACAAAGTGCACGCAAAGGAACAAAAAGTGTACTCAAACATTAAAATGTATACAAACAAGTACATAATGTATTCACAATACTACAGGAAGTGTACACAGGGCTACAAAAACGTACAAAAAGTGTAAACAACAAAACCTAAATTGTATACATATACCCTATAAGGGTACATACCAGTACAGCAAGTGTACAAAAGAGTACAGAAAAGTTCAAAAAGTGTGCACAAAAGTATACAAAAATCTTAAAAGTTGTCGCAAGGGTGTAAGTAGTGTTCGCTAATGTCCAAAAAAAGGTACAAAGTATAATAAGTGTACATAAAAAGTGTACGTAAACTACAGAGATGATACATAAAACAACAAGTACAAAATATGCACTGAAAGCTACAAATAGCAGGCATAAAATTTTAAAAGGCGTACGACAAAGTACAAACAGTGCACACAAACGTACAAGAAGTATACACAAAGTACAAAGTACAACCAAGCAATTACACACAAGTAAAAAAGTGTACACAAAAGTACATATAATATTTACACAAAACACACACAGTACACGCAAAGGAATATAAAGTGTACGCAAAGATTTAAAAGTGATCACATAAGTACAGAAGGTAGTCACAAAAGTACTAGAAGGGTACACAAGGTGTACACAAAGTACAAAAGTGTAAACAACAAGACAAAAAGTATATACAAATAGGTTACATAACAGTACAACAAGGGTAAAAAAGAGTACACAAAAGTTCAAAAGAAGTAAATCTGTCACAAGTCTACTCAAAGGGTACATAACAGTACAACAAGTGTAAAAAAGAGTACACAGAAGTTTAATAGGTGTGCACAAAAGTACACAAAATTCTTAAATGTTAACGCAAGGGTACAAACAGTGTACGCTACACTGCAGAAAGTGTATAGAGTATTATAAGCGTACAGAAAAAGTGAACGCAAAATTCAAAAATAAAACAACTAAAAGTGTACAAAAAAGTACAACAAATTCACATTAAAGTACAAAGGGTGTAAACGAAAGTACAAACGATGTACACAAAAATAAAAAAGTTTACGGAAACGCAAAAAAACTGTACACAAAACCACAAACAGTTTACACAAAAGACAAAAAGAGTACGCAAAGTGCAATATTTTCCACCGAACTACAAAATGTGTAAACAAAAGTAAAAAAATTAATGTACAAAAAGTGCACAGACACAGTACAATAGTATATATTACAAACTGGGTACTAAAATCGGTCACAAAGTACATGCAACTGCACACAAAAGTACATCAGTAAAAAAACATGAGGTGTCAGGGGACACTGGGTTGGAACGAAGTTCATTTCGCTATATATTATGTACTAGTTAGTTCCAACAAGCCTAAGGCCCCCGTTGAAAAATACGATAATTTAAATGGATCTTTAAGAAAAGATAGTTTTTGTAAAAAGATAAACTTTTTTAAGAACAATTTTTTTTATAGAATGTATTTTTTTTTTAACAAAAAGTATATTTTTAGGTTTTTTTTTGTAAGAATATGTATTATATTTTCCCGCAAAGGTATTTTTTTTTTAAAGAGAGGTACTTCTTTTATTGAAATATAATAATTTTTACAGAAAACCTCGAATTTTTAAGAAGTACTTTCTGGAAGAAAAATCCAAAAGTGTATGAATTTTTTTTACAAAAAAGTACTTTTTTAAGAACAGATACTTTTTCAACAAGTGACACTCTTTTTAGGAAAAAGTTATTTTTTTATAAAAATTTACTAATTTTCAGAAAGGCTATTTATCTCAACAAACAAAAGAAAAGGTGTTGTTGAAACTGGTGCTTGACTGCACAGGTATCTTTTGTAAGAAAATTTATTTTTTTAAGAGAAAGTATTTTTTGAAGAAAAGGTTTTTTTAGGAAGTGGGAATTTCTTTTAGAACTGGTCCTTTTTTCACTAATATGTACATTTTTAAGAGTAGGTACTTATCTCAGGAAAAGTTATTTTGTTTCATAAAACAGGTACTCTTTAAAGAACAGATAGTATTTTAAGGAAAGGCAATTTGTTGTAAGAAAATGTAATTTTTTAAGAAAAGGTAACAATTAAAAAAATATCTTTTTCTAAGAAAAAGTAATTTTTGCAAGAAATTTACTTTCTTTAAGTAAAGGTACTTTTTTAAGATAAGGTGTTTTATTAAGAAAATGTACTTTGTTTAAGAATATGAATAGGTATTCTATTGAGAAAGTTTACTTTTGTTAATAAAATGCACTTATTAAAAAAATTGTCTTTTTTAAATTTCTTTCACTTTGGCTTTTCTAAAGTTACTTTTTATTGGGTTCAAAACTGCAATATATACTGAATATTTGTTACAGGCTTCACCTAGAAAACTTAACATTAAACAAGAAATTTTCCGCCATATGTTAGTCTAGACACAAACCAAAGCAAAAGCACCCAATATAATTGATAATTCTGGGTTGTAGCATAATAGTGTTTAACAAAGTTCTTTAAGTTTTTTCATTTTGGTCACATCCCGCAAAGAGTGATAAGGAACTTCGTTCGAATAAAATTCGTTTCGTACAAAAGTACAAAAAATTTATAAAAATAATAACAATGCGGAGGCCGAAAATTAAATCAATTCGTAAATTTTCCCATTGATTTAGTTTTGGTCTCATTAAAAGCATTGAGGCAATCGAACAAATAAATTTACATAGAACCACACATATTTCAACTAATACACTCCAACATATTAACTGCCTACAAACATGCGCAAGCATTCACTGCACAAGACGAACGGCACAATTTTGTTACGGTATAAATGAAGAATCAACAGATATGCACACATAGAAAAGCTCTTCCATTATCTTCGAGAACAATCTTTGAAATTCAGAGAATTAGGTGATGGCTAGCGCCCGAAATATTCAGTACTGAGTCCTTTGCACAGACAAATTGTATGATAAATTGCTGAGACTCCTCCTACCATAACGCTGGACAATATAGAATTTTTATCACAATAGTCACAAAAGCCAAATAAGTACATCCTCGAAGTAGATGATGGTCGAATGCGGCTATTGTGCAGGTTGAAACTTGTGCAGGTTCACATGCCTGTATTCCGGCTTCTTAATATCTATCAGTCGTGTTTGACAACATGCTAAAGTTTAGAAAACACGTATCATATACATGTAAGAAGGCGCCAAAAACCCATAATTAGCTTGAATTCTGACCAACATTGAGGGATCCAGACCTTGGCGAAGAAATGTGTTGGCCAAATTGATCAATTCAGTAATTGGGACGGAACATTGCAAATGCAATGTGATAGTGCACAATGGTTCATTAGTGCTTTTAGGACAATTTCAGAAGACCTTGCGGGAAGTGCTGACTTTATACTAATAAATATATATTCTAGCCAGCGAGACGAAGGCAAAACTTGACAGGAAACTAGATATCACTCTATATAGAACCGAAAGCGTCAGAGAAGAGCGAACATCATCGAACGTCTTTTGATAGTCGCGCTTGTATTCGGCCATCAAAGTATGTTCTTTGGACACACAACCTTATCCCAAACATGTGTATGCTTGACTGCCCAGACATCATAGGGATACAAATTCTTATCCAACATAGCTTCTTTCAAACCATGGCTGCTACCGAAAATATGTTCACAGATTGGGGCATAACATCTCGCATTTGTGCCCAATGTGCATACACGAAGAGAAAATCGCACTTCACCTAACATTTCGCCTCAACATTTCGGGTCACCTTAAAACGGACCCTCAGTACGTGGACTCAGAATACCAATTGTTTAAAATGAGGCTGTAATAATCGAAAATTCGGTTGGCACAACTGAATTTTGTCCACACAACTGAAATTCGGTTGAGCCAACCTCTAAGAGGTTGTAACAACTTCGAAAGCGGCTGTGATAAACTCTAATGTGGTTGTGACAACGCCCACTGTGGTTCCGACAACCTCCAATGCGGTTGTGACAACCTCTAATGCGGTTGTGATAACCTCTAAGAGATTGAAACAACCACAAATGAGTCGACAATCTCTAATCCGGTTGTGATAACCTCTATTCGGATGTGACAAGCTCCAATGCGGTTGTGACAACCTCCAATGCGGTTGTGACAAAATCTAGTGTTATTGTTACAACATCTAAATTTGGTTACGACGGGATAGTATTTCTGTGGGTGGGTGTGTTTAGATACTCGTTTGGGAGGAGTAATTTCATATATAAATATGTGCTGACAAAGCTTCGGATGATAAGGTCAGTGCGAAGCAGATCCCTGGTTAGATTATGATTAGGATGTTGACTTGTGATGATTCTGACTGATCACATTCTGATTATGATTGAAAAGTGGTAAAAGTGTTATGTGACAGATCATTTTATGTCAGAATCAAATTATCAGAATCAAATTATCGGCTTATGACCATAAAGTGATGAAAGCGTTGTGTGGCAGATTAACTTATGATCGGGTGGCAATTGCACTAGGCTTCTAGCTAACCATGTTGTCTTTGTGGCTATTCATAAAACGATTGAGAAGTTTTAAAACTGTGACTGTCTTGGAGCAGGCCATATAGTGGTAACGTCTGGGCATATGACTTATATATCATACTATTATAATTGTGTCTGGTCAGATTATGATTAGGAGTTCCACTTGTTGTGATTCTGACTGATCACAGTCTGATGGTGGCTGATCGTATAATGATTGAGAAGTGGTATCAGCGTTGTGTGGCAGATTACCTTATGATCGGGTGGCAATCTCATTATCGGGTTATGATTGCGAAGTGGATACAGTGTTGTATGGCAGATTATCTCATAATCGGGTGACAATTACCTTAGGCTTCTAGCTAACCATGTTCTGTTTGTGGCTGATCATAATCTGATTGAGAAGTTTTACAACTATGACTGTCATGGGTCATGTCATATTGTGATAGTTGCTGGCGATATTATACAATAATATTATAATTATGTCTGGTCAGATTATGGTTAGGATATCGACTTGTTATGACTCTGACTGATCACATTCTGATTGTGGCGGATCATATTATGATTGAAAAGTTGTAAAAGTCTTATGTGGCAGATCATCTTATGATAGGCTGGCAACCAAATTATCGGATTATAATTAAAAAGTGGTAAAAGTGTGGTGTGGGAGATTATTATACGTCTGGCTTATCATGTTCTATTGGTGGATGATCATAATATGATGGAGAATTTGAAACTATGACTGTCTTGGAGCATGTCATATAGTTATAGTGGTTGGGCATGCTATACAATAATTTTATAATTGTGTCTGGTCAGATTATGATTAGGATGTCGACTTGTTATGCATATCATATTATAATTGAGAAGTGGTTATTACTGTGGCTGATTATGTTATGTTCGGGGGCAATTACATTATGCTTCTGGGTAATCATAGTTGTAAAGCTATGACTGTCTTGGATCATAGTATGATTCAAATGGATCGCATATGATTGAACCAGAAGTACAACTATATTATGATAATAAATTAACAAAAATGTAGATTAAAAACTCACCTCAACTCACCTTTATGCGAGAACGCATGAGGATGAAGAAGAACATGGTGGAAAAATTATGTCTGTTCTTGTTGTTGGAATTATAGGTCTTTCAGTGATGTTGATACTTGGGGATCTTCGATCGATACTAATTCGCACATGTGAATTGCAGAAATGAGTTTGTATATATACGATTGATGATCAACCGATGGTATCAATTCAGGCACAGTAGTTAGGCATCTGATGATGAACTTGTCACGGAGTTCGAAACTAGTGTGCATAACCGAATTGTCTATTATTTCCAACAAAAACTAAACATTTTTCAACTGGGCTTGTAACCTTGTAGTATGAATTTCTCATACATTAGCCAAAAACTAACAAAAAATCGGTCTATATCGGTCAAATTCAAATAAATAAAAACTATATACAGGGTGATTCAGGAAGTTCCGGACAAATTCCTCCAGCATATTCCTTGGCTCATTTCATGAAGAAAAGTCCACTAGGACCATGTCCGAAAATGCAAGGGTGCGAAATGGCAGCGGGTTCAAAATTTTGGGATTGGTGGTCGGAGGGTAGTAGGGTAAAGTTGTTAACTTCTGAGCCAGTGGTCGGGCTTGTTGGAAAGGTTTTTAAGAGGCCTTTCAGAATCTATAAAAAAATTAGAAAAAAGTCAAATCGCCGAGATACAGAGCTTTCAATAAAATAAAATCTTAAACGTGTTAATTTACAAAAACAAATAAATGTTTGCTGTTATTTCGCTTCCAAAAACAAAAACATACATTTTTGCATTTTAGTAAAATGGTCATAACTTTGGAACGGTAAGACCTCTGGGCTTTGGAAAGGTAAGAGGTATGGCTATCTTTCAACAGAACCAAAAACATAAGTTACCTGACATCTGGCGGAGCAAATTGAGGTTATTGAGGAATTTTTTTTTCGCATATTTTTTTCAGAAAGCTCTGTATCTCGGCGATTTGACTTTTTTCTAAATTTTTTTATTGATTCTGAAAGGCCTCTTTAAGACCTTTCTATCTTTTCAATCCGAAAATTTTGAACCCGCTGCCATTTCGCACCCTTGCATTTTCGGACATGGTCCTGGTGTACCTTTTTTCATGAAATGAGCCAAGGAATACACTGGAGAAATTTGTCCGGAACTTCCTGCATCACCCTGTGTAATTAGAATAATAAATATTTTTAAGAATAATTATTATTTAGTTCAAACGTTGGGTTTTTAGAATTTTCTAATATGTATAATAGTAATTTTGTAACAACAACTTTTTGCTTTCCGAATTGCGAACTTTCCTGTCACTCCATTGTACTTGTACACCCTTTCCCTAGGATACCATAAAAAAATGAAAAATGATTTTTTATGATTTGTGAAAACCCATTGAAAAAAGGATATTTCTCATTCACACACTCGCTTAATAATACAGACACATATAAATGTCATTACTATACAGTCAATACACCTTTACATTTGGTATTAGAGATACCACGCCAAGAAATGAATGAAAATGTTGGGATATAATTGTATATGTATGCGTTATTATCCCCACTCACATATGAATGACATTTATTTGAATTTATAGATGTCATCGTCATCAGCCTCTTTGCTCGTCCTTGTCATGTTAAAAGAAAAAAACAACAACAGAGAAACAATCACACAAGACGGAAGGTTAGAGACAGGACCAACGTTTGTCATTTGTATATGTCGAAGATGTCACAAACACTTTTAACCGTGCAAGTATATGGATATGGCAATGAGAAAAAGGGAAGGTCCCCAGGAGTTACGAGTTATCCTGGCGGGGTTTTATATGAGTTATGTATGTTTTTTTTAGGTTTCAATCAAACCAATGTTTCATTGCTGTTTGTCTCTGTCATTTGGTCATTAATATTTATTATGATTAGAATGGTTTGACTCCTTAGTCCTTCAAGCACACACGTTTACTCACTTGCTCACTCTGTCTCTCCTTAAATGTCTTTATCAACCCATCTCTTTCACTACTACGCTGACACTTTGTAACCATTTTTTCGTTTGATATTTTAATATTCTCTATATCTACTCTCTCTCATCCCAATGTGTAGTTTGTATGAGTCCTGCAAATCATAATGAAAATCTATACACAAAACAACAGCACACGTAGAGGACCTTTCTAGGATATTTTTCAAGAGTACCTATCATTTTATTCACATACGTTGTTTCTTTATTTCCATGGATGCCATCAATATTATTACATTACTTGCCATTACACAGATGTCCTTGCAGGATGTGTTTCGTCAATATGGTCGTAAAAGGTACTATTATGTATTTGAACATGAATCCATTTATACTCGTATGTTGGTCTATAAATGTATAATTGTATATCTATATCTGAGTATTTGTATCCACTTCGTTATGGGTGCTTAAATCACTTCGTACATTAGTGGCTTCTTTCTATCACTACCGCGTCATGGAGTGATGACAGAACACACATTCTCCTTTGGAGACAATATGTGTTGAATCAATGCACAGTGGTTGATGAACTTTATAATGTTAAATTTAAAACAATACTTACCGAATTACCGGGAAAGGAATATACTGCCGGAAATTTCAAGCAACCAGATCTTAGCCAGATCTTAGTGAAAGACTGCACGCTGAAAAATCTGTATATTTTTGTTGTTTGTTTAAAATATAATGTGTTGAAGCTTGTCACAAATATAGAGTACTTGTGTCCAAACACATTGTATTTGCTATTCAATATTACATGTTGGAGACACAAAGATTAATATGTTATAATATGTGTGTTGGTGACCCAAATTTGGCTGTCTAATTTTAGGACGAGTCATTCTCCACTTCAATTGAAATCCCATGTATTTTAATGCAAACTTTATATTTATATTTATTTTGCGTTACGTTATAATACACTGAAAGAAAATCTTTATATCAAATCAATGCTAAATGTTCATCAATTGTTCTTCATTGAATTGATGATTATTTTCATCAACTATTTGAAAAGGTTCTTCACTTTGAAGATTGTGCGTTTCTTCACCTTTTCCAGCTTCATTGAATTGATGATATTTTTACATCAATCTTTATCATTTGAATTTGGAAATAAATGGGTTCGTTTCAAAATGTAGACGTAGTATTGAAAAAATAAAGAGATTAAGAAAAAAACTGGTAGAAAATTTAAAATAAATACAGAATAGAAACTACTGTAATGGACAGAAAACAATATCCACGCTATGAACATTTTCTATGTGGTGTTATACCTTGTTGTTGTGGATTTTTTACAATGAAAAATAAACCACAGAATTTGGCTATAGATTAACAACCAAATTACATCAAAATGATGACCAATTTACATCAAAATGATGGCCAATTTACATCAAATTGATAACAATCTGACTTAAAATTGTTGACAACCATACATAAAATTGACGAAAAATGCTCAGCAAATTGATGAAAAATTTACGTAAACTTGATGTAACGTTGTCGTTGAATCAATATAAACTATAGGTGAAAGATTTGTGAAATGTTCTTCATCAATTCAATGAAATGTGCGGTAGGTTGGAAAATCAGAAAATATTTCATCAAAGGAGTTCATAAATCTGATGAAGATTTTTCTTTCACTGTACTCAAGAACTAT
This sequence comes from Phaonia tiefii, assembly GCA_963931995.1. Taxonomy (NCBI): domain Eukaryota; kingdom Metazoa; phylum Arthropoda; class Insecta; order Diptera; family Muscidae; genus Phaonia; species Phaonia tiefii. The sequence continues at coordinate 29,039,781 of OZ008370.1, read as the reverse complement.
AACAGAAAAGTTCCTATTATGACAAATTTTCTCTCATTTTAGGAAGATTCGATAGAGGCAAGCAAACCACTGTTCGTTGTAGTCCATGCATGTGTCTCTTGTCTTCTCTGCTGTGTGGGTGTGCTAGTTATGGTTTATTGATGCTGAATTATGACGACTTTTGGTGATGGTGGTGGCAGCTTTGGATCCATATTTCTACATATTCATGTTGCAACTTGTGGTAACTCTAACTTTGCTTGTATCAGTAATAGAGTTAGTGGTGTAGGTGGTGGTAAGATGGTGTGTTGATTTTCGCATGTGTTTGATAGATTAGCAAATGTCTGTATTAGAAGACATCGTGTCATCTACACTCATTCCAAGTTGTTCCGTTTCGTCAAGAAAAATCTATAAATGAAATTATGAGACGTGTTTGGAATACAGCAAAGTGTATGTTGATTTCAATATCAATATAAATTCTTTCATTGAAATTGTATATTGTATACTTAATATTACATTACATTACTTTCTTTTATTAATTATAAATTTTTAAAATCTCTTACAAATTCGCCTTATTTGTCTTTTTTGTCAAGGTGGCAACATTTGTATTCTTGTAAAGATATTGTGTTCAGTAACATCCTTAAAGTATACTCTAAAATCAGTGTTGATAGCAAGCCTGCAAGTATTGTATATGATTAGATGTTGTAATTATGTTATCGATCATCGGTTACTTTACTGCAGGTACTCTTGTTACAGATTTCCCCCTACTTGTATTTTTCTGTAACCATGATCGCACATTACCCAGTTTTATTATCTCCGGAATCCTGTGGAGTTACAGCTTCAGCATAGTATCGTCAGTTGACCGAAAGGTTATTCGAAAGGTCAATACATGGCATTTCAATTTGAATATGGCATAGGGCATATGGCGACTGTTCATAAAAAAACGCATCCTGGACGTCCAATTTTGAGTCACTTTTTCGAACATTGCTGGCCGTATGCCACGAATAACACGAACAAGTATGGCCCCACAGGCGTCAATTGTTTGTGGTTTATCATCATAAACCACGTGTTTATTTACTTTTGATCCGCCATTGGCCAGCAGCCTTCAATGGACAAAAGAATATGTCCGCTAGTTCGAACAGCGTCAGTGGCAGGGTTACCTATTTACCCTGAGACTCATCAGTGATCGCATAACCAATCGGTTTGCCCTGTCGATTCGTCCCCTCACTCTAGATAGCAAACTAAGTGTTTCGATAAAGCCATTGGCCGGGACAGACTTCGTGGAAGTAGTGATCTGCGTGGGCTGCCGATTGAATCATTTCTGGCCCGTCCCGACTGAGTGGCTATCAGACATTTTCCACCACCACGGTGAATCCCATGTCACAATCAGTGAGAATTCAACTAGAAAACGCACATTTAATTGGTTGTGAGGAACTCTCCCCAATCCTTCATGGGATGTAATGGAAAACCATAGCTTTATAGACTCACACATTACAGAAAAATAAATTTGATTAACATCTTTCGAATCTTGATTAGTAGATATTTAGGATAATCCCTACCAAAATATGTCTCCCTCAGAATTGTAAATCCTATAAATATGCCGCAGTTATAAAAATATGCTACAATCCTAAAAGTATGCTATATTTTTCGATTTCCCTACTTCCATGCCAATAAACCTTTAAACAAATGATTCATTATGGAAGTAACTACTCGTTTGTTTTTTTTCTTTTTTCTAATTTCAAATATTTGTTCTACATGTTTTTATCATGATTTATAACGAATGAATCGATATTTCAAATATTCATGGTATATTTACATGACTCCACTCTGAATAGGCGAATGAATGGCTCCGATAAAGATCTCTCGACATGTGACCAACAATTGCAGTAGTTTATTTTCGTATTAATAGCCACCCTCTGGAGACGACGTAAATCTATAACAATATTAGCCAAACAAGGCGCAAAAAACTGAAACGAACAGAGTCCATAACTATTTTAGCCAGAATAAAATCCTGATTGGAAGGGGTACTTTTTTGTGGTCGACCCAAAAAAATAAGCTAAAAAAGCTTTTAATAATATGATTCAGTACAGAATAAAACAAACTGAGAAATTTAGTTGAGGGGATGAACCCCGCCCCCATGATCAAATATGTATATACAATATTGTCGTAATGACTTTGCATTTTATAGATTTTAATAACCCTTTTTTGCGCTACAATTGCGACATTCTCTATGAAGAGACGAAGCCACTTTAATGCAGTCTGTTTTAGGGTGGCACAGTAATTATTTGCGTTAGTTTTTTGGAACTCTAAAGTTATGGTTTAGTTTTCAGAGACTGTCCGGATGTAGTAGCGTGTTACAGACATACCATAAGCTTGTACGTTCTACATATCAGCCAAGATGATTCACTGTAAAGATTTTCTGGCATCTACCATAAACGTCTATAGGACATAGTCTTTCGAAAGCATATGAATCAAATGCTTCCTCTTCATATTCATGTATTATTGGACCTTATACAAGGTGACCCAAGTACGTATATATTTTTGAATTACATTTTATTTTGACACTGACAGCCTTTATCCGTTCAAAATTTGGAGCTCATTCAGTATCAGATTACCGCAGAATGAAGCCAGTAGAACAGACTTGAACAACGTTAGGAAGTAGTATAAACCCATTTCAAACGCGAGCGATGTGTTGCCCAAACAGTGCGTTTATTGAAACCCTTCGTGCTGTACAAAAGTTTGTGCAGAACGTTCGCGAGACTGGCCTGCTAGTGGACAACTACCACTGTCGCCTTGTCGAATGATGCGCACCGACGATAAAGTGCCTGTTGTAGCCAAGAGTGTTCGACCCTCGAGCGCTATAGAACCTTGAACCTTGAACCTTTTTGAGGGCTGTAATTAAAGATCTTTTGCACAATGTCTTCAGCATTAAAGTTATTAAAGTTATGTTCGGTAACCTTCTCATCAGTCGTCTTAGGTTATTTTAGGTGTTGGTGGTAGTCAATGAATGACTCTCTTAAACTATAAGTCCATTAAGATACTACGGGCGATCAGGCTTAAACGTGAATAACACCGGGAAACTATTTAGTAGACCCCACGAAACTCAAGTTCTTGTCAACGTCTCTCTTTGATAATTCTCCTGTCCGTAAATAGGTAGGACCCCAAGGTAGAAATCCTTCTCCGGCTAATTCACGAAATAATAGGACCCCATAGTAGATATCCTTCTGCCGGATAGTGCCGGACACGTGCACAGAAGATGTTCAGTGAATTCTTCCCCTTCGTCATCATTACCCCTTCCATAGAAGTCATTAGCCCTGACATAGTCATAGGACCCCATAGTAGATATCCTTCTGCCGGCTAGTGCACAGAAGATGTTCAGTGAATTCTTTCCCTTCGTCATCATTACCCCTTTCATAGAAGTAATTTTCCCTGACCTTAAGTGTCAACGCATGTTCAGCAATCGGGCAGAGTCCCGTCAAATCTGAAACAAGAATTGATTCCGTGGGCCTGGCTAAAAACAGACGGTTAATAAATCTTCTGCTATCCACCATCGGCCATATTTGGTTTGCATGCTAACAAGTTCCAATTCCTGTGGAACGTGTAAGGTACACTCTAATCTTTCCAGCTCATCCGCCCTGCAGTTCCACAGAATGTCTCTGTGCCCTGGCATTTACGTGAGGTGAATATCGCGCTGCTGGGCTATCACGTTAGGAGATCTGCGGCAGTCCTGGGCAGATGTTGAATTCAGGAACGCTGATCTGTTGTTATAGAGACATCCATTTGCCGCCTCTGAACTCTGGCCGTGGAGGTGGAAAGTCCCCTTCTGTCCTTCACTTGGGAGTGGCAAGAAATTATTCCTTCAGAGGCCAGTCAAGAACCTCACTTCCGGTCTGATATTAAGTATTTCCCGGGCAAGGGATTTAACAGAACCCTCCTTTAGCTAGCAAAAGGTGAAACGCAAATGAATGAGTAGCTTGATCCATTTGCCGCCTCTGAACCTGGCCGTGGAGGTGGAAAGTCCCCTTCTGTCCCTCACTTGGGAGTGGCAAGAAATTATTCCTTCAGAGGCCAGTCAAGAACCTCACTTCCGGTCTTATATTAAGTATTTCCCGGGCAAGGGATTTAACAGAACCCTTCTCTAGCTAGCAAAAGGTGAAACGCAAATGAATGAGTAGCTTGATTGGATATGCGTCGCCTCTTAAATAGGTGACCCTGTCACTGAACCTTATTGAACTAGCGGTTATATTCTTTTGTCATTTGAAGGCAGATGAACCAATACTACAGACCTACGGCGGATCAAAACTAAAGAAACTAAAATCTAGTTTCGACTCGCTGCATTCTGGTCAGCACCTAATCCATAACGGGAGGACTAATTATTCTGATAGTAGGTTCAATTCAAAACCACTGTAGGTTGGGCTTGCCTTCCGCCATGTTCATATTGTCAATGACAATACACAATGTCAATGAGAAACATAAAATCTCCGTATTTGTTGATGACTCCGGTAAACGTTGTAATAACCGCGACTTATGGATATGCACTTGGAATGTTAGAGCACTATACAAAACCGGTGACATTATCCGACTGACTGATGTCCTCGAGACTTATACGGCTGACATTACTGCTATTCAGGAGATGCGATGGACAAGTCATGGCAGTACAAGGAAGAAAAACTGTGACATATATTACAGCTGACATGAGAAATTGGTTGAAGATTGCGACATCTTGTCTCAAGGTTCAACTTCGTGAGTGAATGTATGGCCACCAGTCGCATAAATGGGAAATATTTTAACATATCACTAATTTATGTACATGCCCCTGATTCAAATGACTGTTGGCTATTGTCCCGCTTTTGCGGTATTAAATATTCAACAACTAACATACGAAACTTTATGTAGTTTGGAGGATCAACGGAGAACCGATTGCCCGAATTTTCCACAGAAATGTTGACGTTTCTCCCGGGAATGCGCCTACAACAAACCCACCTACTGACTTAAACGTATGCCCAGAAATGGGCCATGACTAGAGGCACAAGTGATGTGGGTCCTCTATCTCCACCTAAGCTAAGTTGGCAGTTGACTGTACCCAAAATCTGATCTGCTGTGGAGGGAGGAACGAAACTTAAGCCGACATCTGACACATATATATTTACCATTCGTAAAGCATTAAGCGTTTATCGGGTTTCAGGTAATTATATTTTACCGTCCGTCGATGCACTAGCTAGTGCACGTGCCTCTTTTATATGAGACCCTTTATATGATCCCTGCTCTGGGCACCTTAAATTTTTTTCACCGGCGGTCACCTAGCATAGTGACGGCGACACTCTCGAATATTCAGCCATAAAATAAACCTCGGTTCCGAACCGGCTTAAAACTGTAGATCCCAATGAGGGAGTATAAAGCTAGAAACCGCACAGCTCACTGGTTGTGAGAAGCTCTCCCTAATTCCGTCATGGGATATACTGGGAAACAATTTATTTATTTATATTTGACAAACTGTTAGGTTTGCCACTTCCTATACAATTTGTAGAAGACCTTAACAGGACTGGGAATTAGAGAAGTAAAGCACCAGTATTCCAATGGGAGCCCTAACCCGATGCGCGACATGGTTAACAAAATTGTGCTTGAATAAAGAAAAACCCAAGGGACAATATCAAGAATTGAACAAATTCACTGATGTTTTGGACGATCTACTGGAATATGTTTCTTTATTCTTTTTATCTGCTTAAATGCCAAAGCCCATAGGCTTCCTAGAACTGAGTTGGAAACTGGCGGTTTTACAATTAACGCAAAACTTCGTCACTGTCAAATCTCAACACTGATAAGAAAAGCGTCGTCATCTCGATGAATAGTATCCTCACAAGCGAGCGGATACATAAATTCATCGCCTTAAAATACAAAGGCATTTCAGTAACGATAAAATCGTCGGGCATGCGAAACTTTTCATTCCATTAATGTAATCACACTGATGAATGAGTTTTATGTTAGTGGCTAGACGTTTTCTTTACGTGTAATACACAGCTGACTCCAAACATGATCAACTTTATACGGCAGAAATACGGTACAAATTATTCTCTTCTCAAAATTTGTTGGAAATATAAAGTCATCTGTATAGCTCATAGGAATGGAAAAATATTCTTCTAAGATATAACTTCAGATCGAATCATGTATAATAAACGAGCTATTTGATTGATTTCTCAATTCCATTCGAACCACCCTAATCTACAAAATCCCCACCTTATACATATGCACCCAATGAAACCGAAAAAAATCGGAACATGACATTTCTGTACAGGAAATAAATTTGAATTTCGAAGTATACATTTGCGTGTTATTGCCATGCCATTACAATTGACCATTTTATTGGAGCCCATAAACAAGTATTAACAATATGCGAACTACAATCCCCCTCGACCACACCAGACACACCAAATGAGGTATACTTTTAGGAGGTGGCAAGTAGACACCGGTTGGGTTTCTGCTTAGCCCACTAGAAAACCGATTGCTTTGAATATTTATTATAGGTAAACTCCCACTTTAATTTAAATGTTTGATTTGATTTCACGTGCGTTCTAGCACGAATTCTTGATTAGTATTATCGATAAGCTGCGGGCTGAACCGAACTCTCTGAACTGCAAATAGAAATTATGGCATGTCAAACCAAAAAACACAACCATACTTTTAGGCGTCCATACAAAAAAACAGTTGGCGCGGGGTTATAGTTTATTTTCTGTTTGATTTTATTATAACTCTGAGGTATAACATTAAAATATTTCTATCGATTTTAATCATAAACAACAAAAAAAAAAAACTGGAACGACAAACGCTGGTTATAATAACAACAACAGCAACAACAAGCTAGCAATATTCGATTGTGGTTTAAATACTTGTTGTGAGGTTTTTTGTGATTGTTTTCACAAAGTTGAGTTGGTTTTGCAATCAAGCTGCCAAACAAACTACAACTACAATTGTTGCCCGGTCATGAATGCGAACAAATTATGAGCCATCGACACGCAAATTGTAAATCGTCAGGCCACCATACCTATGATTCCATTAAAGTTCACCCTCCTAGCACCCCGTTATTGTAGGTTTACTTTTAAATCCACAACAATTTCAATGCATTTTTAAAACGTATTTATCAAGTCTAGAGCAACAGGATATAAACAACGACCACTGAGAAAGAGGGAAACAGGGCAAAAAGTATGCAATACTTTGGTGTTCAATGGGCCGTACAAACAATTGTTGCGGACATGAATGCAGTTACCACATGGACATAAAACTAACATTGAATATTTTTAAACTAACACTGACGGCAAACCACAATTGGATATGCGATAAAATCAATATTTGTTGCAGAGAATCCCTTATATATGCAAAGATTTTTATAAAGTGGCTTAACCTAAATGTATGCTTCAGCAATTGGACACCACTGTAGATTTAAACAAACATTTATTTTAAAAAGGTACTTTGCAAATAGTTGCGAATTTTAAAAAACTGTACGTATTAAAATCTTTCTCATCTATATCCCACTATAGATTCGATGTATATTATCTTATTGTCTAAATTGTCGTACACTTTTTGTATTTTTCATAATATTAAGTTCTTCAAATTGTAGTTCGTAAAAGTAGAGGTGGATCAAAACAACATTCATTACAAAACAACCCCTAAGATAGGCAATGATTTTCGTAATGTTCGTAAAGCTCATCATGAATGTAATCATTAGGATTTGGCGTGCAATGTGAGTCACTAAACATTTGATATTGAAATTGGCATTGAGTTGTTTATAATACACGATGAAATGTATCCTATTGCAACTAATATATAATAAGACAGTTGATTATGGCTTGTATTTTATCATTTCCGTTAGCATCGCCTTATAGCTTGCATATGTATCTCACTAATGATTATAAATAAATAAATGGTTTCCCATTACATCCCATGAAGGGACCGGGGAGAACTTCTCACAATCGCTGAGCTGTGCGCTTTCCAGTTTTCACTCACTGATTGGAACCTACAGTTTTACACCGATTCCGAACGGTATTTTGAGAAGCTTTTTCATTATCACTATGCGAGGTGACCGCCGCCGAAAGAAATTTTTTTTTTAACCCTGCTGTTAGATTAGGACCATTTGGTCCAAATTTTTTCTGTTTTCCCTTGTAACTTTGGAACGGTGATATATACTGACTAAATTTTTCTGCTAATGGGGTCTTTTAATAAAACAATGTTATGTGCGAAAATTAAATTTTCTAACTTTATTCAGGACTGAGAAAAATACAAAATGACGAATCTTAGGTTAGAGGACCATTTGGTCAATAGTACATTTTTTCATTACCAAGCGAATGTAAATTCATGTCAAATATTTAGAAGATGTTTTTGATATGTCAAATACTTGCTTTAGAAATTATTGAACCAAAATAGTTACAAAGGATAAGATAAAATTATTATTTTGGATGAAAATTCCAGTATGGACCAAATGGTCCCTCAACCTAAGATTCGTAAATTTTTTCATTACCAAGCGAATGTAAATTCATGTCAAATATTTAGAAGATGTTTTTGATATGTTAGCGGATGTTTTTGATATGTCAAATACTTGCTTTAGAAATTTTTGAACCAAAATAGTTACAAAGAATAAGATAAAATTATTATTTTGGATGAAAATTGCAGTATGGACCAAATGGTCCCTCAATCTAAGATTCGTAAGTTTTTTCTAATCTAACAGCAGGGTTAAGGTGGTCAGAGCAGGGTTCGAACCCAGGATCTCAAGTACAAGAGCCGCGCGTACTAACCATTGCACCACCGGCGGCCACGTGGAGTTAATAATAAGATGTGATAAAATCAACATTTCTTTCATACAACCCCTAATATAGGCTATCACTTTGGTGCCGCGACTCAGCCGGAATGTATGCTTTATTATTTAACAAGCAACATGGGTCACAAACATAATGTTCATCAATGAAATATTGACACCTTTTATGAAAAGTTAATGTACAACAGTTTTCTAATATCCACTAATACTCGAAACTTCAATCTTATGATCCCATCAACTTCATCTTATTGTCCAGATTTTCGTCAAGCTTTTTAAATTTATGCACAATTGTAATATCTGCGACATTTAGCTTTAAAATTTCGACTAGGTGGAGATTTGTAATAAAATTATAACTTGTCACAAACAAGGAGTTTTGTAAAGTGACTCTGCCTGAATGTATGCTTTAGTATTTGGCAGCTCTTTTTTTGCAAAATTAATGTACAACAGTTTTCTAATCTCCACTAATAACTTGTAATTTCCTTTAAGGCTGTAAGAGGTCATGTTTTCTCCGGTTAGTGAAAAAAATGTAAATGCCGCGGGTGGGAGTCGAACTCACATTCGCTGGACGATCGTTTCGATGTTTGTGAAGCATCATCTTCAGCAGCGTCTAGCCCGTTAAGCCACTGCGGTGTGTATTTACAGAAGTCACTAACCGAAGACATTTATTGATTGCGTGCAGAGCTTTTTTTTTTTACTTTAAATTCATTTATTTCTCCAACTTTTCTTCAAATTCTTACAGCTAATTAATATACATACGTACATTTTTTCCTAACATCTACTGACAAAACTAGGATAATTTCATTTTGAATAAATTATATCGGCCTATGGCCAGCCCATATACATTTTTACTTCAGTTTTGACCTTTTGTCCTTATTTTCGTCTGTTATCCCGGGAAAAAGGAGACTAAACCCGTACCCTTCGCGTGCAGAGCGATTGTTGGCGCTACTTACACATAACTTCAATCTTATGTTTCCCATCAATATCATCTTAATTACCACATTGTCCTCTGGTTTTATGAACATATTTACAATTGTTATTTCTTCTGTATTCTAGTTAGAGATTTATAATAAAATTAAAACTTGTTACAATCAATCCCTAAGATTGCCAATGCTATTTGTAATCTTACTCAGCCTAAATGTATGCATTAATATTTGCTAAGCAATGTAATTCACAAAAAGTATAAATTCTTAAATAAATATATTCCAAACCAGATTATAGTCCATATTGTTTTCAAGCTTTCTCAATATATCGTATTTATAATTATAATTTCCTCGCTTTAAACTTGTTATGTTATGTTGTGTGGCCGTCGGTGGTGCAATGGGTAGTGTGCGCGCCTCTTGTACAGGAGATCCCGGGTTCGATCCCTGCTCCAACCACCTTAAAATTTCTTTCGACGACGGTCACCTCGCTTAGTGACGGCGACACTAGCGATTGTATAGCCATGATAAAAGCTTCTCAACATACCGTTCGGAATCGGTGTAAAACTGTAGGTCCCAATCAGTGAGTGAAAACTGGAAAGCGCACAGCTCAGTGATTGTGAGAAGTTCAATCATGGGATGTAATGGGAAACCATTTTTTTTTATGTACGAGTATAGAGTAGGTAGATATTTGTAATAAAATCATAACGGGCTACAAATAATGATTTTCATAAATGACTCAGCCTGAATGTATGCTTGAGTATTTGGCGAGCAATGTAACTCGCAAAAACTGTAATTTTCAAACAAACATTTTATCAACATTGGAGCATAAACATTGGAGATTGAGAACTGAATGAACAATATTTTTTTTTAATGTAACTTTATTATTTGAATCTTCTCCTTCCAAACGATATCAGTTCATAGGCCATGTTCTTCGCAAGGTTAATCAATATATTCACAATTTCAATAACCTTGAAAAGTAAACTAGGCAGTTGTGAATCACAAAAATTAGTTTTGATACACATAATCCTTAAAATAGGTAATACATTTTGTAGAGTGGCTTAGCCTGAATGTGTAATCCAGCATTAAGCAAACATTGTTAATCAGTAAAAATTGTATGTCGAAATATACCTTTAAAAGCTGTGTTATAAAGATGTATATTCAACTGGTTGTCTACGGGTAATATTTGACGTTATAAATTCGATCTTATACTTGACATCAGGATCAACTTGTAGTTCATATTGTCCCACAGGTTGCTTAACAATGTCTTTGATTTGTAGCTCTTAAAATAGAGTAGGTAAAACCAGATATTGCTTGCAGAAAATCCCTATAATAAACAACAATATTTGAAAAGTAGGTTATCCTAAAAGTATGCCTCAGCATTTGGCTATTCAGTTTAAGTTACAAACATCGCGATTTAGTCAAATTAAATTGTTATTTGGTTGTCCCTTTCCTAAAAACAAGATCTACAAATGTGTTTCAAGTCTATAATAATATTCTTTCTAATTGCGATGTTCGCCATCCTACAAATTTGAAACTTTGTGAACTCCAGCTATTCTTAATTGTAATACATTTGATTAACACAAAAACTAAGGTTAGGTTCTGAAAATGGATTCGAAGCACTTGTGCCTCCATTCATGACCCATTTCTATCCATACACTTAAGACAGTAGGGAATCCGGTTGAACGTTACGTTCTTTTTGTTCCCTTGACAACCCCAAATCGTCCATAGGAAATACGAACTACGTACACTGCATTTTAGAGCCGCAATCCTGCATCTGTAAGGCAATAACAGAGAAGGTTTCCCATCATGCCGTTGTGCTGCTTACACGCCCTACTTTATTTCACATCGGCCCACTCGATTATACACGCTGAAAATCGGTCTTTTTTGTTGTTTGGTTGCAAATATAACGTGTTTGTAGCCAGTCGCAAACATAGTATACTTGTGTCCAAACATATATTGGTTGCTATTCAATATCACATGTTGGAGCCTCAATGATTAATAATATGATTAATTCTATTTTAAGTTCTCCTCAATATAATGCCCAAATTGTCTTCCAGCTTACTTGTGGCTATCACTGCCTTCCTTGGAAATAATCATATTTGTTTCAAATTATCCTTGTTTAAATTCAATGCTCAAGTGACATTGAGGCCCGTTTCCAATGACTACTAGGATGCTATCCACCAAGAAGTATCACCTGCATAGCAGACAGGCTTGAATCCGTCGTTAGTTAAAATTCTGAGTACACTATTTATTGCGGTGGTCCAGAGAAGAGGACACCCCTGAAATAGGTAATTGTTTTTGTAAAACTACTCAGCCTGAATGTATGCTTGAGTATTTGGCGAGCAATATAATACCCTGAGGATACAATTTATACTTGTGACCCAGAAAAGGCAAATGTTTGTGAAAATTAATCCGCCTGAATGTATGCTGTAGAATTTGGTATGCAATATGCTCAATTGAATGCATGATTTTTTAATTGGTTGTCCATTGCATCAATACAGAATGTATTTACAATTTGAAGAATATTAATGTCGGGTTACTATTTGGGTTTGAAGTTTCCCTCTATATCGGCTGAGTCCGAAACCGTCCGGCTTACTTCCGGCTATCTTAATATAGCTGTCTTAGCGTTCCACATAAACGAACATATTGCCATCTTACAGGGTTTACATTCGATTCAAGAACCCCGGAAGTACTTCCATAAAGAAAAATCGGATAATTTCCCCCAAGAAGTGTCACCAGAGAAGGGATTGATTGAACCATTGTTCGAAATCATGATAAGATTATTTATGATGCTGATATAGAAAATATGCAATAATTTTTGAAAATTTAATCACCCTGAATGTATGCTGTACAATTTTTTAAGCAATAAGAGTTAGTAACAGCATGATACTTGTCATTTTGTCCCGGTTGCTTGTTTTAAGGAAACAGGATATCTGAAAATGTTTTAATACATAAGTATACTAATATCTGACTTTAGGGTGTCCTCAATATTATCTGAATGTCCAAATTGTCCTGCAGCTTACTTGCGGAAATTATACTTGTTGGCATAGGTAGTGGAATGGATAGTATGCGCGCCCCATGAACAGGAGAACGTGGGTTCGATCCCTGCTCTGAATACCCTACGTTTCATTCGACGACAGTCACCTCTCTTAGTACTGGCGACATTATCGACTACATAGCAATGAATATGCTTCTCAAAATACCGTTCGGAAACGGTGTTAAGCTGTAGGTCCCAATCAGAGAGTATAAACATTTGAAAGCGCACTGCTCACTTTTTGTACGAAGCTCTCCCTAATCCTGCATAAGAGTTACCTACTTCTTCCATTGCCTACTTCTTTTTTACTTGCGGCAGTCTTAGTCTTTATCGTGTATTATCGTATTTCCGTTTTATCCGAGTTTATAATCGAATCTCTAGTGCGGTATTTCAAGAGCCCATGAGTCCTTTTGGCAAGGACTATCAAGATGCTTACCCTAAGAAGTATCACGATATGACATATATAACAGGTGGGCTTGAATGGTCAAAATTCTGTTAGGAATATTTATCTTTTTCATCCAGAGAAGTGCATGATCCCTAAAAAAAGCAACGAGTTTGTTAAACTGGCACTGCCTGAAGGTATGCTTTAGCATCTGGCGAACATAGTGAGACATTAAAAGCATGATTTGTAAAATTCATTCTGTAATTGAGCAACCATTTGATGAAAACGGGATGTCTAAAATTGTATTTGATACATATTAAGAGTACTAACTGTAAAAAAAATTCGGCATTAAATTCTCTTCACTATCATCTTAATGCCCAAATTGTCCTCCATTTTACTTGTCACATTCATAATTGTCATTCCTTCGTAATTCATATCTCGTAATTGTTGTCTTCCGTTTTCCATTCCAAATCGCTTATAATACAGATAAAATATTCTACAAATATTTGTCGTATCATAATTTTTTTCAATACTTCCTTCCTTGGCGAGGAAGTGCAGAATATATTTTTTATTATCCTTGAAGAACGTCAACAACAAATACAATCAAACTCAATTGTAAATATGCATAAATATGCCAAATGCGTAAAAGGGTGTTAAACCGCCTAAAAGCAGGCAACGGGTTTGGTTATGCTCTACAAACTGATGGCATATTTGCAGATATCCGTTACATATTTTTTTTGTTAAATATGGAGACATATTTATTGTATTTTTTTTTATTTAAAGTTTTTTATAAGGTCCTTGTGTTTCCCTTTCAATATTTTGTAGAGAGGTTACATTTGAAGGAAATTTAAGGTTTTTTTCTATTAATGAAGCTACATATTGAGGAATAGTAGCACATAAATCTCTCAACTAGTGTACCAATATTTCTTACAGTAGGATATTTCAGAGGAATCGTTTCATATGAGTAGTTTAGCCTAAAAGTAGGCCCTGCATTTATAAGAATATATTGCACCATATCAACAAAACTGTATTAACTCAAAATTTACCAATATTCAGTGGAGACGAAAACATGTTTGTTGTGAAGCTAGAAACACATCTGAAAATACCCAATAATGGACAGTCACAAGTTTTCCTTAATAAAAAAAAGGAGTAGAAATGTTGACAGATTTCAACAGGTGACAGAAATAGTTCTTGTGTATTGTACTTAGGCATAAAATTGCAACCGGAACATATTGAGTTTATACTGTTTTGTAGTTACAGTGCGATATAAAAAGATTGTCTTGTGATTTTCAGCTAAATTGTTAGTACTTAGCAGAAGTTGTAGCCTATTATATTTTAGTTACCTTAAACCACTCAAAGATTATTAGTTTGCCCAGCCTTAAAATATGCTTTACCAAAAATATATTACTACTTAATAACATATTTTCCTCTTTATTTTTACTTTAGTGTATATCATTATCCTCAAAGATAATTATGCTTTTATGTCATAAATATATATTAGCTACGCTTTCTTGGTAATCCTCCTGAAATTATGCTATACTATCTATGCCTTCTTCAACATGTGCATATTCTTTGACCTAAGCATTTTCCATGTAGCCCTTAGCTAATGACCTTACGGTGCGGTGTTAATGTTTGTGTAATGTCTGGAATATTACTTATAGATTTTTATCTTTTGCTTTAATGACGCCAATCGAACTTCAAAGCTTTTCCGCTTTTTCTTTTGGGACACAACACAAGTCCTCCTGAAAATATGCAGCAATTACAGCTAGAATTTATGTCCATACAATACACTCACACACACACACACACACACACACAAAACTGCTTGTGCTTATGATTTTCCCTTAAAATCAAAGCATATTTTGTGGGGCATCAGGGGCTGGGGTTTCAACAGATATAGCCAAGCATTACTTTTAGATTCTTTTAATTGCTTATTTTTCCTTGTTTTTCCTTAAGATAATTTATAGTTTTACATTTGGTCATTAGTATAGATGCGTTATCGCAAATCGAGAGTCAAAGAGAGAAAGAGAGAGTGAGAGAAAGTTTTGTGTTTTTGGCAATAATTACTCATTTATAGGGCCATAATGCAGTAATTTTCTCAATTCGAGGTATTGGTTAGGGAGTTTTGAATGGTGTCTGTAATTATCAAACAATTCGATAATCTTTTGCATCATAAATTCACGACTAAGTGGAAATGAATGGAAACATTGAGAGAACTAATGGATCTTATGTTTGAAAAATTTCTAAACTTTTTTGGACCACAAGAGTCCACGGAAGAGGACGGGGATGAGCGCGAGGAAGCCAGGAAGATAAAATTAAAAGGTTGGCATTAAGCTAAGAAGATAAGAGGTTGCTGTATTTGTCAAATGAATTGGATAGCGGAGAACAACAACAGGGACGTAGAGACAGAGTCGTAGTTGGAGTTCAGGAAAATTACCCGCAGTCGGAGTCGAGTTTTCCAGACTGGCTCCTGATGGAAATTAACAAAACTAATACAAATTCTAAAAATATCAAAATTGAAGTACATGACGGTTAGCATACGATCCCGCTCTATGCTATTTTTTTACAGTGTTGTGAGACAATCTTAATCACCCTGTTCTGATCCTCTTTAAACTGAAAATTGTTGTTCGATACTGAGATCTAATGGATTTTCTAATAGGTACTTGACAACTTTGAATTTAATTTGTGAACGCACTATTTCACTGACTGTCTAACTGTTCATTGTTTTTTTTTTCAGAAAACTCAACATTTTCATCATGGTAAAGTACACGAACGAATAACGTATGCAAATTTTAAAAATGTACTATCGAATTTCGGTGTCGGTGACCCCAACTTTAAGAGCGTTAACTCCAATTTTCGGTTGTTATTCTCGCCATAGTCGGCGAGTGCAAAAATTTGAGTCTACATATTCATTGTGTGATGCTGCAGTGTCAGTGAGACAACGGGTTGGTCGAAGTGGCGAAAATATCGCTGCCGTTCAGGCGTCCGTAGCCAACGATCCAAATCAGTCGATTCCGCGGCGTTCTCAAGAACTGGGCATGGCCAAGACCACTTTATGGCGAATTTTGCATAAAGATCTTGGTTTACACCCATACCAGATCAAGCCGACTCAAGAATTGAAGTCGATGGACCATTTGACGCGACGTACGGTCGCCGATTGGGCTCTGGAGAAGATGCACCAGGATGATGAATTTCATGGCAAAATCATCTTCAGTGACGAAGCTCATTTTTGGCTGAATAGGTTCATCAATAAGCACAATATGCGTTATTGGTTTGGTGAAAATCCACATGAGCTTCATGAGTCACCACTTCGTCCACAAAAAAATAATTGTTTGGTGCGGTTTGCATCCCGGCGGCGTCTTTGGGCCATATGTTTTCATCGACAATAACGATCGTCAGGTTACTGTGAATGGCGATCGTTATCGCGCCATGATTACCGATTATTTTTGCCCGAATTGGAAAACATGGACTTGGATGACATGTGGTTTCAACAGGACGGTGCCACAAGCCACACAACACACGTTACAATCGACTCATTGGAGAGTAATTTTGGTCAGCGTGTTATCTCAAGAACTGTGTGACCGAGTCTTCGAAAATTTTGTCCAACGAATCGATCGCTGCGACGTGCCCGCGGTGGCCGTATGAACGAAGTCGATTTCCATTCATAAATGTTTTGGTTGTATTTCAAGTCGAACATAAAGTTTTGGAAATATCACAAATGGTTTGCGTTTTATTTAAACAAAACCTCAGATTAGAGGTTTACTGAGATTGTTTGCGCTTCGGCGGCGGCGTCGGCTTGCCCGGCTAACCTGGCGGCGACTAACGTCGGCGGCGTTACAACCATTTTCAATGGTGGCCTAATGTAATGTGTTTATCTCTGAAAATGTTTACATACATTGATGCCTTTTGGGTTGATATTAAAAAAAAAACATGGTTTCCCATTACATCCCATGATGCAATTGGGGAGAGCTTCTCACAACCAAAGCTGTGCGCTTTATAGTTAGTTTTATACTCACTGATTGGGACCTACAGTTTTCCACCGGCTTTTTCGTGGCTAAGTACTCGATAGTGTCGCCGTCACTAAGCGAGGTGACCGTCGTCGAAAGATATTTTAAGGTGGTCGGAGCACAAGAGGCGCGTACACTGACCACTGAACCACGACGGTGTACAGTTGATATTATTGTATTCAAATCCCAAACAGGATAACCGAATTTCGGCCGGTTAAACGTGCTTTGTGCTACACCGAAGAACCGGTTACACCGGTTATTTTAAATCGATTAACCGGGTTTCGGTTTTTAAAGGCCTTCTACGCAACTGAATTTATAACGCAGAACAACAAACCTAAAGCCTGTTAAATTGCTCGCATGGTTACGGAACCCATCAGACAGACAGAAAATATTTTCCCAACGAATTATTTCGGCGCCTGTTACCCGAAATGTGTAGACCAATGGAAGTAGAAAATATATCTGCCATCTCCGATTTAAATGTAAATTCCGGAACTAATGACAATACAAGTAGTATGTTAGCAGAAATGCATAAAAACAATATTCAGAATCCTAATAAAATTACAAAACTTTCATGGAACATAGCGTCAGCCTATTTGCCTTATGCAGATGCTGGACCACGGTCGTCAGAGAGAACTTTAAAGTGGGTCTCGTTCTTTGTACGGACGTCATTTTACAGCACACAATTTGATGATTCTCAAAATAAAGACCCGTATCTCCCATTTGTGCCCAAAGTCATGGACTTTTTTATGGGCCCTTAAAGATTTGGGGCCTCTGTGTCATTTTTGCAAAAAAGTTATAATTTTGTCAGGCTCATATCCTGCAATTCGTTCGGAACTTTGATTTACTCTCTGAGGGTAAGTTGTAGCTCTTGTCATAGAGAATAAAAGTCGTTAACATATAAAATCAAAAAAGTCATCTTCTAGGCCACAATCGCTCAAACTTTAAGAAATTCGATTTTTTTTACCTTTTTTCCCATGTTCAGGTCAATAGGTAGCAAACCGTTAAAAATTCAAGGAAACAATCAACTACAAGATCTCAGTAAACAACTTTCTAGAACATATGAACTTCCTAGAAACTGGGACACAGGGGTTTTTTTCTTTTTTGTCTTTTGTACTGTAGTGGTGTCCGTATATGGTTATATTTCCATGACTTGAAGAATTACACACAGTTAAATTAAAAATTTTCGGGAAATTTGTCACTTTTGCGGCTACCTAAATGCTACTTAAGTGCTACCTAAACGGTGTTAACAATCATTCCTAGGAAGTTCATATGTTCTAGAAAGTTGTTTGTTGAGATCTTAGGTATATTTTTGTGGTTAATTGTTCCGTTGAATTTTGAACGGTTTGCTAACTGTGTACCTGAACAGGGGAAAAAAGGTAAAAAAATGGAATTTTTAAAGTTTTTTCTCCGATTTTGACCTTGAAGATTAAGCATTTTTGGGTTTATTTGTTGGCAATTTTTATTCTCTATGGCAAGAGCTACAACTTTCTCTCAGAGAGTAAATCAAAGTTCCGAGCGAATTGCAAGGTATGGGCCTGACAAAATGATCACTTTTTTGCAAAAATGACACCGAGGCCCCAAATCTTTGGGCAAAACTGGGAGACACGGGTTGTTTTTTGGTCTTTTATCACGTAGTGCTGTCCGTATATGGATATTTTTATTTGTGTTGCACTGTGTTATGGTCATAGCCGCCATCGAACCCTCGTTCTCATGTGCAATAGCCGCGCATACTAAACAGTGCACCATCGACGGACAAGATAAATCCAGTAAAACGGAACCAATTTTTACGAAATTTCGGATTACGAAATATTTAGTCGATTGCAACTCATATATGGATAATGGGAACTTTTACAACTCCTATTCTAGTACCTTCCATATGTCAAATGGGTTACAGTCCGGTTTAAAGGTATCATATCTCCCGAACTTAATGGCAGAAAGTACTGTTTCGTTGAAACGTAGTTTGTAATTTACATTGTCCGCTGTTGTTGGATGACGGGTCTACTTTAGACGGTTGCAGTCGAATTTGGAGTTCCGGCAGTTACGTTTTGAAGTCGAAGTTGGTTAGGGACAAGAAACAGAGTAGAATAACCACAGCTCGAGGCGGACCCATTGAAAAATTGTTTCAAATGCGTCACTATATTCTGCATTGTGAATCTTAGTTATCACTGACTTGAGTTCGTTTTCTTCATTCCTTGTACCCAGTTGTTCATAACATCGAATATTCAATTTAAATCCTTTATACTTTTACTTCTCTCTACTTCTCTCTTAGATTTGGGTCTATTTCAAACATTCTCGTTAACAATTTTGTTTGACATTCCATTCATGTTCATCATCATCAATAAATTTCAGCCCAAAAGCAATCTTAATGACAAGTGTATATGAACTCAAGCTATCAATTTTGCTGACTGTCTATCCATTCCATGACATCATGACAGAAGTACAGACACTTTTCAGTTTATAAAGGCAAAAAGAGTTTAACGCCAAAATACCCACAATACAAAAAATAGCTAAGAAACCAAATGTCATCCTCCGCCCCCTTCTATTGAATTCCTTCAAAAGAAATAAAAGAAAATATTGAATATTAAAAAAAGGAAATATTGTTTAAACGCGTGTCGAATTTGAATCCTTTTTCTCCGCTCTTTGTACAAAGGATAACGCCATCAATACTAAACTATTCCACATCATCAATAGCGTGTGTAAGCATTGGCGCTAGATGCTGACAAGCGAAGAAGCCATAAAGACCTATACGCTTTTGCAAACGGAAGCCACCACCATATTTTATAGTTCCTTTATATCCTGCGCCTGGAGATGTGGTATTTGGAAAAACCGTATGTGACTTAGTGTGCGAGTCCTGGGGTTTGTGGTGGGTATGAGACATTTGCATATGGCGTCATGGTTATAATTCTTGAAATGATTTTAAGGGTATCGTTGTAGTATTGATGGCGTCGTTTGCTGTTCGTTTTTTGGCAGTTTGGTTTTTTTTTTGTTGTTTCTCAATTGGAAATCCTCGACAATTTTCAAATGTCAAATTTTATGATATTTTAAGATTTTTAACAAAATTTATGTCTTTATTGTGGGAAGGGGACAAATGAGAAGGCAGGGGGAACGCATATTTTCTTGAAAGAAAAATATGAAATCATGAACTTTCTTTGTTATTCGATGTATCCTAGAAGGACCTGGTTCACACAGGGTAATATTACTCGCACAAGTCTTAAGTTTATAGGAGAGTGGGGGAAGGGAAGGGAATCTAAACTCAAAACTTGCGCAAGTGAAATTGCCCTGTGTAAACCAAATCTATGCGAGAGAGAGGAGCATACAATGTTTTCAAATAAAGATTTGGTGAAAATTTATATTCATTTGTTTAATAAAAGAAACTGTTTCCATACATGCTGAAAAATCTGTAATTTTTGTTGTTTGGATGCAAATATGACGTGTCTGTAGCTTGTCGCAAATGTACTATACTTGTGCGCAAACACATTGTGTTTGCTATTCAATATAAAATGTTTGAGAAACAATGACTAATAGGTTTGGTGAAACCGCTAGAAACAAAAACGAGACAGACAACAATGAAACAAAAACGCAGCAGATCTTCAATGCAGGAAAATAATACTTCCAAACATATACATGTTTCCTGCAATATGTTCCTGCGACCATTATTATTCAGCGTCTAGTTGGTCGTAGAAAACTGTTTACATATTTGGTCAAAGTGAAAATTATATAGCTTCTTAACGAAATAGACACACGGAAAGCTAAAAGATCTCCTACAATGCAGGTCCTGATCGTAACCACCTATTGTTTAACTTTCATTGGGATTCACGTGCATGATCCTTTGAGCGGAGATTTAGATCCGATTCATTTAGACGTCTGCAAGGATGGCGAATGTGTTTCGCGATAAATTATTTAAATCAATTCTTATGATACTTACTTGATGGGTTTCACAACGTCCATGGCAGGAATTTGATTGTACATAACACACGTTATACGACGCTGCCACTCTTCTGATGATATTCTAATTTGTTGGTGGATCATCAACTTCGTAATACAATTAAAATTATATTGGCCATGAACATATAAAATGGGAATGAGAACATTAACCCCCTATCTGTTGTCTCCCCCAGCAAACGTTATAAGGACCATGATTTACGGATATGCAATTGGAATGTTACCCTATCTGTTGTCTCCCCCAGCAAACGTTATAAGGACCATGATTTACGGATATGCAATTGGAATGTTAGAACACTATACAAGAGATGCGGCGTACAAGACATGACTGTACGAAGCAGAATAACTGTGACGTATATAGGTGTCTCAGTATGATTACTTACTTATTTATCCGGTCACGAACAATCCCGAGGGGTCTGGGACCTTACAAAACGAACATAACATATTTCGCCAACCTGTTCGATCTTCTGCCTTATCTCTCCAGTTGGCAATACCAAGTGTACGCAGGGATTCGTCAACCTGATCTTTCCAGCGGAGTCTTGGTCTTCCTTCGAGTTCGGTTTCGAAAACCCTTCGTGCTGGTTCCTCTTCATCTATTCTACTAACATGGCCTAGCCAGCGCAATCGTGTTATCTTGATCGGCTTAACTATGTCAATGTCGGGATATAACTCATACAGCTCATGGTTCATGCGTCGCCGATACTCGCCGTTGTGCCCTATAGGGCCATAAATTTTTCGGAGTATTTGTCTCTCGAAGACTCCTACAGATGTTTCGTCTGCTTGCGATAAGACGCAGGGTTCTGCGCCATAAAGCAAGACTGGTTGTATGAGAGTCTGGTACAATTGGACCCTCGTCACTCGAGAAAGGGCTTTATCCCCAAAGTGCTTGCTTAGCCCAAAATAACATCTATTCGCAAGCACAATTCTCCGCTTGATCTTGAGGCTGACGTTGTTGTCTTTGTTTACGGCAGATCCCACGGCAGATCCCACCACCTCGAAATTATAACGGTTATCAAAGTTCACTCTTTGGTCTAATCGCGTGGAGGCCCTGCTAGTCGAAACCATTAACTGCGTCCTGTCCTCAATACCGTCAGACCCACTTTTCCGACTCCTTCTCAATTCTCGAAAACACCGCAGTAACTTCTCTAACTGTGCGTCCAATGATATCTATATCATCAGCATACGCGAGCAGCATGTGCTTTTGCTGCTGATGGTTTTATTCATGTTGACAGCAGCTTTTCTCAGAATAATCTCCATTAAGATGTTAAAGAGATCGCACGATAGGGTGTCGCCTTGCCTGAGGCCTCGCTTAGTTTCGAAAGGTTCGGTAAGATCCTTACCAACTTTCACTGCGGATTTGGTGTTCGCCAGGGTCATCCTGCAAAGGCGTATGAGTTTTGCAGGAATACCAAGCTCAGACATTGCTTCGTAGAGTTTCCCCCGTATCGGGCTATCGAAGGCCGCCTTATATTCGAGAAATAGATGGTAGGTGTCGCTTTGGTCTCCGTGGGTCTTCTCCAGGATTTGGCGTAGCGTGAAAATCTGGTCGGTTGTCGATTTTCCATGCCTAAAGCCACACTGGTATGGTTCAATCAGGTCAGCGATAATCGGTTTTAATCCTTCGCACATTATGTCTGACAGAACCTTATATGATATGGTTAAAAGGCTCATTCCACGATAGTTGACACAGAGACTCGGTTCAACCTTTTCAAATATGGGACATAGTACACTGACATAGTATCTCAGTATGATTGCACTTTATAAATCTAGTGTAATTTATTTTGTAGGTGGCAACTCTGAAATTTGGCAGCTGTCACATATATTTATTGCGATTACTAAAACTGGAGCATTTTACGAAAGAACAACGCGTTATAATTGCGAAAACTTATTACAAAAATTTGGAAAACTATACTGAGACCCCTCGCAAACTTTGAAGAAATTTCAGTCGAGAAAGTGCACTCTACCATTCGAAGACTAAAGACTATAAACTAAAACTACAAGTGCAACTCAAATGAGGTCTTTAGTTCACAGCTCAAATGAACTGTTAGGCTGAAATGATACAATGAACTGTAATGAAATATTAAATTACTTATAAATGAACAAACTAGTTCATTCTGCTGAGCTGAACAACAAAAAGCGCAGACTTGAATAAACTAAAATTCCCAACTCTAATCCAAATATTGGTTGGGTTGGGATAGAAACACAGCTATGTTTGGTACACTATTTACTTAATTTATTTTTTCGATATTCTCTGTCGGTAACAAAATAAGAAAAGAGGGACAAAGAGATCGAATTCTCACCTTGAGTCCGAACAATCGCGAATGCTTCGACGTAAGAATATGGTTCCGCTTAAAAGCATGCGTCTTTGCAAGTAAGCATACTATTGTTTGCATTTGAATATAAGCGAGTTTAAGACTTGCAAATACATTAATATTACGAGTGTGTTCCAAACATATACATGGTTGCTGCAGAATGTGTTTCAGAGACTATGTTACAGAGGCCGTTAATTTTCGGCGTGAGGAACCATATGCATTGAAATATCCATAGCCCTCTTGATCGACGTTAGCTCCAGGAAGCACTTTCCTATTGTGATTTCCTGATCGATATTTCCGAATTCTCGACACATGGAATAACGCTTCAAACGTCATCAGGTACAGAGTCAGTCCTACACGTTGATTAATCAGTCATTTTTTGTTGTTCGGATGCACATATAATTTGTGTGTGGTGCTTGTCGCAAATATAATATACTAGTAGCGGAACACATTGTGTTTGCAATTCAATATTATATGTTTGAGACGCAATGATTAGTATTATATAATAAAGTGTTTTTCAACAAGGACGCTACAAAAGTAAATCGATAGGGACAGCAAACGACGCCATATTTTTTCCCGATCTTTTGACATTTCTCTTCAGTAAGGTTTGCCATTTCATCATGGAAAGTTATACGAGCCAATAACGAGTCGAAATTATTAAAATTTACTACCGAAATTTGGAGTCAGTGGTCTCAACTTTAAGAGCGCTACGTCCAATTTATGGTCGTCATAATCGTCCTACCAGATCAACAATTAAGCGTCTAGTGGAAAAATTTGAATGCACAGGCACAGTACAAAATGTTCCCGTGCCAGTGAGACAAAGAAGTGCCCGTAGTGTCGAGAATATTGCTGCCGCTGAGGCTTCAGTTCAAGAAAGCCCAAATGTGTCTCTCACACGTCGTTCTCAAGCGTTGGGCATCTCTGTGACGTCGTTGTGGCGAATTTTGCGAAAATATCTTGGCCTACATCCTTACAAGATGAAATTGACGCAAGAACTGAAGCCGCTTGACCACCATAAGCATCGTATGTTCCTGAATTGGGCTGAGGAACAACTTGAAAATGATTCGGATTTTCATAGGAAAATCATCTTCAGCGATGAGGCTCATTTCTGGCTGAATGGCTTCGTCAATAAGCAAAATATGCGTTATTGGTCATACAGCAATCCACACGTGATCCATGAGTCATCATTTCATCCCCAAAAAATTACGGTTTGGTGCGGTTTATGGGCCGGCGGCGTCATTGGGCCGTACTTCTTCCGTGATGATCAAGACCGCCACATTACTGTGAATGCGAATCGCTACCGTTCAATGATAAGCGAATATTTTTGACCCCAATTGGATAATATGGACTTGGAGGACATGTGGTTCCAACAGGACGGCGCCACAAGCCACACAGCGAATGCCACAATCAATTTATTGGAAACCAAGTTTGGTGAACGTGTCATCTCACGAAATGGCCCAGTCGATTGGCCGCCTCGGTCGTGCGATTTGACGCCGTTAGATTATTTTCTGTGGGGCTACGTCAAGTCTATGGTCTATGCCAACAAGCCAGCGACGATTGATGAACTTCGTACGAATATCGAACGTGAAATTGCAGCAGTATCGGCCGATTTATGCTTGAAAGCCGTCGAAAATTGGGTTCAGCGTCTGGACTTCTGCAAGCGGCCCGTGGTGGTCATGCAAAAGAAATCGAGTTCCATACATAATGGCATCGAACGTACTTTTTCAGGAATAAAGAATTTCATTGGTATCTAAAACCGGTTTTGTTTTATTTAAAAAAACTTTTGTAGCGCTCTTATTGAAAAACCCTTATATGTGTTGGCGGCATAAACATATCTGTGTTCGTGGTACAAATACAGCTGTGTTTGTTGCACTGTTTATGTTCTCTCCAAAGGAAGACACTAAAAGAGGGACAACGAGAGAGTCTAACTTGTAAGAAGTGTTTCTGTATTTTGCCTTATTCTCTCAGTCGGTGATTTACAAAATATTCCTGGATGTCCGTGTAAATTGCAGATGAAGTCAGTGTTTCTTATTATGTATGATGTATTGCGTTTTATTTTGATGTATTCAGTCGGTTCATCGCACAGGGGATATCAAACGCGTTTGATCAGTGAAAAAAAATAAACAAAGGCTCAGACGGTTAAATGGTTTGTGGCGTTGCTTTTTTTGTGTCTGTGTTTGTATATATATGCATGTGTGCCGTCGGTGGTGCGATGGTAGTGTGCGCGGCTCTTGTGCATGAGAACGTGGGTTCGGTCACTACTCTGTCCACCTTAAATTTCTTTCCACGGCGGTCACCTCGCTTAGTGACAGCCACACTATCGAGTATTGAACCATGAAGAAGCTTCTCAAAATACTGCTCGGAACCGGTGTAAAACTGTAGGTCCCAATCAGTGAGTGTAAAACTAGAACGCGCACAGCTCACTGGTTGTGAGAAGCTCTCCCTAATCCCTTCATGGGATGTAACGGGGAACCATTTATTTTTTTATGTGTGGTCCCAAAGTGAGCAACAATTTTGTGGAAAGAAACTGGAAAGGGTAACAACGTGAGACTCTTTGTCTTACCGAGCCTGTACTGAGAAAATCGGAACGGCGGACCATTTGTGAATTACAATAAACAAAAACACAAGTAATAAATCCACGCTTGGCTTGCATGAACTACATTGGTAAATAATTAACACAAATTAACGCTTGGCTTGCATTAGGACAGTGATAACCAATGCATAGTTGAAACCTTCTGAAAACAAAAACGTGAGAGGCAACAAAGAAAGGAGAAGCAAAAGAGCAGCAGATTCTTATTTCATGAGATTAACAGATAATACATTCAATGGAAGTAAATGTAAAAAGGGCCCTTCTTTGTGTTAATTATTTATAAAGGTGGATTTATATTAATAAAATTAATTATAATATTTTCTTTAATAATTTTTCCGGTTCAAGATCAAGTTCTATGAAAAAGTACTTTTACAACAAAAAGTAAATTTTCATAGAATGTATTATTAAACAAATAATGATAAATTGATTATTATGGTGGATGGTTGGGAATATAGCTATTACATTGCCCACCTAGGCATATCGTCAGCTCCCTGCTGCACAAGTATTTAGGGATATAGGGATAAACAAATCTCAAGTAAGCGAGAATTGTCTAAAACCCCTACTTGTGCGAAAACATCCAAAACAATACGTTGCCATAACCATCAATATTCACAACAATTCCTTCCTATGCCGGCTTTCGTCGATTATAATAAATATTGATTAATTATAATAAATATTGAAATCAAATAATAATTCGTTTCTAAATATTATTATGTTTGAGAGGAAATGCACTAATGTTTCGTCGCAAGTAACGGGGTTTTCAATAAGAGCGCTACAAAAGTTTTTTTAAATAAAACAAAACCGGTTTTAGATACCAATGAAATTCTTTATTCCTCTGAAAGTACGTTCGATGCCATTATGTATGGAACTCGATTTCTTTTGCATGGCCACTACAGGCACGCCTGCAGAACTCCAGACGCTGTACCCAATTTTCGACGGTTTTCAATTATAAATCGGCCGATACTGCTGCAATTTCACGCTCGATATTCGTACGAAATTCATCAATCGTCGCTGGCTTCTTGGCATAGACCATAGACTTGACATAGCCCCACAGGAAATAATCTAACGGCGTCAAATCGCACGACCGAGGCGGCCAATCGACTGGGCCATTTCGTGAGATAACGCGTTCACCAAACTTGGTTTCCAATAAATTGATTGTGGCATTCACTGTGTGGCTTGGGGCGCCGTCCTGTTGGAACCACATGTCCTCCCAGTCCATATTATCCAATTGGGGCTAAAAATATTCGGTTATCATTGAACGGTAGCGATTCGCATTCACAGTAATGTGCCGGTCTTGATCATCACGGAAGAAGTACGGCCCAGTGACCCCGCCGGCCTATAAACCGCACCAAACCGTAATTTTTTCGGGATGCAATGATGACTCATGGATTACGTGTCGATTGCTGTCTGACCAATAACGCATAGTTTGCTTATTGACGAAGCCATTCAGCCAGTAATGAGCCTCATCGCTGATTGTTGGGGCCTCTTAAAGTTGAGGCCACTGACTCCAAATTTCGGTAGTAAATTTTAATAATTTCGATTCGTTGATGGATCGTATATCTTTCCATGATGAAATGGCAAACCTTACTGAAGAGAAATGTCAAAAGAGCGGGAAAAAATATGGCGTCGTTTGCTGTCCCTATCGATTTACTTTTGTAGTGTCTCTGTTGAAAAACCCTTTATATGGTGGTTTGGGGGATGTTCGAGGTGAATAACGAATATGTGTCCAAGTAAAAGGACGCATGTTTGCCAGTAAATAGTGTGAGAAATACAAGTTAGTTTGGGACTTGCCCACATATGAATGTTTGAAGTGTGTTCCAAACATATACCTGGTTTCTGCAGATTATGCTTGGGAGTGTAGGGTACAGAGGCCATTTTAGTATCAACCCGACTTAAACTTGTACATAACAAGGTACCTTATAGGTATCTGGTGGGAAACGACTAGTCCTAGTTCTAGCACAAATATCTGTTGGCGACCGACAACTTTACCATGGTGCTGACAATATGCAAGCCGCAAAAATATGTCCTGCAATATATTTCTGGAACCATGTATATGTTTGCAATCATTTTTTGCATGAATTGAAGATCTGCTTCTTTTTTCTTTCTTTTGTTGTCTGTCACGTTTTTATTTGCAGCAGTTTTCAACAAACAAATCAACAGTTGGGTTACAAAAACATATACACTTAGAACATATTAATAATTTTTTTTTTTTTTTTTTTTTTTTTTTATCAAACCAACACTCAGGGGATGCCCCCCTATAAATGCAGTGCATTGTGTTGGCGAAGGAAAATTGAGGTAGTAGAGGGTGGAAAGAGGGAGTAGTGTCTGTTGATATTTGCCTTGAATGTTTGTATGTCACAATTGGTGGGAAATACACTAGCCGGAAGTTTATTCCACATACGGACTGTACGGCTGAAGAACGAATTTTCTCTATAGTGTGTAGTGCGGTCAATCGGCCACTCGATAAAAAATGGATGAGAGTTCCTGGAAAGCCTCGTACTTCGGCCAAATATCCTCACGTCCGGCATAAGTTGACGGATGTCCGAGGAACACATACCGTGAAAATATCGATAAAACAGTGACACGCAACCCACATTTCGACGATGCTCAAGGGAGGCAATAGAGTTGGATACCCTACTGTCCCCTATTAACACCGTCGCTCTCCTCTGGACACGGTCGAGAAGCTCCAAAGAAGTCCTAGGAGCACCTGCCCATATATGGGAGTTATACTCCATCTTTGGCCTGATGTAGGTGGTGTAGATATTGAGAAGATCAGATGGAGTGAAGTATTTCTTGCACCGCTTCAAAAAGCCTAGACACTTGAATGCATCTTTCGACACTTCAAATACATGTTTTGCCCAACGGACATCACATTGTATTTTCATGCCCAGAACATCAAGAGCGTCTGATTCATCAATATCCACACCGTCCATAGACAATGACGACACACCTGGGTCAGCAATACGTTTATGCGACAACAAACAACACTGGGTCTTACTCGCATTAAAATCTACTCTATTCCTTCGACTCCATTCAACAATGGACACCAGATCGCGGTCGAGTGTTTCATTCATTGTCCGGCGTTTGACTTCAATCTCTTGAAGACTTGGCCTACGATCGAATGAATAAGAATGGCAGAGATTACTGTCATCGGCAAAAGAGTAGATTGGATTCACAGTGTGACCCAGGAGATCGTCAATGAAAATAAGAAAAAGAGAAGGAGAAAGAACAGAGCCCTGTGGTACACCTGCAGTCAATTTATGCTCGTCGGATGAAACCCCATCTACAACAACTCGTATAGTGCGATCTCTGAGAAAACTCGATATAAATCGAGTGAAGTTATCACCGACACCAAAAGCAGCGAGCTTTGACAAGAGTGCATCGTGCCATACTCTGTCAAAGGCCTTGGAAATATCAAGAGCCACTACCTTACTCTCACCAAGCCGGTGGATGGATCGACTCCACTGTTCCGAAAGGAACGCCATCAGGTCTCCAGTAGATCTCATTCTACGGAAGCCATACTGTCGATCATTAAGCAGGTCATTGGACTCAAGATACTTCACTAGATGGTGGTTAACCATACTCTCCATAACCTTCGAGAGCGCAGAACAAATTGCAATTGGGCGGTAATTTGCAGGGTTACTTGCATCACCTTTTTTAGGGATTGGCTGGACATTAGCAATCTTCCAACGCGCCGGGAAGACTCCGGCACGGTATGCAAGGTTGAAAAGATTGCGCAGTGGACACGCCAGTGTCGAAGAGCACCTACTCAAGACCAGTGCAGATATGCCATCCGGGCCCGGGGATTTACCTACGACGAGATTCGCAAGAACCTTTTTAACTCCTCGCGTTCGAAAAAATATCTTGGGCATGGAACAAGATACGTAATTGATCACGGGGAGTGGTTGATTGCTATCCGGCAAGGAAGAGTTCCTTGCAAACATTTCAGCCAAGAGGTTAGCTTTATCAACCGGTTCAGTGAATGTTATGTCATCTTTAAGAAGAGTTGGGATAGAGGAAGAACTATCCTTTATTCTTCTTGCAAATGACCAAAAGTTCTTACTTCCACTAGGGAAAGAAAGAACTTTAGTACGAATACGCTGTTCGTGAAGAAACTTTTCGCGTCGAAGTACTTTGGCACACTTGGATCTTGCCTGTTTGCGTAGCAGTTCAGTATCAACGTTTTTATTAGAACGCCAGTCTCTGAACGCGTCCTCTTTGGATCTGACAGCATTCTTGCATGTCTGGTTACACCAACTTTTTTCCGATGGTTTAACCGAAATAATTTTCGTCGGAATGAATGAATTCATACCAATCAAAATTATCTTCTCGATCATTTCAGCAGCAGCATCTATGTCATTGTCCAGAAAACAAAGCTTCCAGTTAAAATGCTGATAAAAATTGTTGAGCGTAGCCCAACGTGCCTCTTCGTAGATAAAAATTGTTCGCTTCGGGACTGTGTTTGAAGCGAGACGAAGAGCTGAATACGAAAAGGACGCTGAAATGATACAGTGATCCGAATTACCCAGAGGTGCAAGCGTGTTAACTTCGTACTTTTCAGGGTGCGAAGTTAAGAAGAGGTCAAGTAAATTTTGGTTGTGCCCTTGAACACACGGAATGTGCGTCGGTTCATTCACCAATTGCGTTAAGTTATTATGAGCGGCAAAGAGCCACCATATAATATTGAATAACCGAAGTGAAGTTGGCCCACCATGGCTGGCCCACTTTTCTGTACAACGTTAAAATAGACCGAGTCGATTGAAAACGTTAATTCTAGCTACGGTATTCAGGAGATTATGTGCAAAATAAAATTCAGAACATTGATTTGTAAAGAGATCCTTAAAAATAATGAAATTTAACATTTTTAATGTACGTTTCTGAAAAAGTTCACAAAGGTTAAAAAAGATAAAAAAATTTTAATTTCTTTATATGGTTTTACTATTACAAGAAAATGTAGAAATAAAAACTCAAGGACTATGAAACAAGACAAGATCCTTAAAATCGGTGAAAACGAATTGCCGCTATATATGCATGTATATGATAACTTCTCAGAAAATTAAAAAAAAAATTTGGAAAATTTTCCCACTTAATATTCACGTATGTTGTTGGAAACACGAAGCAGAAATTTCATAAAAAATGTCAAGGACATTGAAACAGGACTAGGTCCTTAAAATCGACGAAAACGAATATCCGCCATATACATACATATATGAGAATTTCTCTGAAAATTAAAAATGTCCTTGACATTTGTTATTAAATTTCTGCTTCGTATTTACAACAACATATGTAAATATTAAAGTGTGAAAATTTTCCAAACATTTTTTAATTTTCTGCGAAATGTTCATATATATGGCGGATATTGGTTTTCTTCGATTTTAAGGACCTAGTACTGTTTCAATGTCCTCGAAATTTTTTATAAAATTTCTACTTAATATTTATAATTATACGGGAGAATATTAAAGTGTAAAAATTTTCCAAACTTTTTTTAATTTTCTGAGAAGTTTTCATATATATGGAGGATATTGGTTTTCTTTGATGTTAAGGACCTAGACCTGTTTCAATGTCTTTGAATTTTTTATAAAAGTTCTACTTAATATTTACAATAAAATCTATGAATATTAAAGTGTGAAAATTTTCCAAAATTTTTTTAATTTTCGGAGTTTTCATGTATGTATATGGCGGGAATTGGATTTCGTGGATTTTAAGGAGCTAGTCTTTTTTTCCCAAATATGTCTTATCATTAACACTTGAGATGTGTATGGAAATAATGGGGGGAACCTGTTCGATAAAAATATCATATAATTTAATGGATAATGGCATATATAGGACAGGATAATTGCATTTAAAGGAACTTGTATCCTTTCGATATCTCCAATAGCTATTTTGAACGTTATGTCACTTTTCTAATGACCAGTGCAATGGAATTTATTTGCTTGGTTTCATTTAAATACAATAATATTTGAAGGTGGGCCAACTTCACACTACCATATAATACTACTGTGAAGTTAGCCCACCATCGAAATATGTGGGCTACGATGGTGGGCTAACTTCACGCTAGTTATTGAATAGCAAACACAATATGTTTGGACACAATTACACTATATTTGCGACAAGCTACAAATTCATTATATTTACATCCAAACAACAAAAGGATACAGCTTTTTAAGCGTGTGGATATAAATTGACACCCGTGAAATACGCTGTGACCTATATTCAGCCAAATTTTGAGGAATATGGATTGATGACCAAAAATCCCAAATGACCGGATTATAAATTTCTGTTTGAAACACAATTCAGAATTTAAGCGAATAAAAGCCTGGGAAAACATTTGAATTGTTGTGCACATATTGGAACCATTTCAGTGGTATAGCTCTTTTTGTTTTACCACTGGAGGGTCCTCCGGAGTCATTTACACTTCTTTCCAGTAGGGATCTTATCCTACAATGGCATGTCGTGCCTTTTGGGGATGTAACACTTACTGAAAATATTCTCGATAAAAACTTGCAACTGTCTAGGTTATATTTTATTATAGCTTTGTAATTTGTTATTATTCATTTCTAATCTTCCAAGAACTATTAGCATTTTACGTATTGTTTATTTATTTGGTCATCTGTTTATCTCATTAGCGTGTCAAAATTTATGACATTTCGTCAGTTGCGACTAATGACTTTTATACACAATTCCCTTTTACACTACAAATAACATCAATGTCCTCTGGCATGGACAGGGACAGCATTCTCAGAACAAATGCTTATCCATACACGAGTATGTAAAACCTACCAATGCCAGTCATGATGGCTAAGTCAGTCAGTCATTGGGTCGCTAATCATTTAAATGCATCATTAACATTTCATTTTAATATGGAAAAAACAACAAAAAAAAAACAAATGAAAAGTGAATTAATGGGTATCGAGAGAGAGAAACTAAAAGAGAGAGCATAAAACAAAATAAAAAAATGTCACTACACTCGTGTTGACATTTGATAAATTATGTTAATTAGTCCAGGGGAGGAAAGTGAGTGGTTGCCACCTTTTTTCTTGAAATTGTAAGTGCTGTCTGTCCATCACTTACGTTTGGGTTTTAAGGTTGAGTAATGCAAGCATTTGCATGTTCATATGTAGGAATATTGAAATTGACGGACTAGGACACACAAAAGAGTCGTCACTATTTACGCCAAAGGTGAAAAAGGTGTGTTGTAAATTAACTAATTAATTTTTAGGAAGAAATTAAATCAACAGATATTAGTGGAAGTTTCTGCGCAATTTGGTGATACAATTTTTAACAGCTACTTTAAAGCAAAAACGTGAAAATGTCTATAACTCGGAAACGGTGCGTCGAAACGCAAAAAAATCAATTAGTTACATTCACGGGATATTGTAATCAATAGATATCTTTCAAAAAAACTAAAATTTTTCGAATAAAAAATCGCTAAAACGCCATTCAACTTTTTTTTAACAAAATCGCCAAAGAAAATATAATAATTTTTTTACCTCAACTAGAGGCTGCAACCAATGGATGTCTTTCATACTGCATCACTTAAAAAAAAATCGCTAAAACTAAAATTGTTCGAATAAAAAATCGCTAAAACACTATTATGTCTATATTTCTTAAACAGAGCGTTCAGTCCAAAAATATCAAACTTTTCCGACATTATAATGGGGTTTAGTAAAGTGTGCCACTTCGTATAAGCGAGATTGTTTTTAAAAAAGTCGCAAAAAAAATAGCTGTAAATCATAAACTGTGCGTTCAAACGCAAACATAGTAAATTTTTTGCATTTCTACACAATTTTCATTTTAAAAAACTACAAAATAAGAAAATCTCTAAACTAAAAAATAGCTATAGTTCAAAAGCAAAAATAATAAATTTTTGACATTTGTGCAACTTTTTTTCTTAAAAAAATCGCTAAAATAAAAAAATGCTATACTAGGAAACGGTGGGTCCAATGGCAAAAATACTCGGAAACGGTGGGTCCAATGGCAAAAATAATAAATTTGTTACTTCTGTAGGAGGCTTTAACCAGTGAATGTATTTCCGAGTTTTTTTAGTTTCCAAGTTTTCGCCATTTTCTTATTTTGGCGATTTTTGAAAAAAAAAACTTCTTCCAACGATTGGACCACTTTATGAACCCCCTTAGAAATCCCTAAAAAGTTACTTCTTCTATTGGACGCTCCGCGTCCGAGATATTGGCATAAGTTCGTTGTAGCTATGTTAGAATCGAGAAATTTAAGTTTAAGCGATTTAAAACAAGTGATGCCGTATTCAAGACATCCATAGGCTAAAGCCTAGCGTGGAGGTAAAAAATTTTTTATTTTTGCCAATGGATGGACAGTATTCGAGTAGTATCCAAATTTTTCTTTTAGCGATTTTCTTATTTTGGGGATTTTTTGAAAAAAAAAATTCTTCCATACGACTGGACCACTCCCGTGGAGGCGATTGGGCACCGTTTCCGAGTTGTAGCTATTTTTATATTTTAGCCATTTTTTTTGGCGATTTTTTGAAAACAAAAATGTTCCATACATATTGGAGTGCTAGACGAAAACCCCTTAGAAACCACCAAAATTTATATATTTTTTCGATTGGACGCTCCATTAAAAATTAGTAATTTTTCCGCTTGGACCGTCAATTGCCCAGATATTGGCATAAGGGCGTTTTAACGATTTTGGGTTCGAGAACTTTGAGTTTAAGCGATTTAAAAAAAGTGATGCTGTATTCGAGACATTCATAGGTTAAAGCCTGGTGTGGAGGTAGAAAATGTTTTATTTCCTTTCGCTATATATTATGTACTAGTAGTTAAATAAAATACGATAACTTAAATGGATCTTTAAGAGAAGATACGTTTTTTTTAAGAATTTTTGATGTGTTAACATCTATAGCGGCGTATAGGGACTAAATCTATAAAAGCCAAAATCTGCTAAAACCAGATTTTATGCTGCTGCTAAAACCATCGCAATCGACATACTAATACGTCAGCTACTTCGAACAAAGTATGTGTGATGTTGTGTGTTAGGTTGTTTCGTTGCTATTGATATGGCAAATATGTGGTTATGTGACACACGTACACAAAAATGAGCGAGCAAGAGAGCAAGTGGTGTGGCAGGGGTGAGGCAAACAAAATTGTGTCTATAGCGTATGTATTAACATAATAATGTATGTATGTACATGTGTCTGTTGCATATCAGTAGTAGTTGTTGTAGTTGTTGTTGTTCGGGTTGTTGTTTTTTTATTATAGTGATAGGTAAATCCAATATAATGTGGGTGCGGAGCACTCTCTGAGCAAGGAGAGTAATGACGTATTATACGTATATAAAAATGAGATAGCAAGAGAGCAACGACAATTTTGTGAACTTGTGTAGCGTATGTACGAATATAACAATGTATGGATGTAAGTATATGCAAGTGTCTGTTGCTTTGCATTCTTTGACTTTTGTGGGAATAAAACAAAAAGTATTGAGCAAGAAAATAATGACACATGTGCTTGCACTTGGTCTTTAAATAATTTTAAGTATTAATATTATTTAACTGTAACGTCATCATATGATTCAACGCTGTTTTTATTTTCCAATGTAACATTTACGAATGTGTTCATAGAAATCGAACAGGTACCGTGTAGCAAAAAGGTGTTAACACATCGCCCGTGAGTTCGAACACTCATTGGATTTTTTTTTATAGAATGTATTTGAAACATTAAGGCGGCTACACACGTGCAGGCAGAACTGTCCGGCCGGCCTGTTCAGTTATACCTGAACGTGTGTATGATAAAGTTGTCAGTTATTTTGGCCTGAACAGGCAGCCGGAGGACAATCGAAAAATCAATAGATTTGCCTGTTCAGGCCGCCTGTTTGGATAACCGGAGTGTGTGTAGCATCAGGCCGTCAGCTGATATTGAAATTAAATTTACATGAGCGTTTCGTTTAAAATGTCTAACGAGTGAGTGGAAGAATTTATTGACATATATCGCAGTGAACCTTGTTTGTGGAATATAAAAAGCAAGGAATATCACGAACGTGGGAAAAGACAGGCCGCATACATATGTGAAATTGGTGGAAATATTAATAAGAGTTGAACCATCGGCCAATAAAGAGACAGTGTTAAAAAAAATCAACAACATCCGTAGAAGTTAACGGAAAGAGGTAAAATAAGTAGAATCTTCATCGAAGTCGGGGTCGGGTACAGATGAGCTATATATACCTAAACTGTGGTACTCTGTGGTAAACTCTGTGGTAACTGTGGTAAACTCTTGACTTTTTCAAACGACCAATGCGAACCTCGGAGTTCTCGTTAAAACATTGACAGCGAAGGCGAAGGAACAGAAGTTGAGATGAGTATCTTAATATATATTTACCCTCATCCCTGATGCACTGACGCTGTCACGCTTTGTATACTTAGACGAATTATTTTTTTTATAATTAATAAGTATTTAGCATCGAATAATTTTAAAAAAGTAAATTTTCTTAAGAATTAACTTTTCTTAAAAAAGTCCGTAGATGCCATGTTTACTGCACGACGAAAACACACAGACGGATGTGCATCACGTCAATACCGAAGCGTGTGTATACGTTATGGCGCTCCGGTATAACTGCACAGGCGGCCTGAACAGGCCGGCCGGACAGTTCTGCCTGCACGTGTGTAGCCGCCTTTATATTTTGAGGTCCTTTTTGTAAGAATATGTATTATATTTTCCTGAAGGTAATTTTTTAAAGAGGGGTACTTTATTTTAGTAAAAGCTAAAAGTACTTTTTTAAGAAGAAGTACTTTCTGTAAGAAAAAGCCATAAGAGTATGAATTATGAAGAAGTTCTTTTTTAAGAACAGGAATTGTTAAACGAAGTGGTACTCTTTTTAAGAAAAGTTTATTTTTTTAAGAAAATTTACTTATTTGCAGAAAGGCTACTACTTATCTTAAAAAAAGAAAGGAAAGGCAATGACAAGAAAAGAAAAGGTATTTTTCTATTTTTAAGAAAATTTACTTTTAAGAAAAGAAATGTTTGTAAGAAAAGTTATTTTTTTCCAGAGAAGGTATTTTTTGTAAGAAAAGGTTTTTGTTCAAGAAATGGGATTGGTGTTTTATTTTCAAGAATAGGTAAATTTTTAACAGTAGGTTCTTATCTCAAGAAAGGTTATTTTGTTTCACAAAAAACGATTTTTTTAAAGGAAAGGAGGTTTTTTAAGAAAAGACATTTTGTTGTTAGAAAATATACATTCTTAAGAAAAGGTACTTATTTAAAAAAAATCACTTCTTTTAAGAAAAAGTATTTATCTAAAAAAATAATTTTTTTAAGAAAACTTACTTTAAATACTTTTTTTAAGCAAAGGTTCTCCTTTAAGACAAAGTATTCTTTTTAAGAAAAAGCACTTTGTTTAAGAACATGAATAGGTATTTTTGTTGTTAAAATTCGCTTTCTTAAGAAAAGGCACTTATTTAAGAAAATGTTAATTTTTTGAACTTCTTTCACTTTGGGTTTTCTAAATTTACTTTTTATTGTGTTCAAAACTACAATATATACTAAATATTGGTTACAGGCTCCACCTAGAAAAGTTTCCATTAAATAAGAAATTTCCCAACATATGTTAGTCTAGACAGAAACCAAAGCAAAAGTACCCAAGTTTGCAAGATATGAGCCTGACAAAAAGGACAACTTTTTGGCAAAAATGACTCCGAGGCCCCAAATCTTTGGTGGCCCATAAAAAAAGTGCATGACTTTGAGCAACACTGGGAGACACGGGTCTTTTTTTTGGTCTTTTATCACGTAATGGTGTCCGTATATGGTTATATTTCCATGGCTAAAAAAATTACACACAGTGTATTTGAACACGAATTTTAATATTACACTTCTTATTAGTTGAATCTTCCATTTGAGATGACTGAGGTTTTAGAAATACTCAAATTTGTTAATTTAACGTAATTTCGGTGGTAACAACTTCTATTCTATTCGGTGGTAACAACTTCTATTCTATTTGAATTTATCTGTAACATCGACAGATAATTCTGACGTATGATAATTATGAATTTTAAACAAAATATAGACTTTATCATGGAATTTCCAAAGCCTGAATTGATTTTCAACTAATCATTTCCCTGTGTGCATATCACAAACATGTATTTCATGTCATCTTACATTTCTCATATTGACACTCAGTAAGGTGATTGTCAAAATCATATGGTTCTGATGACAGCGTAACTAATCCATATTTGGTCGTTAAATCATTGTTAACCATTGACTGAAAAACAGATGTTTAACCACAATTTGACAAAGAAACGAAGATCAATACTGACTGAGAAACTGGCCATTATAACGCATTCACACCGCAGTTTATCGCGTCCAGGTTAGCAATAACCTTGTTCTCTAATCTTTGCCGTTTATACTGCCCAATTCGAGTTTAGATTGACATTTCAGTTGGCAACTCCGTGCCTAGACAAACTCCGCGCCGAGACAAAATTATCGAAGACGGCAGCAGAACAGAAAATTAAGTTGGCGGCTATTAGCTTTGTCAGTTTTGTACAAATTTTGGATGTTTTTGAAATAACTGAACCTTTAAAACTGGATCAGTGAGTCAAATCGGGCCAATCGATAAAATCTGCTCACAGATCAAACCAATAAGAGCTATTTATATCGGTGGCGGCGTGAGCTTCAAAAATGTATTGGTGGCGGTGACGCGTAGCAAAATTTTCGATCAGCTTCCATCTATCAAACAGTTGATTTTTTGTGTATGTTTTTACTATGGTTGTATTTTATTAGTAACTAACAGTGTTGCATCAAAATGTTCACCAGTTTAAAGTGGGGTTAAAAATTAAACTTTAGTTTCTACAGATTGTGGCCGTCGGTGGTGCAATGGTTAGTGTTCGCGGCTCTTGTACATGAGATCCCGGGTTCGAACCCTGCTCTGACCAACTTTAAAAAAAAAAATTTTCTTTCGGCGGCGGTCACCTCGCATAGTGACGGCGACACTACCGAGTATATAGCCATGAAAAAGCTTCTCAAAATACCGTTCGGAATCGGTGTAAAACTGTAGGTCCCAATCAGTGAGTGAAAACTGGAAAGCGCACAGCTCAGTGATTGTGAGAAGTTCTCCCCGGTCCCTTCATGGTATGTAATGGGAAACCATTTATTTATTTTTTTTTTCTACAGATTAAAATTGTATGAGTAATCTTCTGGGTTAGCGCGGGTTAACGGAGTTAACCTTCGAAATGCGCTAATCTTGGTCGGTGTAAATACCGTATTACTAACATACAAATGTTCTACTTCTCGATCTTTTTCTTTTTTCTTCAAACACAATCACTTGAATTGACAACTTGATGTAGAGCATAATTCAAGCACAAAAGTAAAGCGCTTGATTCGGTGCGTACTGCGGTGCTGTACGTAATGTTTTTGACCGGCGTTGATGTTTTGATCCGCGAAAAAAGTTGCAGCTTTGACATCTACTGCATATTTGTAATTCAAATCATTCCAACCAAAAATACAATAAAATTGGGATATTTTTTGAATTGCGGTTTATTTTTAAGAATTTTAAATGAAATATGAATTCCACGGTCATCATCAGTACTTGTTCCCACGTATGATAGTTATGGTTATATTAGTAACTATTTAGCTTTCAGAACTGTACTCGGTTTAAACGGAATCTCTATTCTCACCTTGATGTTTTCATTCATCCTTATACATTACGCTTGAAATTCCCTTCGCTGGTATTACACGTTACAATATTAAAGCGCGTTCTCCAGCAGAAAGGACTTAACTTTGAATAAATATTTCTATGAAATTTGAACTGAGCTTTTGGCCTCAAGGCAAAATATTTATACAAAAAATTAGAATGGTACACAAATTTATAATTACCCCGAAATGTATGTTCTTGGGCCACTCACACAATCTACATTATAAATAATGGAAATAATGGAAAATCCTGTAAATCAATAGCAGCAAAAAAATTCTAATGGTTTTCGTATGACGCACATAGAAATGAAGAGCTCAAATCCAAAGATGAGCCATAAAACCACCACTTAAAAGTTGATATTTAACAATGCCCATTATCAACACCCCACACCCTGGTGCATCTGGGCAAAGGAACAGAGCAACTCTGCCATCACCACCAAACATCATTGCACGACAATACCTCAGTCAACCTTACCTCGAGCAAATTTTCATAAATTAACAACGAATGAGGAAAAAAAATACCGCGGAAAAGGTACAAAAAGTACCCAAAATCATAAAGAAAAAACTGATAAAAATTATAGAAAAAAAAAATAAACAAAAAATGTTTTCAAATACTTTTTATTTCTAAATAACAAAACAAAAAACACGGTAAAATGGTATGTAAATCGAGGGGTAGAACGAAAAACAGTCGTCGAACTGAAGTTTAGAGAGGGGTGGCCGCTGGCCTTGCACAAGCCAACATAGGGCAATTTGAATTCAAACTCAAAATTCTAATCAGATTAACAAAATACAAGTTATGAAAGGAGCGCGCATTAATGTTTTTCTATTTCTGATTGTCCCAGTTTTTCAACTTATTACTAACAAATATGAATACTAATGAAGGATATCACGACAAAAAAAAAATAGACGAGGTTTTTTTATTATAAAAAAGACAAATTCTCCCAAAAAATCGGAATAATTTTAATGAAAAATCAAACGTTTGGCAAACAACACGAAAAATCACTTAACTGGGAAATTTCAATTCAAACTCTAAATTTAAATAATTTTATTTATTTATTATTGCACCTTTTTATTTCAAGCAAAGTATGTATAATAATTTTTTTCGTCGGATTTATTTCTCCCTCTTTTCTTAAAATTTTCAAAATTTCTCACCATACTTTTAGGCGTAATGAAGCAAGGCCTTAGGAAATTTTACGTCTAACATGAATTGAAATTGGGTCCCGAATAATTATACACAGAGAACATCAACACGAAATTTTACGGTGTTCTTTTGATTTTTTGGTGCCTTTTCCCATAATTTATTAGGGTGTAGCTGACGAAAATGCAATTCTTGGCCAAACAATTTTTGAGCTAAATTTTCGTTTAATTTTAGAGCCTGTTTCAAAAACCTGGGTTGTACATTTGTTTTGAGCAACTAAGTTTTGTCCATGAAAGTATGTACATATAAAGAATACATACATACATACATGGTTTCCCATTACATCCCATGAAGGGACTGGGGAGAACTTCTCACAATCACTGAGCTGTGCGCTTTCCAGTTTTACACTCACTGATTGGGACCTACAGTTTTACACCGATTCCGAACGGTAATTTGAGAAACTTTTTCATGGCTAGATACTCCATAGTGTCGCCGTCACTATGCCAGGTGACCGCCGCCGAAAGAAAATTTGAAGGTGGTCAGAGCCGGGTTCGAACCCAGGATCTCATGTACAAGAGCCGCGCACACTAACCATTGCACCACCGACGGCCACACATAAAGAATATTGCGGGTAATTTCATGAGGTGTATTCTAGGAAATTGCGACCAGCTATTAACACATCTCGCGCCAAGCCCAAAAATCGCAATTCGCGGATTCGAGTTTGTTTTTCCTGAAAACATTCTATTTAGGTCTGCTTATACTTATGATTTACTCGAAAACAGAAAACGAAAAATTTTAACTTTTTCCATGGGTTTTCAGCAATTTTCCAGAAAGTTACTTCCCGGGCCGGTGCACACTTAACATTTTTTGGAACGCAGTTCCTTATCGCACGTTGCGGGATGGGGCCTAAGTGAAAAAAAAGTAAAACACTTTTTTTAATACTATTATGCTACAACCCAGTATTATCAACTATATTGGGTACTATTACTCTGGTTTGTGTCTACACTAACATATGTTGTAAATTTTTTGTTTAATGAGAAGTTTTTTAGGTGGAGCCTGTAACCAATATTTAGTATATATTGTAGTTTTGAACCCAATAAAAAGTAAATTTAGAAAAGTCAAAGTGAAAGAAGTTTAAAAAACGAAAATTCAGCATGCGCGAGCAGCATGTGCTTTTGCTGCTGATGGTTTTATTCACGTTGACTGGAGCTTTTCTCATAATGATCTCCATTAAGATGATAAAGAGATCGCACGATAGGGTGTCACCTTGTCTGAGGCCTCGCTTAGTTTCGAAAGGTTCGGGAAGATCCTTACCAACTTTCACTGCGGATTTGGTGTTCGTCAGGGTCATCCTGCAAATGCGTATGAGTTTTGCAGGAATACCAAGGTCAGACATTGCTTCGTAGAGTTTTCCCCGTACCGGGCTGTCGAAGGCCGCCTTATAAACAGCTCCGCCGGTAATCCATCGGTTCTTGCGGCTTTATTGTTCTTAAATCGGGTAATAGCTGTTTTGACCTCGTCTTGGTTAGGAGGGGGCAATCGACGTCGTCGTCCAAATTTAGATCGATTGTCTCGTCATTGGATATCTGAGGTACCAATAGCGCAGAGAAAATATCTCTCCATATTCCCAACATACTCTGCACTTCTGCGATGAGATTTACGTCCTTGTCTTTACAGAAGGGGAGCCCTGAACCATGTGTATTAGTTAGGTTTTTGAGTTTTCGGTAGAACGTTCGGGCTTCGTTCTTTCTTCTGTATGACTCAATTTTCTCACTCTCGCGCTTTCTCCACTGCCGTTTCTTACGCCTAACGAGAAGGTTTACCTCCTTTCTTTTCTCCCTGTACCGTTCAGTCGCAGCTCGCGTTGCAATTGACTGAAGCATTGCCATGCGTGCAGCGTTCTTTTCATCATTTGCAATGCGACACTCTTCATCGTATCATGGTTTGTTGCGAAGCGGCTTTTCAAAATCCAATTACGGTTATTGACGCACCAATTGGTGCTCCACACAAAGATTCTAAAAAAAAAAATGGTTTCCCATTACATCCCATGAAGGGACAGGGGAGAGCTTCTCACAATTACTGAGCTGTGCGCTTTATAGTTTTCCCTCACTGATTGGGACCTACACTTTTACACCGATTGATAGTTTTTAAAGAGTCGGAAATGGGTTTCCACTGCGCTTCTGGATCGTTATCGGAAGGTAGTGGGTTCTGTGCCAAAAGTTGCGAGAGCTTCCTTGAGTAGGCAGTAGCTACCTTTGGTAATTGCAGCTTTCCGATGTCCAGCTTCCTGTGCGTCTGGTTTCATTCGCTAGAGATAGCCACTGCCTACTCAAGGTAGCCACTGCCTACTTCATTCGCCAGAGGTCGCCAGTGTTTTTGAGTCATACAATTCATTCCATGAGTTCTCTATACTATTCAATACTCTTTGGCGACGACGACCTGCTTATTTGTTCGCTGCCGCTACATCAATACCATAGTACTTATTTTCAGCCAGAGACTATTGTTGTACAACAACCACGTATGTGATGCTAACGCTGTGTGTTGTTTGCATGTGTTCACTTTGCTAGATTGCCCTACCCGTGCCTATAGATGTTAATACATCAAAAAAATAGTAATCAGATTCTTCACTATTTCTCTGAATTCATCTTCAAGATGATGCATTATGACCAAGCTTTTACACTCCATATCCAAAACTAATATTTTTGGTATAGTAAATTGATGAGCCGTTGGACAATGAGGATAGTAGTGGATCAGAAGAAACAAAAACAGCGTTAATTAGTATTTTTCCTGAAATTTTTTCAGGTATTATTTTAACGGATGTTGCGATTATCTTTATTTCTGGCTTCAAGCGCTTCCTCGGACATCATAGCAATTGGAAGCGAAACATGATTGATTATGTATGCTCCAGGGACACACAATGTTATGTAGATCCAGGGGAATATACTAACAAAAATTTCGGCAGTTTCCATTGCGCAAATTTCGAATGCCTCCGCATTTATACCATATCCATAGGCCAGTGCTCATAAGACGACGCTGAATCGATATATACAATTTTGCTTCACTCCTGTTATACGAGCAGCTAAATCTGGTTATTGAAAGAACCTTCTTGCCGTATTACCGTCGTTGGTACTTGGTATGTTGATGTTGATCAAAAAATCCATATCTTCTCGTAGCTTCTGCTGTAATTTTGTCTTTATTTTGTCCAACAATATCCTTGTCAGCACCACGATTTTGCCACTTTTGTATTGATATTTTATAGTAAATGTGCAAATTGCAGTCAGGCGTGGAGACTTGATAGTTAATATTCAAAGAGGTTCCCATTAATTGGAAAGCTCTTCACCAAATTTAAGTCATTCCCATTTTTCGGTGTCGTTTTTTGAAGGAATTTATTCAGTAGCACAATTATCGTTTTCCAAATTCCAAATTGTTTTATATTTATAATAGTTTTATGAGGGAAAATTTTAAACTTTTTTCATTTTGTTTTAAAATATAATTTGAAAAACTATTTTCCCTTAAAAGGATTTTATACTAACACTATTTTCAAATATTTTGAATTAATTTTTTTTTTTGGGCAATGCTTCAAAGTTGATAGCCTGAAATTGTGCATTTGCATATTTAATTCTGAATTCTATTGAACACTTGTACCTCATGTTGTGTTACTTTCTACACATATCAAAGTACCATGTTTACACACCCCATTGTCGTTGCATCCTCTCGCAATAAAGTTGTATCCTTTTAATGATTTCTACATTTATGTTGGCCATAAAAGGTTTCACATTATATCAATTGGAAAAGTTTAATAGTTTTGGCAAAACATTACCAATAAAGCGGAAGGACGGAAGCCAAAGCTCTCATCTTAAATGCGCAAACATCAAATTCGAATATGAAAAGGTAAATATCGCATTTATGAATATAAAATCTGTACATGAAACACTTAAACCTGCTGGCACTTAACTGTTTGAAATTTTAGCGATTCTATCGAAACACCAACATATAATATAATAACGAGGACGTGAATATGTGAGGTGAAACGTGAAAATTGTTAAGGACACGTACAA
Organism: Phaonia tiefii; assembly: GCA_963931995.1. NCBI lineage: Eukaryota > Metazoa > Arthropoda > Insecta > Diptera > Muscidae > Phaonia > Phaonia tiefii. Next base: position 28,994,973 of record OZ008370.1, on the reverse strand, counting down.
ATACTCATACAGTTTGAATATTGCCAAAGTTTTTCGATAATACTTAAAATTAAGTGCAATACAAATGAAGTGGATTCAAGTGTGGGTGTGTTTGGTAAATGCGTCGTATGTAAGTGAGTACTTCAAAACAAACGCATTCATTTATTTGTAGCATAATTTTAGGCGTGTAAACTAGGAACACTGCTTTATAACAAAACGATAAGTGAACTTAGAGTTTTCATTGTGTAAATGGGAAATCAATTATGTTATATATAGTTATATATAGTGTATATATATAGTGTAGCGTAGTTATATATAGTGTAGCTCTATATATATGCCATATATAATAATGTACATAGTTTTGAATATATACTCTAGTTTTAGGCGCAAACACAATCCAAGCTTCACATTTTTTGTCTTGTAAAATGAGGCTCTGCTGTGGCACGCCTTAGGGCAGGTGTTAATTGTAGTCAATGAACGACTAACTTAGACTTATTAAACCAATGTGATACCATTCTGGGTGGAATATCCGCTCCAGAAGACCGTTTTAAGAATAGCAAGATAGTATCTTCACCCATCTGAGATAAATCCCCTATAAAGTTGGGATCATTTGGAAATAAATCTAGGGCTACTGTTATTTATAATAATGTTGTAATAATAAAATTAAAATTTCTCAAAACATGTTAAATATAATACAATAAAGATTATTTTTAGTATCTAATAAAACAACTGACTGTGACCAACCAACCATGTTATATTGTTGACGTTTGTTTCAAGACCCAATTTTATTCGCAGAAAATATTTTAATTTATATTCCAGCAGGCTAGTGGTAGAAACGTTCAGCGAATATGTTCAGTGGGTTGCCCCATTTCCTTGCAGTAACAGGGTCAACATAAGTCATATTCCCTGGCCACCGAATATCTTTTTTTTTTTTTTTTTTTATAAGACCAGCACTCAGGGGATGCCCCCTATAAATGCAATGCATTGTGCTGGCGACGGAAATTTAGGTAGAGGAGGGTGGAAAGAGGGAGTAGTGCTTATTTACATTTGCCTTGAATCGCTGTATGTCACAATTGGCGGGAAATACACTTGCGGGAAGTTTATTCCACATACGGACCGTACGACTGAAGAACGAATTATCTCTGTAGTGTGTTGTGCGATCGACTGGCCAATAGATAATAAACGGATGGGAGTTCCTTGAAAGCCGCGTACTTCTGCCAAATGTCCTCACATCTGGTATAAGTTGATGGATGTCCGAGGAACACGCACCGTGAAAATACCGATAGAACAGTGTCACGCAACCCACATTACGCCGATGCTCAAGGGAGGCAATAGAGCTGGACACCCTACTGTCCCCTATCAACACCTTTGCTCTCCTTTGTACACGGTCCAGCAACTCCAAAGATGACTTTGGAGCACCTGCCCATATATGGGAGTTATATTCCATTTGCGGCCTGATGTAGGTGGTGTAGATATTAAGGAGATCAGATGGAGTGAAGTACTTCTTGCACCGCTTTAAAAAGCGTAGGTACTTCGATGCATTTTTCGACACTTCAAATACAAGTTTTGCCCAGCGAGCATCACATTGTATTTTCATGCCCAGAACATCAAGAGCGTCTGATTCCTCAATATCCACACCATCCATAGGTAATGACGATACGACTGGGTCAGCTGTCCGCTTGTGTGAAAGCAGACAGCACTGGGTCTTCCCCGCATTAAAACTTACTCTATTCAATCAACCCCACTCAACAATGGCCTCGAGATCGCGGTTGAGTGTTTCATTCATTAATTGACGTTTATCACTAATTTCTTGAAGATTTGGCCTGTGGTCGAATGAATATGAATGACAGAGATTACTGTCATCCGCAAAAGAGTAGATTTGGTTCACAGTCCGACCCAGGAGATCGTCAATGAAAATAAGAAAAAGAGAAGGAGAGAGAACAGAGCCCTGTGGTACCCCTGCCGTTAATTTATGTTCATCGGAAGAGATACCATCTATAACAACTCTTATAGTGCGATCTCTGAGAAAACTCGATATAAATCGAGTGAAATTATCACCAACACCAAAAGCAGCCAGCTTCGACAAGAGTGCCTCATGCCAAACTCTGTCGAAGGCCTTGGAAATATCTAGAGCCACCACCTTACTCTCACCAAGCCGGTGGATGGATCGACTCCACTGTTCCGAAAGGAACGCCATCAGGTCTCCCGTAGATCTTCTCTTACGGAAGCCATACTGTCGATCATTAAGCAGGTAATTTGACTCGAGATACTTCACAAGATGGTGGTTAACCATGCTGTCCATAACTTTCGAGAGCGCAGAACAAATAGCAATTGGGCGGTAATTGGCGGGGTCACTTACATCACCTTTTTTGGGAATAGGCTGGACGTTGGCTACCTTCCAACACGCCGGGTAAACCCCAGCGCGGTATGATTGAAAAGGTTGCACAGTGGGCGTGCCAGCGTTGAAGAGCACTTACTTAGAACCAGTGCTGATATGCCATCCGGACCCGGGGATTTACCTACGTCGAGATTCGCGAGAACCTTTTTAACTCCTCGCGTTCGAAAAAATATTTCAGGCATGAAGCCAGATACGTTATCTACTACGGGGAGTGGTTGATTGCTTTCCGGCAAGGAAGAATTCCTTGCAAACATTTCCGCCAAAAGATATGCTTTATCAACCGATTCAGTGAATAAGTGGTCATCTTTGGCAAGAGTTGGAATAGAAGAAGAACTATTCTTTATTCTTCTCGCAAATGACCAAAAGTTCTTACTTCCGCCTAAAATTTCTTTCGGTGGCTGTTACCTCGCATAGTGACGTCGACACTATCGAGTATTTAGCCATGAAAAAGCTTCTAAAAATACCGTTCAGAACCGGTGTCAAACTGTAGGTCCCAATCAGTGAGTACAAAAGTAGAAAGCGCACAGCTCACTGGTTGTGAGATTGTGAGAAGGTCTTCCCAATTCCTTCGTGGGATGTCATGGGAAACCATTTATTTATTTATTTTATACCTAGATTGGGTAGGTACATGCATCTTCTCCTATCCCTTGTCGTCCAAATTGCGCATTGCGCGTAAACAATATGTTTCCCTCGTTCACTTCTACAGCATCAAATATACTAACGTTCCTATTTACGAGGACGGATCAATAGGTCCGTGAAGTTTTTGAATGAAACACAGTTTTTTTTGCAAAACAAAAAATTATTTTCCATCATAATTTCCTTTTAGCTCAATACACTTATTAGGGCCATAATTACAACTTGCCTTTAAAGTCAATGTTAGGAAAAGGTAACTTTAGTTGAAGTGAGCAATAAAGTCACTATTAAATGTTTTTCGTAATTACAACTTCCTAGCAAAATAAAATGAATATTTTTGATAAGGTGGCAATACCAAAGAAAACACCGATTACTTTTGACCAAATGATTTATAATAAAAAAAACGTAGTGGCAACGTACTTTTATTTCTTTGTTGACAAGCCAAAAGTGGAAAAGTTAAAAAAATTTGGTTTTGTATGTTTGAGATTTTTTTTTAACAAATGATAAAATGACGACGCCAAACAACTCAACATTGCGAAAACGGGCCAAAAATTCGGCATAGCTAAATTCATTTCTTAACCAAATGAAAGAAAAACATATGAAAAAAAACGTAGTGGCAACGTACTTTTATTCATTTCTTTACAAGCAAACCATAAAAATTTGTAGATTTATGAACAAGAAGTCTGCCGCTGGTTGCAGCATTCCCCTTGCATCGGAAGGGAATTTTATATACTTATTCGACAAAGCAGCAGCTACGAGTTTTCAAAAATAACCTCTAGCTGGTTTTTATGTAACAAATAGGTTCTGCTTTTTTGGTCTTCCATTTTTTACTTTTTGTTTCCATAGCTAAACTAATTTTTTCTTCTGCATAGGTCGGAAAATGTGGCATCTTTAAAAAGATAAACCTTACGTTAAAAGTTAAAGGGAACACTGGGTACCCTTTAACTTACCAGTCACTTTTAGCCGAAAGTTTGCTTATAATAACGAAAATCTAATAATCTGTCCGATTACATCCTAACTTTAGCTATTGGCAAGTTGTAATTATGGCCCTTAGTCCAACGTTTCTCCAATTTTTATATCCCTTCCGAAAAATGGGATTTTTCGAGGTCCATAAAATAGACATTTTTTGGTCAATAATTTCATCGTGGCCGCCGGTGGTGCAATGGTTAGTGTGCGCGGCTCTTGTACATGAGATTTCTTCGGCGGCGGTCACCTCGCATAGTGACGGCGACACTATCGAGTATATAGCCATGAAAAAGCTTCTCAAAATACCGTTCGGAATCGGTGTAAAACTGTAGGTCCCAATCAGTGAGTGAAATCTGGAAAGATCACAGCTCAGTAATTGTGAGAAGTTCTCCCCGGTCCCTTCATGGGATGTAATGGGAAACCATTTATTTTTTATTTTTTTTAATTTCATCTTTGGAGCTAAATCTCTTTCCATCGAGGCATTTCTTTAGGTTTGGAAATATGAAATAGTCACTGGGGGGCGAAATCCGGAGAATATGGAGGATGAGGTACCATTCGTATCCCAATTCATGGAATTTTGCCATTGAGACTACACACGTGTGCACCTGTCTTCAAAAAGAGCGACACGAGTATACGTACAAACTATTGTGGAATAACCGTTTTAGCCATCGCATACAAGGTTGTCTGGAGTGTAATGTGCGAAAGACTAAAGCCGTTTGTTGCCGACCTGAACGGAACTTATCAGTGTGGCCTTAGGGCTGGAAAGCCAACTATTACGAGAAACCCTGGAGCAGACCCACGAATACTAAATCGACACCTACAAAATCTTAGTAGAATCATCATTAGGAGAAAACTGCGAGAAGTTACTGCAGTATTTTCGAGAATTGAGACGGAATTAGCAAAAGTGGCTTTGGCAGTAAACGAGGACAAGACGAAGTTAATGTCCTCGATGAGCAGAATATCCACTGGTTTGGATTCAAGGGAGAACATTTATAACCCGTATCATTTCGAGATACTGGACGAATTTATTTATTATATCAGTCACTTATATAACTTGTCGTGCTTTATGGCGCAGAATCCTGGATGTATATCGCATGCTGATGAAACATCACTGAGAGTCTTCGAGAGAAAAATGCACTGAAAAATATATGATCCTATAATAGAAAACAGCGAGTATGGATGACGGATGAACCACGAGCTGTATAATCTGTATCCCGACATCGACGTAGTCATGGGTATCAAAATAGCGCATTTACGCTGCTTAGGCTATGTCAGTGGAATGGATCAGAATGAACCAGTGCGAAAAGTATTCGAAAACGTACTCGAAGGACATCGACAAATAGGACGACGAAGACTTCTCTGGGAAGACCATGAGGAATATAGCCAGCGAGAGCTCAGTGTTACCAACTGAAGCAAAAAAAGCTGAAAATCCTGATTTTATAATGCCATTGTCAATACTTCTGCCAATATTTCTCTATGGCATCGTAGGTTGGTGGAGGGCCCTCCAAAAAAAATATGTTCTGAATTCCTTGATGAAAATTCAAAGATCAGCACTGATTAGCGTTAGTGGGGTAATGGGCACGACGTCATGTACTGCACTTAGTGCTATCCTGAATACCTGTACCCCTGATATCATGGCCTAATCGGCAGCCGCTACATCACTGGAGAGAATCAGAGATTGTGGGGTTTTGATATCGGGGCATTCCGGACCCACTGAATTACTACACCGGATCAACTCTATTCCTTTAAAAACGGACTACTGTATCCCCTACCTTCTACCAGCGACTAATCGAAGGACTTCTTTTCCGAACAAGAATACCTGGGAAAAGTCACTGGAAGGGGATACCAGTAGTATCAGATTTTTCACGGTTGGATCAAAGTTGGACGAGCAAGTAGGCTATGGGGTACATTCACCGGACGTAAATGTAAATATCTTCTTCAAGCTGCCTGATCACTGTAGTGTATATCAGGCGGAAATTACCGCCATACTGGAGGTTGCTGAACTACTGAAAAGTAGTGTCACAACCCTCCGGATAATATGTAACTACACAGACAGCCAGGCTGCCATAAAATCCCTGGAAGCCATGTTTGCTACGTCCCTGACGATGAAAGAATGCCACTCATCACTTAGGGTAATGGCAGAGTATTTTGACATCAGGCTTATCTGGGTACCGGGATACAGCGACATTCCAGGCAATTGTGTAGCGGATGCGTTAGCTAGACAGGGCACTACGGCACAGGTTCTTCCGGCAAAAGAAGGTGTTAGTATGCCAATCTCTACCTGCCGTTTGCAGATCAGGCAGTGGGCCGATAATATGTTCAAGGACAAGCGGAGACTTACTTCAACTTGCAAACCAGTCAGGGTCCTCTGGCCACATGGTGGACAGGAAGAGGGCTAATCAACTACTTAACTTGCCGAGAGGCAGGTTATCCACAATGATAGGAACACTTACGGGACATTGTCTTGTAGGAAAACGCGCCCTAAGATTGGGACAATAGTTGCTATAGAGGAAACTGCAGGTATCACAATGGGCTTCTTTAGCCTAAGTGTGCTAGACAGCGTGCTGTCTTGCAGCCTTTTCAACCAACCAATGTCTTTGACCCCTCTGGTTTGTTTGAGGCCACCTTAGTAAAAAAGTACATGAACTAGTACTTTCTGGAATCGATTCGACTGAAAATATGATCTCAAACCACACTACGATTTGAAATATATTCATACTATTTTAGTATAGAAAATACATTTTCTGTTGTAGACTATGTATTCTCTATTAAAAAGTCAATTTACTAAGACCATTAGCATTTGTATTTAAGACATAATTTGTTCTTCTTCTAGTCAAAAAAATGTTTTCAGATGCCACTAAACGCCTAGAAATCAATTAATTTTCATTTGTTGGCACTTTTTCAAAAAATATTATTAATTTGTTTTATTTTCGATCACATTATTCCCTAATTCCTATTAATATTTCACACCCTTTTCGGGTGATTTCATTACGTGTCGCTTGGGTAGTAGGAGTACTCGATGGCCTCACTGCGTGTTACATACTTTACAATCTGGGCTGTTTGCGCCAATACTTGCCACAAATAGTGGCACGAGATGTTGACGACAAGGAGCGCGTATAATATGGACGATGATGATGATGATGACGATGACGAAGTTGCTGGTGCTGGTGATGGTGGCACTGTGGCTGTTGATGTTGCTGACGATGATGATGATTACCTTTGTTGTTAATAAATTATTTTGCATTTATGTTAATGAGACAATTTTTGCTCAAGCAAACACATAAATTTCCAAATGTCAGACCCTACTTTCAAAATCATGCAATGCAATTTTTTTTAACGCTTTCCTCTTCATATTTTACAAGGTAAAAGAAACCTAGGGTGGAGGGCAACATATGATGTGGCTGGCACCTCTTCCGCTAAAGAAGCGTAGGTGCTCGATAGTGAGGCGTCTTGTATTAGGAGTCATCGTCGTCTTCATCGTCATTGCCTTGATTGCAACGCAGAAGCAGCCACCACCACACACAACATCACCACCCATTGCCGCTATTTAACATGACACATAATGTCGGGGTAATGAAGTTATAATTAAAATTCAATTTTTTATTAAGTGATCGGGAAACGTCACCTCAGAAATTATGATTTAGTATAAGTCGCAGGAATCGAAAGAAAATTTGGCAGCAGACTGGGAAATTGCAATATTGTAATTGCAATTAATAAATTCAATTTAAGATTTTGATAAAAATTTTGGGAAATTTTAGGCCGTGGCTATTAGTGATGCACAGAATCGAGGAACCGGTTCTGCCAAACCCGTTATATACAAAATCCGACTGGACCGGTTCTTACAGGAACCGAATGTCGGTTTCAAAAGGAGCGAAAACGGCTCCAAATCAACCAAAATGCGGGTCGAAATGAACAGCAAACGGTTCTTAAAGGAACGAAAAACGGGTTAAAATGAACCGAAAATGGTTCCAAAAAGGCTGAGCAATGATTCTAGAAGAACTGAAAAATTCACAATAACAGGACTCGGTTCCAAAGGATCCAAAAGTGTTAACCTTTGATTAACCTTAACGTCTATTTTTATCAAATTTTAATTTGTCTATTTTATTTTATGTATATTTTTATGAAACTGTATATTCTTACTAGCTGACCCGGCAGACGTTGTCCTGCAAATTTTGTTCAAATACCGTTAGCAGGAGCAGAAATAATGGAATTTTAATTTGTGGTTTCTATGGGAGGTACCACGCCCTTTGTCCCATTGGACCGAATAGTAAATCTAATCTACCCAGGGCTCCACCCAAACGCATACAAAAAAATTTATTCAAATCGGTCCAGAAGTTTAGGAGGAGTTCAGTCACAAACCCACGTGGATTATATATATAAAGATAATAAAATATTCCACTTAAGACTCTCTGCTGAGAACCGGAACCGGTCTAAATACCCGGATATTCTTGGAAACGGACTCGACCGAACCGGTACTACAAATTCGCGGAACCGAAACTTTTCCACACTCTGGCACTTTTGAAACGAAATTCATTATCGCACGTTGCGTGATGGAGGCTAAATGAAATTAAACAATGTTTTTTAACACTATTCTGCTTTATGTAGTTTTGCTTTGGTTTGTGTCTAGACTAACATATGTTGGGAAATTTCTTGTTTAATGCGAAGTTTTCTAGGTGAGGCTTGCAACCAATGTTGTGTATATATTGTAGTCAATAAAAAGTAAATTTAGAAAAGCCAAAGTTAGAGAAGTTTAATAAGAGAACATTTTCTTAAATAAGAGCCTTTTCTTCAAAAAAGTCAATTTTCTCAAAAAAATACCTATTCATATTCTTAAACAAAGTACCGTCTCTTTAAAAAATACCAAACCTTAAAGAAGTGCCTTTGCATAAAAAAGTACATTTCGTTACAAAAAGTAAATTTTTTTTAAAAAAGAATTTTTTTTAGAAGCACTTTTTTTTAAAAGTTCATTTTCTTACAACAAATTTAATTTTCTTAAAAAACTGACCTTTTCGTTAAAGACTACTTTTTTTGTTAAACAAAATAAATTTTCTTGAGATAAGTGCATACTCATAAAAATTTACCTATTCGTGAAAAAAGCCCCAATTCAAAAAAAATCCCATTTCTTAAAAAAAACATAGTCTTCAAAAAATTCTTTCTCTTAAAAAAATACCATTTCTTACAAAAATTCATTTTCTTAAAAGTACCTATTCTTAAAAATAAAATAATACCTTTTCTGTTCTTTTCTTTAGATAAGTAGCCTTTCTGAAAATAAGTGCATTTTCTTAAAAACATAACCTGTTCCTAAAAAGAGTACCACTTCTTTAAAAGTACGTGTTCTAAAAAAAAGTACTTCTTTGTAAAAAAAATTCATACTCTTATGGCTTTTTCTTACAAAAAGTAATTCTTCTTCAAATTCGCGGAACCGCACATCGCTAGTGGCTATGCAAACTTTTCCAAACCCTGGCACTTTTGGAACGAAGTTCCTTATCACACGTTGCGGGATGAGGGCTATATGAAATTACACAACTTTTTTTTAACACTATTATGCTTTATGTACTTTTGCTTTGGGTTGTGTCTAGACTAACATATGTTGGGAAATTTCTTGTTTAATGGGATGCTTTTTATAAATTGTAGTTTTGAACCCAATAAAAACTAAATTGAGAAAAGCCAAAGTGGAAGAAGTTTCAGAAGAGAAAATTTGCTTAAATTAGTGCCTTTTCCTAAAAAAAAGTATATTGTCTCAAAAAAAAAACTTATCCATATTATTAAACAAAGTACCTTTTCTTAAAAAAAAATACCTTATCTTAAAGAAGTACCCTTGCTTAAAAAAAATTCAAATTTTCTTACCAAAAGTACTTGTTCTTCAAAATATAATTTTTTTTTAAAAAAAATCCCTTTTTTTAAAGTAAATTTTCTTACAAAAGTTGCCTTTTCTTAAAAAGCTATCTTTTCTTTAAAGACTATCCTTTTTGTGAAACAAAATAACTTTTCTTGAGATAAGTACTTACTCCTAAAAGTTACCTATTCTTGAAAAAAGGACCAATTCTAAAAAAATCCTATTTCTTAAAAAAAGACATTTGGTACCTTGGTACTCCTAACACAAAAACCTTTTCTTACAAAAATTCATTTTCTTAAAAGTACCTTTTCTTAAAAATAAAATAATACCTTTTCTTGAGATAAGTAGTCTTCCTGAAAATAAGTACATTTTCTTAAAAAAATAACCTTTTCCTAAAAAAAGTACCATTTCTGTAAAAAGTACCTGTTCTTAAAAAATCACTTCTTTGTATAAATATTCATACTCTTATGGCTTTTTTTTTACAGGCAGAACTTCTTCTTAAAAATAGAACCTTGTCGTAAAAAAAAAACATTACCTTTTAATAAAAGAAGTACTTTACATTTCTTAAATAATAAAGGTACTTTCATTACCTTTTACCTTTAATAAATAAAGGTACCTTTTAATAAATAAAGGTACTTTATTTGTATATATTGCAGTTTTGAAAGAAGTTTAATAAGAGAACATAAAGAGCACATTCTAAAAGTAAATTTTTTCAAAAAAATACCTATTCATATTCTTAAACAAAGTAGCTTTTCTTAAAAAATACGTCATCTTGAAGAAGTACCTTTGCTTCAAAAAGTAAATTTTCTTACAAAAAGTACCTTTTCTTAAAAAAAATTTTTTTAAAAAAAGGACCCTTTGTTAAAAAAGTTCCTTTTCTTACAACAAATTGCTTTTCTTTACAAAATACATTTTCTTTAAAGAGTTCCTTTTTGTGAAACAAAATAACTTTTCTTGAGATAAGTACATACTCATTAAAATTTACCTATTCTTGAAAAAAGGATCAATTTAAAAAAAAAATCCCATTTCTTAAAAAACATTTTGTTCAAAAAATACCTTCTATTAAAAAAATACTTTTTCTTAAAAAAATTACTTTTCCTAAAAGTACCTTTTTTTAAAAAAATAAAATAATACCTTTTCTTTTCTTGAGATAATTAGTCTTCCTGAAAATAAGTACATTTTCTTAAAAAAAATATCCTTTTCCTAAACAGAGTACCACTTCTTTAAAAAGTACCTGTTCTTAAAAATCGTACTTCTTTGTAAAACAAAATTCATACTCTTATGGCATTTTCTTATAGAAAGAACTTCTTCTTAAAAATACTACCTTTTCTTAAAAAAAACATAAACTTTTAATAAAAGAAGAACTTCTTTTTAAAAAAGGAACTTTTCTTAGCACATATTAGTACTCGTATATATTGTAGTGTTGAAAGAAGTTTAATAAGAGAACAGTTTCTTAAATAGTGCCCTTTCTTAAAAAAAAGTAAAATTTCTCAAAAAAAAATACCTATTCATATTCTTAAACAAAGTACCTTTTCTTAAAAAAATATCTTATCTTAAAAAGTACGGTTGCTTAAAGAAAAATTAAAATGTTCTTACAAAAAGCACATTTTCTTAAAAAAAGTATTTTTTTTTAAATAAGTACCTTTTCTAAAAACGGTAAATTTTCTTGCAACAAATTGCCTTTCCTTAAAAAACTACCTTTTCTTTGAAGAGTATCTTTTTTGTGAAACAAAATAACTTTTCTTGAGATTAGTATCTACTCTCAAAATTTTACCTTTTTTTTAAAAAAAAGGACGAATTCTAAAAAGAATTCCCATTTCTTAAAAAAAAACATTTTCTTCAAAAAATACCTTCTCTTAAAAAAATATCCTTTCTTACCAATGTTCCGTTTCTTAAAAGTACATTTTCTTAAAAATAGAATAATACCGTTTCTTTTCCTTCCTTGCAATAAGTAGCCTTTTTGAAAATAAATAAATTTTCTTAGATAAATAACCTTTTCCTAAAATGAGTACCATTTCTTTAAAAAGTACCTGTTATTAAAAAAGTACTTCGTTGTAAAAAAAATCATACTCTTATGACTTTTTCTTATGGAAAGTACTTCTACTTAAAAATAGTACCTTTTCTTAAAAAAACATTAGCTTTCAATAAAAGGAGTACCTCTCTTTAAAAAAAAAGAACAAAAAGGACCTAAAAATATACGTTTTAAAAAAAATACATTCAATAAAAAAAAATAATTTTCTTAAAGAAAGTATCATTTTACAAAAAGTATCATTTCTTACAGGTCCGTTTAAATTAACGTACTTTTCAATGGGCGCCTTAGGCGCGTTGGAACTATCTAGTACATAATATACAGCGAAAGGAGCTTAGTTCCAACCGGGTGTCCCCTGACATCTCATGTGATTTTTTTTTTAAATTTGCGCCTTCTCTTGCAAACGAATATTTTTTTCTTACCTTGAGCTGCTGTACCATTCATAATGTTTGTCTTATTTCAACGAACATTTCGAACTCTGAATTTGCGAAGAATTCTTTATCCGATAAACTCATTCATTTCCCCAAAGGCTTTTGTCAAATTTTCGAGTTTTGCCAAAATTTTCGGGCTAAGGCCCCCACAGTGCGGCGTCTGGAAACAATTTTGGACTTTAATATATCTGCTGATTTTAGTTAGTCACCATTTGGATTCGCCACTGCCACAACAAAGTAAAAACCCTTCTTTATGACAATAGACCGATAGAAAACTAAGGAAAATCATAAATAGTTTTGTAAGAAACAGAACAGAACAGAAAAGAAAAGATTCCTTAGAAGTTATAGATAACCATTCCCATTTTCTTTATCAAGCTCCAGCATAGAACAACTTTGTGGCAAACAATAATTTGGTAAATAGTTGTAAGGATTTTCCCAGTATTGTGTTGTTTTTTTTAGGTAAATAATCATTTAGTCATTTTTACGGGACTCTGGCCTCCTCTAGGACGGACTAATGAAAAAGAAATAAAAGTGTCGAGTGCATTATTGCTTTTTGGTCAACACAATCACAAATAACTACCAACACCACAACAAGCGGACATGGCAAAGTACATAAGCGAAACTTAACATGTGTGTGCTGGCGTTTGTAGAAGTGGTGTAGTGTATCCTGTGGTGTGCGTGTGTGTGTAGGAAGAACTAGTGGCTTATATGAATTTCCGGTAATTGCGGGGGCCCAAAAATCATAGACTCTTGTATAAATGGCCATAAAACGTGCAGAAAAGCCCCAACATTTCCCCCTTCTTTGCGCCTCCATCAACAGCAAGGACAATTTTTGGAGTCTGATTTTTTTTTTGCCGTTGTCTCCTTATACACATGTTTGTGTGCGTTTAAGTGCGAGTGTGTTCGTGGTAGGTATATTGTTCTATTATTTTGCACTTACTATAACATTGTCATAAATATATTTTTCCTCTCTCTTTTAGTATTTTATTGATACTAACATACAACATTGTATTGTGTTGCGATGCGCTCATAAAAATAAACTTTCCATTTCTTTCATAGAATAGAAACAAGGTCCTGCAAACGTTCTTACAGGACATTTAACACAGTTGCAGCTGTTGGCAGTTTTATGATTGTTTGTGTCCGAATTTTGTGTTTTTTTTTGTTGTTGTTGGTAGCTGGCATTCACTGCTCGCCTTTAGATAGTCTTATATGTATTTTTATTGTCCTGTACGTGAGCCCATAAGTGTATCGTATCTTTTCATCGCCTTCCAATGAGGGAGGAACACGAAACTGCTTAACCATATATTATTTAATTTTTATTACACAAAACAAAACAAAAAAATTGAGAAAATCACTGCCTGCTCCATGTGTCCTGTCCGAGTGTCCTGGCAATTTTTTTCTGGATATTTTCTTAGTTTTCGTGTTCTTTCCTCTCCCCCCTCAATCACGATTAGAGAGCTGTCAAAAAGCAATAATCATCAATTTTGATTTTCAGCATATTTCTTAAGGTTCACAAAGTGGTAATGGTTATTAAACACAGAAGGATATTTTGTGGAAAATTCAAAAAATATGGATAAAATGTATTGGTTGATATAATTGGCAATACATTTCTAACCCGAGTCATACGATTTTATATCAGTTGATTGGAATTTATGAGAAACTTAAGGAATTACTTGACATCTTAGGAATCCCGAAAAATAAATGCTAATCATATATAATGTTAAAAAACTCCGAACGACGCATCTTTAAACCGCTCTCCCAACGAGACATAAATGAAATTACTACGCAGCAAGTTAGCAAGGGTAATAATGCCCTAGTTCTCCTAGCGTTCCGATGGATGTCCTCGAATCATTCACATAAAATAAAAAAATGGTGTCCCATAACATCCCATGACGGGATTGGGGAGAGCTTCTCACAATCAGTGAGATGTGCGCTTTCTAGTTTGACACTCACTGATTGGGACGTACAGTTTTACGCCGGTTCGGAACGACATTTTGAGAAGCATTTTCATGGCTAAGTACTCGATAGTGTCGCCGTCACTAAGCGAGGTGACCGCCGTCGAAAGAAATGTAAGGTGGTCTGAGCATGGATCGAACCCACGTTCTCATGTACAACAGCCGCGCATATTAACCATTGCACCACCGACCATCATTCACATGCTGAACAAAAAACCGGCTCCAGCAACGTATTGCAGGGAACATGTATATGTTTCCCACAATTGTTTTCATGAATTGAAAATCTCTTGGGTTTTTGTTTCTTTGTTGTGTGTGTCATGTTTTTATTTTCAGCAGTTTTCAACAAACAATGCTACATTTGGATCACATAAACATATATTATAACCTATTAATTATTGTGTCTCCAACATGTGATATTGAATAGCAAACACTATGTATTTGGACACAAGTATACAATATTTGCTACAAGCTACAAACACGTTATATTTGCATCCAAACAAAATACAAAGTTTTCAGTGTACAGGTATACAAAAAGTAAGCCTGTTTCCAAAAACATAAGCACTTTCAGCACTAAGCGCTTTGGGCCCACCTTTAGCCATAGTACGTATTAGAAAATTACGTTGCCTCGAAATCTTTTATTCTGAACCTGCTGCTATATTATCCTTACGTACATCCTGAAAAAAATAGGCTCCACCAACATATTGCACGAAACATGTACATGTTTGCAGGCACTCTTTTCATGAATTGAGGATCTTTTCATGAATTGAGGATCCTTTGAGGTGCCTTTGTTGTCTGTCTCGCATTTGTTTTTACTGCTTTTCTACAAAATAGCCATATTTGGGTCTCAAAAACATATATTATAGGCTATTAATCATTGTGTCTCAAACATGTTATATATTGAATAGCAAACACAGTATGTTTGGGTACAAGTATAGTATATTTGCGACAAGCTACAAACACATTATATTTGCCTCCAAACAACAAAACAGAGAGATTTTTTAGCGTTCACTTAATAAAGAGTTTCCAACGAGCGCTTAAGTGGATTTTTCCATATTTAAACAGAGGCGTGAGCATGTAAGTGAAGAACAAAACGCAAGTAAGACATACTCAGTTGAAGTTACGTCTTGGTCAGCATCTGACCAAGTACTGGCGGCTGTGACAAATTCATCCCAGCAGTAGGCCAAATGCACCTCCCAAATCGGTGAGGACTCCCGCAAACATTACAACGACTACGATTTACGTATATCCCTTGGAGTGCTAGAATATCGAACTGGTACGGTACCACTATCCAACTGTCAGATATCCTTGAATGTTACAAGGCTGACATTACTGATATTCAGGAAATGCGATGGACTGCACATGGCTTTGTAATAAATAAAAGCTGTGAAATCCACTACAGCTGTTCTAGAGTCGGTAGGTGCTTACGATGGGTACCCATGGTAGTATCAGACCCAAAATGTATAGCCCTATACATCTGCAAGTACAAGTGTGGCCGTCTGTGGTGCAATAGTTTGTGTGCCCGCCTCTTGTAAATGAGATCCTAGGTTCGATCTCTGCTCCGAGCACCTTAGTTTTATTTCGGCAGAGGTCACCTCGCACAGTTCCGGCGACTCTATCGAGTATTTAGCCAAGAAAAAGGTGCAGAAAATAACGTTCGGAAACGCTAAAAAACTGTAGGTCCCAATAAGTAAGCTGATTGGAAGCCAGAAGCTCTCCCAAGTCCGTTCGATTGAGACCGATAATGCTCTATGGGGTTATCGTGCATTATCGGTTTCAAGACCGCCATGTAGATTCAGTGATTAATGTTCGGAGAATGCCCCCATTTACAACCCATATCCCTATAACGCACAACTGACTAGGGCTCAGAGAATGGCGAAGATGCACATCACGGGTGCTTTGCGCACCACTCCCACTGAGACACTGAATGTAATGTTATACCTGTTGCCTGACTTTGCAGGTAGGCATTTTGCTTCCCATTGTAAGACTAAGGCAAACCTTACAATGGGGCACGGTCGAAATCGGTCATGGAACATTGCCTTAACATTAACCTTAACCTTAACCTTAACCTTAACCTTAACCTTAACCTTAACCTTAACCTTAACCTTAACCTTAACCTTAACCTTAACCTTAACCTTAACCTTAACCTTAACCTTAACCTTAACCTTAACCTTAACCTTAACCTTAACCTTAACCTTAACCTTAACCTTAACCTTAACCTTAACCTTAACCTTAACCTTAACCTTAACCTTAACCTTAACCTTAACCTTAACCTTAACCTTAACCTTAACCTTAACCTTAACCTTAACCTTAACCTTAACCTTAACCTTAACCTTAACCTTAACCTTAACCTTAACCTTAACCTTAACCTTAACCTTAACCTTAACCTTAACCTTAACCTTAACCTTAACCTTAACCTTAACCTTAACCTTAACCTTAACCTTAACCTTAACCTTAACCTTAACCTTAACCTTAACCTTAACCTTAACCTTAACCTTAACCTTAACCTTAACCTTAACCTTAACCTTAACCTTAACCTTAACCTTAACCTTAACCTTAACCTTAACCTTAACCTTAACCTTAACCTTAACCTTAACCTTAACCTTAACCTTAACCTTAACCTTAACCTTAACCTTAACCTTAACCTTAACCTTAACCTTAACCTTAACCTTAACCTTAACCTTAACCTTAACCTTAACCTTAACCTTAACCTTAACCTTAACCTTAACCTTAACCTTAACCTTAACCTTAACCTTAACCTTAACCTTAACCTTAACCTTAACCTTAACCTTAACCTTAACCTTAACCTTAACCTTAACCTTAACCTTAACCTTAACCTTAACCTTAACCTTAACCTTAACCTTAACCTTAACCTTAACCTTAACCTTAACCTTAACCTTAACCTTAACCTTAACCTTAACCTTAACCTTAACCTTAACCTTAACCTTAACCTTAACCTTAACCTTAACCTTAACCTTAACCTTAACCTTAACCTTAACCTTAACCTTAACCTTAACCTTAACCTTAACCTTAACCTTAACCTTAACCTTAACCTTAACCTTAACCTTAACCTTAACCTTAACCTTAACCTTAACCTTAACCTTAACCTTAACCTTAACCTTAACCTTAACCTTAACCTTAACCTTAACCTTAACCTTAACCTTAACCTTAACCTTAACCTTAACCTTAACCTTAACCTTAACCTTAACCTTAACCTTAACCTTAACCTTAACCTTAACCTTAACCTTAACCTTAACCTTAACCTTAACCTTAACCTTAACCTTAACCTTAACCTTAACCTTAACCTTAACCTTAACCTTAACCTTAACCTTAACCTTAACCTTAACCTTAACCTTAACCTTAACCTTAACCTTAACCTTAACCTTAACCTTAACCTTAACCTTAACCTTAACCTTAACCTTAACCTTAACCTTAACCTTAACCTTAACCTTAACCTTAACCTTAACCTTAACCTTAACCTTAACCTTAACCTTAACCTTAACCTTAACCTTAACCTTAACCTTAACCTTAACCTTAACCTTAACCTTAACCTTAACCTTAACCTTAACCTTAACCTTAACCTTAACCTTAACCTTAACCTTAACCTTAACCTTAACCTTAACCTTAACCTTAACCTTAACCTTAACCTTAACCTTAACCTTAACCTTAACCTTAACCTTAACCTTAACCTTAACCTTAACCTTAACCTTAACCTTAACCTTAACCTTAACCTTAACCTTAACCTTAACCTTAACCTTAACCTTAACCTTAGTTCCTTCGTTTTCATGTTGGAATTCACCATATGGTTTCCATCTTTGCTTTTTGCCAATTAGTTTTTTACCTTGTTATTTGATTTCATTTGTTCTCCTTAATTCCGTATATTTGCCTTAACTTTGATACGTTTTTGAAAAAGTTATCATAAATTTTGATTAAAATCGATTTAGCTCTAAAGTCTGTACTACTGTTGTCATCATCATCATCATCATCAGTACAAATACTCACGTGTTTGGTGGGGATTGTTGAATCTAAAGAACACACAAGCAAGTCCTTGCACTTTAACCAACCTGATGACTATGACCATTCAATGTTGATTACTTGATGAAATAAATTTCGCTTACAACTGATCATGGTGATCCAGCTAGGAAGGAAAAAGGAAGGAAGAAAATACATTGACAAAGAAATTATCTACTATGTCTTGTAAGGTAACTACGAAGGCATTTTAAAGCAGAAGCGTAAAGGGTGTAGTAGAATTAAGGAGTTTTATTGTTGGTCGATTCTACGTTGTATATAATTTATAAGAGTGGTTAGAATATATGTGCTGGCTGCTTTCCTACCTTTCTAATCTTACCTACTTAGTGGATCTTAAAAATAATTTTATATTGCCTTCCAGGGCTTGCGCGAAGATCCTATTTTAGATGTTGAAGAGATCACACATTAGGTACTTCACTTTCTTGAAACTACATAAACAATTTCCACTGAAAATACAATATGGTGTCAACTATCTCTAGTCTAACTCGAGCTTTCTCTAAATCTACTCTATTTTGGTGTTTGTTTGGATCCAGCTGCTTTCGTTTTGAAAGTCCAGTCTTCACTGACATCATCTGGGATATGAATCTTTGAAAAGTTTTCCCTACATAGTCTTCAAACGCTCTTTTATTTGTGCTAAGGTACAGATTTCAATAGAGTCCGGCAGATTCATTGTTGTAAATGAACTTGGTGGCGTGATCGCGGTTAGATCAAGTTTCTTTTGACGACCTCCCTAAAGATCCTTAGCACAGTCTCTTTATTTGAGTCAAGATTTCATTGCTGCATATTTGAATGACGTACTTATTCTTCGAAACGGTAATATCTATTCAGATCATTGCCTGATTGCGGGAATTATCACAAAACCGAATACGTATGAACCCAAATCCAGAGATAGCTGAACATCAGAAGTCTGCAATTATCGGATGCACACACGTCTACAGAAATAAACCCACTCAACTTCTCGCTCAGAACGCATCCCCTCCCGGTGATCCAGAAACAACTTCATTACATCTGCTGTCAAATCCGCGTTTAGTTGTGAAAACCCGTCTCAGATGAAAAGAACGCTGCTCACATGGCAATTATGTCAGCCAGTCTATTGCAACATGGCGGTGAGAAATGTGTGAGAGCGAAAAAAATACAACTTGCAGAAGGAAGAACGAATCTCGAAAATTATATCAAAAGCGCAACTAGCGAATAAGGCTCAGGATCGCAGATGACCAGAGTATGTTGCCGATGTTGCCGATATACCAATTTTCTGCATTACGTGACCCAGAAGAATCAAGTGATTTGATTTGAGCAAATACTTTATAAGAAGATTGTGTCGATTGCCCATTCCTAATCAATTCGAGTTCTAAACAGCAATGTCCCGGCTTAAACCCGGCCGCGCATCTTCTAACGGGGTTTTCAATAAGAGCGCTACAAAAGTTTTTTTAAATAAAACAAAACCGGTTTCAGATACCAATGAAATTCTTTAATCCTGTGAAAGTACGTTCGATGTCATTATGTATGGAACTCGATTTCTTTTGCATGGCCACCACGGGCACGCTTGCAGAAGACCAGACGCTGAACCCAATTTTCGACGGTTTTCAAGCATAAATCGACCGATACTGCTGCAATTTCACGTTCGATATTCGTACGAAGTTCATCAATCGTCGCTGGCTTGTTGGCATAGACCATAGACTTGACGTAGCCCCACAGGAAATAATCTAACGGCGTCAAATCGCACGAGATAACACGTTCACCAAAACTTGGTTTCTAATAAATTGATTGTGGCATTCGCTGTGTGGTTTGTGGCGCCGTCCTGTTGGAACCACATGTCCTCCTAGTCCATATTATCCAATTGGGGCCAAAAATATTCGGTTATCATTGAACGGTAGCGATTCGCATTCACAGTAATGTGCCGGTCTTGATCATCACGGAAGAAGTACGGCCCAATGACGCCGCCGGCCCATAAACCGCACCAAACCGTAATTTTTTCGGGATGCAATGATGACTCATGGATTACGTGTGGATTGCTGTCTGACCAATAACGCATATTTTGCTTATTGACGAAGCCATTCAGCCAGAAATGAGCGTCATCGCTGATTGTTGAGGCCTCTTAAAGTTGAGGCCATTGACTCCAAATTTCGGTAGTAAATTTCAATAATTTCGACTCGTTGTTGGATCGTATATCTTTCCATGATGAAATGGCAAACCTTACTGAAAAGAAATGTCAAAAGAGCGGGAAAAAATATGGCGTCGTTTGCTGTCCCTATCGATTTACTTTTGTAGCGTCTCTGTTGAAAAACCCTTTATATCGCATAACTTCGTCACAAACGTCATAAGTTAAGGTTGGATTGTGCAATCGATAAAGTTACAGGGATATAGTTTCCCAAGGGGCATTTTATACAAAAATTCTACTTAGATCTACTTTCAAATCTTGACGTTTACTTTTCCCTTTGCTCAGCAATTATGTCACAACTTTCTTAGGCCTTTGCCCAGTTATTGTAGCATTTCGGTCAAGTTAAAGTTGAAATGTTTTTCTGCTAAAACTTGCGATTAGCTTAACAATCTGTACTACCTCTTTGTGACGCCTCTGTTCTTAACATTGTTGGCAATTGTGTCTTTCGTTTCTCTTTCTCTCCCTTTTACATCAGTCTTCCAACTGATTGCTGCAACTGGCTACTTTTTGATTTCTTTTGCCATTTGCGTTTAAACCTTTGAAGTTCAATAATTGCAAATACATAGCATGATCATGTTTTACCATGGATCAAGCAGCTCAATTTTACAATATCGGATTTAAATCAGTGACGCATTGCAAACTAAATTGATCTTTTATCAGCTTAATAAGCGAACACTCAAGCAGGGGCAATGGTGTGCACGCGCAACGCTTGTTTTCTTTGTGATCAGATACGCATTAAGTTGCGCATGCGCTTTAAATTGTGTGCTGCGCATGCGCATTGAACATTGAACATACTGGCAAATGGGACTTAGGGCAGTAGAAGAAGTGTTGAGGACTTGATTGTTTGAATGCATTAAAAGTTACAAGAAGTAAAAGGTCTGTTCTCTATAATTATAGAGCACTAGTATAAACCGTAATGTCCCCGTCATTGTCATTTGCGGTGTGACAATTATTTAACACAAATCAATTAATATATTTGTAATTTCTCTTTGACACCTCTGTGTTTCTGTCTGTCCAGCCACTCATTTCACTCATTGTATCAAGCTGCTCCATGTCGGTGGGGACTTTATGGCCTGCAAAGTGAGTCATCAGAAAAATTGTTAACATGTTTGATTATTTGCCGCCTATTTGGCTTTTATGTTGTCACAGCTGTGCCCGGTGGAACTGGTGTTCCAGTCACACACATGTATCCCAACAACTGATGTGTCGCAGTGGTGCCTTGTTTAAACTCCACAAAATCACACACACAAAAAAAACTACACGGTGCCATCAAAAGGCACCGTCTTCTTTCCATTGGACTGTGCAAAATTGTATAGAAGACACAAACCAGCAAAATCAATTGAAATTCTTTCCAGAAACAACAAACGTACGAATTGATGACAACTTCAATCGTATTGTATTCAATGGGAAATTGGAATTGAATGGAGTCATCTGCGACTTCTTGCCCCTGGCTCCAGTATATATCGATAGTATCCAAAGTAGCAGCCAGCAGACGCAACTGCAGCACCAGCTACATCCACTTTAATACAATTTGACATTTAAACATTATTGCACGTTGCAAATTTAAATTGATTGGAATTTTGTTAAGTTAATCAAGTGGAACATGATGATTAAATTGAGGATCATGTTGGCATGAGAAAGACGAAACGAAAACCTCATACGGATCTCTCGCCAATCGAAAATCACAAGTGACAGGGTCGAATGAAATTGATTTGATTGCAGAGTGGCAAACGAATCGGTTAAATTGTAATGTGATTATCGGTTGAATGGTGTCAAATGTCCAGGAATGATGACGAGAAAGACCAGGAGGAGTGGCAATTGGGTATAATTTGTTGAAACACATTTAATTAGGGAAGGGACCTACGGAAGGTGCCTACGATGGGACCCTAAGATAGCTGCCTACGTTAGGTGCCTAAAGTAGTTAATTGTATTGGGTACCTATAGTAGGTGGCTACGCCTCAGCTTAGGCTGCCTTGGGAGTCAGCAAGTGACGCATAGCTGGACAGCCTACAGATATGTAGGTTAGCTGCCTAGAACAAGCAGTCGCCGACCAAGATTTCCAAACAAATTCCGAGGGCGGAAAATATATAGGAAGAATTGTCCGAAACCGATTCTCTCTCATGCCAAAAGGTTGCCGTAATTTATAAGGAATCTTCCGATAGGTGACACTCCCAGGAGGATGAAATAACGAGAGTAGCGTCTCCGTAGTTCCCCGGTAAAATTAAATGCAGAAGCATCTGCGGACAGTCGGCGGTTGTTAAGTCAGCACCTTTAATTCATGTTTGGAGCGCCTTTTTATCCCAGTAGTGATTCTATTCGAAACTAACTCCCCAATCCTGGGCGTACCTTGCATACGAATAGTTTGCAGTAGGGGGTATCTGACTGTATTTTATTGGGACCTCACTGATACCTGGGAGCGATTGACCTCAAATCCCCTACTTCCGCGGAAATCACACGAAATCTAATACAACGGAAAATAATAATACAACAACAACACAAACAGAGGAATGAGAGTCCGCTAGGCCTAGAATTGGCGGAAAACTCTTAGACGATAATGTGCTAGAGTCCACTAAAATGGACGCAGTTTAAGCGTGTCTTGAATTGGCGGAAAACTCTTAGACGATAATGTGCTAGAGTCCACTAATATGGACGCAGTTTAAGCGTGTCTTGATGTCAAGTCCGGCGTTGCAAATTCTTTGGAGAGGATAGAAGGCGCGCCAGTTAAACATGTCGGTGCACCAATCACTGGTAAAAAGACACACCTGCAACCGTTCAAAAAGACATTTACCTATCGTCGTCAAGCTCTTAGGATTACTTACTTATCCGGCCTCGAACAGCCCAGGGACGTCAGGGACCTTACAAAACGAAGATAACATATTTCGCCAACCAGTGCAATCTTCTGCTTTATCTTTCCAGTTGGTAATACCAAGTGCACGCAGGGATTCGTCAACTTGATCCCTCCAGCTCAGTCTTGGTCTTCCTATTTTCCGTCTTCCTTCGAGTTCGGTTTCGAAACCCCTTCGTGCTGGTTCCTCTTCATCCATTCTACTGACATGGCCTATCAAGCGCAATCGCATTATTTTGATCCGCTTAACTATGTCAATGTCAGGATAAAGCGCAATGCGATTAAGACTGAATCCCATAGGAGAACCATATGTTTTGTTTCAAGAAGCTACAGATCTTGCGTACGCCTGCGCAAGATAGTTCTCCCTAGTCCCCACAATAGGTAGGTTACCACAGTAGACATCTTTCTGCTGGCTGCTGCTGGGCACGTGCCAAGTAAGTGTGCAGTGGATTCTTCTTTTTCCTTACTTTTACATCTCCTACAGAAGTCATTTGTCCTGACCTTTAGTTTCGGTGCGTTGTGCTTGTGATACCACGGCGCAATGAGATTAAGCCTGAATACCATCGGAGAACCACTTATTTTGTTCCAAGAAGCTATAGATCTTGCTCGAGAGATGGTTCTTCCAGGTCCCCACAATAGGTAGGATACCATAGTAGATTCTGCTGGTCACGTGCCAAGTAGGTGTGCAGGGGATTCTTCTACTTCCTTACTTTTACATCATCTACAGAAGTCATTTGTCCTGACCTCATTTGTCCTGATCTCGGAGAATTGCGATTATGATACCACGGCGTAATGAGATTAAGCTCCAGATCTTGCCTACGCCTATCTGAGATAGTTCTCTCAGGTCCCCACAATAGATAGGATACGATAGTAGACATCCTTCTGCCGGCTGCTGCTGGGCATGTGCCAAGTACGTGTGCAGTGGATTCTTCTTCTTCCTTACGTTTGCAGCTTTTACAGAAGTCATTTGTCCTGAACTGTAGTCTCGCCACATATCTACCAATCGGAGAGTGTCCCTTTAAAACTCAAACAATCATAGATACCTTGGGGCTGGCTAGAGAAAGAAGACTCATGGATCTCTTGCTGTCCATTATCGGTCAGATTTGCTTTGAGCGTTAACAATCTGTAGCCTCGTTCATCGCACGTGCACGTGTAGATTCGTGTAGGATGTGCTTACAAATAGCTAGAGTCATGCCAACATGTTGCAATTCGTGTGGAATCTGTAAGGTACTCCCTAGTCTAGACAGCCCATCGTCTCAGCAGTTCCCTTGACTGTTACTGTGTCCTGGATCATACATGAGGCGAATATTGTACTGCTGTGCCATATCGGTAAGATATCTGCGGCAGTACTGGGAAGACATTGAATTCAGGACTATTGGTTCCACGGACTTGATGAGCTCGTGACTGTCCGATAAGACATTGGCCAGTTCCCTCAGCCCATTGGTCAATTCTCTAAAAGCGTATAAATAAAAACCGGTTCCCATTACATCCCACGAAGGGATTGGGGAGAGCTTCTCAAAACCAGTGAACTGTGTTGTTTCTAATTTTTCACTCAATGATTCTGATTGGAGGACATGCGGCGGGACTAAAAATCAGGACAAATTATTTCAACAGAAGCTGTAAAAGTAAGGAAGAAGAGGAATCCACTTAAAATCTTCTTGTCACATGCCCAGTAGCAGCCGGCACAAGGCAGTGGTTTCCTACCTATTTTGGGGCAATGTTTTCCTACCTATCAATGGTTTCCCGGCAATGGTCTCCTACCTATTTTAGGGATCTAGGACCTACAGTTTTACACCGGTTCCGAACGGTATTTTGAAAAACTTTTTCCATTACTAAATACTCGATAGTCTCGCCATCACCAAGCTAGGTGGCCGTCGTCGACTGAAATTTAGGGTGGTCAGAGCAGGGATCGAACGCAGGTTCTCATGCCAGCCATTGCATGACTGACGGCCACCGAAAGCGTATATCAGACGGAAATATCGGGGACTAGCGAAGGGACCGGCAGAGTAATAGATAGTAGTCCAGCACACATTGGGGTCAATGTCTTCTCTGATGGTCCTGCGGTACTTAAGTGCCTGGAATCAGTAATCCTGGACTCAACATCTGAGCAGGGTTTTCAAAGGGTCCCATTAAGCCATAATCCGACAGATAACCAAGGCCCTTTTGGTATGTAAATCCGCCCCTAATGCTAAGGACGACTACGGGTTTAATATGTCATGATTTTTCCAACCTCGCATAGTGACGGCGATACTATCGAGTATTTTGCCATGCAAAACCTTCTGAAAATAACGTTTGGAACCGGCGTAAAACTGTAGGTCCCAATCAGTAACTAGAACGCACTCGTTGTGAGAAGCTCTCCCCAATTCATTCATGGGATGTAATGGGAAACCATTGTCCCCCCAATTGTCTCAATACCATACACGCCTGCGCACGCGAATTTCCTGAAGGATCTTCATGGGATCATCCAATAAACTTTACCATATCTCAACGCTTGTTGGGCAAAATATAGCTTTGTAAAACCCGTTTCCGCTATGGATTTAGTGGCAATAGGGTATCTGCAATTCTATAGTGTTGTCGATATGTTTTACCTTCAATAAGATGTTGATGAGATCGCAAGCTGATTTCAGATCGTGTGTAGATTCGCATTCCAAATTTTGAGGAAAAATTTGTTTATATCGTGGAGAACTGTAGAGTTTATAGTAGGAGAGGTCTCTTCAAAATATTTGGGTTGTTCGACAAATTTACGAAATTGAGAGCCACGATCTAATAATATTGGGGTTCTTCAGGATCTCTTAGGTATTCTCTGAAACAGTTGGTTGCTTGACAGCAGATGAAAAACTGTGATTCAATTTGAACTGCGTGATTTTCAGTTTAAGCGATAACTGTTTGCCTGTATGATTTCTCACAATCATTGATGGACTGAAGGGAACCAGCAGATGTGTCCCCTAAGTTCCATAGAAAAATGTGAAAGGGCTTAGAGCATCTTTATATTCTTTAGATTCTAATAGTTTTGTGAACTCTTTTATCTCTCTTTTTATGATATCCTGATTAGATTCTGATTTCAATCATTTTCTATTTAGACGACTAGAATTTTGAATTCTCCAACTGCATCTGTTGTTCTAATAGAAATGAAGTTACCTTTTCAGTTGCCATATCTTTAAAGGGAGGGGAGATGGTTTAAATTGAAAATTAACTACTGACGCCTTTTGCATAAATTAATATCAAATGAAAGAAATACAAACCTTTTCATCCTTTTGGCCACCGTTTGGCAGGATTTTTTTTCCAATTTGTTTTTTGTAGTTAATACAAAAATTATAAATTTTGATACACTAGAGATTTGATTTTTAGCCTCTTTTTCTTCTACTATAATTTCCATATAGATCCTTAAGGTCCTTTGGAAAAGACTCAAGTTTCAATTTGAAAAAAATGAAATAAAAATAACAGTCCTTGTCAGAAGCCACTTGAGGCTTTACATTGTTCATTTAAGCCTTCATTATCTCAGAGAAAGACAAGAGAACTGGATGAAATGAAAAAAGGATTAAATAAATAAATCACTTGTTTGTTGGATGAAATGAATGAAGGACCATAAAGGAATAGATACTCCAATATTTTTCCCATTTTCTTCACTTTTTTTTCTTGTTTAGCTCAAAGACATTTGTCTTGACTTTTTGTGTGTGGGTGTGTGTGTTGTGTTCGGCGTCATTTGCCTGTTAAACATTCGATTTCATTTCGAGATTTTTCTTTCATTTTAGTTTTGCTACCCAATTTCGATTCGAATACCCAACTCACACCCGTTAATGAGCTAAAAATTGTTGGCAAAATGTGTTCATTTTTCGAAATTAATGAAGCTTTTTTTTTGAACATCCTTAAGTCCTTTTGGCAGAGAAACACAGAGAGAACGAGAAGGAAAGGGTTGATTGGTGGCTCGACACTTGTGATTTCTGTTTGGGACTGGAAAAAAATCATTTGATTTTTAATTACGTTGATTTTTTTTTTGGGTTAGGGAACATTGGATATCCGAGCGGGGTGATAGTACGGGAGAAGTTTGTTCGCAAAGTGTTACAGTCTCTAAGGACTCTTGAATCGGCTACTTGAGCCACTTTTGTCCGTTTGATTTTGTTTCCTCCTGAAGCTCTCTAGTAGACTTTTTTCATGTTAATTAAACTTTTTTTTTCAAAAATTTTGTTTTTGCGACAAAGTGTCCTTTTCCAACGTCAACGATGACATCGAGTGAAATAAAAGTTTTCATCCTTAAAACCCCAATTGTCATCATATTGGCCATAACTAATTGACATTTTAAATGTTAGAGAATTTGCCTTAATTAAGCAGTAACATTAATTGGGAAAAATTAGGATGAGAGTGTACGAAAGGGATAACTTGTATCCTTTATCAGTTTCAATTGATGATTTGTAATTAAAAACTGAAAAACAAACAGACATATCACATGATTTCTTGGGGCACATTAGAAATTGTTTGCCACGGCCTCCGTTGACAATTACATCCTTTGAAACACTGCGGTGTAAATAACATTGAAAGCACGAGACTTAGAAGTAAGGTACTCTTAATGTACTCATGACTGCAACCGAGATTTAGTTTAAGAGAAGGAGAAGCAATTGCTTCTCAACTGCTTCCCTACACCCCTTGGGCACAATTAATCAATTCATTTCATCGTGTAGCTTCGGTTTTATCTATGTACATGACACTAGACTTATGACAGTTAGTGGCCACATCTAACAAAAATTGACAACCGACTCGATACATGACACTTTGTTACAATCGACGAGAAAAAAAATTACATGCGGAGTCAGGGGACCCCGGTTGGAACGAAGTTCCTTTCGCAATATATTATGTACTAGCTAGTTCCAAGACGCCTAACGCGCCCATTGAAAAATACGATAATTTAAATGGATCTTTAAGAAAAGACACGTTTTGTAAAATGAAAAACTTTCTTTAAGAAAAAACTCAATGAGTGATCGAACTCACGGGCGATGTGTTAACACCTTTTCTTACACGATACCTGTTCGATCTCTATGAACACATTAGGAAATCTTACGTTGGAAAATAAAAAAAGAATAGTTTTTGTGCTGAAGGCCCTTTAAAGGGGTTTTCAACGGAGACGCTACAAAAGTAAATCGATAGGGACAGCAAACGACGCCATATTTTTTCCCGCTCTTTTGACATTTCTCTTCAGTAAGGTTTGCCATTTCATCATGGGAAGATATACGAGCCAACAACGAGTCGAAATTATTAAAATTTACTACCGAAATTTGGAGTCAGGGGCCTCAAATTTAAGAGCGCTACGTCCAATTTCTGAATTCTGAATTTCATTTCTGGCTGAATGGCTTCGTCAATAAGCAAAATATGCGTTATTGGTCAGACAGCAAACCACACGTAATCCATGAGTCATCATTGCATCCCGAAAAAATTACGGTTTGGTGCGGTTTATGGGCCGGCGGCGTCATTGGGCCGTACTTTTTCCGTGATGATCAAGACCGGCACATTACTGTGAATGCGAATCGCTACCGTTCAATGATAACTGAATATGTTTGGCCCCATTTGGATAATATGGACTTGGAGGACATGTGGTTCCAACAGGAAGCCGCCACAAGTCACACAGCGAATGCCACAATCAATTTATATGAAACCAAGTTTGTTGAACGTGTTATCTCACGAAATGGCCCAGTCGATTGGCCGCCTCGGTCGTGCGATTTGACGCCGTCAGATTATTTCCTGTGGGGCTACGTCAAGTCTATGGTCTATGCCAACAAGCCAGCGACGATTGATGAACTTCGTACGAATATCGAACGTGAAATTGCAGCAGTATCGACCGATTTATGCTTCAAAAGCGTCGAAAATTGGGTTCAGCGTCGGGACTTATGCAAGCGTGCCCGTGGTGGCCATGCAAAAGAAATCGAGTTCCATACATAAGGGCATCGAACGTACTTTCACTCGAATAAAGAATTTCATTGGTGCCTAAAACCGGTTTTGTTTTATTTAAAAAAACTTTTGCAGCGCTCGTATTGAAAAACCCGTTACATCTGCTTTAACATTAGATGTAATATGGTTAAAATACATAAAGCTATATTTAGCTCACTGAAATGAATGTGTTTGTTTTGTCATAAACAGAGCGACGACAAAAAGTATTTAATAGTATAGAGAACTTAGTAAGAGAACTTAGTCTGAGTAAAAGACCCCAACCGAGTCTTATTCTCCTTATAGAATATTTCAATATAAATGCATCATTTCGACAATATTATTACATAAAACAATACAAAGAGCATAAATGTTTCAAAAGGCATCAATGTTTCCTATCAAATTTATAAATGGACCAAGTTATGACAAAAAGAGAGTAATACGTTGTGAATCATTCGCCACATGTCGCCTGTGCTTTTGAGTTATACAATTCGTTCCATGAGTTCTCTATACTATTCATTATCTTTTAGCGGCGATGACCTGTTAACATCTATAGGCACGGGTAGGGCAATCTACCAAATGAACACGAGCAAACACCACACAGCGTAAGGATCATATACGTGGTTGTTGTGCAACAATAGTCTCTGCCCGAAAATAAGTATGATGGTATTGATGTAGCGGCAGCGAACAAACACGCAGGTCGTCGTCGCCAAAGATTATTGAATAGTATAGAGAACTCATGGAACGAATTGTATGACTTAAAAGCACTGGCGACTTGTGGCGAATGATTCAAAACGTATTACTCCCTTTTTGTCATAACTTGCTCCATTCATAATTTTGATGTGAAACATTGATGACGTTTGAAACATTTATGCTTTTTGTATTGCTTTGTGTAATAACATTGTCGAAATGGTGCATTTATATTGAAATATTCTATAAAGAGAATAAGACTCGTTTATGCTCTTTTATTCAGACTCTCTACATGAGATCGGAAAAATAGTGAAATGAGTTGTCTATACTATTCAATACTTTTTGTCGTCGCTCTCTTTATGACAAAACAAAATCAATTACTTGAGTGAGCTAAATATAGCTTTGTATTCAGTTGTATCAAACCGTTCAAACAAGCAGGTATTTGTCGCTCTGTTTATGACAACACAAAACCAACTGTTTCAGGGAGCTAAGTATTGTTTTATTTATTTTAACAACATTAGATCTAGTGTCAAAAGCAGATGTAAGAAAAAAGAAAGTGCTATAGCAAAAGCTCCTTCAGCACAAAAGCTATGCTCTTTTAATTTTCCAATGTAACATTTACTAATATGTTCATAGAAATGGAACAGGGACCTTGTAAGAAAAAGGTGTTAACACATTACCCATGAGTTCGAAAACTCATTGATTTTTGATGTGTTAACATCTCTAGGCGCGGGTAGGGACTAAGTTCACAAAAGTGAATACATCCAAACATATTTTGTCCGAATGCGATCACACAGATTGTCAGACTGCGATCACACAGATTGTCCGACTGCGATCACAGATTGTTAGGTGTTAAACTCCTCCGAAACGGCTGGATCGATTTGATGAAATATTGTGTGCATATCGGGTAGGTCTCAGAATCAGCCAACATATATTTTTCATACCCCCAAATGATAAGGGTGGCCCACCGCTATATAGAACACAGATTTGTCCGACTGCGAAACACAGATTGTCAAGCTGCGAAAAAACCACACACTGATGTAGCGGCAGCGATTAAGGTGGCTGCGGAGCAATCTCAGAGCAAAGAGAATAATGACGTATTATACCTATATAAAAATGAGATAGCAAGAGAGCGTCGAAAATTGTGTGAACTTGTGTAGCGTATGTACGAACATAACAATGTATGTACATTAGGGTAATAACTTTTTGCATTTTTTGCAAATATCAAATCTTCCCAGACAAAATCGTGTAGGGCATGGACAAATATTAAGAACTGCGTTCTTAGTTTTTCGCTATCGTTAAAAACGGTTACGCACTAAACGCGTTAAAGTTTTGAATCAAACAAAAATAAAAATAGTACAAGATATATATGTATCCTGTTTGTAAAACATCGCGTACTTTGAACCTAAAGTTTATATCTTACAATACCTACTTATAATCATTTATTGTTATTATTTGTTTACATACTTACATATGTATAAACCATATTTTATAAAAATTGTTATTAAAAAAAATATATTAAAGACATTTTAGAAATCGCTGTCGGTGTGTAAGTTTTTTTTTTACCAACTTGAACTGAAATAGTTTTTTTTTTTTATCAGTAATACAATATTTGCCATTAGAAAGGCCCTGGGGAGAATGTTGTTTAATAAAACAAAAAGTATTAAGCAAGAAAATAATGACACATGTACCTGCACTGGTCTTTAAATAATTGTAAGTATTAATATTATTTAAAGGTAACGTCATCATATGATTGAACGCTGTTTTTTATTTTCCAATGTAACATTTACTAATGTGTTCATAGAAATCGAACAGGTACCGTGTAACAAAAAAGTATTAACACATCGCCCGTGAGTTCGAATACTAAAATGATTTTTTTAAGAAAAGGAACTTTGTTGAGTACATGAATAGGTATTTTTTTTGAGAAAATTTACTTTTTTAAGAAAATGCACTTATTTAAGAAAATTTTATTTTTTTAAACTTCTTTCGCTTTGGCTATTCTCAATTTACTTTTTATTGGGTTCAAAACTACAATATATACTAAATATTGGGTACACGATCCACCTAGAAAACTTCCCCTTAAACAAGAAATTTCCCAACATATGTTAGTCTCGACACAAACCAAAGCAAAAGGCACTTTTTTACGAAAATGTTCTTTTTATAAATTTCTTTAACTTTGGCTTTTCTAAATGTAATTTTTATTGGGTTAAAAACTACAATATATTCCAAATATTGGTTACAGGCTGCACCTAGAAAACTTCCCAGTAAACAAGAAATTTCCCAATATATGTATGTTAGTCTAGACACAAACCAAAGCAAAAGTACCCAATATAGTTGTTAATACTGGGTTGTAGCATAATAGTGTTAAAAAAAGTTGTTTCATTTGTTTTCATTTAGCCCCCATCCCGTAAGGTGCGTTAAGGAACTTCGTTCCAAAAAATCTCACACTTCCCCTGGTGACTGCACTTTGCGATAACGGTGGAGTTTCTGTAGAAGCCTTATGCTGTGGCAACTTTCAGCCGGGCTTAGCAACATTGTTTGTTACTCTGCGGCAGCTCTATATTTATTTAAAGCTCTCACCGCTTACATATCTTCTCTCCTGTGGCGGCTCTGATGCCGGCTTCGGCAAAGTTTCTTCGTTTGTTCAGATCTGAAGTATTTAAAAAGTATAATATCGTTGTGGTCGCACAAGTACAAATGACGCTGAACGTTCTGAATGGCCAATTGAGGTCAATATACCCGAAAATGCCGAAAAAATCCACGATATGGTGTAGGCCGATCGAAGAGTAAAAGTGCGTGAGATTGTTGATGCTGTAGGCATCATCCTATGACAGTGTGGTTTCGATTTTGAATGATCAGTTGGGTTTATGAAAGCTGTCTGCAAGATGGGTGGCGCGTTTGCTCTCAATTGACCATAAACGTACGGGTGCACACGTGTATAGTCTCAATGGCAAATTCCATGAATTGGGCTACGAATTGGTACCTATTCTCCGGACTTAGTCCGCAGTGACTATTTCCAAACCTAAAGTAATGGCTCGGTAGAAAGAGATTTAGCTCCAACGATGAAATTATTGCTCAAACAAATGGCTATTTTATGGACCTCGAAAAATCCTATTTTTTGGAAGGGATACAAAAATTGGAGAAACGTTGGACTAAGTGTATTGGGCTATAAGGTTATGGAGATTGTGTTGGAAAATAAATAATTTTTTTTGCAACAAAAAAACTGTGTTTCATTCAAAAAGTCACGGACTCAGTGATCCACTTTCTATAACGTGTTTGTCTCTTTTCGCAAATATTGTATGCTTGTGACCAAACACATTGTGTTTGCTATGCAATATGACATGTTAGAAATACAAAAACAATGATGATATATGTTTTTGTGACCCAAATGTGGAGTTGTTGGCTGAAAAGGGCTGAAAACTAAAACGTGACAGACAACAAAATAATAAAAAACAGCAGATCTTGAATTGATGAAAACACTGCCTTCAAGCATATATATGGTTCCTACATTTTTGCTTGGGTGGTTTTTCTTCGTGAATGATCGAAATCTAGATAACTAAGCGAGCTATTGACAAATTTTATTTAATTATTCTATTGTACTCTGCCCAAGACAGCTGCCAACATAAAATCTTCGAGCCTATTCCAGCCGGCGGGCCGGCGCCACGGATCATCAATTGGATCAGCCATAGCTTGGGGTCAGAAAATGGTGTGTCCTGAATCATCCACCGGGGCAGTTACGAATCTGTCATGCCCTCCAGTCAATTCCGGTGTAACTTCGGATTCAGGCGTAAGTAGAATCATTATTCATCACAATGCGTGAATTGTATAAGCGGACCTATGTCTTGGAACCACTCTGAAATAATTGCCAACAATTTGAAGTCAACACTCAGTTTTCCTTGGTACTTATCTTGGGCCCTAGAGTCCAGTTTCCATTGTAATGATATTATTTAGAAACATTTTCACCTTTATACTTTAATTACCTGTTATTTTCAAACATGTGCTCAGGATTTACTAATTGCTCCAGATTATCGTCAACCGCCGCCTACATTAAAATGTAATCTTATACTTACTAGTTGCTTGGATATCCTTAATAGAGAAAGAAATCCTCCCACCTTGTACGAAAGTTCCTGATAATGTCAAAGTCCGCCCCTCCCCACTAAACGCTCGAACATTAATCGTTTGTGTTTTAAGTATTTTTCAATCTTTGTGTGTTTTGTTGCTTATCGTAAGGCTGCTTTCTTACCGTCTTTCTTGTGTGTCCCACAGACGCCTGCAAAACGTTTTACTTGAGCTCAATAAGTTTTCCTTACGCTTTAGCGTTAAGCGCGTTCTATGTAAAGAATTTCGCCGTCTTTGATGTTTTATTTAACAACAGATTATCAGAAATGTCTGTCTTTGCGCCTGTCTGCCTTCGACTTCTTGGGATTGAAAATTCTGGGGTAAACAAGAGATTTCTTTATTGCTTTTATTAGCGTTATTATTGCTTTGGTTTTTTTTTCAGTGAACAAAGATGACTTTCTTTTTTGAGAGATTAAAATGTTTACATGATTTTCAAGATAAAGGCAAGAAAAGTGCAGAAAATTAAAGTGACTGGAGAAGGGAAATGTATTGGAAAGAAATTAAGGAAAGTCATGACAATGCACACGCAATTACTTTAACTTATATCAACTGGTAAAAGTTTATATTTTTATAATCGAACTTTCGTTGACATTTTTACGGCAAACATACATGTGAAATAAACATCATCAGGACATGTTCCTCAAGACATTTCAAGTCTGCCCCGAAGAACGGAGTTCCCCAGTGGTTGGTACACGCTGAAAGGACGGTCCCAGCAACATATTTCAGGAATCGTGTATATGTTTGCTACTTTAGTACCGTTTTCATGAATTGAAGATCTACTAATTTTTTGTTTCTGTATTGCCTGTCACGTCTTTGTTTTCAGCAGCTTTCAACAAACAAAGCCACATTTTCTTCATAAATAAATATATTATAACCTATTAATCATTGTGTCCCCAACATGTAATATTAAATAGCAAACACTATGTGTTTGCACACAATTATACTATCTTTGCGATTAGCTACAAATACGTTAAATTTGCGCCGAATCAAAAAAAAGCAAATACTGTTCCCAAAGGGGAACACACCAATTGAAGAGCCGTCTTCGTATCGGCTCATATGCCTACTGGACGCATGGGGCAAAATCCTGGAAAGAATCTTTTATGATCATTGGCGAGCCGTGGCGAATGGGTATAATGAGAAGAAAAGAGAGGAAACCCGTTTATTCAAAAAGAAAAATCGATGTGAGAAAATTGAATCGTACAGACTGAAGAATAATGCCCGTAAATTCCACCAAAAACACAATTTCAAACTACCTGACATGGTTCGGGACCCCTCTCTTTTAAACACAGCGACAGGGACCTTTTCACAGATGAGCACACGCTGAAAAATCTGCCTTTTTTCTTGTTTGGATGCAAATATAAAGTGTGTTTGGAGCTTGTCGTAAATATAATATACTTGTGTCCAAACACATTGTGTTTGCTATTCAATATTACATGTTTGAGACACAATGATTAATATGTTAGAATATATGTGTTTGCGACCCACATATATTTATGTTTGTGATACAAATACAGCTATGTTTGTTGCACTGTCTATGCTATCTCGAGAGCAAGATAAAAAAGTGGCACAACGAGAGTGTCTATCTTGTAAGTGTGTATCTGTATTTTTCAATTATTCTCTCAGTCAGTGAGTCATAAATATTTCTGAATGTGCATGCAAATTGCAGATGAAGTCAGTGTTTCTTATTTTGGCTGATGTATTTCGTTTCACTTTCATGTATTCATTCATCGTTCATTATATTCTTGTATGTGCTACCAAAGTGAGAAACGATTTTGAAGAAAGAAACTGAAAAGGGCAACAACGTGAAGGCCTTTGTCTGTCCGAACCGTTACTGAGAGAATCGGAACGGCTGACCATTTGTGAAATAAACGTTTGGCTTGCATGAACTAGATTTGTATATTAAAATATTCTTTCTGTACCAACGCATAGTGATAACCAACGCATAACTGAAACCTTCCGCAAACTAAACCGTGAGAGACAACAAAGAAAGGAGAAGCAAAGGAGCAGCAGATTCTCATTTCATGAAAAAAAAACAAAAATTCACTGCACCTAAATGTAAAAAAGTTCATTTTAAATCTTTTAATTTTTTGTATTAAATATTTATAAATATGAATTTTTATTGATAAAATTAAATATATTAAATACATATAAAGGGTTTTCCAATAAGAGCGCTACAAAAGTTTTTTAAATAAAACAAAACCGGTTTTAGATACCAATGAAATTCTGTATTCCTGTGAAAGTACGTTCGATGCCATTATGTATGGAGCTCGATTTCTTTTGCATGGCCGCCACGGGCACGCTCGCAGAAGTCCAGACGCTGAACCCAATTTTCGACGGTTTTCTAGCATAAATCGGCCGATACTGCTTCAATTTCACGTTTGATATTCGTACGAAGTTCATCAATCGTCGCTGGCTTGTTGGCATAGACCATAGACTTGACGTAGCACCACAGGAAATAATCTAACGGCGTCAAATCGCACGACCGAGACGGCCCATCGACTGGGCCATTTCTTGAGATAACACGTTCACCAAACTTGATTTCCAATAAATTGATTGTGGCATTCGCTGTGTGGGTTGTGGCGCCGTCCTGTTGGAACCACATGTCCTTCAAGTCCATATTATCCAATTGAGGCCAAAAATATTCGGTTATCATTGAACGGTAGCGATTCGCATTCACAGTAATGTGCCCGGTCTTGATCATCACGGAAGAAGTACGACCCAATGACGCCGCCTGCCCATAAACCGCACCAAAAAATTTCAAAAGAACAGGAAAAAATATGGTGTCGGTTGCTGTCCCTATCGATTTACTTTTGTAGCGTCTCTGTTGAAAAACCCTTTATATTGAAATCAAAGAATACTTCGTTTTTAAATATTATTATGGTTGGGGGGAAATACGACTATGTTTCCACGTGAAAGCATACATGTTGGCCGGCAAACATGATGCTGTTTACATTTAAACAGAAGTGAGTTTGCGATTTGGAAACATACGTATTAATATTTGAAGTATGTTCCACACATATACATGGTTCCTGCAGAATATTTTAGAGAGGCCATTATTTTTCAGCGTACAGAGTTTGATCGTATTATCGAGTTGTAAAAGTTTGAACTGGAAGTTCCTGGCTTTGGAACAACAAAAAAGCCGCTGGTGCTGATAAACTACCAGCTGAGATGTTTAAGGCTTGCAGCTATGAGTTGGAAAGGTGCACGGCGTGCATCAGCTCATATTCAAAATCTGATTAGACGAATACATGCCCGACAAATGCAGTCTTAGCATTATATGTCCTGTTTTCGAAAATGGCCGTGGAATTAGCCTTATATCCATCGCATACAAGGTCCTCTCGAGCATCATGTGCGAAAGACTAAAGCCGTTTATTGCAGAACTGATCGAACCTTCCTAGAGCGGCCTTAGACCTGGAAAGTCAAAGGTCGACCAGTTATTCGCATTGCGTCAAATACATACCACCTCTTTGTAGATTATAAGATTGCCTTCTATAGGCCGTTATGGGGAAAACTGTACCAAGCTATGTCGCAGCTTGGTATTCCTGCTTACCTGCCATGCCTTTGAAGACTGCTATACTGACCGGCACGAAATCCTCATTAAAGTGTGTTATATATCTCAGCGAACCATTTGGTACGAGGCGATGCGTCGGGCAGGGCGACACCCGATCATGCGATCTCTTCAACATATTAATTGAGATCATCGTGAGAAAAGTTTCAGTCAACACGAATATCGAACTATCAGCAGTATAAGTCAAATGCTGTTCGCGTATGCTGATGATTTAGAAATCATGAGGTGAAATTTACAAGAAGTTACTGCAGTATTTTCGAAAATTGAGAAGGAATCAGCAAAAGTGGGTTTGACAGTAATCGCGGGCAAGACAAAGTTAATGGTCTTGACGAGCAGAACATCCACCCGTTTGGAGCACAGGCTGTACGTTGATAACCATTATTATTTCCAGTTAGTAAACGTATTCATTTATCGTGGATATGCCGTATACAGTCTGGGATTAAAACGGAGAATTGTGCTTGCAAATAGGTATTATTTCGGGTTAAGGAAGCATTTCAGAGATAAGATCGTCTTTTGCTTTATGGCGCAATATCCTGCGCTATGCCGCATGGAGATCAAGCATCACTGGCAGTCTTTAAAAGAAAAGTGCTCGGAAAAATATGTGGTCCTACAACAGGAAATGACAAGTATCGAAGGCGGAATAACCACGAGCTCTATAGTCTGTATCTGACATCGCCGTTGTAATCCATCTCAAAATGCCGCGTTTACGCTGGCTAGGTAATGCCAGTAGAATGGATCAGAATGAATAAAAGTGCGAAAGGTATTGGAGGACGTAGTCGAAGGCCATCAAAAATAGGACGGCCAAGACTTCGCTGGAATGGCCAGGTGGAAGATTGCCTGTGAGGGCTTGGTGTTACCAACTGGAGGAGAAAAGCTGAAGATTGAAACATTCTTTCCTCATTTTGTTAGGCCCTTGAGCCCTTGGGGTTGTTTGAGGCCACTTAAGTAAGGAAGTAAATTTTCATCGCACTACTGACAGTAGCTAAATATATATTTGAAGGAGAAGATGCTAAAAATGCGCGAATGGAGCAGGCGAAACCGTGGTTTGGGTCAGCGCACCTAGACTTATCTAACCCCAAAAATCTAGGTCGTAGTATTGACTGATTTTAAGAGTGCTGATCATGTGGACGTATGCGTATGTAGCAGCGATTCGAAGGACCACAAACAAATTTCCTACCAGGGATTGGTGGATTAAGCACAGAATTTAAAATTTCAAAATCCTTTGTTTTTTGTTTTGACACGGAACGTCTCACCATCAAGCTGAAATACAATAAACAAGTGGCAGTACAATTCTTGCGTCTTCCCTTTTCTCTTTACATTTTCTCTTCAAATGGCATCCATGACACCAGACTTTGTATGATATTTAGTTGAGGTCGATTAGGTTGTCCATAATTATATTCATAATATAACAGATATTACGGTCTATCCGCTTCCTGAAATATCTGCGAGTCTTGCTTGATAACAGACTAATATCCAGAGAACACTTTGCATAGGCTGGCGATAGGACGACGGATATTCCGCCCACACTAGGTGGAAATCTGTCCAAAATTGGGCAGACCCAAACGTGTACGACGGTAGCTTTTTTCTACGGTGATCAATTCGAAGACCCTCTACAATTCTGCGGCAATGGCAGATGAATTGGCTTTGTAATGCGCTATGCGAAAATTGCTGTCGACCTACACACAGTGGGGGATCTATCAAAAAAAAACATGGAAATAATTCAGCCATTTCTTAACGCTTTGTCTATTCAAGACATAGGCAATTCCTACACTAGGATCCCACCTCATATTGGACAGACCCAAACCTGTACGACGATAACTTTTGTAAGGGCCGGAGAATTGAATGTGAAATGCGCTATGCTAAAGTTGTTGTCGACCTGCGCACAGTGGGGATTTATTAAAATAATGTAAATTACTTCAACCGTCTCTTAACGGGCTGTCCAATAAAGATAATATTTGACGTAATCAATTCCCAAACTAAGACCGCAGTGGAGCGGCACAATAAGAGTCCAAAGTTGACAACTTCAGCCTGCGGAAAAATTTCAACCGCTCCCAACCTCTTAAAAACCCACAAACCATATACAGACATGTCTGTTTAGGCTCTTATGGTTCCCGAGATATTTGGGAAAACATTTTTGTTTAAATGTTTCTTGTTTTTTCCCGGTTATTTGAGAATATCTTGGCTAACTGAGGATCAAGTTATTTTATTAATAATTCATCTGGCTGGACAAACCGTTAAGAAACGTCTATTTTATATCATATAAAATAAAGGGTTTTTCAACAGAGACGCTACAAAAGTAAATCGATAGGGACAGCAAACGACGCCATATTTTTCCCCTCTCTTTTGACATTTCATTTCAGTAAGGTTTGTCATTTCATCATGGCCACATTTCATCAGTGGCCTCAACTTTAAGAGCGCTACGTCCAAATTCTGAATTTCATTTCTGGCTGAATGGCTTCGTCAATAACAAAATATGCGTAATTAGTCAGACAACAATCCAAACGTTATCCATGAGTCATCATTGCATCCCGAAAAAATTACGGTTTGGTGCGGTTTATGGGCCGGCGGCGTCCTTGGGCCGTACTTCTTCCGTGATGATCAAGACCGGCACATTACTGTGAATGCGAATCGCTACCGTTCAATGCTAATCGAATATTTTTGGCACCAATGGGATAATAAGGACTTGGAGGACATGTGGTTCTAACAGGACGGCGCCACAAGCCACACAGCGAATGCCAGAATAAATTTATTGGAAACCTAGTGTGGTGAACGTGTTATCCTACGAAATGGCCCAGTCGATTGGCCGCCTCGGTCGTGCGATTTAACGACGTTAGATTATTTCCTGTGGGGCTACGTCAAGTCTATGGTCTATGCCAACAAGCCAGCGACGATTGATGAACTTCGTACGAATATCGAACGTGAAATTGCAGCAGTATCGGCCGATTTATACTTGAAAACCGTCGAAAATTGGGTTCAGCGTCTGGACTTCTGCAAGCGTGCCCGTGGTGGCCATGCAAAAGAAATCGAGTTCCATACATAATGGCACCGAACGTACTTTCACAGGAATAAAGAATTTCATTGGTATCCAAAACCGGTTTTGATTTATTTAAAAAAACTTTTGTAGCGCTCTTATTGAAAAACTCGATATATAGAGAAATCCCCCACTGTGCTACAGACTTTGTGCACTTAGTGTCATTAGTGGTTTTGGGAAAATTCCAGAAGTCGCTTCGGGAGTTATTCCGGGCAATTTATATACTATCCAGCAGGACGAAAACAATATATGAAGTAAACCCTGACAACATATTCACATCGGAAAAGTGCAACAAGTTTCGATGGCCATTGGTTGTGCTGGTAGTTGGCCACCAAGAAACCATCGAGACGCGACCTTATACCATACATTGCTGCTGGCCTCGAAAGGCAACATGGGAATACAAATTATTACCTCTCCCTGTTTCTGACAGATCATGGTGCGTTCAATCCCTGCTTAGAGACCAGCTAATATTTCTTTCGACGGCAGTTACCTCGCTAAGTGACTGCGACACTATCGAGTAGTTAGCCATGAAAAAGCTTCTAAAAACTACTGTTGCGAACCGGTGTAAACTTGTAGGTCCCATTCACTGAGTGTAAAACTAGAACGCGAACAGCTCATTGGTTGTGAAAAGCTCTCCTTAATTCCTGCATGGGATGTGAGGGACAGAGTAGTTGACGTGTCGTGCGTGTGATGCGTGTGGTGCATATGGTGTGTGTAGTTTAGTACGCTGGCACCAAAATTGTGAATCAATGTGACGGACCACTGGTATCTATGGAGAATCCACAACCCTGGTTCGCAAGCACACTGAGAGAACAAATATAAAGCTTACATATTCATGATGAGTTATTTAGAGTGGGGTCTTTGTTATAGAATCTATAGGAATGGGATCGCGTGAGCATGACTCTAGAGACTTTTAGCATATCCTGCAAATAAACTCCTACGTGATAATGCAGGAGAGGTAGCCGGGTGGCACATAGTAACCGAACGGTCGATAGTAGAGAGGAGGAGTTCCACGTACGTCCTGAGCATAGCCAGGCCTAAGATATTGAACCCTTTTGGAGTTTCGAAGAGATATAATCTGTTTGGAAGCCGTACCAGTAAATTTAGTCAGACCAGGAAATTTTTTTGTAGAAGCAACGATAAAGAATAGTGTAACGTGCCGTCATGATCCGTCCGAACATAATAATAAACACTTACCGCCATGTACACCCCATAAGTCCCTCGTCAAACAATCACATAAGCATACACAACTCGCGCCAAGTACCGCGACCAATCACACTCACTGGCAAACACACAGCTAGCGTCGTGTACATAGTAGCGTTGTGACGACGTTGTGTACATAGTAGCTACGAATTAGTTTTAATGCCCGCACTAGAATGAGTGCTTGGATGTAATTCTCATTTTCGTCATTACAGCGAAGGTACTTAGTGTTAAGGTTGACTAGACTCGAGTCATCGCCTCCGAGCGAACAACCAGATAAGATTATAGCATTTTGTCTGGGGCTCTAGTTCTGCAAAGGACAGCAGCAATTTTGGGATCCATTCTTTAGTAAAGACGGTGTAAATACATTGCTATACAGGGGCTTCGGCTTACTGTTCCTACACAGGAGTTTCGGCTCACTCTTCATACACAGGGGCTTCGGCTGAGTGTTCCTACACCGGAGTTTCGGCTCTCTGTTCCTACACAGGAGTTTCGGCTCACTGTTCCTACACAAGGTATTCGGCTCACTGTTCCTACACAGGAGTTTCGGCTCACTCTTCATACACAGGGGCTTCTGCTGACTGTTCCTACACCGGAGTTGCGGCGCTCTGTTCCTACACAGGAGTTTCGGCTCACTGTTCCTACACAAGGTCTTCGTCTCACTGTTCCTGCATAGGAGTTTCGGCTCACTGTTACTGCATAGGAGTTTCGGCTCACTGCGCCTACATAGGGGCTTCGGCTCACTGTTCCTACACAGGGGCTTCGGCTCACTGTTCCTGTGTAACCCACCCGACGATAACCGATATCGAACCGCTTCCACCGGACATTCAAAGCACATACCGAGCCAGAATCCCGCATAGCCGATATCGATCTATGCAGCGCAGCGTGTGCGACTCACTAAGTGCCCGATCATCCCAAATCAACCAGCCTGCCCCCAGAAGAGTGTTAAGCCAAGATTAGTGCCCCCCAGAAGAGCGCTAAGGCAATATAAGTGCCCCCCGGAAGACTGTTGTCAATCAAGATGAGGGATCTCAAGCTAAGAGGAGTGTTCCCACCGAGGGAAGCAGTTGATGATATTCCTGTATATGACATTAGTTTGTAAATTAAACATCAATAAAGAAACTGAATTCGAACCCCCCGAAAAGGGTAGACTATTCTGTTCTTATTTCGCAAGGTTTGGTGGGTCCTAACGAACGACTCTGGACATTACTGAGCTTACCTCAGCCCTCGACAAAACCACGTTACAATAGAAAGACACCACTGAACATCTTATCTCTATATGGCCCGCAGTAAGCAGAAATGTCTACCATTTCCTCTTCTTGATCGATAACGCATTGTTGCTACAGACTGCAGCATCGCCATACATTCTGTGTACCTACCTTCAAATGTATTGTGAACTAACTGTTGGCTTTTTAGGAAGAAGGCGATGGACAGCACTTGCTAATTATCTGCCGGAGACCGTATTTTATCTGGCTGAACCATCGTTATATACGTTGCGCATCGTATGGGACCACAACTGCATTGCAGGTAAACTATGCTATTTCGAGAAACATATACAATTTGTATTGATATGTTTAGGACATTGGTAACAGGACACAAAGGACTTTTGTATTATCATATATCCTAGCGAATTGTCTGTTTTCTGTAGAAATTTCGGAAACCCCTTTGGATCACCCAAGAAATAAAAGTGAAGACAGAAAATTAAAGCTCTGCTGGAAGAGACAGGTAGATGAAACATGAATATCTTTTCGGAATAATACAACTGGCAATTGTAGTTCGTTCCTTCGACTAGACATGGAGGGAGATACCCGGTATATAGCCTTACCTATGGTGTGGAAATGGAGGGCAATATTAAGGCTCGAAGGACCACAGATATCGGTGCGAAGAGCGCTTAGATGAAATGAACTTTGATTGTATTTAATGAGTGAATTAGTTTGAAAATTAGAAAAACTACACTGAACGGAAAAGCATCGTCACAGGGATGAAATTGTTCATCATT
Source organism: Phaonia tiefii (assembly GCA_963931995.1). Lineage (NCBI taxonomy): Eukaryota > Metazoa > Arthropoda > Insecta > Diptera > Muscidae > Phaonia > Phaonia tiefii. Next base: position 28,951,197 of record OZ008370.1, on the reverse strand, counting down.
ATAAAAACTTTTGTCATCGCAAGTGAGCCAATGAACAGTTTCATTCCCGCTACGAAAATGTGTTCGTTAACTGGAAACTGTTCGTCATTGTGATGAAAGTATGGTTGTCGCTGCATTAAATTTGATTCATTATTCCAACGAATTTGTTTCGTTGCTGCAATGAATTTGTTTCATTGTTGCAATGAATTTATTTCATTGCTGCAATTAATTTGTTTCATTGTTGAAATGAATAAGTATCGTTCTTGCAATGAATTTATTTCATTGCTGCAATGAAAATGTTTCATTACACCAATGAAATTGCTTCAGATATACCAAATATCAGTAGTTTAAATTTCATGCAATTACTTTTTTGTGTTTTGTACAAAATTGAAATTAAGTAAAATTGTTGCAGGATCGAAAATTAAGTGGTTGCAGCACCGAAATGACAAATTGTCTCGGAAATCATTTATGAAATTTTTCGCTGCAGCGACTACCAAATTGTCGGATATACGAAACTTTTCATTGTAGCGACGTAGAAACCTTAACAAGAATGTTTTAATTTGAAATGGAAAGATATTTTTCAAAGAACATTTTTATTTGATTTTTTGTAGAGGATTTTAATGCCTATAAAACCTTCGTTTGGAACAGAGTGATTAATAGTTTTATAAAAAATATCAAGTACCAGCTCGAGACCTGGCGGAAAACGTAAAGATATTTAAAGACAATTTATTTACATTTAACCCCCAACTGGACATGACACTTTCGTGATGTCCTTTTCCAAGGACTCTATTTGTTTGTGTAGCTGACTAAAAACAGAAAACTTTTCAACGTTTTTCAATAATGAATAGTAAATTACAATCAGACCACAAACTAATAAACTACAATAGTAAATATCTATGATAAATGACCCTCCTCAAGGAACGATGCAACGCCTGGCTTAACTGCTATCGAAAAGTATCGAAAAGGACAATATCCTAACCACTCCTGTCGTGCAGATATCCTTATAAACAATGTCATTGTTACTAAATAAACTAAAACACTATAAAAAGGAACCATCCACATACAAGTGGAATGTGGAAGGAGAGAAGTAAAAAGGGTTTTTGAATCCTGCTGTGTTGCAACAACAAGAAATTGCACAGTGACAACATCATCATCATCATCATCATCTGCAGCAAACGCTGCCCTTTAGCTGCCTATACAAAGACCAACTTGACCTCAAGTTTTTGAAAAAGACATAGAATATTTGGAAGGAGTGGAAAAGAGAGGGAGAAGTAGTGTAAGTGAAATAATTTATTATCAAGAGACAAGTTGAATTGAGGCAAATGCCACAAGATTTCAATGCTGACCACCATGGTTGGTAGTGGTCATCATGGGTCAATTGTTATTTATTACAAAACAATAGATGAGGACATCATCAAGTTTTTAACTTCCAATTCTGGCCAAAACAGTTAGGGAGTGACCGAACTGACAAAAGCATTTGACCATAACAAGAAGGGACAAAGTTTTGGTGTTGTTTTTCCAAGTAAATTGTTTTGAATAATAACAATTGGATTTAGAGTTTCCAAAGCCTTTTAATGTTTAAACAAAAACTAAAAGAAGTTCGCTAATGTTACTATATGTTTTGGGTTGGGTAAAAAGGATAAAATATCGTGATCATCATCAGCAAAGCATATTCCTCTGTTCCGTCAAACCAAGGAATTGCCCAAAGTTGTCCTCACTATATTTGCCAAGGCTATTTGTTAACTGTAGGAAATAGTGTTCAGGGGTTTCCGCCATAAGTCCATCATCGCAACTACGACATCAGCGCTTGTGTCGTATTTCAATGCTAGCAGCAAGTGTACCAATCGTCCACTGACCGCCTATGACAGCTTTCATTCTTTCTGGCTATTGTATTCCTGTTCAAAGTCATCAGGAATTTGGTTCCCTTACCGTCATATCTAGACCATACACCCTGTTAAATGTCACGGGTAGTGAGTTCTCTCCAATCTCTGTCTGGGTCCTGGTAGAAGTGGTGAACAATCACGTTACCCACCAATCTTAGAGTGCTTTGAATCACGTTTCGTCTATACGCATTTCCTAGAAAACCCTTCATGCCTAGTTCTTTCGCGGCGTCGTTCCCGGCTATATTCGTATGTAACGGAATCCACACTAGGGGAAGTCTTGTCACGGCACCGGTCTCGTGCATTCACGAACCAGAATCAATCTAATCTACTCTGAGGATAGAGTCCATATCGCCGCTGGCTATCCGAAAAGAATTTCACACACTTCCCTACTATAAAGTGATTTCACAACGGACGACACGCTTCCAATATTGCCACTACTTCAGCATGGAAGATACTGCTAAAAATAGGGAGACCTATTGATAGTTCTACACCTAGTGATGTTGAGTAAAGCCCAGTTCACACTCCATCCCCGGTCGTTATAAAACCATCCGCAAAAATGTCTATGTCAATACCCTGTAACGACGAGTAGTTTCTATACTTTTCCCTATGTGAGATAAGTGTTCCGAAGTTTGCCCGCAAGTTCAGCATTGGACTAGCATTGTCCATTCTTTTAGGTATGCCCCCCCCCTAAGCAAAGTGCACAGAATCCTTCAATGCCCATAGGTTCATTGGGTCCAACATTTCTAAGCAGCAGAACACTTTTCGCCGCTACACTCTTAGCAAACTATTCAGCCGGAGACAAGTACATTATGGTATTGAAAGGAGTAGAATGACACGCCCGTAATGCCCTTGTCACGCCAACGCCAGGTGGTATCTGAACTGTTGACAGCTTTCTATCTTCCTTCAGAACCGGCAACCATACCGATACTCCAGAAGTTATAACGGTCTTAAGCATTAGTCAAAACGAGTCTAGACACCGCCGTGTACATCCATAATACCACACGCTAAAAAATAACGGCTCCAGCAACATATTGCAGGATCCATGTACATGTTTGCAAGCATTGTTTTTGTGAATTGATGATCTACTGCCGCACGCTGAAAAATCTACATATTTTTGATGTTTGGATGCAACTATAACGTGTTTGCAGCTTGTCGCAAATGATTAATAGGTTATAATATATGTTTTGAGACCCAAAATGTGGCTTTTTTGTTGAAAACCGATAAAAACAAATACGACCCAGACAACAAAGAAACAAAAAATTAGCTGAACTCAATTCATGAAAACAGTGCTTGTAAACATGTACATGTTTCCTGCAATATGTTGCTAAGCCGATATTTTTCAGCGTGCGTTTGCTTTTTTAGTATCTGTCACATTTTTGTTTTCAGCAATTTCCAACAAACAAATTCAAATTTGGGTCACAAATACATATATTATAACCTATTAATCATTGTGTCCCAGAAATGATATATTGAATAGTAAACATGATATGTTTGAATACAAAAATACTATATTTGGGACAAGCTACAAAATGTTATATATGCATCCAAACAACAAACAAAGACAAACTTTTCAGCGTGTATCTACGGGTTTGGGACCCATCTTCCCCCAAATGCTTTCTTGGAAGCGTGGGGGTATTTTGCGCCTTCTTAACCCTATGTTCACTATGAAGTTTCCAGTTGACTTTCGGATCCAGAATTACACCCGGATACTTTGTTTTATTCGACAATTCTAACTATTTACTATTCAGTGAAGACAACGGATATTGTGGATTAGTTACATTACATCCCATAAAGATATAGGGGACCGCCTCCCACAATCAGTGAGCTGTGCGCTTTCTAGTTTTACACTCGCTGATTCGTAGCTACAGATTTCCAACGCTTCCGAACGGTATTTTGAGAAGGGTTTTCGTGGCTAAGTACTCGATAGTGTTGCCATTACTACGCGAGGGTGACCGTCAGGGATCGAACGGGTTTGTCAACGGGTTTTTCAATACAAGCGCTACAAAAGATTTTTTTTAAATAAAACAAAGCCGGTTTTAGATACCAATGAAATTCTTTATACCTGTGAAAGTACGTTCGATGCCATTATGTATGGAACTCGATTTAATTTGCACGGCCACCACGGGCCCGCTTGCAGAAGTCCAGACGTTGAACTCAATTTTCGTCAGTTTTCAAGCATAAATCGGCCGATACTGCTGCAATTTCACGTTCGATATTCGTACGAAGTTCATCAATCGTCGCTGGCATGTTGGCATAGACCATAGACTTGACGTAGCCCCACAGGAAATAATTTAACGGCGTCAAATCGCACGACCGAGGCGGCCAATCGACTGGGCCATTTCGTGAGATAACACGTTCACCAAACTTGGTTTCCAATAAATTGATTGTGGCATTCGCTGTGTGGCTTGTGGCGCCGTCCTGTTGGAACCACATGTCCTCCAAGTCCATATTATCCAATTGGGACCAAAAATTTTCGGTTATCATTGAACGGTAGCGATTCGTATTCACAGTATTGCGCCGGTCTTGATCATAACGGAGGAAGTACGGCCCAATGACGCCTCCGGCCATAAACCGCACCAAACCGTAATTTTTTCGGGATGCAATGATGACTCGTGGATTTCGTGTGGATTGCTGTCTGACAAATAACGCTTATTTTGCTTATTGACGAAGCAATTCAACCAGAAATGAACCTCATCGCTGAAGATGATTTTCCGATGAAAATCCGAATCGTAGCGCTCTTAAAGTTGAGACCACTGACTCCAAATTTCGGTAGTAAATTTTAATAATTTCGACTCGTTGTTGGTTCGTATATCTTTCGATGATGAAATGGCAAACCATACTGAAGAGAAATGTCAAAAGAGCGGGAAAAATATGGCGTCGTTTGGTGTCCCTATCGATTTACCTTTGTAGCGCCTCTGTTGAAAACCCCTTTACAAGAGCCGGGCAAGCTAACCATTTCACTACCGATTAACCGAACTCTGCTGTTATCCAAGTCCAGCAATAGACTGTTCATAACCACTAGCCATAAGTGTAGTGATACCAACCCACATGGGGTGTACCCGTATACACTGACCTAGTGGCCAATACCTCAACCCACTGCGCACTTATTCGTCTAGTGCGCAGCATTGAGACTAGCCAACGCACAATACTTTTGACGACATTCATGTCCTTTGTAGGCTTGTATGGCCCTCTCCGGTTTGACTTTGTCTAAAGCATTCTCTATATCCAGGAATTCTGCCAGTGTATATTGTTTATAGTAGTAACTTGTTTCTGCCGTGCTTCTACTTCGCGTAGCGCTGGCTCCGTCGATTTTTCTATTCGATAGTCTATTTCCTGGTTATTCGATAAACCGCTACTAGTCACTGACGAGCTGACATTTTCATCCAAAATTCTTTCTGGAGTCTTGAGTATAAATGATGAGAGGCTTATTGGTCTGAATACCTTCAGGCTACGAAAAAGAGATTCACGATCAATTTTCGTAGCCTTGGGGGGAATATGACTTTTAGCCTTCTTCAACTTTCTGGGATGTGATTTAATTGTAAACTGGCCCCGAATAAAAAATACTAATTTAAATTCTCATCTAATAAATTAAATTATTTTTAATAAATCTGGGCGAAACTGGCCTGACATAATCGGAAATATTCCATCAGGGTATGGCGAATAACTTATTAAGGAGTGTTATCATCTCCCACCTCCACTATCGACGATGTATCACTATTACCAACACCGCTATCCGGGAAGTGTGTATCCAGCAGTGACATTAGGGTTTGCTCTGGTGACGCAGTCCATGATTCAGTCCATGACACATCCCGACTTCCAATGAGGTATGGATTGAAGTGATCCATGGTGAACGTGCGTTCTTGAAGGACTTCCAGTCCTTGCTGATGTAACACTGATTAAAAACACTTTTTACCTACCTGCTTAGCTCATTCAATTCTTTGCTCCACTATGGTGGACGATCTTTCTTTTTCCTACTGCCTGGACATGACTTACTGAAGGCGCATATCACGGTCGTCCCCAAAAGTACCGCAGCTTTGTCCAGTTCAGAGTTTGTCTCTATCGGTCCAAGTCTAAATTTATATATCACTAAAAACTATAAAAGTAGTCATATCTGCACGCTGAAAAATCTGTCGTTTTTTGTTGTTTGGACGCAAATATAACAAGTGTTTGGAGCTTGTCGCAAATATAATACACTTGTGCCCAAGCGCATTCTGTTTGCTATTCAGTATTACATGTTTAAGACACAATGATAAATATGTTAGAAAATATGTATTTGCGTCCCAAATATATCTGCGTTTGTGACACAAATACAGCCGTGTTTGTTGAATTGTTTATGCTCTCTCGAGGGCAAGAGAATAATAGATGGGCAACGAGTGTGCATATCTTGTAGGTGTGGACCTGTATTTTTGCATTATTCTCTCAGTGAGTGATTCATAAATATTCGTGAATATGCGCGTAAATTGCAGATGAAGCCAGTGTTTTTTATATTGGCTGATGTAATATGTAATTTCATATACTCAGTCGTCAATGGTTCATCGGACAGAGGATATCAAAAGCGCTTAATCAGTGAAAAAAGAATAAAAAAATGGTCGGGCGGTTAAATGGGTTGTGATGTTGATTTGGTTTTTGTGAATGTGTTTCGCATATATTTCTGTGTGCTACCAGAGTGAGAACGATTTTAAGGAAATAAATTGGAGAGGGCAACAACGGGAATCCATTTTTCTGCCCGAGCCTCTACTGAATGAAATCGGTATGGCGGATCATTTGTGAAATATAATAAAAAAAAACAAGTAATTAATACACGCTGGTCTTGCATGAACTAGATTGTTGTATAAATATCTTGTTTGTGTACCAACGCATAGTGATTGCCTACGCATAGTTGAAACCTTCTGAAAAGAAAAACGTGAGAGACAACAAAGAAATGAGAAGCAAAAGAGCAGGAGATTCTCATTTCATAAAAAAGGTAATGCATTCATTCAAGTAAATGTAAAATCTAAATATTTTAATTTTTTCTATTAATTATTTATAAATGTGAATATATATTGATAGAATTTATTACAATTAAGAAAGAATAATTCGTTTCTTAATATTTTTATATTTGGGAGAAAATACGAATATGTTTCCACGTAAGTATATGGAGGTTTGGGGGAACACGCGAATGCTTCCACGTAAGTATATGGATGTTTGGGGTGAAGTAGGCATATGTTTACACGAAAAAGCTTACATATATGTAAGTAAACATGCTAAAGTGTGCATTTAAACACACCTGAGTTTGGGGCTTGCAAACATATAAATGTTTGAAATGTGTTCCAAGCATATACATGGTTCCTGCAGAATATGTTTGGGAGAATATGTTACAGAGGCCGTTTCTTTCAGCGTGTGTGTAATGGGAGACTTTTTTGATTTTGAAAATTGCAGAAAACACAGGAAAATTGTACCGTGATATAATCTATGCCATGACTTCATTTCTAAAGATTATGTCATGGAAATGTTGCCCACGGCAAGGCTTCACGTGGTCCATTCTGAAAGTCCAATCTTGCCGCACCAGTCTACCAAGAAGGCAAAAGTAATGCGCTTGTGTCTATAGACGAGAGACTTCACGTGTACTCACGGAAAATAGTCTAGTGGGATCAAATCAAACGAACAATGTGAGATTAATTGCTCACCAAACTCGCCTCCCAATTGGTTCATGGTATATCGCCTGCAGTGTGGCATTTGGGACCGTCCTGTTGAAACTACATTTTAACAAACCCCAGTTCTTCCATTTTGGGCCATTGACCGTCATTGTCTTTGAAGGAGTATGGCCCAATAACGCTTTCGGGCAATAAACCGCAACAAACAGATAATTTTCAGGGTGCATTGGCAGGTCTTGAACAGCCTCTGGCTGCTATTCCGACCAAACTTCGGAAATTTTTTTTATTGATGAGCCACGTCGATGAAGACTATTTGTCGATAAGAGAAAGGTGATCTTCCTTCAGCTTCCATAGAGTCCATTGACGGAAAAGACGACATTGTGGTAGGTAACTCGGCTGCAGATCCTGCATCAGCTGTCGAATAACATAAACGTATGTGCTGCGATCAGTGGCCGTCGTTGGTGCAATGGTTAGTGTGCGCGGCTCTTGTATATTGGAACGTGGGTTCGAACCCTGATCTGATCACCTTACATTTCTTTTTTTTACGACGGTTACCTCGCTTAGTGATGGCGACACTATCGATTACTTAGTCATGAAAAAGCTTAACACTCACTTGTGAGAAGCTCTATCGATTCCCTTCATGGGATGTAATGGGAAACCATTTTTATATTTATTTATTTTTTATTTGCTCCGATCGACGACGGATGAACATATCGCGATCTTCATTAACACTGGTGGATACAGCAGCAATATCCTCTTCGGTACGTAGTCTACGGTTACGGGTTTTTTGGATTCATTTACAATAGTGTGAAACTGCTGCGAAATTTGGCCACAATGGCTGGAATAGCATGGTAGATGGGTCGATTATGACTACCATAAAATGGTCGTAACTTGCGAAACAGATATTCTACAGAGCACGAATTTTGATAATAAATCTCAATGATTTGCAAGCGTTTTGCGTTTGCAAGTATGTCAAGATGAAATGGCAAGACAAACTGAAGACTATTCGCTTTGACACATCCCACGAGTCATAAACATTTAACACTGTAAAACCAAATAGGAAACTAATCAGCCTTTATACGTTTGGAACATTGTTTTCATGAATGACAGAGCTGCTGCTTTTTTGTTCTCTTGTTATCTGTCATGTTTTTGCTTTCAGCAGTTTTCAACAAAGACTGCCAAATTTGGGTCACCAGCATACATATTATAACAAATTAATCTTTGTGTCTCCAACATTTAATATTGAATAGCAAACACAATGTGTTTGGATACAAGTATACTATATTTGCGACAAGTTACATACACGTTATATTTGCACTCAAACAACAACAAAAACAGATTTTCAGCGTGTAAAGCCGAGCACTTCTTCGAGTGAACGTGTACCAACGAATCCCAAGGTGAGTGTGTCGGCCGAGAAGGTCATGACAACAGTTTTTCGGGATGCAGGCGGAGTTATTTACAGCGATTACATTGAAAAGGATAAAACGACCACCTGCGAATATTAGTTACAGGTGTTAGAGAGATTGGACATGGATTTGAAGCAAAAGGGACCGCATTTGGCGAAGAAAAAATAGATTTTCCACCATGGCGTCGCACCGGCGCACTGGTGTGTTGCCTCCGTGGCAAAAGTCCATAAATTCGGCTACGAATTGCTACCTTATCCGCCATATTCTCCAGCTTTATCTCCCTGTTACTACTTTTTATCCACTATGACGTCTCACCGGCGCACTAGTGTGTAGCCGCCGTGGAAAAAATCCCTAAATTGTGCTACGAATTGCTACCTCATCCGCCATATTCTCCGCCTTTATCACCCTGTTACTGCTTTCTATTTTTAAACCTTAGCGGTAGGAGATTTGTGTGGAATGACGGAGTCATCAGTGAAACAAACGCCAATATTGTGGACCTTGAGAAACCCTATTATTTGAAAGTGATAAAAAAGTAAGAAAGACTCTAGACTAACCGCCTTATTAAAGAGTTATGAGAGGTTTTAGAGACGTTTTTTGTATGATAAACTGTCTCTCAAACCTCTCCTAACTTTTGATGAATAAGGTCCTAAATCTATCGTGATAAATGGACTACATTGAGGAAGAAAAGGGTTTGGTTGCAGCAAAAATATATTTAGTTCAATAACCCACGGAGTTGTCAAACTGCCCTCTTAGAAGGTAACTAGGGAAGGGGCAACCCTTTAAAATTCCTTTAATACATTTTCCATTCAAATATTTCGCTTTGATACAGTATCCCTTGAGCTAGTGTTTTGTATCACGTTCGACAATATTGTGTGTGTTGTCATTATTGATTGAAACCACAACAATTTCAGGGAATATCCAAAAGCCGCTGCAAGAGGTGTTGGTTAAAATACGCTTGGTTGTTTGTTTGTGGGGGCATCCTGTATGCGGGTAACATTAAATAGAATTTATGTCCTTTAATTTTAGCTCAAATATTGCAAATATTCAAAGACTTCCTACGAGTCAAGCAATTCTAGCTTAATACACATTGGGTTCGTGTTATATTTCCCCAATGCCAAATTTTCGTCCTACCCCCACAAAAAATATTTGGATGGTTTATAGATCTTTGACATACGCAGGCAGCCGTTACTGGATTCGTTTAGTAATTAAACGTTTTGTTTCTGGTTGGACACAAATGGTTTTAATTGTGAAATAAACTAAAGTTTGGGCAAAAGATAAACAAATCCAAACAGGATTCAATAGACCGACAGGACAGCATGTCAAACAATAATAACAGCTCATACAGATTTTTCAATATATGTACACATACGTATACACCGAAACCGAATGAGGAAGGACAATCTTAGCGAAAACTACATGTGTACTAAATATTGACTACAGTTAAACCATTCGAAACGAACAACCGAACCACCAGCTACCTCATCTTATAATACAACACAAATTCCAACTCGACTACGAAAAATATACAGGGTGTGGCAAACGAACCCATTTTCTTTGCAGGGACTACTCGAGTCAGAGTAACCATGAATTCAAAAGTTGAACTTATTGTATTCTTTCAGTTTTTCTAAGAAAATTTAAATAAAAAAAATTAACTTTAAAATAAACAAAGTTACAATAAATTACTAGATCCCAATTCAATAAAATCCTGTCCTGTTTAAAACAACACGCTGAAAAATTTTTGATGTTTGACTGCAAATATAATATGTTTAAAAAAAAAATAAAATAAATGGTTTCCCATTACATCCCATGTAGGGACCGGGGAGGACTTCTCACAATCACTGAGCTGTGCGCTTTCCAGTTTTCACTCACTGATTGGGACCTACAGTTTTACACCGACTCCGAACGGTATTTTGAGAAGCTTTATCATGGCTATATACTCGATAGTGTCGCCGCCACTATGCGTGGTGACCGCCGCCGAAAGAAATTTTTTTTTGTAGGTGATCAGAGCAGGGTTCGAATCCAGGATCTCATGTACAAGAGCCGCGCACACTAACCATTGCACCACCGACGGCCACAATACGTTTGCATCGCAATAATTGTATACTTGTCTGCAAACACATTGTGTTTGCTATTCAATACTACCTGATTAATGTGTTTTAACATACGTGAGCCCAACTTGGATTTGTTTATTGAAAATGTTGGAAACAAAAACGTGACATACAATAAAGAAAACACAACGTACCAGATCTTCAATTCCTGAAAACCATGCTTGCAAACATGTACATTAGGGTGTCCCATCAAATAAAATTTAAATTTTGTCAATAACGCTTTATATCTTTTAAAATTCCTATAAATATTTAAAAAACTAATGATTCACTTTAAAAGACGTGTAAATTCTAACCAATTTTGTGAAAAAAAAATTTTAGATTTCCTGCTACTGTTACAGAGTTATACCATTTTAAAGTCTTTTACCCATTGTATGAAACTAATAATATTATAATCTGTTTACTATTTTTGCATCGGATTTGCTTTCAATTTCTATGAAAATTTAAAATTCTAATGATGCACTTTAAATTACGGGTAAATTCCAAGCAATTTTGTAGAAAAACATTTTGAATTTGCAGTTACTGTTCCAGAGTTATGACACTTTAAGACCCTTTACCCATTGTATGAACCTAATAATATTATAATATATTTGACACTTTTGCATCGGATTTGCTTTAAATTTCTGCGAAAATTTAAAATTCTAATGATGCACTTTAAAAGACAGGTAAATTCCAAGCAATTTTGTAGAAAAACATTTTGAATTTGCAGTTACTGTTCCAGAGTTATGTTACTTTAAAACTCTTTACCCATTGCATGAACCTATTAATATTATAAACTGTTTTGTCTTTTTTCATCGGATTTGCTTAAAACATTGTATTATTGAAAAAATCTACATGCGCTAAGTAACGACAAAAGTTTGCACGTAGCAAAAAATGGCCCTGGCAACATATTGCAGGAAGCATACATATGATTGCTTGCAAACATATATATGTTTCCGACAATATGTTGCTGGGGCCATTTTTTTATGCGTGTAACTCTTTGTTTTCACTTTTTTCATGTATACAATGTTTAAAGCAAATCCGATGAAAAAAGAAACAGTTTATATTATTAGGTTCATACAATGGGTAAATAGTTTTAAAGTGGCATAACTCTGGAATAGTAAATGCAAATTCAAATTTGTTTTTTGCAAAATTGCTTGGAATTTATTCGTCTTCTAAAGTGCATCATTAGTATTTTAAATATTCGTAGAAATTTAAAGCAAATCCGATGCAAAAATAGCCAACAGATCATAATATTATTAGTTTCATACTATTTGTACAAGGCTTTAAAATGGTATAACTCTGTAACAGTAACAGCAAATTAAAAATGTTGTTCATCAAAATTGCTTGGAATTTATCCATCTTTTAGAAATTTCATAGAAATTTTAAACGTTATAAAGCTTTCCTAACAAAATTTATCCAATATTTACGAAAAAACGTAATACGTCCTTATTGAGCAAAATCATTGCCAAAACTGGTGATTTATGGATACATGATAAAGGTTTGAACGTTTTCCTTTAAAAATATTGACTTACAAACTATGAAAATCGCGGTTATCGACCGAGTTTTAAGTAAAATTCAAAAAACTTCCGGAATACCCGATTTTTGGGGGAAATTCGACTTGTGCGACCTCTAAACCTCTTGCGAAAAATCTGAAAAAATTCCCAAAATACTTCACTCTATAAGATTTCAAATAAAGCTTGAGGAGCCAGGAAAACCGAATAAGAAAAATATTTAGTTACACCCTAATGTACATCATTCCTGCAATACGTTGCTGGCCCGTTTTTTTCGGCGTGAAAGTGCTGCAATAGATTCTGTATATTTTAATTTATATTCCAAATAATATTTGAACCACATCAACAAATTCCAAAGAATAAAGAACAAAAAAATGTCATATGAAATTTAATTTTCTCTAAACCTACCCGCTAGAAAAAACGGTCTCTGTAACAAATTCTCTCAAACACATTGTGCAGGAATCATGTATATGTTTGGAACACACTCCAAATATTCATATATTTGCAAGTCCAAAACTCGCTTATATTCATATGCAAACAATAGGTGATGATTTATCCGACCTTTCGTATTATATTCAAAAGTTAAACGTTATCATGGTTACTTGCAAAGATGTATAATTCTACGTGGAACGATATGCATATTTCATCCCCAACATTTCTGTTCTTACCCCGAAACAGTCGTGTGTTTCCTCCCAAATGAACGATTGACGACTGAATGCATTAAACTAAAACGTAACAGATCAGTCAACATTAGAAACACTCAATTCATTTGCACGCGCATTCAAAAATATTTACGAATAACTGATTGAAATAATAATACCAGTGATGCCCACACACATTTATTCTGTGAAACAGAAAAAAACGAACTTCAATTTGAATTTTTCAATTTTCAAACAATTACGCAGCATGACCCTTCTCTAACAAATGCTGACCAGCAACTGATTTGATTTGCATTGAAAAAATGTAAACAAAGCTAGAGCCGACCGCCCACGATCGAAACCACACGAACAAACTTGTCGACAGCGCTGGAACAGCATTTTGCTATCCGGCACATGTGCCGAGGAATTCAAAATGTGGGCATCACTGACTGAGACTAAGAACAATCTCTCTTTGCCCGTGCTTTATTATCGTGCTCTCGACAGAGCATAGCAAAAAAAAAACGAAGTAAACAGTGCACCAAGCACAGCTGTATTTGTATCACAAGCAAAGCTGAATTTTTACCACAAACACATGTAATATAACATATTAGTCATTGTCTCCCAAACATGTAATATTGAATAGCAAACGCAATGTGTTTGAACACAAGTGTACCAAATTTGTGGTAAGCTCTAAACACATGCTATATTTGCATCCAAACATGAAAAAAGACAGATTTTTCAGCATGTAATCATGTAATTTATTAGGAGCCCAGAAATCAGTCGTTATTTTGAAAAACTGGCAAGTAGGACTTGCAATCACACTTCCGAACGATTATTTCATTGCTTGTGAAACTTATTCTTCAGCGCCTTATAACCTATATCCAAACATCAAAACGTTTATACCTCGTTTGCCGTAAACATATTATAATACATTCTTTTTGCTAAAGAGCCTTATTGTTGACCGTAAAATTTAATACTTCCGCCGCAAATGGAAACCATTTATAGTAAAAGCCTCTTCTATTGATGTAAATGAAGTATAATTTACCCCAAATGTACCATAATCAATGTCTCTGTACGTCATTCTGTCTTCTTTTGTGGCAAATGAAAGAACATTCCTCTACTTGTAGATGTTTTTAGTTGAGTTTAGTGGTACCATAAATGTAAAAGCATAAAATCAGGTGTCTTCCATCCGATGACACAAATTTCGGAGCCATATACCAGCTCAGGTAAAATGAGAGTCTGATATAGCTAGACTTTTGTCTGTCGAGAGAGGAATTTGTTCTTAAACTGCTTGCTGAGCTCAAAATAGCATCTATTTGCAAGCACACTTTTCCCATCTATCTCCTTGTTCGCCGCGGATGAAAGGTAGACAAATTCATCCACCACTTCAAAATTAAATCGGTTGTCAACGTTCAAGTGCGGACCAAGTCCAGAGGTTTATCTTGTCGTTGACACCATAATTTTTGTCTTGCCCTCATTAACAGCAAGACCCACCTTCGCCGATGCCTTTTCGATTCTTGAACATACTGCAGTAACCTCTCACAAATTTCGCCCATTGATGTCTATGTCGTCAGCATAGGCCAGCAACATATGGCTTTTCGTGTTAATGGTCTTGTTCGTATTTACTGCAGCTTTTCCCATTATTATCTCCATTAAGATGTCGAAGAGATTGCACGAAAGTGTGTCGCCTTGTGTCAGTCTTCACTTGGTACGCAATGGTTCATGAGGTCTTTCCCCACTTTCACTGCTGATTTGGTGTTGGTCAACTTCATTCTACAGGGGCGGATCAGTTTTGCCGGAATCCCAAGTTCAGTCATAGCTTCGTACAATTTTCCCCGTATGGGGCTATCGAAAGCAGCTTTCTAATCGACAAAAAGGTGGCATGCATCGATTTACTTTTCGTGGGTCTTTTCCAGGATTTGGCGTAGCGTGAACAGATGGTCAGTCGTGGACTTGCCTGGTCTAAAACCACAATAATAAGGTCCAATCAGGTTTTAAATAATTGGCTTTAGTCTTTCACATAATACGCCCGACAATATCTTATACGCGATGGGTAAAAGACTGGTACCAAGATAGTTGGAACAGACACATGGATCACCCTTTTTGAATGTAGGACATACTACACTGAGACTCCAATCGTCAGGTATAAATTCCCCCAGCAATATACCGCATATAAGTCGATGCATGTGGGCTAGCATTCCTTCGCCACCTGCCTTAAAAAGTTCAACGGGTAGCCCCATCCGCGCCAGCGGCTTTCTTGTTTTTAAGCCGGGAGATCGCCATTGTAATCTAGCCTTGTTTGGGGGGTTGGTACAATCTGCACTATCTTCCACTATCATTACCTCCTGATCTTCAGTGGAAGAATCTGAATGGAGTGGTGCTGTAATGTGGTCTCCCCCCATTTTGAGCACACACTGCTTATCAGTCACCAGATTCACATTCTCGTCCTTGGAGAAGGGCAGGTCATTATTACCCTTTAGAAAAATTTTCGGGATTCACCATTCATCCTGCACATTTCGGTTTCTTCACTCTCCCTCTGCTCCCACTGCCATTTTTCCACCTAAATAGTTGGGTTTCCTCCCTTCTCCGCCTCTTGTACCGCTCACTCACATCACTCGCAGCACGCGTTGTAACTGACTGTTTCGTTGCCATACGTGCAGCGCCTTTTTCATCAGTTGCAATGCGTCACATATCCTTCCGCGGTTTTCGATAGCCAAGTTCAGTCCTTGCAGCGGTTTCCAAAGAATGGGAGATGTGCTTCCACTACGCATCTGGGTCCTCGGAGTGGGGATATTCTGCCCTAGCAGGAGAGAGAGCTTCTGTCGATAGGTCGATATCTCTGTTATTTGTAGTTTGTCAATATACAGCTTTTCCTGCGTTCGGCGGAATATCGTTCGAGTCGATATTGGCACCTCGAACCACACGTACATCCATTACACTAGAAGAGTACCTTTCATTATTCCAAGAGACCAATCTGGATCTTCGCTCGCTGATCAGGAGATAACCAGGAAGAATATATCTACTAGTTCGAAGATCTTCAGTGAGAGGGTCAACTAATAAGCATGAGATATATTAGTGATCGCATTACCAATGAGGTTGCTCATTCGTTTCAACTTCTTACTTTAGTGTTTCGGCCGCCCATTATTGATCAGATGCTGACCAGAATGCATTGAGTCGAAACTGGATTCTGGTTTGATCCGCCGTTAGCCAAGGGTGTAAGGAGGCGGTTTCTCAGGACGTACTGTAGTGAGCTGCTAATACTGCCTAATGAAAGAATCATTTCTGACCGCTCCCAAGTGAATGGCTTTCAGAAACTGTCCCATGTCCCATGTAGGCTAGATGTCAAAAAAGAGTCTAGAAGTGTCTCTCCTCCATCATTTATTTTGGTCCCACATAGTATAGTGAGCTTTGATGTCCGGACAAAGAACACCCTTTTTATCGTTCTTCGCCCCTCAATTATCTTCCTCAACAGAAGCGACAGGGGGGCCAAGTATATTCATAGGGCACATATACCGAAGTTGACCAGATGTTGCCATTGTCCGTCTCCAGACCGGTTAAGGTAGACGGTACGAGGTGGCTTCCTCGTTTTTTGATGTGTTAACATCTATAGCAGCGTATAGGGACTAAATCTATCAAAGTCAGATTTTATGCTGCAGCTAAAACCAGATTTTATGCTGCTGCTGAAACCAGATTTTCTGCGGCTGCGAAAGAGAATAGTGACGTGTTAAACAAAAATGAGCGAGCATGAGAGCAATGAAAGAGTGGTGTGGCAGGGGTGAGGCAAACGAAATTGTGTCTATGGCGTATGCATTAACATACTAATGTATGTATGGACATGCAAAATTTCATTTGCAAGCCCATGGGCGCAGTTGACGTGATGGTGACACACTAATACGTCAGCTACTTCGTACAAAGTATGTGTGATGTTGTGTATTTGGCTGTTTCGTTACTTCGGACAAAGTATGTGTGATGTTGTGTGTTTGGTTGTTTCGTTATTTGCTGCTATGGCCAAACAACGCGAGTCATTTGATGTTCAGCATTGCCCGGTGTATACAAAAAAACTATTATTTTTTATTTTCCAATGTAAAATTTACTAATGTGTTCATAGAAATCGAACAGGTACCGTGTAGCAAAAAGGTGTTATCACATCATCCGTGAGTTCGAACACTCATTGATTTTGTTTTAAATATTTTGTTTTACCACCATTGGCAGATGTGATCTGCTAGTTACTGTTGTCACACCCTGTTCGTCAATGTATGTCATTGTGTTCACTGACTGACATCTACGATGAGGGATACATTCGTTCATACATTCATTGAAATTGACTGCAATCTACCGCCTTAATAAAAGAACAACAATCCTAAGCAGCAGCCAAACAGTCATCCCACTGTAGCCAGTCAACCAACCGTTTGTACTCCCATACACTACATTCGGATATTGACTTTGTGTAAGTGCGTCTGTATCCTTTGATTAAGGACATTATGCCATAAGTAAGTATGTACGAATGTGTACATTAATGTTATCCAAAATCATCACATGTTACCAATGTCGTGTTGTCCTTGCGCGAATAGTAGTCATCGTCTCCGTCGCCTTCATTATCATTGTCCTGTTCACATTCTAGCCCGTCATTATTGTCAGCGCCAGTCGAAGCCATTTGGTGCGTCCGTCATTCATAGTTGCTACGGCTCAAACTCCAAATCATTTTGGCAGCATGTTGTCGCTGTTTGTTCGTGCCTGGGATCTAGAGGTCTCTGGCATCCACCGCTCATCATTATCATTATTTCATCTCCTTTTGCATACTGTTTATTATTATTTCAATTTCACTCTTTCTCCCTTTTGCTCTCTCTCTCTCACTCATTTCGTCCTTGTTGCCGTAATTGTCATTGATGGCAAAGTTTTCGTGGTTAACTAAAATTGGTAATATCTTGTTAGCGTTCCCATACAAAAGTAAACATCGATAGTTTTTCGTTATTGTAACAAGAAGGATAAGTGGTTGGCTGAGATGATAGCACGGATAAATGAGCATATTGGGGCTATAGATATTACCAGATGAGTGGGTAGCTGACCTTAGGAAATGGCACAGCTGCGACCACGATATTTAAGGATTAAGTTTAATTAAATTAAGGCAGCAAGCAAGAAAACCCCGACGAATTAAAAGGAAGCAGAAGGAATCCAATTCCTTAAGAGTTTCTTAAGCAGATGATATGATAAGGACAAAGGCCAAGGAAGAATACCGGTAAAAAATTAAAGTGATATCAATAATAAAATAAATCTCATTAAAATACCTAATTTTCCAGTTGAAATGTAAATTTAGCTAAAAGGAAAAACAAATTATTATAAATCTGGCACAAGTTTGTGAGCAAATGAAGAAAACAAACCAAAACTTATGGTTACACTGTAGTCAGTTGTAGAGCTTAGAGAAGAGATTGCAGAAAATATACCAACCGGTAAATTGAAGAAGTCGCTGTAGTCGGAGAGAGAGGATAATAATTTCAAGAATAACTATTTATCCTTAACACTTTGAACTTCTCATGGCTACGCGGTGGTCAGTTGCAACGCCTGACAAACAGTTAAAAGAAAAGAGGAGAATGGTGAACCAATTCTTTGCGCTCCGCAGAGAACGCTTGTAAGATAATTAACAAAAATCTTGAAAAATCTTACATTATAAAATCTCAGCACTCAAGCCGACAGCGAGAGGCAATGCCTCAACAACAGTTTAGAGATAAATATTAAAATTTTAGAATTGCCATAGAAAAACCCCGAGATTGAGAATACACAAATTCAAGCAGAATACAGTTGCCTTACAACTTTATGGATCCGCTTTACTCGATTTGCACGGCGAACGACTATTTTAGGCCCACAACATTTTGTTAATTTTGATCAGTGTATCTGTAGTATCATCGTCTCTCACCTCCACTGTAAACGATTAATCACTATTCCCTATGCCTCCATCCGGGAAGTGTGTATCCAGCTGTGACCTTAGGGTTCGATCTGGTTATTCAGTCAATGACCCATCCATCGTTGGTATGAGGGATGCATTTGTGTGGTGCTGGGATAGAGTCTTTGTCAGTCTGCAGGATCCCTTGAGTTTTTCAACACAATAGGATCTCCGTGCTAGGATCACTCTGACCTCTAGATCTTTTTTTATGGCCCTCTTATACTCTCACTGTGCGTTCTTGAATGGATTCCAGTGCTTGCTGATGTGTCACTAATCACAATAACTTCTTACCTTCCTCCTCAACCCATTTAATTCTTTGATCCACCTTGGTGAACGTTCATTCCTATTTACACAGCCTGGATATGACATATTGCAGGAGCCTATCACAAACGTCTAGAACAGTCCCTCAGCGCTGTCCAATTCAGAGTTTGTCTCTATCGGTTCAAGTCTATGAGTAAGTAGTTCCTGACCAACAATTCCCGCGAAGTTATCCCAGTTAAATTTCCACGCGTTTCGATAGACTTTTAGGTTGCAGACAGTTGTCGATATATTAAAGAGGATTAGTCTAAGGCCGGAGAAAGAATATTCGTCCGATTCTCTCCAATTCTCAATGTTAAAGATGCTGTTGTGGGATATCCGGACTTCATCCCAGCCTTTTTGTATTATTGGACCTCGGAAAAGTAAATGTTAGGTTGGTATCAGTGAGTGTAAAACTAGAAAGCGCACAGCTCTTTGATTTTGAGGAGCTCTCCCCAGTCCTTTCATGGGACGTAATGGGCAACTATTCATTCATTCAGGTTATTTACCGCTGTTACATATTGGGAGGGTAATAGGCATAATAAAATCAAAAAGAGAGCCACCCTAATGGTACTGCTACATCAAGCCGTATCTCTAGCATTAGTAAATAAATAAATGGTTTCCCGTTACATCCCACGAGGGGATTAGGGAGAGCTCCTCACAACCAGTGAGCTGTGCACGTTCCAGTTTTATACTCACTGATTGGGACCTACAGTTTTACACCGGTTCCGAACGGTATTTTGAGAAGCTTTTTCAAGGCTAAATACTCGATAGTGTCGCCATCACTAAGCGAAGTGACCGTCGTCGAAAGAAATTTAAGGTGGTCAGAGTAGGGATCGAACCCACGTCCTCATGCACAAGAGCTGCGCACACTACCATTGCACCACCGACGGCCACCTCTAGCATTAGTATCACAGCATAAAATCAGACGTGCACTCCGCACTGCAGTTGCAGCCACAACTCTTCTCACCTCTTCCGAGGGAATCTCTATTATGCGCCATGTACACGGACGGCATTAATATCGCATGCCTTTTTGCGTCCCTCGTGGAGACAACTTTCAAGTCCAAGGAACTAAGATCTGGATTTCGAAAATCATCAATATTACTATCAGCTAGAATACAAAATCTGGGTGTATCATTAGTTGTACAACAAAATAATAAATAATTTGTCTCGAGCGCCGCCAAGACATTTAGCTCACCTGCCACTTACGTATGATTCGTGCAACATGCATGTCTTTGTCCCCCACGTTGAGAAGGTCACTCAGGTTGACTGATGTTACCTTCCTGTGTCGCAGGTTAAGCTGAGCAAGTTTCTGCTAGAGTTGCGTCTTCATTGTTGTCCAATTCTTGTCACCAACTGCTGGTATCCACGACCTCGTTTACCTCATCTTCTGTGACTGTTTTTGAGAATATCTTAATTTGGCATATCTTTTACCGAACTTCAGCTTATTCCCCAGCTTCTGCAGTTCTTCGATGCTCTCCTATTTGATGAGTAATAGATAGCGCGAGCTGTTTTTGTTTGAGATTTCGGCGCGTAAACCCTGTCAATCGTCCATCCTGACTATAGGATTCTGCATTTGAAGCACTTGTATAAGCCAAAAACGATGTACAAGTAGACAGTCAAAATTTCTCTTCACTCAAATGCCAACAAATAAAATGAGTGAAACCCTAGTACTTCTCTACTCTCTCTCTCTTACTCTCTTCATTGAATATTTCAATACACGAGCAGCTTTTTGATAGTGTTACTGTATATAACTATACAAATTCCAACCATGTTGAAGTAAAATTACATAAACTATGCAAAAAGTATGAAATAAGCAAGATATGACGCGAGAGAGAAATGCGTTTGAGTGAACTCCTAGTACGTTTTGGTTCTCTTTTACCAGGGTTGCCAAGTTGCGCACATCTTCTGGTCGTCTACTTTGTATAAGCTGGTCATTGCTCATTACTTTGGTAACCAGAGACGAGCTCATGGTCTGCACCGAATTTCCCCAGCTGGGACAAGCTTGGGCTTCAAACCGTCCCATGCAGTACTAATCTTACCACGGCAGTGCAAAAGGAAATCTTTCGAGGCCACAGCGTAGCACCTGATTACCCTGCACTCCCTGATCTCCAGGGATGAGTCGAAACTCAGTGAGTCGAAACTCAAGGTATTCGCCATAAAGTGATCAATCACTATTAGGGACAATTTGGTGTAGATCTCCTCCCACAACTCTCCGACCTGCAGATAATACCGGCTATTCTCATCAACTAAGTCTAGGGAGAGGCTATCCTCGGCAATGTCCGCATGGGCTCTCCTTGGCTCCTTCTCATGCGTCGGCCTCTTAGCCGAGTATGCTGTGCTGGTGGCATCTAGAGACCGGTACCGTTTGGAGGAGGTAAAGCATACCTTCTTGGGCGGCTTATCATTCTCCGTGATATTTCTTTCTAGCGGCTGGGTGCTTCTCGTAAACTTCCACTACTTTCTGACGTTCCACCTCGTCTATCTCATCACGGCAGTCTCTTTTTCCAGACTGCTAGTTTGCCTCAATGTTTTTGAGCTGGTATCGGCTCTCGGTGGTGCAACGGTAGTGTGCGCAGCTGTTTTACATGAGAACTTGGGTTCGATCATTGCTCTGACCACCTTTTGTTTCTGATGGCGACACTATCGAGTACTTATGCAACGAAACAGGTTCTCCAACTGCCGTTCGGAACCGATGTAAATCTGTAGGTCCCAATCAGTGAGTGAAAACTGGAAAGCGCACAGCTCAGTGATTGTGAGAAGCTCTCCCCTGTCCCTTCACGGGATGTAATGGGAAATCATTTATTTTATTTTTATCGGATCTCGGTGGTGCAACGGTAGTGTGTGCGGCTGTTTAAGTGGGTTATATCCCTGCTCAGACCATCTTACATTCCTTTCAACTACGGTCACCTCGCTTAGTGATGGCGCAACTATCGAGTACTAAGCCATGAAAAAGGTTCTCAAAATGCCTTTTGGAACCCATGGAAATCTGTAGGTCCCAATCAGTAAGTGTAAAACTAGAAAGGGAACAGTTCACTGATTGTAAGAAGTTCTCCCCAATCACTTCATAGGATGTAATGGGAAACCATTTTTGTCTGTCTTATCAACCTAGCCTAGAGAGAGGACATCTTTGGACACGTCCGTATAGTCCCTCTTTGGCTCCTTCTCATAATTAAGCATCTTGGCCGGGGATACAGTTATGGTCTCATCTAGAGACTGGTGCCGTTTGGAGGAGATAAAGCGGTCCTTCTTAACCGGCTTGGCATTCTACGTAATACTTTGTATGGTTAGGAGGTGCTCGTAAGCCTCCACTACTTTCTTACTTCCCAACTCGTCTCTCTCATCACGGGGGTCTGTTTTTCCAACCTGCTAGTTTGCCTAAATAATTTTTGAGCTGGTATCGGCTCTCGGTGGCGCAACGGTAGTGTGCGCGGCTGTTTTATCATGAGAACGTGGGTTCGATCCTTGCTCAGACCACCTTACATTCCTTTCGACGACGGTCAGCTTAGTGACCAGTGAGCTTAAATCCAGAAAGAATACAACTCATTGGTTGTGAGAAGCTCTCCCATATCGCTTCATGGATGTAATGGAAAACCAATTTTTTTTTATCGGCTCTTAATTTGTTTCCAGGTGGACACCGCTGCTGGTGCATGGAAGGTTTCTGATGGTCTCCGGACTAGAAGCCAAGACCTCATCTTCGGAAGCTTGCGTAATTCGTTCCTCGCCTCCATGTTATGTTGTTGTTTTTCTTTTAAATTGTCCCATATCATCTCCGCTGGAGCAGGTTAGTCGTTTGCAGTTGAATGGTGACTCTACTGTAACTTTCCGAAGCGGCCCGGTATCGGAGAGGCTGCCGTTAAAAGACTGCCGGTATTTCACTCTCGGTGCTAGACATCCAATAGGTAAGGGTCGCACAACATCCTGGATGAGGGGTGTATTTTATCGACATAACTTGTTTGGATCTATAGCGTTCAGTAAATATCAGGGTCACCTTGGTTAAGATGTGGCTCTTCACCACGCACTACGGTCATAGCGCAGAAACTTGGCTCCTGTCCCTGTGTACACCAACTTGCACTTCGCCGGCCACATAATATTAGCTATATTCGACTCGCCTGATGTACGGTAGCTCCTCCCGAGCTATTCGTTTTACTCCTTTGGGACGAAAGAACGCCAGCGGAAATATTTACAGAGAAACTGAGCCAGGTTACTCGCGGACGAGTGCTTTTCTCTCGTGGAGTGCGTTTGTTCTCCTGAGCCATATATTTTGGTTTTAAAAAGTTGTAATTCCTTTTAAACTAACAGATGAAATTTGAGTTTAGTGAACAAATTTGTACATATATTATTGTGGGAGGGATTTGAATTTTCGTTCGCGGGACGGTGGTTTTGCGTTAACAACTAATGACTGTACAAGACGTCTTGAATGATCATTCAAGACATTTGCTTTTTTCAAGACATATACTATAGCTAAGTTGCGGCATCGAAATTATTAAGCGCTCTCAAAAAAAGTCATTCTCAGAGCACAAAAGTTCTACTTGTATTTGTACTTCGCTTCACATCGTATTGTTTTCTTCTCTACACACACATATGCGAATGATTTGCCTACAGTACCCTGAAGTACTTGGTTGTCACAACGCCGCAACAGTGCATTGCTTGGAAAAAGCAAATGTCTTGTATGGCCGTTCAAGACGTCTTGTGCAGATATTTACTAAAGACAAAAGAGCCGTCGGTGGTGCAATGGGTAATGTGCGCGCCTCTTGTACATGGGATCCTGGGTTCTATCCCTGCTCTGACCACCTTAAAAAAAAATAAATAATTTGTTTCGGCGGCGGTCACCTCGCATAGTGACGGCGACACTATCGAGTATATAGCCATGAAAAAGCTTCTCAAAATATCGTTCGGAATCGGTGTAAAACTGCAGGTCACAATCAGTGAGTCAAAACTGAAAAGCGCACAGCTCAGTGATTGTGAGAAGCTCTCCCCTGTCCCTTCATGGGATGTAATGGAAACCCATTTAATTTATTTTTTAAACAGTAGGTGAGTTGTTTTACTCATCGATTATTAAGTGCCCATAGCGGGCGAGGGATCTGCTGCAAGCGATTTCGGATAAGAGCTGCGAATTCCTTTTACATCCTTAAGTCTTAAACTGCAAGCATTACGTGCTGTACCTCCTAGGGAATGGAACAGCTTCCACATACGTTTCTCTACTAAAAATTAGTTTCCTTCTTTACATTAATGATCGCATTTTCCTATGTTTTAGCTACAAATTGGAAAGTTAAAGACAGCCTACACGCTCCCTCTATCTTTGTACTCTCATTTGTATGAAATCATTAAAAACTCATAAATTTCCCAACCAAATTGTACATAAATAGGTGCTGATTAATCGTATACAATAAAATGTTGTGACTCCCTTTCCATTTTATGTAGCACCAGCATCAGACACCTCCTATGGAAATTTTGGCGAACAATAAAAGAAATGAGGCAATCTGGCTTCTGCAATGAAGAAATTCAATATCTTAAAAGTTGTTAATGCATTCAGTCTATAACCCCTCTGGCAAAGATGAAGATTCAGTCCGTGGAAGAGGTTCTCAGGAGGGTAGGAGTATGTAACGATTCTTTATTGTAAACCAAAGGTACTGGCGGCGACATTGTAGGTGTTGGTGATGCCCACAACATTGCCTAACACAATGGAACTGCAGGCAACCAGTTAATGGTATAGGGAGAGAAGAAAAAGTGTTTTCAATAGAAGTGATTCCAAAGTTCTGGCCATGGCTGGCCGTTGGATGATGACGATGCTCAGGCCTGATGGTGATGCTCCAACCATGTGTGTGGTGCGTTTGTTGCAGAGTGGTGGTGGTGATGGTGGTGGCTAAATGCAATTTGGATCCCAATCCAGTCACTATAGTACTGCCGTATGAAATTATCTTAAAGTTAATAAATTTTCCAACTCCTGCGCAATATGGTTAACAATAAAAGCTTCAGTGAATGAAGAACATGATTTACTCTTGATTTTTGCACTGTATTTTTTGTTTTGTTTGTTTCGTATTTCTGCTACAAAAGGCAGCACACTTTTGCAATTTAGCTTTGATTACGACAGTAGCCAAATGAAATGACATTTTTTAAAATATATAGTTAACGAGTATAGGTAAAACTGCAAAACGAAATAAATTGTCGCAACATATAAAGAAAAGACAGGAAATATGATATTAAGAATATAGAAGTTAAATTTTGAATTTGCATTCAAGTTTTTCCGTTTTGAAAATCCATAACTACAATATGGAAAGAATGGCTCATAACAAATTAAAGTTTTACAATTTTTTTCAATATTGGTTTTCGAATATATCGAAATATTGCAACGAAGTTCCTTATCGCATGTTGCGGGATGGAGGCTAAATAAAAAAAAATAAACAACTATTTGTTAACACTATTTTGCTACAACCCAGTATTATCAACTATATTGGGTACTTTGGCTTTGGTTTGTGTCTACACTAACATATGTTGGGAAATTTCTTAGTTAATAGGAATTTTTCTATGTGGAGCCTGTAAACAATATTTAGTATATATTGAAGTTTGCAACCCAATAAAAAGTAAATATAGACAATCCAAAGTAAAAGAAGTTTAAAAAAGAAAAATTTCTTAAATAAGTGTATTTTCTTAAAAAAATTATATTAAAAAAAAATATCTATTCACATACTTTTTCTCAAAAAAAATTCCTTATTTTAAAGAAGTACCCTGGGTAAAAAAAGGGAATTTTCATACAAAAAATACATTTTCTTAAAAAAGTAATATTTTTTTAAATAAGTACCCTTTTTTAAAGAGGTACATTTCCTTACAACAAATTGGCTTTTCTTAAAAAACTTAATTTTTTTTAAAGAGTAACTGTTTTGTGAAACAACATAAGTTTTCTTGAGATAAGTACCTAATCTTAAAAACTTTCCTATTCTCGAAAAAGGACCAATTCTTAAAAAAACCCATTTCTTAAAAAAAACCTTTTCTTCAAAAATACCTTCTCTTAAAAAAATAAATTTTCTTACAAAAGTTCGTTTTATTAAAAGTACATTTGCTTAAAAATAAAATAATACCGTTTCTTTTAATTTCTTTAGATAAGTAGCCTTTCTAACAGTAAGTACATTTTCTTACAACAAATTGCGTTTTCCTAAAAAACCTACATTTTCTTTAAAGAGCACCTCTTTTGAGAAACAACATAACTTTTCTTGAGATAAGTACCTACTCTTAAAAATGTACATATCCTTAAAAACAGGAACAAATTGCCATTTCTTAACAAAAAAATACCTTTTCTTACCTTTTCTTACAAAAATTCCTTTTATTTAAAGTAGCTTTTCTTAAAAATAAATAATGCCTTCCTGTTCTTTTCTTGAGAGAAGTAAGTAGCCTTTCTGAAAGAAAGCACATTTTCTTAAAAAATATCCCTTCCCTTAAAAGAGTACCACTCCTTTAAAAACTACCTGTTCTTAAAAAAAGTACTTCTTTGTAGAAAAAATTCATTCTTTTTGGCTTTTTCTTACAGAAAGTGTAAAATAGTACCTTTTCTTAAAAACATTAGCTTTTAATAAAAGAAGTCCCTCTCTTTAAAAAAGGACCTGTTCGGGAAAGTATAATACCCATTCTTACAAAATGGACCTAAAAATACACTTTTTTTTTTAAAATTACATTCTATAAAAAAAAATAAATTTCTTTAAAAAAGTTTATCATTTTACAAAAAGTATCTTTTCTTAAAGATCCATTTAAATAATCGAATTTTTTAACGGGCGCCTTAGGCGTTTTGGAACTAACTAGTACATAATATAAAGCGAAAAGAACTTCGTTCAAACCGGTAGCCCACTGACAAATCATGTAATTTTTCACATTTTCAGAATAACTGGTTTTTAAAAAAATATTTGGGTAAAACTTCTAATCCGGGTTACTTGTTTTAACATGAGTCTCGCAACAACACAACAATTTTGGGCACGCAATACAAATCCTGAATTTTTAGTTACAGGGTGTCTCAGTAAGAATGCACTTTTTCATTTTTAAACAAAAACCCTTATTTTTGAGACAGTTTCGATTTTTTATTGGATTATGAAGAAGACATCTTTCGATTAAGTATGGACTAAAATATCTATCAACTGATCCCCACGACTCTGATGGCGGGACATTACTATTTTCATGAAATTTTCCATGATTTTTCAACACAGAAGTGGCAGTATCTCACCGATGACGCGTTGGAATTCGAATTTGAGCTCAGGAATTGTTTCTGGTTTATTCGCATATCACGCACGGCGTTAAATCGCATGATCTTGGTGGCCAGTTGACATCAGAATTTCTTGAGATAATTTGTTCGAGAAATCGTTGATGCAATAAATCGATTGTTTCATGCGCGGTGTGGCAGGTTTCGCCATTTTTCTGAAACCGTATGTCGTCCAGATCCATGCTGTCCAGTATATCTCACAATAACCCCGTTACCATGTTCCTGTAACGAATGCCGTTCACAGTCACTACAATTTCGGCTTCATCTTCAAAAAAGTAAGGCCCAATCACATCGCCTGACCAAAATCCGCACCAGACAGTTGCTCGTTGTGGGTGCATTTTTTTCTCATGGATTGCATGAGGATTTTCGCAGCCCCAAATTTCACAATTTTGTGTATTCACGAAGCCATTCAGAAGGAAATGCACCTCATTGGTGATTTTTTTTACCCATTCATCGAATTGCCGGCGCTTTCCGTGGTCTGCTGGTTTGAGCTTCTGAGTAGGCTGAATTTTGTACGCATGACGGTGGAGGTCTTTTTTCAAAATTCGCTGCTTAGTGCTTCGTGCAACTTGAAATAGTTGAGAACGGTGCCTAATTGCTGTTTCCGGGTTTTCGGCAACACTCTCGTTTACAGCAGCAATGTTATCTAGAGACCGACCGGTACTTTGACGCACAGTAGTCTTACTGTCCATAATCAACCCACTTTCATTAAATTTTTGACCACTCTTCATCATAACTTTCCAAGTTTTTGTAATACTTTCTCACAACAATAATGCGTTGTTCTTTCGTAAAGCGCTCTACTTTTAGTAATCGGAATAAACATATATTACAGCTGCCGAACTTCAGAGTGCCACTGGCACAAAAAAGAAATGACACGAAGTTTAACAAGTACGAACTTACCGAGACACCCTATACAAAGCCACAGAATTCATACGAAATCAAAAACAAAATTAAAATAAATGAGAAAATTTCTACTTGCCATTTTACAAATATCTGTTTGAGATTGAAAAAAACTTTAATTGAAATATTTTAAAATTTAATTCTTCTTCTTATTTGGCAGGAACAACAGATATTCATCCATCAATTGCCGCAGGTAGTAAAAAATTCCAAGCGCCTCGGTGTTTTGCGTTCCGTAGATAGTCCATCACACAAACTTTAGATAATATATCCTAAACCTGATCCATCCGACGAAGTTTTGGTTACCCCACCTTCAACGCCCATCGAGTTTATTGTCGAAGACTGTAAAGTGGGGTTGTCGACGGCTGAGGTAAGGTTAGTCATGTGCAGAGTCTTTCGGTAGGATCCACGGAACGTTTCGAAATAATAACATAATACAAGGTGGCGCAAAAGTAAACTTCCGATGTTTTTTGGCTGTAATTTAAAAAAAAAATTAAAAACTTTGATTCTTCTTGTGGATTATTTGTATTTGGTCCTTTGATTTTTTTTACATCAAGTCGAGAATATGATGTCATGTAAATGGCCGCCGCCACAGTTGATTGTCATTTGAGCCCTTTTTATGACATTTTCCATCACTTTGGCCATAACTTCCGGCGATACGTCCTCACATTCTGGACGGATATTGTCTTTAAGAGCTGCAAGAGTCTGAGGCTTGTTGACATAAACCCGCGACTTCAAAAAGCCCCACAAAAAGAAGTCTGGAGCGGTCAAATCAGGCGATCTTGCTGGCCAGTGCAAATCGCCAAAACGGGAGATTAGGCGCCCGGGAAATGCATTCATCAGCATATCGGTTGTGGCACGTGCAGTGTGTGCCGTTGCACCGTCCTGTTGGAACCACATGTTTTGCAATCCCAATTCATCAAGTTGCGGCAAAAAGAACTCGTTGATCATTGCTCTGTAGCGTGGCACGTCGTCTGGTCGATGCCGACGGCGCTTCCATGACATCCTCGGCTACAGCAGCAATATTATCTGCATAACGGCTACTCCGGGGTCTGCCACGCCTGGCAGCATCTCGTGTTGTGCCAGTCTCTTCGAGGCGAGCGGCTAAACGTCGCAGTGTTTCACCAGTAGGCGTTGGACGGCAAGGAAATCTGCGACGAAATTCACGTTGTGCCAAAGTCACCGACCGATTATTGGTCAAATAAATAGTCAGCAATATTCCGCGTTCTGGAGCAGTGTAGCGTAACATTGTTTATTAACGTGTATTTCGCATGTGTTTACTACACAAATGTCAAAACAGAACTGACATTAGGGGCCAATCGCAAAATTTATAGCATTTTCTGATAGGAGGATTACTTTTGCGCCACCTTGTAGTTTACCATTTTCGGAGGTTCCAATTCAGATTCTTTATTGATCTTTAATTCACAAAGTAGTTTGATTTATTGAAATAAAATCAACTAATTCATTCATTGCGAATGCTTTTCTTAGCTTGTTAACACTGGGCGTTGTTTGACAACACTCTTCCGGGGGCACTTGTCTTGGCTTGCCAGTAGTCTTCTGGGTGCACATAATTGGGCTTGACAACACTCTTCTTCGAATACTAGTCTTGGCTTGACAACACTTCTGGAAGCACTTCCCTTGGCTTAGCAATACTTTTATAGGGACACGTTGCGGACTGGTCTATTTTAAGATGAACGGATGTCCTGCACCCGCGATTATTCGGGTTCTGGCTCGGTATGTGCTTTACATGGCCGGTGAGAACGGTGCGGGATTGGACATCATGGGATGGGCTGCACGGAAACAGTAAGTGTAGGAACATTAAGCCGGTGCCTCTATGTAGGAACATTGAGCAGAAGCCACTGTGAAGGAACAGTGAGCCGAAGCCCCTGTAAGGGAATACTAAGCCGAACCGCCTGTTGTACAAAAATCAGCCGAAGCCACTGTGTAGGAACACTGAGCCGGAGCCTCTGTATAGGACCAGTGAGCCGAAGCCCTTTGTAGAAATGTATTTACACCGTTTTTACTCAAGACCGGCACCCGAAATTGCTCCTATCCTTTGCAGAACTAGAGCCCCAGATAAATTGCTATCATCTTATCGGATTATGCGCTCGGAAGCGACCCTGAGTCTAGTCGCCCTTAACATTAAGTATCATAGCTGTAGTGACACAAATGAGAATTGCATCAAACCACTCATTTTTGTGTGGCCATTGAAGCTAGTTTGCTGCTACTATTTACACAACGTCGACAGCGCATGTGTTTTTGTCAGTGAGTTTGAATTGTCGCGGTTTTTGGTGGATGTGTTGGGTGTTATGTGTACTTAGGTCACGGTTATACCAGAGAAGTATGGGAGTGTAAATGGCGGTGAATGTTCAGACTATTATATACGGACGGATTATGATGTCACGTTATAAGACTTTTCGAGCTAGAGCACTTTCATCCATTCGTACAACATGTCCCAGCCAGGGCATTCGTTTTATTTGGACGCGCTTGACTACGTCGATGACGTTATACAGCTCATGTTTCATACGACGACGGTACTCACCGTTAACGATAATACGTCCATATCATTTGCGGAGTATTTTTTTCTCGAAGACCTCCAGAATGGATTGAGCCGCTTGTGTCATTAGCCAGGATTCTGCGCTGTAGAGCAAGACATCTAGGATCAGTGTCTGGTAGAGTTGGATCATTGTTCTTCGAGAGAGGGCTTTGTCAATACATCGCTTGCTTAGAGTATAGTACCAGCGCATTGCGATTAATACTCGTCTCTTGATTTCCATTACTTTATTATTTTTTTTGTTTACGGCGGAGCCAAGGTAGGCAAACTCATCTACCATTTCAAAGTTCTAGTAGTCAACGTTCGTCCGCTACCTCCGAGTAGTCTCTTTGTTCGCTAAATCAAATTACTTGATTTTGTCCTCATTTATCACCAGACCCACCTCCGCCGATCGCTTCTCAATGCCTGAAAAGGCTGCAATAACATCCAGTAGTCCCCAGCCAATGGTATTTATAAAGACGGTACCAGTCGTGATTACTGCAGCTCTCCGCGTTAAAAAGTTCGCATGACAGACTATCGCTTTGTCTGAAGCCTCGCTTGGTAGAAAATAGCTCTGTCACATTTTTGCCTATCATCACTAAAGACGGCGTGTCGGTCAGTGGTACCAGTTTTGAAGGGATACCAAACTCAGCCATTTCATCCAATTGTTTTTGTCGTATCGGACTGTCGAATGCAGCTTTGTAGCCGACAAAATGATGACAAGTGTCGAACCGCATTTTTTGGACCTCTGTAATATTCTCCCAAACATATTCTGCAGCAACCACGTATATGTTTGGAACACACTTCAAATATTCATATATTTAGCATCTTCATTTGTATCTGTATTTAGATGCAAACATTAGCATGCTTACTTGCAAACATGCAGGGCTGTACGTGGAACCATATGCGTGTTTCATCCCAAGCATCCATATACCTACGTGGAAGCATTCGTGTGTTACCTCCCAAGCCTTCATGTACTTACGTGGAAGTATGTGCGTATTTCAACCCAAACACAAGGATACTTACGTGGAAACATGTGCGTGTTTCCTCCCAACCATAGAAATATTTAGAAACAAATCATTTGTTGACTTCAGTATATATATTGTATTTATTATTATTCAATATACCACTCAATATTTTCAACCAATTACCTACAAAATAAAAAGGTTTAAACCGACCCATTTACTGCATTACTTTTATCATCAATTGAGAATCTGCTGCTTTCAGCAGGTTTATACGTCACCAAACGCAATAAATTTTTGTTAAATTTCTTCAAATGTTCTGAAATGACCCATCTCTCGGATATTCTCACTACACGCTGAAAAACGGCCTCAGCAACATACAGCAGGAACCAGCTATATGTTTGCAAGCTTAAATGTCATGAGCTGAAGATCTGATGCTCTTTGTAGTCTGACACGTTTTTGTTTTCAATTGCTTTCAAAAAAACCAAGTCACATTTGGGGGTCACAAAAATATACATTATAATCTAATCATTGTATCTCAAACACGCAATATTGAAAGGCAAGCACCATGTGTTTGGACACAAGTATACTGTATTTACGACAAGCTACAAACACATCATATTTGCATCCAAACAACAAAAAAAGCAGAAATTTCAGCGTGGAAAGGCCAGGGGCATATAAAGGGCTTCACATTTTTTGTTTTTTTGAGTGTCTTTAATCCAAATCATGCCCCACTGATGTGGTATTTATATATAGGAATGGAATGCTCAAAAATCAAAGCCACAATGCAAATAACCCCAATATATGAAACTAAACGGCGTGATTGGGCCTTAGTTTTTGCAGATGAGGACGAAATTGCAGTGACTGGAACGGCATTCGCTACAGGAACCTGACAACGACGTTCTTGTGGCCTCAACTGCATGGATCTGGACGACTTATAATTTCAGCAAGACGACGCCACCCGTTACACCGCGCATGAAATAATTGATTTATTCCAGCAACGATTTCCAGACCAAATTATCTCCAGAAATTCTGATGTCAACTGGCCACCAAGATCATGCGATTTAACGTCGTGCGATTTCTTTCTTTGGGGTTTTGTGAAATCTCGAGTTTATGCGAAGAAACCAGAAACAATTCCTGAGCTCAAATCCGATATCCAATGCGTCATCGCTGAGATACAGCAACAGCTCTGTGAAAAAGTCTTGGAAAATTGCATGAAACGAGTAATGGCCTGTCATAAGAGCCGTGGGGTCTGTTTGACAGATATTTTACTCCGTACTTAATCGGAACATGTCTTCTTTACAGTCCAAGAAAAAAAATCCCAACCATCTCAAAAAATACGTGTTTTTATTTTAAAATTAAAAAAAAAACAACTTTAAGAGCGCTACGTCCAATTTATGGGCGCCATAATCGTCCTACCAGATCAACAATTGAGCTTCTAGTGGAAAAATTTGAATCCACAGGCACAGTACAAAATGTTCCCGTTATGGGTCGGCGGCGTCATTGCGCCGTACTTCTTCCGTGATGATCAAGACCGGCACATTACTGTGAATGCGAATGGCTACCGTTCAATGAAACCGAATATTTTTGACCACAATTGGATAATATGGACTTGGAGGACATGTGGTTCCAACAGGACGGCGCCACAAGCCACACAGCGAATGCCACAATCAATTTATTGGAAACCAAGTTTGGTGAACGTGTTATCTCACGAAATGGCCCAGTCGATTGGCCGCCTCGGTCGTGCGATTTGACGCCGGTAGATTATTTCCTGTGGGGCTACGTCAAGTCTATGGTCTATTCCAACAAGCCAGCGATGATTGATGAACTTCGTACGAATATCGAACGTGAAATTGCAGCAGTATCGGCCGATTTATAATTGAAAACCGTCGAAAATTGGGTTCAGCGTCTGGACTTCTGCAAGCGTGCCCGTGGTGGTCATGCAAAAGAAATCGAGTTCCATACATAATGGCATCGAACGTAATTTCACAGGAATAAAGGATTTCATTGGTATCTAAAACCGGTTTTGTTTAATTTAAAAAAACTTTTGTAGCGCTCTTATTGAAAAACCCTTTATAAGTAATTATTTTATATCAATATACAAAACTATAGCGTGACAAATATCGGCTGTTTGCTCCTCTTCTATTTATACTGTTTTGCTTTCCATTATTTTGCTGTTAGTTTCTGCGTTTTATTTGATTACTTTTCGTTTTGCTGCAAAATAAATAAAATGCAATTAGCAGGATTTGAATTAATTACAATAAGTACAAGTGTTCAAATATCCCAACAGACTAATGCAATTTTTGCAGTGGTACGAACGAGTAGTTATTAACTTAAGTTCATAAACTAACATGAAAAGGGTGGACACTAGTTAAATGATAGTTACTGATAATTAGTTATTATATGTACACAGTGCTATACACGTTTTGGTAATCACCAAATGATTACACATGTTTGGTAGAGTCAAACCAATAAATCTCTGAAGTCTGTGTAGCAATACTTTTATCCCACCGGCGTGCAAAGTTTTCACATGTCTGGTCAAAATTGTTCAAATTAAATTCATGTACACATGAATATATTATTGACCCATAATGGAATTTCATAAAGATTTTTGTAGAACATTCGAATGACATATTCCGTATCGGGTCTTTCTAGTCCACTGTTTAAGATGAACAGCTGCCCAAACTAATTGGTTGAAAAGAGGTTGTAGCAACCGCAAATTCGGCTGATGCCACCGAATTACGGTTGCCACAACCGAATTGAGGTTGCCACGACTGAATTTAGTCCCCACAACTGAAGTTCGGTTGAAGCAACCACATTTCATAATTGACTCGGTTGTGGCAACTGAATCATCAACTATAATCATTCCGTCAACAATATATTTTCTACAATGTCGTTTGGAACAATCGAATTTCGAATAAATTCGAATGCAACAACTGGAATTTATACCAAATTCGGTTACGGCAACCGAATATGGCATCAATTCAGGTGCAACAAACGGAATTTGACATCAATTTGGTTGCATCTACTATATTTGGTATCAAATAGGTCGCTATAACCTTTAATTCGTTTGGTGTAAAGGAGTTTCTTTTGACTTCTGTTGGTACAACCGAATTCATTTTCAATTCGTTTACCACAACCAAATTTTATATATTTGAAACCTGACGTTCACAGACCGTGATATCTCGGAGTGCTATCAAGATTTCTTTTGTGCTTTTTTAAAAAGGTTAGTTACCTAATATTGTAGTTATGGTTTTTGGGATAAAACTCCTTGTTTTATAGAAAATGTATACAAATTATCCGCGTGCACAACAAGCAGATGTCAATGGCTTTTCTAGGTCAGTCCTTTGAGATGTTTTAACATCGTCTGTTTATAGAACGGTTTAAAACGTAAATCGATAGATAGAACTTATCAGAATAGAACATGATACATATAACATGACCCGTAATGGCCGGGACTTCAGAAACGGTTCGAAGTGACATGCAAATTGAATTCTGTTTCTCTAAAGATTTCTGCATATAAAGTGCATTATTTCCACTCTTTGCAATTGTTCATGAGAATACAGGAAAGTAAATCATAACTAACTTAGTAGACAAAAATTCCAAAATTATGTTGTGACACCATTTACCTTACGTTCTGACAATCTCTAATTCGACTGTGACAACCACCAATTTGGTTGTAGGAACCTATAATTCCGCCGTAACAACCTCTAATTCGGTTGCGAAAATATCTCATTCGGCTGCAACAACCACCAATTCGGCTCTGAAAATATCTAATTCGTATATAACAACCTCTAAGTTGGTTGTGACAACTATTAATTCCGTTGCGACAACCTCTGATGCGGCTGTGATGAACTCTATTGTAGTTGTGCCAACCTCTAAATTCGGGTTGGGGCTAATTTGGCTGTCTCAGCCGAATTTCTCTGTGATGTATTAAGTCAAATTATTTCCGGACCTTATTGCGAAACGGTTTTGACTAAGGGTCGTCAAAGGCGACAAGGCCCTCTATTCTTGATTCACATATTACCTTTTAAAACACTGTCAAAGAAATTACCACCGAACCTACTCAATTGTCCACGGACAATTCTTTCGAGTTAGGACCCTTACAAAACGAGATTAATATAAAGTATTTCCACACCAGCTCGATCTATTGAATTTTCTCTACCGTTTTTAACACAAAGCTTCCGCAAGGACTCGTCCACCTGGTCCTTCCAGAAAAGTCTTGGCATTTTTGTTTTTTGGCTTCTATTGAGAATGAATATCTCTCACGCTGGTTCATCCTTATGCATTCTCCACATACGGCCTACCCAGCGTAATCACACTGCTATAATTCGTTTAACTACGTCGCTGTATTTTAGCTTGTGATTCATACACGCTGAGAAATCTGTCCTTTTATGTTGTTTAGATGCAAACATAACGTGTTTGTAGCTTGTCGCAAGTATAGTATACTTGTGTCCAAAAACATTAAATTTGCTAATCACTATTACATGTTTGAGACGCAATAATTAATAGGTTATAATATAACTATGTTTTTATGACCCAAATGTAGAAGTGTTTGTTGAAAACTGTTGCTGATAGGTACAAAAAACAACAGATCTTCAATTCATGAAAGGAGTGCTTGCAAAAATTTACATTAGGGTGTCCCAAAAAATGATTTTTTAAAATTTCAAATGTGGGGGGGGGGGGGGGGGGGTGTCTCAAGCGTGGCGTATTAAAGAGGTGATTACGGGAACGGTACCTTTTTTCTACTTATACTTATATAGTCCCCTACTTATAGTCCCCTACCGGCCGTTGAAATTTCGATTCCTAGTACATTTTCGAAAAAAACCGCTACCAAATTCATGCTTTTTCTCATGGCAGCTGTTGTTGTCACAGTTCTTCTTCTTTGCACGGCCGTAGTCTGCCCGTCGCAGCTCCTACATATCAGTAATTCTAGCCTTACAATCCGCGAGGAGATCTGACAAGTGGATTTTAGCACCGGATCTGTATAGTCTTCTAATATTCCGTGCATATACGTAAATCCTGGTCCTTATAACGTTTGCGAGGGTAGTCAATACATAGGTGGTTTTGAATTTATCATTTTCATATTGTATATTCGTTGGCAATGTAACGGTGGCGGAAGGCAAAATAATTATGGATCAGACGCTGACCGGAATGCAGTTTGTCGAAACCGGATTTTTGTTTCATTACTTTAGAGTCGCCGTTGGCCACTAGTGTTGGCTCAACCGCCTTCAAATGGCAAAAGAATATGTTCGCTAGTTCGAAAAGCTGCAGTGACAGGGCCACCTATTTAACCTAAGACGCTTCAGTGATCGTATAGCCAAATATTCATTTCGCCTTCTCACTGTAGGTAGCTAACGGAGGGTTCCGGTAAAGTCATTGCACAGAATATACTTCTAGGAAGTAGTGAGATGCTTCAACTGCCCTATGAAGGAATCATTTCAGGCTACTCCTAAATTAATGGCTGTCAGAAAATGTCCACCTTCATGGTCAGTCCCATGTCTCGAATTATGTGTAACAGGAGATTTTTTAAGAGCTTTCGAATTTGATTTAAAGAAAAACACATCAAATTTAGAGAAATGTATGAAATTTTTATTTGAGTCGATAGAACGGTCTATATGATTTTAAAGATGATGTCATGTGGACGTTGACCACGGCTGCGCCTCAAATTGTTCATACGCTGGGCCCAATTTTGGCTAACTCTCTCCAACATATCGGCCGGTATCTCACGAATAAATTCTTCAATATTGGCTTCGGTTGGGGGCTTGTTCCTTTAGACATGAGCGTTACCATAGCCCTACAAAACGTAATCGAAAGGCGTTAAATCGCACGATCTAGGCGGCCATTGGACCGGCCCCAAATGTGAAATCAACTGTTCACCGATCTCGCCTCACAATAGGGCTATTGTTTCGCGTATTGTGTGGCATGTGGCACGGTCTAGTTGAAACCAAATGTCAGCCAAGTCCAGCTCTTCTATTTTGCGCAAAAAAAATTTGTAATCATCGCACGGAGATTCCGAATAGCCGCCTCAGAAGGTCGACCATAAAATGGAAGAAGTGCACGAATTTTGATAATGAAATTCAATAATCTGCAAGCCTTGTTAGTTTGTAAGTCGATTCATGGTTAAATTATAGACCAAACTGAAAATGATTGAAAATAACTTGTTACCCGAAATCAGCTGAGCTGTCAAAAAAAGTGTTGCCAAAAGGAAAGTTGCTAAAAAAAAACCTCCATTATTATGTCCATTATACTGGAAAACTACATTTCATCAGTTACTAGGTGGTCCATCTGGTTCTTTGTTTTCTGATCAGGAGATAATCTGGTAGCTTTGTGGATGTGTGTATATTGAAGCCTCGCACAACTGGCAATCACGTTTATCGGGGAAATGTATCAGTCTCATTTTGCTGTCGAATGTGCCGCTATGTAGACTGAATTTGCCGACGTTTGCTTGAAAGACACTCTCCCTGCCAATTTTGGCGTGTAAATCACCTAGAAAAATCTTCATGTCGTGGCCAGGGTAGCGGCCTGGTCTCATTATCTACTTGTCTCAACGTAATGTTGAATAATCTCGCTCCTAAACGAATAGTTGCTCTACGTTCACTCATCGGGATAAACCCAGCCAGAAGGTAACGTAGGCTTTTGACAACTATAAATGTGGAACCAGATCCATGTTCATGGCAGCTGTAATGGATACCCAATATATTTCCGGAATAGCAGTAATGCTAGCCTTATAATACTCCAGAAAATCTGCAGTTAGATATTGGAACTTGATATAGCATTCTAACATTCCAGGTGCATATCCAAAAATCGTGGTGCATATCCAAATAACGTTTGAGTGGGTCGATAAAAAATAGACTGTTGTATGTCTTATATGTAGATTGTATGTCTTATCAGGCATTGGTTTCGTGACCAGACGATATGCTGCTTCTTGTCTCTTTATTGTATACCACGTTTTTGTCTTCACAGTTTTTAACAAACAAAGTCACATTTGGGTCACAAATGCATATATTATAACCCATTAATCATTGTGTCCCAAACATGTTTTTTGAATAGCAAACACAATGTGTTTAGACACAAGTCTAATACTATATTTGCAAGAAGGTACAAACAAAGCCAACAACAAACAAAGTTACATTTGGGTCACAAATGCATATATTATAACCTATTAATCATGGTGTCCCAAACATGTTGTATTGAATAGCAAAGACAATGTGTTTGGACACAAGTATACTATATTTGCAACAAGCTACAAACACTTTATAGTTGCATCCAAACAACAACAAAAAAAGGGAAATTTTTAAGCGTAAGTAAATCAGTGGGATGAGAATTTTTGTTTCCTTTATTGTTTTTTTGCCGTTGAGCACCAATATTGGTTCATCAGCCTTCACATGGTTAGCCCGAGCGAGTCTCAGCGGCGTTCAGGTTGTTCATCCAATTGTCACCTCCCTCTTTAGCAACCAATCGATCGGAGTCTAATAATGAAATTACCTGGGAGTGTAACGGAAGAGGTTCGCTGCTGGGGAAATGCTCGAAGTAATTGCTACAGAGAAATTTGAACCCATGATGGAAAAACCTTCCCAATTTATATTGTTCAATTTAAAAATATTTCGGAAGTGAACTAACTACATAGCTGTAAATTGAATGCCGGTTACTTAGTAGGATTATGTTTTAAAATACACATTTATTATGTCGGTGGTGCAATGGTAGTGTGCTCGCCTCTGGTACATGACATCCTGGGTTCGATCCCTGCTCTCACCACCTTAAGTTTCTTTCGGCGGCGGTCACCTCGCATAGTGACGGCAACATTATCGAGTATTTAGCCATGAAAAAGCTTCTCAAAATACCGTTCGGAACCGATGTAAAACTGTAGGTCCTAATCAGTGACTGTCAAAAGTAAAAAGTGCACAGTTCACGGGTTGCTCTGTCTCTGGCTCTCCCCAATCCCTTCATGTGATGTAATGGGAAACCATTTATACAAAACTGTTCCATTTTCTACCATCCCAAATGAGTATTCCTAGATTTGAGTCGAAGAATTTGTATTCTCGTTTAACTACAATATTTGTCTTTGAACATATGAACATTACTATAGATTTCTGCCATATTCCATATGTCGTCTCTTAAGAGACATTGCTTTTTTAAAGGATTGTCTTTTTGTTAAACCAAAAGGGGAAAGACAAAAATTCCCAGCAACCACAACTTTAGAGCCACACACAGAAACGGTGAAGGTTGAACAAAAGCGAATTGCTAAATGTTCAAAGATATGATTATCAAATGGATACCACCTCTCTTTGCCCCGTTTTCGTCCTTGAAAATATCCTTAAGAAATCAAGGTAAAAGTTTTGTTCTCATGTTTACACTTTCGGCTAGCAAAAATACTCTATGAGAGATGCAGGATTTACTGTTATCTGTATGGAAACAATTAGCACAAAATTTTAAGAGATGGAACAAAAAAGAGGAAATAGATTTGTGTGTTGGATAGGAAGGAAGTTACAGGATGTGTAAGTCCTAAGGAATGAAATTATTTGGAGAAAGGATGTTTGTATTTAAGTTTAACAGAAGTTGCAGGTAAAGTTAGCACAGGTGTTTGATTTCCGATAAACGGAATTAAGTGGAAGTTAGCGGGAGTTAGAGGGTAAGTTATGCTTACGGTTTTAGACGTGAAATTATTGATTACAAAGGGTAACACTATTCTGTGGTAGAGCTTCAGACAACTATTTTTAAATGCAGCTATCAAAGAACCAACTATCACTTGTTTAGAATTCTAATTTGTTAGGAAGGAGAAATTTTATTTCAAGTCAAAAATTTGGATATATAAATATTTCCGTTTGATTGTTCTTGTTTTAAATATTGATTTTATTTTTAAGTTAAAGCTTAACTTTTCTTTAACAATTTAAGACGAAAACAATCAACAATTGTGGTTTCACCAAAATACCAAATCATTTCCAATAACTTCCTGTTGAAGGAGTGGAGTTTCCCCTCTCCTTACATAGCGTTTTCAGGACAAATATCACGTAGCAAATCACTTAACGTTTTCCCTTCATTGTCTACAGTTTTTTCTTCCTCTTCCATATCTCTTATGCCCTCACTGATTATACTATTCGACTGTCCTGAAGGGAGTTAACATTTATCTAACCTTTTGAGGCTTCTTTTTTCCCCCCATCTATTGTTGTTTTTGGCCGGGCTATAACACGCAAATGCGTACAAATCAATTGTTTACGTTTGTCTTGTTCCTGTTTTACAACAAAAGCGATTTTATTGAAAAAAATTACAACAAACCATCGTTTCACTCATTTGCTGATGTATATTGTTGCTATAACAGTCATCCATCCATTGGAATCAAGCAGCAGTAGCCGCAGCAGCCAAGGCGTGCCGAGCATCACAAATGAGTTCCAGCCGAGTGTATTGAGGTCATTGATACACCAACTCTCTCACCCACTCAGTCACCAAGGCGCGCACACACACACGTGCTTGCTCCAATCGTGCATAGCCAAGGATTTGAAACGATTTTCAAGTGGTTGTCCCGATGCACAGTGGGTTGAAACACCGTTTGTATGAAATTACAACATAATTTATATTTTATTAATCTCTGGTTACAATGACTGTACAGAAAGGGTGTCCCAACAAAAGTGCACGATTCAAATGTGGTGGTATGTTTTTTGGATGCAAATGCCAGTTCTGAAAGTTGACGGCTGTTGCCTATGATTGTTCAGATTATAAAACATAAAGCGCAACGCCAAATTATCAATTGTGAGAACCCGTAACAGAAATGAGGTAAGTAATGCTGAGACTGCTCGTAAACTTTCGCAGATTACCCGACCCTGTTGATACGGCTAACCTGTTGGCGGAAATATTTGCAAGTAACTCTCGTTTGCCGGAATTCATACATATATGTATGTAGCTCACTGCTTTACGAAACCCTTTCCAATCGCTTCAACGGGTATAATGGGAAACTATTTCTTTATTATTTTTGATGTGTTAACATGTACAGGCACGGGTAGGGCAATCTATCAAAGTGAACACATGGAAAGAACACACAGCGTTAACATCACATACACTCCGGCACTTAAAGGCACTAAAAATTCCATATTCAGCAGCCTGTATCTTTTGCAATTTGTAACCGATTGCAGAATTTTAAAATCATAATAATGGTGGTTTCTTAACTAAAGAACTTTTTTTTTAGCAATTTATAAAAAAATTTCAAAAATGTGCTATTTTTTTTGGTTCACTTGAATAAAGGCACTTTATTATTTTTCATTATTTTTAAAGTAAGTGATGATTTTTTGTAGGGAGCGTTTGTTTATTACAATTTATTACATCTTAATCATTTTACGAGTCAAAATGGCAAAACAAAAAATTCGATGTTTACCGTCCTGAAGGATATTCTCTAACCGCGCAATAGCTAAAAAAATTGGACGGAACCCAACAGTTGTCGACAATTACATCAAGGACCCCGAGGGGTATGGAAAAATGTCATTGCCTTTATCTACGTATGAGAAAAGAAAAATCATCAGAATTGCTACTAATTCTGCCTTATCCTTGTCAAAAATAAGAGCTCAAGCTGGAGTAGAAGCGTGCCAGTCATCAGTACGCAGAGTAATTAAGAGCTGTGAGTATCTTAAATACCTGAAATTACAAAAAAAGCCGCCACTTGATGCTCCTCGTAAGGAAAGCGGTTTCAATTCGCAAGAGACTATATGGTATGGGATGTGCAGCCAAGAGGTCATGTAAATGACTGGAGAACCGTTGTATTTGCGGATGAGAAGAAGTTTAATTTGAATGGGCCTGATGGCTACAACTATTATTTCCATGATCTGCGCAATGAAACCCGTTTTTTGAACCGACATCACAGCCGAGAGGGCGGCGTTATGGTGTGGGGTGCTATTGCTTACTATGGCACCATCGATCTTGAATTTCAAAGTGCAAAAATGACTGGTACAAGCTATAAAACGTTATTGGAATCGGCTTTTCCATATCTTGGATATTGCAACAGGATTATGCCCCTATACACAACGCCAGAGTAGTAAAGGAGTTCATTGCAAGCCAAAATGTTAATATTCTTAACTAGCCACCCTATTCGCCAGATCTAAACATTATCGAAAATGTCTGGGGTTGGTTATCTCGTAAGGTCTATGAAGGAGGTTGAGTCACTAATTCAGCAGAAATCACTAATTTCTTTGGGTTGAACCTATTACTAATAATTTTTAAATAAAGTCAAATTAATTAAAAAAACAAGAAAAATTGTTTTCATTAAAATTAGTTAAAGTGCTTTTATGCAAGTGAACCAAAAAAATATAGCACATATTTAGACTTTTTGACGTAGAATACGTCTTACCTTACGGTATGAGGAGTCATGTCAGGTTTTTATTGTTGTAATCTTTATTTCATT
The DNA here is from genome assembly GCA_963931995.1 of Phaonia tiefii. Lineage (NCBI taxonomy): Eukaryota > Metazoa > Arthropoda > Insecta > Diptera > Muscidae > Phaonia > Phaonia tiefii. Next base: position 28,907,802 of record OZ008370.1, on the reverse strand, counting down.
GAATTTGAGGAAACGGCTAGATGAATTTTTTTTTAAATTTTTTTTTGTAGGTAAATGAAGATGTTATCTTTCGTTTGATATACATTTCATATTGGTTGATATATTTCTAGTATTTTAATTTCTCAAATGAAAATTGTTTAAACACATACACTCAAACATATGTGTGGTGTTTGGTTGAATGTTTTTGGTTGCTCAACATTGCTTAGGAACATGTATCTAGTAAAAAGTGAAACGAACAGCAAGCTAATGTTGCTTGGCAACATGTATCTAGTAAAAAGTGAAACAAACAGTAAGCTAACGTAATAAAGCTTTTTTGCGAAAGCTTCAATAAAGCTGTTGTAACATTAATTTTGAATTGTAAAGCGTAAAGCTTTCACACAACGCTCGAATGCTAATGCGAAGACTCGATAAGGTAAACCTTTTTTAATATTAGGGCGGCCCTCTCAACATTCGCAGAACTTATTTCAATAAAAATATTAATTAAAATACATAAATTAAATTAAGTTTAAAAAAATTGAACATAATATTTTTTTTTGAATCAAATGCCGTTGGTAAATATAAAAATTACAGCAGACAGTTGTCCGAGGCCTTCGGCCACGGACTGTCCCTGCAGGCTGTGTCAGAGACACGGCCCTTAAGTTTAACGTAGAATACGCCACCCAATAAGACAGAAAACATATATAACAATAAATGATAAATAATATAAGCAAATGAGTTTATTGTTATATATGTTTTCTGTCTTATCGGATGGCGTATTCTACGTTAAACTTAATGGCCGTGTCTCTGACACAGCCTGCAGGGACAGTCCGTGGCCGAAGGCCTCGGACAACTGTCTGCTGTAATTTTTTTTCTTTAGTTAAGAAATCACTATTGTCATGATTGTTTTATATCCCAAGATGTCTAGCTTCCATTTGCATTTTAAAATTCTGCAATCGGTTACAAATTGCAAAAGATACAGGCTGCTGAATATGGAACTTTTAGTGGTTGTTGTAAAACAATAGTCTCTGCCTGAAAATATGTATGGTGGTATTGATGTAGCAGCAGCGAACAAACATGCAGCTCGCCGTCGCCAAAGAGTATTAAACAGTATAGAGAACTCATGAATCGAATTGTATGACTCAAAAGCACCGGCGACATCCAGCGAATCATTCAAAACGTATTACTTTCCTTTTGTCATAACTTGGTTCATTCATAATATTGATGTGAAACATTGATGATGCCTTTTGAAACATTTATGCTTTTTGTATTGCTTTATGTAATAACATTGTCGAAATGGTGGATTTCTATTGAAATATTCTATAAAGAGAATAAGAGAAGAAGACTCTCCTCATGAGAGCGGAAAAAGGGTGCAATAAGTTCTCTGTACTATTCAATACCTTTTGTCGTCGCTCTGTATATGACAAAAGAAAAACAATTATTTCAGTGAGCTAAGTTTTACGTTTTATTCGTCTTCGTCGTCAAAGAGTATTGAATAGTATAGAGAACTCATGGGACTAATAGTATAACACAAAAGCACTGGCGACGTCTAGCGAATAATTCCAAACCTATTTCTCTCTTTTTGTCATAACTTGGTCCATTTATTATGTTGATGTGAAACTTTGATGCATTTGGACACATCTATGCTTTTGGTATTGTTTTATGTAATAACATTGTCGAAATGGTGCATTTATATTGAAATATTGTATAAAGAGAATACTACTCGTTTATGCTCTTTTACTCAGACTCTCTATATGAGAGCGGAAACAGAGTGCAATATGATCTCTATACTATTCAATACTTTTTGACGTCGCTCTGTTTATGACAAAACAAAAATAATTATTTCAGTGAGCTAAATATTGCTTTTTATTCAGTTGTATGCTAGGATTTGTAAGTCGAATTTGACATAAAACCCAATATTTTATATCTTGATTTATAAAAATTCCCAAAACAATCCCTGTCGCAACCACTGTGCATCATTGTTTTTTACCATATCAAGGGGGAGGTTTTTTCGCTATCGTCTGCTATTGTATTTGTTGTTGGCAATATCAGTGGTCAATTGGTTGTTATACCATAGCCAGGGAAATATTGTTTTTTTTCGTTGTATTGTTCGCCCAGGACACGTGTTGTAATTTTGATTTTTCGCCTCTCCTTCTCCTCCACCTTAAAGCGACTGCCTTTTGCTTTGGGAATTTTTCAAAAGAATATTTTTCATTGCCTAGTTAAGGGGGCACGGACCCCTTGTTCGTATCCAATTTTTTTACGATTCCTGTTGTGCGTTTTTAGCTGTTCTTGTTCTTTTTTAGGCCATTTACGTTTTTTTTTTTGGACGTTCGGCTGATATGATTAGTTGTCATTTGTAAATGGTTTGTTATCAATTTTCAAGATGATTGAATTAAGTGATTTATTTGTGGCATGTGGCATGTTCATGAAAACATTTGTTATTGAGCCATAATGAATAGGAAAAAAGTACAAAAAAAAATCAAAAAAGTTCAAAAAGCACAACAACATGTTCGAAATACACAGAGAAAGACTGGAAATTCAGTGTAAATAACATGAGTCCTGTTCAAAAGGTGAATCTGATGAAAAATTGCGAAGATAAAGGTTGACGGAAAAAGCGAACGACGGGACATTAAGACAAATGAGAGAATAAATATTAATGAGAAGAATACCAGAAGAAATTAAGCATCGATAGAAGATGACCAAAACGGTAATGAAGTTTAATAAATTTCCAAATCGTGTCGATTCTCTAAGGGTTCAAAGGAACTGGTTTCTCTAAAGATCCAAATGAAATGGTTTCGATTAAGAACTACATTGGCTTTTAGATGCCTTAAGGCAATTGTGAATATTACTATCACAAATCAGGATATTAGGATTTGTTAGATTATATCTCTGAAAAAAGTTAAATCGGCAGGAAAATTCACAAAAGTTCTTCAAATATAAACAGTTTTTTCAAGATAACAAGGACAACACAAAATTTTGTGGGTGGACGATTCCTGCGCCAAATGATCACACTCGGTGAGTATAGTCAAATCCCAAAAATTTAGACCGTTGTGTAGATACACTTTTTTTATGGGCGTGGCAAGTTTAATTTTAATCCGATACTGTGCGAGTTAAAAGATAAAAAAATCGAGTACGAATATTTAATTCCGCGAATTCTTGTGATAACATGTCTTCAGTGAAATTTGACAGGGATTATTTTCGTAGAATAATCAAATGCTCTATTCCAAAGGTTAAAGGGTCCTTTTCGTCTTTTGTTCACAAATTTACACTAAACTGGCCAGCTACGGATTCAGAATGTGCCACGAATTTATTCCTCATTAAATTTCAAAATTGTCTATCTTTATTTCCAGACGTCCTGTTTGTCCTTTTTTCCAAAATATCCAAATGTTGTGGCAATTTATTGTGGAATAGATTTTACTAAAGGAAGGAATCGTCCATCCCAAAGCAAAAACTTAAAATTTTTGCATAGTGTAATTAATGTCAATGAATTGATAACAGCCGCCTCCTGTATAAGGGTTCATCCACCTGAAAAGAAAGAGTTTGTACCGATCCTTGAAAATTATAAGGCTGACGCCACCACTATCTAGAGAATGGGTTGGACAGTATAAACCAAATAAAAACTGGGTCATAAATTTCGTTGCGGATTTGTACACGCTAAAAAATATCGGCCCCAGAAAAATATTGCAGGAAACATGTACATGTTTGCAGGCAGTGTTATCGTGAATTGAAGATCTGCTGCTGTTTGTTTTATTATTGTCTGTCACGTTTTTGTTTTTACACGATAAAAATCTTCCATTTTTTGTTGTTTGGATGCAAATACAACATGTGTTTGAAGCTTGTCGCAAATATAATATACTTGTGCACAAACGCATTGTGTTTGTTATTCAATATTAAATGATTGGGACACAATGATTAATTTGTTATAACAGATGTATTTTCGACCCAAAAATATCTGTGTTTGTGATACAAATACAGCCGTGTTTGTTGCACTGTTCATGCTCTCTCGAGAGCAAGAGAATAAAAGAGGGACAACGAGTGTGTATATCTTGTAAGTTTGTGTCTGTATTTTTGCATTATTCTCTCAGTGAGTGATTTATAAATATACCTGAATGTGTGTGATGTATTGCGTTTTAATTTCATGTATTCAGTCGTCAATGGTTCCTCGGACAGAGGATATCAAAAGCGCTTGATCAGTGAAAAAGGAATAAACAAACGCTCGGACGGTTAAATGTTTTGTGATGTTGCCTTGGGTTTTTGTGTGTGTTTCGCATATATTTATGTGTTCTACCAAAGTGAGAAACGATTTTGAGGAAAAAAACTGGAATCCCCTTTTACTGTCCGAGCCTCTACTGAAAAAATCGGAATGGTGGACCATTTGTGAAATATAATAAAAAAACACAAGTAATTAATACACGCTTGTCTGGCATCAACTAGATTTGTGTATAAGTAAAGGGTTTTTCAACAGAGACGCTACAAAACTAAATCGATAGGGACAGCAAACGACGCTATATTTTTTCCCGCTCTTTTGACATTTCTCTTCAGTAAGGTTTGCCATTGCATAATGGAAAGATATACGAGCCAACAACGAGTCGAAATTATTAAAATTTACTTCCGAAATTTGGAGTCAGTGGCCTCAGCTTTAAGAGCTCTACGTCCAATTTATGGTCGGCTCATTTCTGGCTGAATGGCTTCGTCAATAGGCAAAATATGCGTTATTGGTCAGACAGCATTCCACACGTAATCCCTGTGTCATGATTGCATCCCGAAAAAATTACGGTTTGGTGCGGTTTATGGGCCGGCGGCGTCATTGGGCCGGACTTCTTCCGTCATGATCAAGACCGGCACATTACTGTGAATGCGAATCGCTATCGTTCAATGATAATCGAATATTTGTAGCCCCAATTGGATAATATGGACTTGGAGGAAATGTGGTTCCAACAGGACGGCGCCACAAGCCACACAGCGAATGCCACAATCAATTTATTGGAAACCAAGTTTGGTGAACGTGTTATCTCACGAAATGGCCCAGTCGATTGGCCGCATCGGTCGTGCGATTTGATACCGTTAGATTATTTCCTGTGGGGCTACGTCAAGTCTATGGTCTATGCCAACAAGCCAGCGATGATTGATGAACTTCGTACGAATATCGAACGTGAAATTGCAGAAGTATCGGTCGATTTATGCTTGAAAACCGTCGAAAATTGGGTGCAGCGTCTGGACTTCTGCAAGCGTGGCCGTGGTGGTCATGCAAAAGAAATCGAGTTCCATACATAATGGCATCGAACGTACTTTCACAGGAATAAAGAATTTCACTAGTACCTAAAACCGGTTTTGTTTTATTTAAAAAAAACTTTTGTACCGCTCTTATTGAAAAACCCGAAATATTGTTCGTGTACCAATGCATAGTGATAACCAACGCATAACTGAAACCTTCTGAAGACAAAAACGTGAGAGACAACAGAGAAAGGAGAAGCAAAAGGGCAGCAGATTTTCATTTCATAAAAAAAGTAACGCATTCAATGAAAGTAAATGTTTAATGTAAATATTTTAATTTTTTGTATAAATTATTTATAAATATAAAAACAAATAAATTATAATAAATAAAGAAAGAAAGAACAATTCGGTTCTAAATATTATTGTTTGAGAGAAAATACGCATACGTTTCCACATAAGTATATGGAGGTTTGGGGAAATACGCGAATGCTTCCACTTAAGTATATGGATGTAAGCATGCTAACGTTTGCATTTAAATACTCCTGAGTTTGGGACTTGCAAAAATATAAATATTTCAAGAGTGTTACAAACATATACATGGTTCCTGCAGACTATGTTTGGGAGAATATGTTATAGAGGCGAGGTTTTTTTTGCGTGTACCAGTTTTCAACAAACAAAGCCACATTTGGCTTACAAAAACATATACCCTATTAATCATTGTGTCCCAAATATATTTTTTAGAATAGCAAACATAATATCCTTGAACACTAGTATACTTTATTTGCGACAAGCTACAAACACGTTATATTTGCATCCAAACAACAAAAAAAGATAAAATTTTCAGCGTGTAGTTGGCATAAGGCTATGACATCTTACGCCTAGGTTCGATGCAATGGTGAACGTATCCGAACTAACCCGAAATGCTACTGCTATATTTCGATTATTTATTTGAGTTGTCTTTGATCCGGGGAATTTTTAGAAAATTGTACGAGGGCGGCCCCAAAACTAGGCGACCAAAAAAGTTGGGAAAAAACTTAGTTAATTTTTAAACATAATCTCCTGTCAGCTCGATATACTTTTTCAATCAATATTAAATAGCTTCGATTCCCTGTTTTTTGTAAGAACGGTCAAACTCCTTAAAATAGCCATCAACCGCAGACTCCAGCTCTTCATTGTTGGCAAATCTTTTACCACCGAGCAATTTTTTAAAGTTTGTTCAAGTTCAATTACATTGCATTGAATTGATTTCAATTGTATTGAATTGAATTGCATTGAATTGAATGGAATTGATTTGAACTTCATCGAATTGAATTGAGGTGCATCGAATTGAATTGTATTGAATTGTATTGAGTTGAATTGATTTGAATTCAATTGAATTGCACTGTATTGAATTGAGTTGAATTGAATCGAAATCAATTGAATTGAATTGAGGTAATTTTAATTGAATTGATTTGAATTGTATTGCATTGAATTGTATTGAATTGCATTGAACTGAAGTGAATTGATTTGAATTGAATTTCAATAAATGGAATTGAATTTCACTAAATTGAATTGAAGACACAACAAAACTTACTTAATTTTTAAACATAATCTCCTGTCAGCTCGATATACTTTTTCAATCAATATTAAATAGTTTCGATTCCCTGTTTTTTGTAAGAACGGTCAAACTCCTTAAAATAGCCATCAACCGCAGACCCCAGCTCTTCATTGTTGGCAAATCTTTTACCACCGAGCAATTTTTTAAAGTTTGTTCAAGTTCAATTGCATTGCATTGAATTGATTTCAATTGTATTGCATTGAATTGAATTAAATTGTATTGAGTTAAATTGAATTGAATTGAATGGAATAGATTTGAACTTCATCCAATTGAATTGAGCTTCATCGAATTGAATTGTATTGAGTTGAATTGATTTGAATTCAATTGAATTGCACTATATTGAATTGAGTTGAATTGAATCGAACTGAATTGAATTGAATTGAGGTAATTTTAATTGAATTGATTTGAATTGTAATGCATTGAATTGTATTGAATTGCATCGAACTGAAGTGAATTGATTTGAATTGAATTGAATTTCATTAAATGGAATTGAATTTCACTAAATTGAATTGAATGGAATTGAATTGAATTGAATTGAATTGAATTATTTGAATTGAATTGAATTGAATTGATTTGAATTGAATTGAATTGAATTGAATTGAATTGCATTGAATTGAATTGAATTGAATTGAACTGAACTGAATTGAATTGAGTTCAACTGAATGAATTGATTTGAATTGTATTGAGTTGTATTGAATTGAGTTGAATTGATTTGAATTGAATTGAATTGAATTGTATTGAGTTGTATTGAATTGACTTGAATTGAGGTGCTTTTAACTGAACTGATTTGAAATGTATTTCATTGAATTGATTTGAATTGCATTGCATTAAATTGTATTGAATTTCATTGAATTGAAGTGAATTTCATTAAATGGAATTGGATTTCATTAAACTGAATTGAGTTGAATTGAATTGAACTGAACCGAATTGAATTGAGTTCAACTGAATTGAATTTATTTGAATTGCATTGAGTTGTATTGAATTGAGGTGAGTTTAGTTGAATTGAATTGATTTGAATTGAATTGAATTTGATTGTATTGAATTGCACTTATTGAAATGAATTGAATTGAGTTGAATTGAATTGAATTGAACTGAATTGAATTGACTTGAATTGAATTGATTTAAATTTTATTGCATTGAATTTTATTGAATTACATTGAATTGAAGTGAATTGATTTAAATTGGATTGGATTGAATTTCATTAAATTGAATTGAATTGAATTGAGCTGAACCGAATTGAATTGAGTTCAATTGAATTGAATTGATTTGAATTGTATTGAATTGTATTGAATTGTATTGAATGGTATTGAATTGTATTGAATTGTATTAAATTGTGTTGAATTGAATTGAACTGTATTGAATTGTATTGAATTGTATTGAATTGTATTGAATTGTATTGAATTGTATTGAATTGTATTGAATTGTATTGAATTGAGTTTAGTTGAAATGATTTGAATTGAATTGAAGTGAATTAATTTAAATTGAACTGAATTGAATTGAATTCAATTGAATTGAATTGAATTGCAATGAACTGAATTGAATTGAATTGAATTGGTTTGAGTTGAATCGAATTGAAATTAAATGAATTGAATTAATTAAATTGAGTTGTACTGAATTCAATTGCATTGAATTGAACTGAATTGATTTGAATTTAATTAAACTGATTTAAATTACCGGATGTGTTCTTCAACGGAAAATTAAAAAATATTAAAATATGACAAATGTTTCTGTATTTTACGGACAAACAAAAGAAGACAAGTCAAGAAAATGTTATTTTGTGGTGATTTTGTATTAATTTGTTTATAAAAATTTGAATACATTATTGAACCGAAAAATATCCGTAATTAAAACCGGAAATTAACCGGTTTTCCCCATTCTGTGAAACCGAAAACCGGTTTTCTGAAAAAGTGATTTTTCGAATAACCCGAAAACCTATTATTCGAAAATGCCAGTTTTGTGAACGCTCTATCTATATGATACCCATTGATCTGTTGGCTAAAAAGCAACTGTATATATCGACCTCCAAGGCACATCGGATAGGGCAAGTTTTCGCCATGCCGGGAGAAAGAGGAGTCTATTGACGATTTCACATCGAAAAAAAAGAAGAAGTGTTGGACATGTAAGGTCTTCCAAGTGACCCCTTTAGTCTGCACAAAAAAGTTACCAATGGTTCAGAAACGCTTAAAATTGTTTGCTGGGAAACAATGGAGAGAATTCGTTGACGCTCTATGTTTTTGTTTTATTTAAATGTTGTATGATCATTTCGTAATATTTTGTTTAACGAACTAAGGGACATATATACCTATGTATATATAGACAATAAAAGAAATTAAAACAGCTGCAATACGGCTGCATCAAATTAAGTTGTTAACTCTTTCCTCCCACTGTGCAGCTTCCTACAATTTGACATTTAATTGCTATTGTTACATTTGTTATAGATTAATAATCATAAAATTGTAATTAAAATTAATCTATAAATTACAAATATACAGTTTGTAACGCTTCGTTTAGAACAAAATGTCACCTGCTATTGGTATCTAATGATCAGTTATTTGATGATCAAATGAGAGGAGAAGCTAAATAAATTTCATATAAATGCAACCAGCAGTTGATGAATGGAAAATAGTCAGCAATATGTGGTCAAGAGTTGTAGTATTTCTGGCAATTTTCGTGGTTTTGTTGGGCAGTGCAATGGTAAATATGAGGCAAATATAGAATTTAAACAACATAATTTAATATTTTTCCAAATCAATGATTAGCCGTCTCCCTTGCCCCAGGATCAGGGGCAGGGTCAGGGCCAAGGTCATGGTCGAGGTCCATGTGGCCCACCACCCAGCGGTCCTCCACCCAATGGACCACGACCCAGTGGCCCTCCCCCACGTAATGGACAAGGCGGTAAGTTTGTCATCCCACGCACTGTCGGTTATCAGCAGTTATTTAATTATTATCTGCTATTGCAGGTCCTTGTGGTCCTCCTCCTTCCACTACAGCCGCTACTACTACTCGTTAATTGAGCAATTTATTCCTACAAACTAAGGCAGGTAGCTACTGTAGCATACGATTGCTTTATCCCGGCCGTTCATTCTCTTGGCGTTTCTTTATTGTGCTATCATGTAATATTATAATTCGGTTATAGTTGAATATTATTCATTAAAATCTAAACTATTAAACCTAATATTTTGTTGTTTGTCTACGGTAGTAATAAATTTTAGCCACTTAATTATTACCTCTAATAGAAATGACCAGTACCGTACAGGAATGATCAAAAATTGTGTCCAAAAGGGGCAACACCATGAATACAGAACACACCCAGAAGGGATAACATCATGATTGTACAATGTACATACCGGTTACCTGGAATGGGAAAATACCTCACTATAAATGTTAGGCCAACCTGCACTATTTTTGCTCTTGAATGGTTTTCCCATTACATCCCATGAAGGACCGGGGAGAGATTCTTTCAATCCGTCAGCTGTGCGCTTTCCAGTTTTATACTCACTGATTGGGACCTAACGTTTTTACACCGATTCCGAACGGTATTTTTGAGAAGCTTTTTAATACTCGAAAGTGTCGCCGTCACTATGCGAGGTGACCGCCGCCGAAAGAAATTTAAGATGTTCAGGGCAGGGATCGAACCCATCGAACCCAGGATTTCATATACAAGAGGCGCGCACTAACCATTGCACCACTGACGACTATTAAGTAACTTAACTATAAAGTAGAATATTGGTTTAAAGTTTTTTGCAGATCTTCTACCTAAGCATCCGGCTCCGATGACAGACCATTACTCTTTTTATGTAGTTCGTCATGACTTTTTTACAAAGCTGTGGCTGTATCTCGCCGATGACGTGTTGGATCTCGGCTTTGGGCTCAGGAATTGTCTCTGGTGTATTCGCATAAACCCGAGTTTTCACAAAACCGCAAAGAAAAAACTCGCACGGCGATAAATCGCATGATATTGGTGGCCAGTTGACATCAGAATTTCTTGAGATAATTTGTTCTGGAAATCATTGCTGCATAAAATCGATTGTTTCATGCGCGGTGTGACAGGTGGCGCCATCTTGCTGGCACTACATGTCGTCCAGATCCATGCCGTCCAGTTGAGGCCACAAGGGCAGTATTATCATGTTTCTGTACCGAATGCCGTTCACAGTCACTGCAACTTCGGCCTCATCTTCAACATAAAAATAAGGCCCAATCTCGCCACCTGTCCAAGACCTGCTCGTTATGGGTACATTTGTTTCTCACAGATTGAATGAGGATTTTCTGAGCCATAAATTCAACAATTTTGTGTATTCACGAATCCATTCAGATGGAAATGCGCTTCGTCGGAGAAGATGACTTTTTGATGTGTTAACATCTATAAGCACGGGTACGGCAATCTACTAAAATGGACACATCCAGACAACACACAGCGTTAGCATCACATACGTGGTTGTTGTACAACAATAGTCTCTGCCTGAAAATAAGTATGATGGTATTCATGTAACGGCAACGAACAAACAAGCAGGTCATCATCGCCAACGAGTATTGAATAGTATAGAGAACTCATGGAATGAATTGTATGACTCAAAAGCACTGGCGCCATGTGGCGAATGATTCAAAACGTATTACTCTCTTTTTGTCATAACTTGGTCCATTCATAATTTTGATGTGAAACATTTATGCTTTTTGTATTGTTTTATGTAATAACATCGCCGAAATGTTTCATTTATATTGAAATATTCTATAAAGAGAACAAGACTCGTTTATGCTGTTTTACTCAGACTCTCTACAAGAGAGCGGAAAAAGAGTGCAATAAGTTCTCTATATTATTCAATACTTTTTGTCGTCGCTCTATTTATGACAAAATAAAAACAATTATTTCAGTGAGCTAAATATTGCTTTAAATATTTTAACAATATTGCAGAAGAAAAAAAGAAAGTGCAATAGCAAAAGAGCCTTAAGCACATTGAACGAACCAATTGCCCCACAGGAGTCTTACTCTTCATAATCAACCCAGTTTCTTAAAAGTTGTTGACCACTCTTCGAATGGTTGACACATTAGGTGCACTCTCTCGACTGCCAATTTTTCGAAGTTAGCGTTTCACAATTATAACGCGTTGTTCTTTCGTAATGAGTACCATTTTTAAGAATCGGAATTGAGTGGTGCCAAATTTCAGGGTTGCCACTTGTACAGGAAAGAAATTGCACTAACCTGCAACCTCACTGCGACACCGTATATATCGATTGTAATGTAAGATGAATGATTCATTAGATAACCGCATCCGATCCAAGATCTGGGTTTTTTGTCGACTTACCGGTCTAGATCCATAGTGTTTACTAAGAAGCATGGGCACTTTGAGCAGAATGTGCGTCTTCACCGGGCACTACGGTCTTGGCAAGAACTTTTCCTGTCCCCGTGCTCTATCAACTTTGCACTCGCCACATATATATTATAACATATTAATCATTGTGTCTCCAACATGTAATATTGAATATCAAACAGAATGTATTTGGACACAACTATAATATATTTGCAACAACCTGCAAATGCAGGTTATGTTTGCGTCCAAACAGCAAAAAAAAACAGATTTTTACCGCAATACACCACAGACCAACCAGTAGTTGAAATAGTTTTTCCTCCAAGAGGAACGGATACAAAATTGGGCCTGGCCGTCAACATTGTCATGACCACCTTTGGTAGTCAATTTGCATCAGCCATTAAAATTAGTCTCCCAGAAACTTGATACTTGTTGTTAACATTTCTTGGCACTTCCACTTTATGGTCATGTATATGTGTTTGTCTATGACAATCTAGGTAATGACCACTTTTACATATGATTCCCTATCTCTGCTATTATTCTTAATTGAATGAAATTCAATTAACGCAATTCAATTTTGTCCAACAAAAAACAAGTAACTTCAAAATTACCCCTCTATTATAAACACAATGACCAGCACTTCAAAAACATAACAGGGATCATGACAAAAACTGAGCTAAACGTCAGGTTATCACATTTCAGGTGGCAGTATGATGGGTTTTTTTTTGTCGTAGCCCAGCAACCTGTTACATTAATTGGCATTAAACTTAATGCTGTCGAAAGGTAATGACATTAGTGCTCCACTATGTGTAGGATCAGGGATATATAAGCGCAGCCATACAGCGGCAGACAAGGCAGAGGCATTAGGTTATACGAAGGTGATGACAGGGATATCATTATCCTTATGTGATGATAGCACAAGAGTAAGTCTGCATACAATCCCAATGATGACACAATATTGCTGTTGTCATTTCTATTAATAATATTAAAACCCACGATTAAAAATATTATACAAAAAATTACATGCAAAATAAAAAACACATGAGCCGCAAAATATGCTACAAAAAACATTAGCGTTCTTATACTCCAAAAAAAAGGAAAAAACTAAAATTGCAATGGCAAACCAAAGAATTTACATGCAAATAAGGTATAAACATTATACACTTATTCAAACACACACACAATTCCTATGACTGTTGTATGCGGCACATACTTTCAGGCTGTGAAACCGGGAATATGCAGTGCATACATTTCGGCTGGCCTTAAGTGTAAATTGTGTGTGTGTGTGTGTCTGTTTTGTCACGGGGATGTGTAAAATGATGTTAAATTTTGTGCAAATATGTATGAAAATCAATATAACACCCGTTTACCCGTAAAGTTCCACATGAATTATAAAATGTTTACTTTACCAAGGACTTGTTTCGCTCTCAAGGACCTGTTTCCTTTGCCAACTATGAATATCGAAGGTTTTTGTCTTTGGCTTAAGAACACGATGCAAGATGCTTTCACCGCTCGCGGTAATTGTGTGTGTTGGTTAGTTGGTTACATACATATTTAATGCTGCATATGTTAAGGCGCAAAATGAAATTTTGAATCTGACACTGTTCTACAAGTGTGAACATATGGCAAAGCTGGGTGGAAAAATTAACGGCTTTCAGGGAATATAAAAACCGGCAAGCAAGGCTTCTCCATACGAGGGAGTACAATAAAAATGCTCGAAGAGTTTCTTATTTAGTTTTCACAAAAACTTTTGTAATTGCGGTGGAAATCTTATAGACAACATCGAGGCATCTGAATATATACACATGTTCATCTTGATATACTATACATACGAATATATCCGCAAATACTCCTTTAGTCCTGCGAAAAACAGAGCCACGTATGGTCACAAAAATTGAAAATTACTTTTATCAAACAACGGCTGTAACAACATACGCCGTTGCCACTGTACATGCGGTATTGCTGTACACTCGCAGTTTAAGGTTATTAAAATTATTTTTGAGGGCATAATTTAGTGTACAAGATACTATTGCACACTGCAACATATTCGTCCTTTAGCATGTGTTCTAACACACATATTGCTACGTTCCTTGTAGTCCTGAGATGCGTCGTCCTTATACTTGGTGTGGCCATAGCCACTAGTGCATCGCGGTGTTGATACAAATTCTCTCTTGTATATATTGAGTTTTAATTAGAAATTGTACACTTTGGTAAGAAAAATATGAATCTCATATGTTCCTTTAGTTGTTGAGGCGAAAAGAAATGAACTGTGTTGCCAACAACGTTTTAGAATTCATAATTACTTTAATTACAGTATACTTTTAGGCTTAGCAAGTGGGAGATTCAAATTCTAATTATTATTTCTGCGGTATTATAAAATATACAAAATATTTCGGAAGTTTTTGATGCAGATAAGTGTCTTATCCTTATTTTTACAAGATGTTGAAGAGATCACTCAAAATAATATATCTATAAGAAAATGAAGATATCATACAAACATACTCTACTCAATAGAGTTAAATGGATTCCAAAAGCTTAAGCTTGTAACGGCTGAGTTTTGCAACTTGATCTAAAATAATCCTTTCAAGACTTGTTCCAATGCTCTAAAAAATGCCGCATATACCCCACTTTTGATGAAGACTAGTTATCGTATTTATATTTTACCAGGAATAGAATACCTCAGCTTCTTTATTTTTAAGAAGATTCAACGAAACCTCAGTAAGACTTTCATTGGCGGACAGTACTTATCACCATTATGGCCGGAAGATATTGCAGAGATCACACAATATTGTTGGTGTCGAGGTAGATAATCATTAAACACATCTGTTCCTACAAGGAAACCCGACAGTAGCATATTTTCCCAGCCAGCATGCTTAGAGGTGGGAATGGACTACGTGCAAACCCATCCAACACCGAGCTGCTCCTCCTTATAGTTGGAGAGTGTTCCAAATACGTCAGCGTTATTTTCAACCACAAACTTGATTTCAGATCGAAGATAGTAAATAGGACGAAGAAGGAGTCGACAGCCCTCTACATCCGTAAGAACGAAGTCCCCCTCTTGAGAAGCCCAGGTATTGTGTACTAATGATTAGGGTTCAACGAATGATAGCGATGTGCCCCGTGGTTGCTCTGCGTACCACTCAAATTAAATGATATATTTCAATTCAATGATCTATTTGCTGTCATTGGACATTCTCGTGAATGAGAATGAGGGACCGATTCATCGCTCCAACCACATTACAATTTCGTTGAAAGAGGACCACGTTGACTTAGTTACGTTGGTGGCCTCAAACAACCAAGACGGGTCAAGGGCCTTACAAAATAAGGATAACATGTTACTCCAACCGGCTCGATCTGCAGCTTTTCTCCTCCAGTGTGTGACACCAAGCTCTCCTGATCTTCCAGCGAAGCCTTGGTCCTTGGTAAAGTGAGGATAATATGTAAGAAATGTCACATGTTACCAGCGTATGCTGATGATTGGGATATCATTGGGGGAATCTGCGAGAAGTTACTGCAGTATTTACGAGAATTGAGAAGGTATCAGGAAAAGTGGGCAAAGGAGAGCAAGACAAAATTAATGGTTCCGAAAAGCAGAACATCCACCGGATTGGCCGGAAGACTGATCTTTGGTCACCGTTATAATTTCGAAGTAGAGGACGAATTTATTTACCTCGAATCTCCCCTGAACGGATGCAATAACGTCAGCCTGGAAATCTAAGTGAGAATTTTGCTTGAAGACAAGTGTTATTTTGGCATAAGCAAGCACTTCATAGATACGAGCCTCTCTCGCAAAACGAAGATCCAACTATATCAGACTCTAATGGAACCTATCGCGGTTTATGGCGCAGAATCCTTCCACATATCGCTTGCTGATGAAACATCATTGGAAGTCTACGAGAGTCAAATGTTCCGAAAAATATATGGCCCTATAGTAGAAAGCGGTATGTGCCGACGACAGATGACCCACAAGCTGTAGAATCTGTGTCCCAACATCAACGTAGTTATGCGTATCAAAATATCTCGCTTTCGCTGGCTATGCAGTGTCAGTAGAATCGTTCAGAATGAACCAGTGCGAAAGGTATACGAAGACGCAATCGAAGCGCATCGAAAATATGACGACCAAAACCACTCTGGAAATACCAATTGCCTGTGAGAACCTTGGCGCTACCAACTGGAGTAGAAAGGCTGAAGATCGAGCTGGTTGGAGAAATATGATATCCTCGTTTGACCCCCTTGACCCCTCTGGGTTGTATGAAGCCACCTAAGAAAGTCAGTAAAGCGACCCTCAACACCGAAACCGAAAACTTCATTTCCGAGACAATGGCTATAAAACCCTACTACGTATATATTCACAAGTATCCCACAGAGAGGGATGAATTCTGAATTCAGCAATGGACGAAGATTCCACAGCCATACGGCGGAATAACGTCATGTGTTTAAACATTAGTATTACTCTTAATCGATGAGCAACATATTAAGCAGAAGTTCTGTCTCCCTGAAAATTGTTTATCAGGGCTTAAACCGATTACGCAACATTTTCATTTGGCTCAAAACCCACGGTGGGAACACTACGTGATAATCTTCACTTGCAAAGTAAAGTTGATCAAGCCGATAGTGTCACTAAATATCTGTAGGATATTAAATAGTTATCAACACTTGATAGCATGGGGTCATATGGAGCAGTAGACACTGCTGCGTCTTGGAAACAAAGGGGCGGACGAGGTGAACAGAAGGGGCTACAACCATCGGACTGTTTATCTGCAAAGTTATCCTTTCAAACAATTATGGCTGGACTTCCGGAATGGATAAGAGTGACATAAAAAAGGGTACGGAAAACATCAGCCAGAATAAAAACCGGACGCCCTCCACGACTGGACGAACCGGATGGCAACAAGATCACCGGATCTTCATCATCGATATTCTCACTGGGTATAATACTCTGAGGAGATATTAAATTTATTAAGTCCGCAACAGGCAATGCTAAGCATGTAAGGAACACATCGAAACAATGAAATCCCGTCTCTGCCATTGTTCCACATTCTCAAGATTGAGACTTCACTAGCTCTCTGGTGATACAATAACCATTTTGTAGCAACTGAGAGGAATGGATTGCATAAATCTGGGCGAATTTTTAGGCAGTATTTGCATTTTATGGAAAACTTAATTGAAATGAATTGCATTGAATTGAATTAAATGGAATTGAATCAAACGGAATTGAATTGAATGGAACTGAATTGAATTGAACTGAATTTGAAATGAATTGACGCGAATTGAATTGAATTAGAATAAATGGAATTGAATTGAATTGAATTGAATTTTATGGAACTGAATTGAATTGAATTTCATTGAATTGAATTGAATTGTATTGGATTGAATTGAATTTGAAATGAATTGAATCGACTTGAATTGAATTGAGTTGAATTGAATTGAATTAAATGGAATTGAATTGAATTGCATTAAATTGAATTGAATTGAATTGAATTGACTTGAATTGAATTGACTTGAATTCAATTGACTTGAATCAAATTGAATTGAACTGAATTGAATTCAGTTGAATTGAATTGAACTGAATTGAGTTGAGTTGAATGGGATTGAATTGAAATGAGTTGCATTGAAAAGTATTAAATTGAATTAAACTGGATTGAATTGAATTAAACTGAATTGAATTCCGTCGTGTGGCCGTCGGTGGTGTAACGGCTAGTGTGCGCGGCTCTTGTACATGAGATCCTGGGTTCGATCCCTGCTCAGACCACCTTACATTTCTTTATACGACGGTCACCTCGCTTAGTGATGGCGACACTATCGAGTACTTAGCCATGAAAATGCTCAAATACCGTTCGGAACTGGTGTAAAACTGTAGGTCCCAATCAGTGAGTGTAAAACTAGAAAGCGCACATCTCACTGATTGTGAGAAGCTCTCCCCAGTCCCTTCATGGGATGTTAAGTGACACCGTTTTTTTTTTTTTTTGAATTCAGTTGAGTTAAATTGAATAGAGTTCAAAAGCAGCGAATTGAATTGAGTTGATCTGAATTGAATTGAATTGAATTGAATTGAATTGAATTGAATTGAATTGAACT